>CM019064.1:16161882-16758195 GCA_009667805.1 Leptobrachium leishanense
AGATATAACCCGACCCCTCCCCGACACAAATCACAGATATAACCCGACCCCTCCCTGACACAAATCACACAGATATAACCCGAACCTCCTCCCCGACACAAATCACAGATATATACCCGACCCCTCCCTGACACAAATCACACAGATATAACCCGACCCCTCCCTGACACAAATCACACAGATATAACCCGACCCCTCCCCGACACAATCACACAGATATATACCCGGCCCCTCCCCAACACAAATCACACAGATATAACCCGGCCCCTCCCTGACACAAATCACACAAATATAACCCGACCCCTCCCCGACACAAATCACACACAGATATAACCCGACCCCTCCCTGACACAATCACACAGAATATAACCCGACCCCTCCCTGACACAAATCACACAGATATATAACCCGACCCCTCACCGACACAAATCACACAGATATAACCCGACCCCTCCCCGACACAAATCACACAGATATAACCCGGCCTCTCCCTGATTCAAATCACAGATATAACCCGACCCCTCCCTGACACAAATCACAGATATAACCCGGCCCCTCCCTGACACAAATCACACAGATATAACCCGACCCCTCCCTGACACAAATCACACAGATATAACCCGACCCCTCCCCGACACTAATCACACAGATATAAACCACGGCCCCTCCCTGATTCAAATCACAGATATAACCCGACCCCTCCCTGACACAAATCACACAGATATAACCCGGCCCCTCCCTGACACAAATCACACAGATATAACCCCTCCCCGACACAAATCACACAGATATAACCTGACCCCTCCTGACACAATCACACAGATATAACCCGACCCTCCCTGACACAATCACACAGATATAACCCGACCCCTCCCCGACACAAATCACACAGATATAACCCGACCCCTCCCCGACACAAATCACACAGATATAACCCGGCCCCTCCCTGATTCAAATCACAGATATAACCCGACCCCTCCCTGACACAAATCACAGATATAACCCGGCCCCTCCCTGACACAAATCACACAGATATAACCCGACCCCTCCCTGACACAAATCACAAAGATATAACCAGACCCCTCCCCGACACAAATCACACAGATATAACCCGACCCCTCACTGACACAAATCACACAGATATATCCCGACCCCTCCCTGACACAAATATAACCCGACCCCTCCCTGACACAAATCACACAGATATAACCCGACCCCTCCCCGACACAAATCACACAGATATAACCCGACCCCTCCCTGACACAAATCACACAGATATAACCCGACCCCTCCCCGACACAAATCACAGATATAACCTGACCCCTCCCCGACACAAATCACACAGATATAACCCGACCCCTCCCTGACACAAATCACACAGATATAACCCGACCCCTCCCTGACACAAATCACACAGATATATCCCGACCCCTCCCTGACACAAATCACAGATATAACCCGACCCCTCCCTGACACAAATCACACAGATATAACCCGACCCCTCACTGACACAAGTCACACAGATATATCCCGACCCCTCCCTGACACAAATCACACAGATATAACCCGACCCCTCCCTGACACAAATCACACAGATATAACCCGACCCCTCCCTGACACAAATCACACAGATATAACCCGACCCCTCCCCGACACAAATCACACAGATATAACCCGACCCCTCCCCGACACAAATCACACAGATATAACCCGACCCCTCCCTGACACAAATCACACAGATATAACCCGACCCCTCCCTGACACAAATCACACAGATATAACCTGACCCCTCCCCGACACAAATCACACAGATATAACCCGACCCCTCCCCGACACAAAAGAAAAAAAAAGAAACATAATGGCCGGATCTGGTCCATGTGATCAGGAAAGCTCTCGAGATTCGGCGTCCTTGAACATTGCGTGACTGCGAGCGATGGCAAGAGTTTCAGCAAAATATGAAAACCAGAAAGAGGAAGCTTGCGGCGTATGAGGGGAGCAACAAAACAAATACATAATAACAGAGAAGAAGGAAGCACGCCACGTCCAGCGGGAGAAGTGGTATACACAGCGCAGGGGAGGAAGCGGCACTCTGCACTCTGATGAGAAAGGAACAACACTGACTTACAAGCACAGACTGTCTATTAGAGTTAAGGAAGGCGACAAAAAAAAATTACATCAAAATCTCCCAATACATAAACCGCCAGACAGGGCATCATCACAAATAAATATGTACACGTCGGAGGAAATCAGAGACTTGCTTTGCCCACAGTCGCTTTAGACACACTCCCGGTATGTAGCAGGGAATTCTGGGAAGGACATGCAAAAGAAGTTCACAATATATAAAAAAATCACAGTTAGTGTAGAAAAGGCAAGCTGGATTGGTTGCTGGAGAGACGGCCTGTTGTCCCAGGGCCCTATTCCCTGTGGCCTGGTTCACACCTCAGCGTTTTACGGTGCGTTCCTGCGTGCTGTAAAACGCCGAGACACGGAAATCCCTTTATTTGCTATGGGACCCGTTCACACCTGGGCGTTTTACAGCGGCAGGAACGCTATGTAAAACGTCCTACGCCCAAAGAAGTACAGGAGCTTCTTTGGGGCGTATTTGCAGCGCGTTCACTCTGCAGTCTATGGCATTTTTTACGTTTGCGCGATACACGCGTTAAAAAATGTGCGTATTGCGAGCGTAAAAAAATGCGCAGGTGTGAACCCAGCCTAAGTAACAATAAAATGAGGACACCAACGGGGAAAATCTGCACCTGCAGATTTCTCCGTAGCATCCCCATTTTATTGTGATATTCCAGGGAAGGCGCTACCTCGGCACTTTGCCCCGTAACGTAGCGCTACCCGCAGTGACACATGTGATAGTGCTTCTGCGCCACCTTGAGTATCACCTCTAGGAGTCCATAGGACTCCATGGAGGCTTGCTCTACCGGGCCGCGAGATTGCGAAGCACCGTGGAGGGAGACTGGGATCTTTTTGCCCCCAGTTTCACTCTGCTCCTGGTGAGAAGAAGCAGCAAATTGGGCCGCTGTTCTCGCTGCGGGATAAGAGGTGAGTATCGGATTTATTGGATTTCACCATCTCTGCAATTTCGAGGCAATTCATCTATTCACAAAGCTGTCAATTAGGGATGCACCGAAATTTCGGCCGCCGACATTATCGGCCGAAAATAGTGTTTTCACCGGCTGAAACCTGGGCCTAGAGGCCGGACGACTCTGGTGCTCAATTGTGGCCTCCGGACTCAGCTGAGCCTGGGGAGCGATTGCGCCTCCAGGCCCGGCCGAGCCTGAGGATCGATTCAGGCATCCAGACCCTGCACAGCCTAGGGACCGATTCGGGCCTCCAGACCTGGCTGAGCCTGGAGAGCGATTGCACCTCCAGGCCCGGCCGAGCCTGAGGATCGATTCAGGCATCCAGACCCTGCACAGCCTAGGGACCGATTCGGGCCTCCAGACCCGGCCGAGCCTGGGGATCAATTCGGGCCTCCAGACCCGGCCGAGCCTGGGGATCAATTTGGGCCTCCAGACGCAGCCGAGCCTGGGGATAGATTCGGGTCTCCAAACCCAGCCGAGCCTGTTGCTTGCCTGGGGCCTCTGAACTTGTAATTTTGTAATTTTTTTAAAAGAGGTTTTTTTTATAAAGACATTTTTGTTTTGTTTTTTTATTTGTAAAATACTTTACAATTTTGTAACAGATCTTTTTATTATTTCTTAACCCCTTAATGATGGGTGGGTGTCGCCCATCGGGCAGGGGTTAACGCCGACGAAGCGTACTGGTAAAGCTTGCAACCAGGTGGCCCCGTGGGCCACTGATTCAGAGAATCAAAAATTTTGTCTAAAAAATACATAAAAGCGTTCCAAAAAATAAATAAATAAATAAAAGGACGGCTTGATGGAAATGAAAAGAATAAAGGGTTAAATAAAAAAAGAATAAAAACGATAATCTTTTTTTTACATTTAATCATATGGGATTCACCTGTTTATCCCCATACCGCCGTCCGGGTTGTTGCCGGCTGTGGGGCGTTAATGCCCGCGAGGATAGTACTAGCACGCCCCACTTGCAGGCTGCTACGGCAGGCCCCTCCTCCGGTCCACCTATGCCGCTGACGTGTGGCACGTGCCATTGGCTGCAGATGGACAGCCTAAGTTCCTGCCGTCCCGTGGCAGCCAACTGGTGGGTGGGACTGCAGAGACCCACAGACGCTTGCGGGGCATGCTATGCCGCCCTGCAGCGTTAAGGCCTACCCACAGTGGGGCGTAACATGCCATCCCCACAAGAAAAGTTTAAACCAGTCGGACCAAAGCACTGAAAAAAACAGGGCATTTCTCTGACATTTCCGTTCAGTTCGGCGTTCTCTGAATAGGTTAACCATTACTTCTCTATGGGACAATTTCACTGCCACTAAAGATCGCAGAATTGCGGCGAATTGCACCGTATTTCACCGCCAATTCGCCAGTATTCAGCGAATTGACAGTTTTGTGAATAGACGACACTGCCATGATATTACACCGTATGGTGAAATTCATCCGTTCATCCTGGTTGTGCAGATGCTGCTGACGACAGATTTTAGGCCAAAACAGTCAACATGGAAAAGAGTAGTACAGTAATTACAGTAGCGATACAATGTAAATGTGCTGTAGAATCCCTACAGCACCTTTCCATACTGTATGCACTGTGTAACAGGCAGATGGCTCCACCTGCTGCCCGTGAAGTGCTACTGCGGCGTCGCTGATAGGAAACACAAACATGTCCCGTTTGTTCATCCCATTCTAGCGCGTCAGCTCTAATGTCCGATGTGCCAGAACTTTAATGGTACAACCTGGAGCCCGTACGCAAATTAATCCCAACTGCAACAAACGCAATTTGTTTGCATTGCTCTAGAACAGGGGTCAGCAACCTTGGCTCTACAGATGTTTTGGAACTACATCTTCCATGAAGCTCAGTTACTCATTAGATTGGCTGAGCCTCATGGGAAATGTAGCTCCAAAACATCTGTAGAGCCAAGGTTGCTGACCCCTGCTCTAGAATAAGAACCAGATCGATTTAACTCGATCGCGCGACGACAGCTGGTGCTTATGAAGACTGTGTAAAGCTGATCTTGGTAGTGAAGGGGTCAAGATCATAAGTCACTGTAACACTTAATCAATATTTCACAGGATATACAGTAAGTGTTACAGTGACTTATGATCTTGACCCCTTCACTACCAAGATCAGCTTTACACGGTCTTCATAAGCACCAGCTGTCGTCGCGCGATCGAGTTAAATCGATCTGGTTCTTATTCTAGAGCAGGGGTCAGCAACCTTGGCTCTACAGATGTTTTGGAACTACATCTTCCATGAAGCTCAGGTACTCATTAGATTGGCTGAGCCTCATGGGAAATGTAGCTCCAAACATCTGTAGAGCCAAGGTTGCTGACCCCTGCTCTAGAATAAGAACCAGATCGATTTAACTCGATCGCGCGACGACAGCTGGTGCTTATGAAGACCGTGTAAAGCTGATCTTGGTAGTGAAGGGGTCAAGATCATAAGTCACTGTAACACTTACTGTATATCCTGTGAAATATTGATTTAAGGGCCGTGTCAGGTGAGCACAGTATGTGCGCCCGTACTGACGTGCCTCACGGCATCCGGCGTTGTGACGCTGCGATGACGCCGGCCACACGCAGTAGCGCGCAGACGAATTAAGCACGCTACAGCGTCCGTTCAGAATTCCTCCCTGTCAAAGAGCTACGACGCGCATTCAACAGGGCTGCAAAGAGCTCAACGAGGTGGGCAGACGGGCGTCAGAATCAAAGGAACGTCCACTCTCACGGACGTTCTTTCCGCTCTGCAAAACGCTCATCTGACACCGGCCTTAATACACCTTATTTCGCTCGCATGTACTCCTCACTCTTACTGCACGTTACTTGCTTGCCATTGTTATTTGTACTTTTTTTTACTGCCTTACAGAACGACTTATAAAAAAGTGGGGAAAAAAATACAATCTAGAGTAGTACCCGCTAACCTCAACTGCCAAGACAAATTGGTTGAGGAAATGGCCAATATTGCATAATTCATTTTTCTTTTTATCTTAGTACATTTGAAATTCGTCCAATTAACCCCTTCACTGCTGAGCCAATTCACCTCTGTGTGCTGAGATTATTTTGACCGTTTTGTGCTTATCATGTTTAAACGCGATTTGAAGTCACATTTTATTATATGACCCAGACATATTATATATCCTTTTTTTCTAGGGATGCACCGAAACGGAAATTTCCGGCCGATACCGAAACCGAAAATTTGGGATTGGTTCCGCCGAAAACCGATACCGAAAATCAGACATGCCTGGAGGCAGGGCCGGGCCGAGCCGGGGACTCGCCTGATCCCGAAGGCTCAGGCGAGCCCCCTCCAGGCCCAGGTTTGCATGGCTGATTGGTTGCACCTTGCATACTCACCTACATCCTCCTACTTCGGTCCTGAGCTCCAGGGGTTGACAGTCCTCTTGGCTGTCACAGGCAGCTCGGTCGAGCCTCCAGGCCCTATTTTGAAAGGGAAATTTTTGGCCGATTTTTTTCGGCTGAAATTTCCATTTCAGCCGAAACAGAAAGCACCATTTTCGGCCGATAATTTTCGGTGGCCGAAATTTTGGTGCATCCCTACTTTTTTCCGGGAGACTCGGCAGATTCATAATATATCATTATTAAATGTATACGTCATGCCCTGTCTAAATATTATAACAAAAAATTTGAAAATACACGATTTTAGCTATATATATTTAGTTATGAAAAAAGTATTTTTTCACTTATTAGTGCAGCATCATTGTGTCACGTTATAATTTAAAAGTGAACAATAGTGCTGCACTCTCCCTGCTCTGGCGTGGGTGGGGGGGGGGTCCCCTGAAACAGACGTCAACGTTCCCGGGGCGATGACGTCAGGACGCTCTCGCGGCTATACCTGTTAATGGAAATTTCAGCTTCAGCGATTCAATTCGAAAGTATGGATAATTACTGAAAAAAAATCAGGTCCGGAAATAAGTCGATAAATGTATTTTAAGGCACACTGGAGCCTTTTAAAAAAAAAAAATTGGATTTTTCTAGGGCTGGGGAAATTAACGATTAATTACTCGATTAATAGTTAAAATTTTTCATTGATTTAAATACTTTTGATCGGGGGACGCCCTTACTTTCTATCAGCTCCGGTATCAGACTCTAGGAGTCCGATCCCAGAGCTGTACTGGCTTCCTGGGGCCCTGTGCGAAGCACGCTGCATTGGCGCCGCCCTCCAGTCACGTGTGCAACGCGTGTGCAACACACAGCGACTGGTGCAGAAAGAAGACGGCAGTCGAGAAGGCAGCGGAGGAGCGTTGAGTATTGTGCTGCCTGTCTCAGTCCAGCCTCGGACCCAGCCAAACCCCAGCAGGGCCCAGACCCCAGCACACACCAGGCCCCAGGGCCCAGACGCCAGGGCCCAGACCAAGACCCAAGGGCCAGACTACTGCAGAGTTGCAATGCAAGCACTTCAGCTAAAAGTAGTTGGATCTGTATGTGCGTTATAATTAAATGAAATTAATCGATTAAAAAAAATTAGATCAATCGAACACGAAAATTTTAATCAGTATCAGCCCTAGATTTTTCACATAGGCATGTTTAATGGCAAAAATCTTCATGATGCTGGATGGAAATATGTATTTTTGGGGAGTTTTAACATCCAGCTTTTTTTCCGACTAGAATAATTTTTTGATTTTTGCTCTGGACAAAGTTTTTCAGTTGAAACAGCTGATATGTCGAACAAAATATCGGCCAAAGCTTTTATATATCTTTTTTTCTTCTAAATATATGTCGATAGAATTAAATCGACCCAAAAGTTCTTTTAAACCACTAACAGAGGTCAGCTCCTAAAAACCCGTTCCATATAACGACCCGGATAACATAACTTGACTGGTTTCAGATCTGGAAATTGATTGTCAGCCTGTTAAAATTTACTCTGCAACACTAATAAAGGATGGTAATTGATATTTTATAAAACTTATTTCTTTTTTAAATTGTTATGTTTTTGAACACTCAAAATGAATGGAAATATAAACATATTAAAAGAAATAAAACCATTTAGAAAAACAACAGAAAAATAAAAATTTTAAAAGAAATAAAATCAATTAAAAAACCCAGCAGAAAAATTAAATTATTTAAAAATAAACTCATTAAAAAACAGCAGAAAAATATTTTTTTAACCAAATAAAATCATTTAGCAAAACAGAAAAATAAAAATTTTAAAAGAAATAAAACAAATTAAAAAAAAAACAGCAGAAAAATTAAATTATTTAAAAAAATAAACTCATTAAAAAACAGCTGGAAAATTATTTTTTTAACCAAATAAAATCATTAAAAGAACCAGCAGAAAAAAATAAAATTATCTTTAAAAATCATTACAAAAAATAGCAGAAAAAAATTAAATTATTTAAAAATTAAAATCATTTAAAAAAAACTGCAGAAATAAAATTATTTAAAAAAATAAATAAAATCTTTAAAAAAAATTATTGAAATAAAAAAAATACAGCTTTTTGTCTGGGGAAGTTTGAGCTTTGATCCAGGTTATGAGCAAATCGGCGTAAGCCCCTCCGGCGCACTCTCACCAGTAGAAATGGAATGTGAAATTACCCTGAAGAAGGCATCAGTGAGTGTCATTGTGCAGTGGACACGCGGCTTCACCATAAAACACAGAGGAGCCCCTTTCAGGCTCCGTTTAAACAGAATGGTGCCATTTTCGGCGTGTAGCTGGAAGCAAAATTCAGCCCACGACGTCCCAACGGACGAACAATGGACCCTCTGAGAGCCCTTCCTCGCTCCCAGAAAATCCAGGGCAAAAGTTCCCCTCCAAGACATTCTTACGTGGAAAGAGATCCAAACCCTCGTGTTATGAAAGAAATGACTATCACGGGGTTGAACTGCCAGGAATTTTTATATCGCCGTTTTAACTGGTTTTCACAAAGTCCATTTAATGCCCCATTGTCTAGATTTTCCAGTCGCTCTCCGTGGCCGCCATCTGCCAGAGGATCTCAGAGGGAGAAGGAGAGGTCTTATACTGGGGAAGGGTAGACAAATCCGGGCTCTTCGGCATCAAAGGAACGTGAGAAACTTTTCCGAGAAGTGCAGGACACAAAGCTGGGCTTGTTCCACGGCGAAATTATTTACCGTAGGAGACGGTTTTTATTTTTAAGACTTATTTTATTTAAAACACAAAGAGGGCCAAAGATGGGACACTCACATTTTATGGAATGTCGCTAGAGGCGGGGCTAAGGACAAGGCCACTCCCAGACTATACAGAACGGAGCAAAGGCACGTCGTAAAATAAATTCTATTTTATGTATAAAATTAGATATGGTTAGGGTTAATATTATGATTAGGGTCAGTATTTGTGCTTGTTTTAGGGGCAGGGCTAGGGTTAGTAGGGTAGGTTTAGGGTAGGGTTAACATTTATGATTATTTTAGGGGTAGGGCTAGAGTTAGTACCATGGTTAGGGTTAGAATTTGTGATTGCTTTTAGGGCTAGGGCTAGTAATATGGATAGGGTTAGTATTTGTGCTTGCGTTAATGGTAGGGCTAGTAATATGTATAGGGTTAGTATTTGTGCTTGGGTTAATGGTAGGGCTAGGGCTAGTAATATGGATAGGGTTAGTATTTGTGCTTGCGTTAATGGTAGGGCTAGTAATATGTATAGGGTTAGTATTTGTGCTTGGGTTAATGGTAGGGCTAGGGCTAGTAATATGGATAGGGTTAGTATTTGTGCTTGCGTTAATGGTAGGGCTAGTAATATGTATAGGGTTAGTATTTGTGCTTGGGTTAATGGTAGGGCTAGGGCTAGTAATATGGATAGGGTTAGTATTTGTGCTTGCGTTAATGGTAGGGCTAGTAATATGTATAGGGTTAGTATTTGTGCTTGGGTTAATGGTAGGGCTAGGAATATGGATAGGGTTAGTATTTGTGCTTGCGTTAATGGTAGGGCTAGTAATATGGATAGGGTTAGTATTTGTGCTTGTGTTAATGGTAGGGCTAGGGATAGTTTTATGGATAGTATTAATACTTGTGTTTGTTTTGGGCTAGGGCTACCTTTTAGGGTTAGAATTAACCCTAACCCCTCACCAACACATTCTATTCAGAATCTTAACCCCTCACCAACACATTCTATTCAGAATCTTAACCCCTCACCAACAGATTATAATCAGAATCTTAACCGTAACCCCTCACCAACACATTCTATTCAGAATCTTAACCCCTCACCGACACATTCTATTCAGAATCTTAACCCCTCACCGACACATTCTATTCAGAATCTTAACCATAACCCCTCACCAACACATTCTATTTAGAACCATAACCCCTTACCAACACATTCTATTCAGAACATTAACCATAACCCCTCACCAACACATTCTATTCAGAACATTAACCATAACCCCTCACCAACACATTCTATTCAGAACCTTAACTCCTCACCAACACATTCTATTCAGAACCTTAACTCCTCATCAACACATTCTATTCAGAATCTTAACACCTCACCAACACATTCTATTCAGAACCTTAACTCCTCACCAACACATTCTATTCAGAATCTTAACACCTCACCAACACATTCTATTCAGAATCTTAACACCTCACCAACACATTCTATTCAGAATCTTAACCATAACCCCTCACCATCACATTCTACTCAGAGTCTTAACCCTAACCAAAACGTTCTACTCAGAATTTTAACCCTAACCAACACATTCTATGCAGAATCTTAACCCTAACCCCTAACCAACACATTCTACTCAGAATCTTAACCCTAACCAACAAATTCTACTCAGAATCTTAACCCTGACCAAAACATTCTATGCAGAATCTTAAACCCTCACCAACACATTCTACTCAGAATCTTAACCCTGACCAACACATTCTATGCAGAATCTTAAACCTAACCAACACATTCTACTCAGAATCTTAGGAAAAAAAAAAAAATGGCGGCAGATAAGAACCTTTCGGCCCATCTAGTCTGCCCAATTACATGGATACTTTACCTGGATTTATCTTTGGTTTAGGATAGCCTTATGCCTATCCCATGCCTGCTTAAATTCAATCACTGTTTTGGCCTCTACCACTTCAACTGGAAGACTGTTCCATGTATCCACCACCCTCTCAGTAAAATAATGCTTCCTGATGTTACTTTTAAACCTTTGCCCCTCTAATCTAAGACTATGTCCTCTTGTTTTGCTATTTTGTTTCCTTTTAAATATACTCCCTTAACCCTGACCAAAACATTCTATGCAGAATCTTAACCCTAACCAACACATTCTATGCAGAATCTTAAACCTAACCAACACATTCTACTCAGAATCTTAACCCTGACCAACACATTCTATGCAGAATCTTAAACCTAACCAACGCATTCTACTCAGAATTCTAACCCTGACCAACACATTCTATGCAGAATCTTAAACCTAACCAACACATTCTACTCAGAATCTTAACCCTGACCAACACATTCTATGCAGAATCTTAACCTAACCAACACATTCTATGCAGAATCTTAACCCTAACAAACAGTCTATGCAGAATCTTAACCCTAACAAACACAGTCTACTCAGAATCTTAACCCTGACCAACACATTCTACTCAGAATCTTAACCCTGACCAACACATTCTATGCAGAATCTTAAACCTAACCAACGCATTCTACTCAGAATCCTAACCCTGACCAACACATTCTATGCAGAATCTTAACCCTAACAAACATTCTATTCAGAATCTTAACCCTAACCAACACATTCTACTCAGAATCTTAAACCTAACCAACGCATTCTACTCAGAATCTAACCCTGACCAACACATTCTATGCAGAATCTTAAACCTAACCAACACATTCTACTCAGAATCTTAAACCTAACCAACACATTCTACTCAGAATCTTAACCCTGACCAACACATTCTATGCAGAATCTTAACCCTGACCAACACATTCTATGCAGAATCTTAACCCTGACCAACACATTCTATGCAGAATCTTAACCCTAACAAACAGTCTATGCAGAATCTTAACCCTAACAAACAGTCTATGCAGAATCTTAACACTAACCCCTAACCAACACATTCTACACATAATCTTAACCCTAACCCCTAACCAACACAGTCTATGCAGAATCTCTTGCTTAAAAATAAAGTGGTTATGGTTAACCTTAATCCTAAAAGTAACCCTAACGCTAAAACTAACACAAGCAGCAATAGCTACCATCAGCTTTGAGAAGGACTCCGACCTGGGAGAATACAATCAGCTGTGATTGAGCTGTTAAAGAAGATGGTAGAACAATCGGCACGCGATTGCAACCCGCAATTGACCTCCCACCAGGACTATTCCCCAGACATGTTGAACAAAACCCCCTTTAGAGAGGTCTCTGCCCCTTCATGTCAGCAAAGACCAAAATTACACTTACAGTCATGGCCGAAATTGTTGGCACCCCAGACATTTTTCCAGAAAATCAAGTATTTCTCACAGAAAAGTAATGCCGTAACACATGTTTTGCTATACACATGTTTATTCCCTTTGTGTGTATTGGAACAAAACAAAAAAGGAGGAAAAAAAGCAAATTGGACATAATGTCACACAAAACTCCAAAAATGGTCTGGACAAAATTATTGGCACCCTTTCAAAATTGTGGATAAATAAGATTGTTGCAAGCATGTGATGCTCCTGTGATCCTCCTGAGGACTTGAGAACCAAAATTGTGGAAAAATATCAACAATCTCAAGGTTACAAGTCCATCCCCAGAGATCTAGATTTGCCTTTGTCCACAGTGCGCAACATTATCAAGAAGTTTGCAACTCATGGCACTGTAGCTAATCTCTCTGTGGGTGGACGGAAGAGAAAAATTGATGAAAGGTTGCAACGCAGGATAGTCCGGATGGTGGATAAGCAGCCCCAAACAGGTTCCAAAGAAATTCAAGCTGTCCTGCAGGCTCAGGGAGCATCAGTGTCAGCGCGAACTATCCGTCAACATTTAAATGAAATGAAACGCTATGGCAGGAGACCCAGGAGGACTCCACTGCTGACAGAGACATAAAAAAGCAAGACTGCAGTTTGCCAAAATGTACTTGAGTAAGCCAAAATCCTTCTGGGAAAACGTCTTGTGGACAGATGAGACCGAGATAGAGCTTTTTGGTAAAGCACATCATTCTACTGTTTACCGAAAATGGAATGAGGCCTACAAAGAAAAGAACACAGTACCTACAGTGAAATATGGTGGAGGTTCAATGATGTTATGGGGTTGTTATGCTGCCTCTGACACTGGGTGCCTTGAATGTGTGCAAGGCATCATGAAATCTGAGGATTACCAAAGGATTTTGGGTCGCACTGTAGAGCCCAGTGTCAGAAAGCTGGGTTTGCATCCGAGATCTTGGGTCTTCCAGCAGGACAATGACCCCAAACATACGTCAAAAAGCACCCAGAAATGGATGGCAACAAAGCGCTGGAGAGTTCTGAAGTGGCCAGCAATGAGTCCAGATCTAAATCCCATTGAACACCTGTGGAGAGATCTTAAAATTGCTGTTGGGAAAAGGCGCCCTTCCAATAAGAGAGACCTGGAGCAGTTTGCAAAGGAAGAGTGGTCCAAAATTCCGGGTGACAGGTGTAAGAAGCTTATTGAAGGTTATAGGAAGCCACTGATTTCAGTTATTTTTTCCAAAGGTTGTACAACCAAATATTAAGTTAAGGGTGCCAAGAATTTTGTCCAGCCCATTTTTGGAGTTTTGTGACATTATGTCCAATTTGCTTTTTTTCCCTCTCTTTTTTTGTTTTGTTCCAATACACACAAAGGGAATAAACATGTGTATAGCAAAACATGTCTTACTGCAATACTTTTCTGTGACAAATACTGGATTTTCTGGAAACATTTCTGGGGTGCCAACAATTTCGGCCATGACTGTGGGATGGATTAACCTGCTGGGTGCCCATTGAATCCAGGATGTCCAAAATACTGGTAGAAATATTCAAAAAAGAAACCTCCCCCCCCCCATCTTTTTTAAACTACATTTCCCATAATTTCCGAGACTTTTTTGAGCTGACTAGGCATCATGGAATACATAGTTCCTAAACACGTGGGGAGCTCAGGTAGCTGACCCCTGATTTAAAAGAAATAACAGAGAATCCAAGCACTCCAATAGGAAACTCCTCCGCTTCACCCAGCACTTTATAACCAGTTCGGCTTTGGACAGAGGGGTGGGGGGAATCTTTACATCCTGACCATATTAACACACTAAAGTGGTCAGGATGTGTAGCGTGTGCGTGTCCTTTAACCCTTTCGCTGCTGATGCATTTCCCGCCTCTGTGCTGAGCTCATTTTTACCGGTTTTGCTCATCATGTTTAAACGTGTTTTGAAGACTTATTTTAGTATATGACCCAGACATATTATATATCGTTCTTTCCATCAGACTCGGCAGATTCATAATATGTCATTATTATATGTATACGTCATGTCCTGTCTGTATATTATAACAAAATATGCAATAAAATATGAATTTTCAATAATTTACAACGTGTAAAGTGTATTTTTTTCACATTTTAACATGCGAGCAATTGCGGTTATATTTTGTATGGGGTGCGCTTGTTAAAAAAATTAGAAATGGGGTCTCGTTACATTTTTTTGGGGGGAAATTACGCGATTTTTAACAAACGCATCGCATACACAAATCGTTAGTGCAGCATCATTGTTCACATTATAATTGAAATGGGAACAATATTGCTGCATTAACAAACCAAAAAAGAGAAAAAAACTTGTTTTTTTTTTTATAATTTTTTTTTAAATATTTTTTTATTTTTAATTTAATTTTTTTTTAAAAAACTTTTTTCATAGTCATGTTTGGTATCATTGGAACGGCCATGCTCTGGCCAATCCAACAGTACCTAACTTTAACCCCTAGCTGCCACGGATCAGGAGATAGGGGTTCCAATGAACCCCCTATCTCCACCATTGGTGGCAGCTAGGGGTTAACTCCAGGACTGGCGTCATCGTGCTATGCACGATGACGCCAGTCCTCAGGGGAGTTCCCGGAGGCTTGGCCGACATCCAAGATGTCGGCCAGCTCCGGGAAAGGATCACGAACCGGCGCTTTTCAGCGCCGATTCGTGATCCGGCTCCCCAGAGGTTAATGACAGCCACCGTTTGGAAGGGCAGGCTGTGCCCTTCCAAGCGGTGCCTGTATTAACTCCCTGCTCCCCGGCGATCGGGAGGGAGAGAGGTCCAAAGGACCTCCCCCCTCCCTTTCAGGCACCTCCTCCGCACATGCGGGGGGGCACCTGACTTAGATGTCATCGCGTCGCCGCGATGACATCTAATGTCCCCGCCGGGGTCCCGAGTGCTGGGCTGACATCCAAGATGTCAGCCCGCACCGGGGGGGCGCAGCAATCCGCCGGAATCCGACGGATTGCTGCCTCCTGTGCATGGACGCGCTCAGCGCGTCCATAGCACAGGAGAACCACTTGGCTGGACGCGCTGAGCGCGTCCATAGCAGCCAAGTGGTTAAGATTATTAAGGGTTCTGTTTTTTTTATAATTTCTGTTTTATTATTTCTCTTTTTTGAGGTGGCTGAGATATAATAAAGATATTAAAAGGGACACTTTACACACCTTGACCACTTCTCTAATTAAAGTGGTCAGGATGGGTAGTGTCCCTTTAAGATTTTTATGGAGTTCTGTTTTTTTTTTTAGTTTCTCTTTCTTTAATTATTTCTCTTTTTTGAGGGGGCTGAGATATTATAAGCAGGGCTCCAAATATCCACTCGCCCTGTCGCCTAGGAAGAGGGATCATTTAAGCAGGGCTTGTGAAAAATTGCAACGGTGGAATTTGGCATTGGCCACTTGTTACCAGAAGTGGCAAGTAACTTTTCGGAAGAGCTAGTACCTTAGGAATTAAAAATTTTAACCTTGTAATAAAAATACTAAATGGGACACTTGGCCCCCTGCTATTCACATTATTCATAAATGATCTGCCCAACGTCTGCAAAGCCTCAACTGTACACATGTACGCAGACGACACTGTAATCTATACCAGCAAACCAAATCTCCCGCAGCTGGAGGCCGTGCTGCAAGAACAATTCACAGAGGTAGAAAAGTGGATCAAACACAACAAACTTTTTTAAATACTGACAAAACTGTAACGATGCTCTTTGGAACAAAACCTAAACTACATAAACTGCAAAATCCCCATCTATGTGTTGCGACAAAATCAAATGGCACACTGACCACAGTCACTTCTCTCAAATATCTAGGTATGTGGTTGGACCCTAATCTATCCTTTGGCCCCCACATCGAAAAACTCTCATCTAAACTTTACCCCAAACTAGGTGCCCTGTACAGAAACAAATCCTGCCTGAGCCCCGCGGTAAGAAAGCAGATTGTACAACAAATGCTTATGCCGGCTATTGATTACGGAGATGTAGTGTATGCAGCCGCCCTGCAAACACACCTTCAGAAACTTACTACATTGTATAACTCGGGAATCACTACCTCAATGGTAGAGCGTAACAATATAATACCAGGAAAAGTCAAATTGAATGAAGATTGGGAAGGTCATGAGAGACCAGAGGGTTTTCCCCTATTTAATTGATAGAATACAATTATTCTGATGAAAACAACAGAATACTAATGTCTCCCTGAGACCAATATATAATTTAACTTTTATCAAACAAATATAAAATAGGTTGACAAACTTATAAACATGAATAGAACAGTGCTCAATAAACAAGACAAATTAAAACCAACAAATAAACAGTGAAGAAGTGGTGTTCGATGCGCCAATTGATATAAATTGGATCTCAATACAATAGGTGACCTTCAAAGGATCACCTCAGGGTATTGTAACTAGCATTGAATAAATAAAATAGGATGGCTATATATAGGCATGTAACACAGTGACTATATTTCCTACATATTTATTTTCTCTTAATCTGTATATTTGTTTGTTTTTCAATATATTGCATGGTATTACTTTGTATTTCTGTAACTGTAACACTTCAATGTTCTTGAACCCAGGACATACTTGAAAACGAGAGAAATCTCAATGTATCCTTCCTGGTAAAATACTTTATAAATAAATAAACGAACTTCATATTTAAAAACCAAATAGGAGACACGCTACACTTGACCACTTCACCTATTAAAGTGGTCGGGCGTTGTGGAGGTTTCTAACAAATAATGGTAATTGTGGAAAATCTGTATATATTTTTATTTTACCGAGCTGACTGTCACGTGGGGAATAACACCTAAATGGTGCAGTGCATCAAAAAATGGATAGGTTTTGTTTTATGTAGGGATGCACCGATACCACTTTTTTAAGACCGAGTACGAGTACCGATACTTTTTAAAAGTACTCACCGATACCGAGTACCGATACTTTTATTTAATGTCATGTGACGCTTTCCAATAGGAACAGACCTCATAAAAATTTATATGAGATTGACCGCAGCTCACATGGGTTTGCCCCAGCTCACATGGGTTTGCCCCAGCTCACATGGGTTTGCCCCCAGGTCACATGGATTTGCCCCCAGGTCTCATGGATTTACCCCCAGGTCTCATGGATTGGCCCTCAGGTCTCATGGATTGCCCCCCAGCTCTCATGGATTTACCCCCAGGTCTCATGGATTGGCCCCCAGCTCTCATGGATTGCCCCCAGGTCTCATGGATTTGCCCCAGCTCTCATGGATTGGCCCCCAGCTCTCATGGATTGGCCCCCAGCTCTCATGGATTTACCCCCAGGTCTCATGGATTTGCCCCCAGGTCTCATGGATTTACCCCCAGGTCTCATGGATTTGCCCCCAGGTCTCATGGATTGGCCCCCAGCTCTCATGGATTGGCCCCCAGCTCTCATGGATTTACCCCAGCTCTCATGGATTGGCCCCCAGCTCTCATGGATTTGCCCCCAGGTCTCATGGATTGGCCCCCAGGTCTCATGGATTTGCCCCCAGGTCTCATGGATTGGCCCCCAGGTCTCATGGATTGGCCCCCAGCTCTCATGGATTTGCCCCCAGGTCTCATGGATTGGCCCCCAGCTCTCATGGATTTGCCCCCAGGTCTCATGGATTGGCCCCCAGCTCTCATGGATTTGCCCCCAGGTCTCATGGATTTGCCCCCAGGTCTCATGGATTTGCCCCGCAGGTCTCATGGATTGGCCCCGCAGCTCTCATGGATTTGCCTGCAGCTCACATGGATTGGCCCCCAGCTCGAAAGCTGGGGAAGCTGGCTGTGTGCATGTAAAGCACGCGGCCAGCGTTCCCCTCCGGCGCGCCAAATACTCACCCTTCCTGAAGTTCCGGTCTCTGGGCAGTGATGCGGTCACGTGGCCGCCGGGCGCATCTGTGACGCTGCCTCCAGCCGAGAGGCCGCGTCACAGGAGCGCCCGGCGGCCACGTGACCGCATCACTGCACAGAGACTGGAACTTCAGGAAGGGTGAGTATTTGGCGCGCCGAAGGGGAACGCTGGCCGCGTGCTTTTCATGCACGCGGCCAGCTTCCCCAGCCCCGCGGATACCGGCAAGCCGGCCCAGCGCCGGCTTCCGGTATCGGCGGGATGTATCGGGCCGTTTGCACGAGTAACAAGTACTCGTGCAAACGGCAATATCGGCCCCGATACCGATACTAGTATCGGTATCGGTGCATCCCTAGTTTTATGTATATTTTGATGTGCAGTCTGTCTGTCTTGCTTTTTTCTTTATTAAATTAAAATCCCTTTTTTGTTTAGGTAGCACCTATTTCATTTAATTATACGGGTTATCCTGGGTTTCTGCAGTGATAAAATGTAAATGATATTGGACAATTCTGTTTTGAGTCCTTTATACTCCTCCTCTTGATAGAAAATTAAGCTTGAATTACGGTATGTATTTTGGCAAATTAACCCATGTAGCGTGTCCCTGGAAGGGCAGAAATTACACGGTTTGTCGTCGTTTGATAAGTCAAGGATTGTCATGCTACAGGAAATGACTTGATGATGTCACAGCAGACGCATCAGCTTTGTAAATAACAAAAGAAAATATTCTAACGTGGAATAAGGAGGGAATAAAGTTTATGGATGTGATGCTCTATGCATTTTACAGGCTGAGTCTTCCTGGTGTTTAAGAGAAAACTGTATTGTTGGCCGGTGAAGCCAGATTACTGGCTCGGGAGCAATGAAACGGACGGGATACAAGCCCAGCACGCAGCGCCGTCAGCGCTCATTTATCAAGGAGGATGGTTACTGGCAGAGCCTCAGCTCACCTCCAGTATATCATGAATAGTGTTTAACTTATGCTGCGTACCCAACATCTGCTTTAACCCATACAGATGCGAAGGGACGACGACGTATACAAAATGGCTATGGAAATGGATCTTCGCATTGTGTGACGATGCCATGTTGGATCCAAATTCCTCTATCCCTCTTTTCACTCATAATATGACATTTACAGTGGCAGGAAAAAGTATGTGAACGCTTTGGGATTACGTGGAGTTTTGTATGAATTGGTCATAAAATGTGCTCTGATCTTCATCTAAGTCACAACAATTTGAAAAACACAGTCTGCTTAAAATAATACAACACAAACATTATATGTTTTCATGTGTTTATTGAACAGAACATGTAAACATTCACAGTGCAGGGTGGAAAAAGTATGTGAACCTTTGGACTTAATAACTGGTTGACCCTCCTTTGGCAGCAATAACCTCAACCAAACGTTTCCTGTAGTTGCAGATCAGACCTGCACAACGATCTGGAGTAATTTTGGACCACTCCTCTTCACAAAACTGTTTCAGTGTAGCAATATTCTTGGGATGTCTGGTGTGAATCGCTCTCTTAAGGTCATGCCACAGCATTTCAATCAGGTTGAGGTCAGGACTCTGACTGGGCCACTCCAGAAGGCGTATTTTGTTTTGTTGAAGCCATTCTTTTGTTGAATTACTTGTATGCTTTGGGTCATTGTCCTGTTGCATCACCCATCCTCTGCGGAGCTCCAGTTGGCGGACAGATGGTCTTACGTTTTCCTGAAAAATGTCTTGATAAACTCTGGAATTCATTTTTCCATCAATGACAACAATCTGTCCAGGCCCTGAGGCAGCAAAGCATCCCCAAACCATGATGCTCCCTCCGCCATGTTTTACAGTGGGGATGAGATTTTGATGTTGGTGTGCTGTGCCTTTTTTTTTCCGCACATACAGGGTTATTCAGAGAGCGTGAAAAGCAGGAGAATGACTGGAGAATGAAAAATTCTAGGTCAAAATAGCCAAACCAGAAAAATTCTCCCATTCATCTCACTTTCCAAATCAGCTATTTTGACCTAGAATTTTTCATTCTCCAGTCATTCTCCTGCTTTTCACGCTCTCTGAATAACCCTGATCGTGTTGTGAGTTTTTTCCAAACAACTCAATTTTGGTTTCATCTGTCCACAGAATATTTTGCCAGTAGTGCTGTGGAACATCCAGGTGCTCTTTTGCAAACTTCAAACGTGCTGCAATATTCTTTTTGGACAGCAATGGCTTCCTCCGTGGTGTCCTCCCATGTATTCCATTCTTGTTTAATGTTTTCCTTTTTGTAGATGTGTCAACAAAAATGTTAGCATGTGCCAGAGATTACTGTAAGTCTTTAGCTGACACTCTAGGATTCTTCTTTACCTCATTAAGCATTCTGAGCTGTGCTCTTGCAGTCATCTTTACAGGACGACCACGCCTAGGGAGAGTAGCAACAGTGCTGAACTTTCTCCATTTGTAGACAGTCTGTCTTACCGTGGACACATGAACATCAAGGCTTTTGGAGATACTTTTGTAACCCTTTCCAGCTTCATGCAAGTCAACAATTGTTGATCGTAGGTCTTCTGAGAGCTCTTTTCTGCGAGGCATGGTTCACATCAGGCAGTGCTTCTTGAAACCAGTAAACCCAAAACTGGTGTGTGTTTTTAAAGGCGCAGGACAGCTTTCAGCAACACATCCAATAATATCACACTGATTGGACTCAAGGTTGGCTCACTCCTGGCTCCAATTAGCTCTTGGAGAAGTCATTAGGCTACGGGTTCACATACTTTTTCCACCCTGCACTGTGAATGTTTACATGTTCTGTTCAATAAACACATGAAAACATATAATGTTTGTGTTGTATTATTTTAAGCAGACTGTGTTTTTCAAATTGTTGTGACTTAGATGAAGATCAGAGCACATTTTATGACCGATTCATGCAAAACTCCACGTAATCCCAAAGGGTTCACATACTTTTTCTTGCAACTGTATTAGGGTTTCCTCCATTTATTCAGGGTGTGTGGGTATCTTTTTAGCGGTTCCTCTATATATTCTGGTGTGTGGGTGTCTTTTTAGGGGCTCCTCCATATATTCAGGGTGTGCGGGTGTCTTTTTAGGGGCTCCTCCATATATTCAGGGTGTGTGGATGTCTTTTTTCAGGGGCTCCTCTATATATTCAGGGTGTGTGGGTGTCTTTTTAGCATCTCCTCTATATATTCAGGGTGTGTGTTTGTCTTTTTGGGGCTCTTTCATTTATTCAGGGTGTGCGGGTGTCTTTTTAGGGGCTCCTCTATATATTCAGGGTGTGCGGGTATCTTTTTTGGGGCTCCTCCATATATTTAGGGTGTGGGAGTGTCTTTTTAGGGGCTCTTGCATATATTCGGGGTGTGCGGGTGTCTTTTTAGGGGCTCCTCTATATATTCAGGGTGTGCGGGTGTCTTTTTTGAGGCTCCTCCATATATTTAGGGTGTGGGAGTGTCTTTTTATCAGCTCCTCCATATATTCAGGGTGTGCGTTTGTCTTTTTAGGGGCTCTCTCATATATTCAGGGTGTGCGTTTGTCTTTTTAGGGGCTCTTTCATATATTCAGGGTGTGTGGGTGTCTTTTTAGGGGCTCCTCCATATATTCAGGGTGTGCGTTTGTCTTTTTAGGGGCTCTTTCATATATTCAGGGTGTGCGGGTGTCTTTTTAGGGGCTCCTCTATATATTCAGGGTGTGTGGGTGTCTTTTTAGCGTCTCCTCTATATATTCAGGGTGTGTGTTTGTCTTTTTAGGGGCTCTTTCATATATTCAGGGTGTGCGGGTGTCTTTTTAGGGGCTCCTCTATATATTCAGGGTGTGCGGGTATCTTTTATGGGGCTCCTCCATATATTCAGGGTGTGGGAGTGTCTTTTTAGGGGCTCTTGCATATATTCAGGGTGTGTGGGTGTCTTTTTAGGGGCTCCTCCATATATTCAGGGTGTGTGGGTGTCTTTTTAGGGGCTCCTCTATATATTCAGGGTGTGCGGGTGTCTTTTTAGGGGTTCCTCCATATATTCAGGGTGTGCGGGTGTCTTTTTAGGGGCTCCTCCATATATTCAGGGTGTGCGGGTGTCTTTTTAGGGGCTCCTCTACATATCCAGAGTGTGCGTTTGTCTTTTTAGCGTCTCCTCTATATAGTCAGAGTGTGCATTTGTCTTTTTAGGGGCTCCTCCATATATTCAGGGTGTGTGGGTGTCTTTTTAGGGGCTCCTCCATATATTCAGGGTGTGCGGGTGTCTTTTTAGGGGTTCCTCCATATATTCAGGGTGTGTGGGTGTCTTTTTAGGGGCTCCTCCATATATTCAGGGTGTGCGGGTGTCTTTTTAGGGGCTCCTCCATATATTCAGCGTGTGCGGGTGTCTTTTTAGGGGTTCCTCCATATATTCAGGGTGTGCGGGTGTCTTTTTAGGGGTTCCTCCATATATTCAGGGTGTGCGGGTGTCTTTTTAGGGGTTCCTCCATATATTCAGGGTGTGCGGGTGTCTTTTTAGGGGCTCCTCTACATATCCAGAGTGTGCGTTTGTCTTTTTAGGGGCTCCTCTATATATTCAGGGTGTGTGGGTGTCTTTTCAACAAGCTCGATTACACCACCTCTCTTTCACACATAGGAATCTTATTAAACTTTTAATTATTTTATGATATTATTACGGTCTGGGCCCGCATAGACACAGCAAGCACTGGGTTTGTGGCTGGGTGGGAAACCATAAAAATAAATACAATAGGCCCATACGATGAAATTAATTACTACTTTCTATTTTCAGTCTCCAAAATCCCACAACCAGGATCCTCATTCTGGACTTGGCCACAGATCGGGAGGATCCCGTGTCCGGATATATAGACCCTATAAAGCAAAGGACGTAAAGCCTCCATCATACACCTGACAAACGTGCATGAAACGTAGGAGCCTGTAATAAATATAGGAGCTAACTATACATTTTAGGAGCCAAGCAAAGTCATTTAAATAGAACAATCCAGATATTCATTTGCCAGAGGAAGAATTCTAGGAGCCAGTGGCTACCTGGCTACTGGATTCGTCAAGCTCCGTGCTAGACTGATATTACACGTATTATAAGCCAGTGGTTTTTACAGACATCTGGCACCAGAGGAACCTTTCTGCAGCCAAAAAAAATATCCCATCTCCATCACGTTCCCGGGTCGGAGAAATGGACTCCTGTCCTGCAGTGAATCAGCGCTCTGTGAGAAACGCCAATTTTCGAGAAACCACCAAGCTCTCGTTGCATAAGAGCTATTTCCGGGAAAAAAAACATTGGATAGAGCAGAATCAGCTCCGCGTCTTTCTCTGAAAGCCCGAAGGTTTCTCTGGTGTATATCTAAGGTTTATCGGAATATAATATTATTTTACGCGCCATAATCCACAAGAAAAGGCTATACAGTAAGTGGTTTATTAAAATAATAATAAATAAATAAATAAAATACACATGTAGTGTCCAGGTTCTTTAATGAGAGCAATTTACAGCTTCCATTGCTAATACAACGTAACCTGAGAGCAGCCATTTTGTTTTCGCGTGAGGAGGAGGCCGCCTTTCTTGTGATCAACCTGTTAGCAGACGTATGTATTTTGGAAGAGAACTGAGAACACTAAAAATGTCTTTATACATGCATATTGTATACACTAGACCAGGGTCAAACATATCCAGGGGGTCACGAAAATTGCACCTCAGGATACCAAGTTTTTGGATGATTCTAAGCAACCCTATACAGCAAACTTTTGACGGGTTCCTAAAAAGTATATAGTTGCCCACTGGGTACAATACAGGTTTTCCAGCACCGTTCCTAGACAGACATTTATAGTTTTATGAGGAAACTCATACAGGGTTATCCAAAGAGATCCGAATTGCTTGAGAAAGGTAACCGAATGCTGAAAATCAGCGTTCGGTTACCTTTCCTGGCCATTCGGCTATCCAGAGAGCAGGCAATTCGCCAAATCCTGGCGAATTGCCTGCACATAAGGTGCCTGTTCGGTCCTGTTCGAGGGCAGTGAAATCCCCATGAAAAAGCAATGCTTCGGCTATTCAGAGAACACAAACCAGCAGTGAAAGGTTCCCGAAATGTCCTGCCATTCGGTGGTTTAATTCGGCAAATTTATTCAGGAGAATCCCATAGGCTTCAATGTTAAAAATATTCCCGTTTTAATTCAATATCTAATAAACCGTTCATTATAAAATTCTGCAGCAAAAAGTCTCTTTATTTATAGATTTTTTAGGATACTTTAAGCATTTTTCTGATTTTTTTTTTTTTTTTTTTAAAAGTCCGATTTTTTTTGATTTTTTTTTTCAGTTTACTTATTTTTTTGTAACAGCCCTCTTTATTATCATTCCCTGGACCTCCTGTGAAAATTTCAGACATTTTCGCTCAGTAGTTTCTTTGCAAACAGCGTTTCTTTTTCCCAGATTCATACAAATGGTTTTTCTAATTTATTCACTGCCTCCTCTACGTCACAGCTGCTTCGGCTCTGTGTGATTCGGCTCCTGTTCGGCTCCTGTTCGTCTTTTTCAAAGGTTAATCCAGATGTTTTTGCTTGTTTTCAGCGTGCATTCGGTTAGTGTTCGTCGGGTTTGCGGCAGCTTTTCCCTGCAATTCGGGGACCCTGTGGTGTTTGCTGAATACACCGCAGGGTCACCGAAATGCAATCGGCAAAAGGAACCGAATTGAAGAGAACGAAAAGTCACCGAACGTGCGGTGACTTTTCGAATCTCTTTGGATAACCCTGATAGGTTTATGAGGAAACTCAGGAGAACTGGCTGGAGAAGAGAACAATCTAGATCAAATAGCAAATTTGGAAAGTGAGATAAAGGGGAGAATTTTTCTGGTTTGGCTATTTTGACCTGGACTTTTCACTTCTCCTGCCAACTCTCCAGAGTTTCACCTCTATTGAATAGACCTGTTAGTTTGCATTTAAAAAATATGAGGAAAAGAACATTATGGCTGCCACAGAGACTACAAAACAATATGGCCGCCCTGCATGACACGTCTTATATACTCATACTGGGAACATGAGTAACCTCCCTTATATATAGTATAATAAAATCAAATTACAGCAGATTTATTAACTTAGTTTAGCCTGCTTTAAGAAATATGCAGTAAATTAGTGAAGCAGGGGGCCAGGCGTCGCAGGCCTTAATTGCGGTGGTAATTTTATAGAGTGAAGTATTTGGACCACGCCTAGGAATACCAAATGGGGAAGATAAATTCCTCTCAGAAAGCAAAAAATACTCTATAATTACTGGATAAAATCTACACACATAGAGAAACACACTATAAAAAAAATATATATAAACTCATATTTTTCTAATAAAATATTTTAGGTAATGGGGTGAAAAGGGCATAATAAATTTACAAGTAATATTTGTATTGGTCAAGGAGAAACATAGCTCTAAAGTGAAGTCAATAAGAAAAAAAAACAAACAAAAATATTTTTGACCTATATATCGATCAAACATTGAGTTTACCAACACTCCCGAATGTTTTTCTATTCAAAGATTTATAGTGCAGGAGGGGTGGGGTCGCGCCTATTCCCCGAAGGGTTGGCTGCAACCACCAAATGCATCCAGCGCAAACAACATGTGTAGAATATAAGAAAAAAATGTCATCTGCGCTTACTCCAATTATACCGTGTGAAACTAAACACAATTAGAGGTTTGGTTTCTTATCAATGGCCATTATAAGACTAGCTCGCTCGCCAATGGCACCTCTAAAAGGGCGAGTCCTAACCAAAATGAAACCACAGGCTGCTACATAGCAAACCATACCTGCTCATGCTGCTTGTCAAACATGAGGTAGACTGGTGGGCCTTTATGCTCCCCCAGAAACAAAATCCACTTTGGGATCAAAACAAAGACACGGAACGGAGTCTTGCTGCAGGGATGACCTGGCTGGAAGTACATTGAAACATACATAGTGCAGGAGGGGTGGGGTCGCGCCTATTCCCCGAAGGGTTGGCTGCAACCACCAAATGCATCCAGCCCAACAACATGTGTAGAACATAACAAAGAAAAAAATGTCATCTGCGCTTACTCCAATTATACCGTGTGAAACTAAACACAATTAGAGGTTTGGTTTCTTATCAATGGCCATTATAAGACTAGCTCGCCCGCCAAGGTCACGGCACCTCTAAAAGGGCGAGTCCTAACCAAAATGAAACCACAGGCTGCTACATAGCAAACCATACCTGCTCATGCTGCTTGTCAAACATGAGGTAGACTGGTGGGCATTTATTTATGCTCCCCCAGAAACAAAATCCACTTTGGGATCAAAACAAAGACACGGAGCGGAGTCTTGCTGCAGGGATGACCTGGCTGGAAGTACATTGAAACATATACAGTCTTATAATGGCCATTGATAAGAAACCAAACCTCTAATTGTGTTTAGTTTCACACGGTATAATTGGAGTAAGCGCAGATGACATTTTTTTCTTTGTTATTGTCACGTTCCCACGTTCCAACCCTGTCTCCCTGCCCTCTGTATTCCTTATGTCTGTGTTTCCATGTGGTTCCCTGTGCTGCTTTCCCTGACATGCAGCTCAGGGGTTAAGTTCATTGCTCGTTGAGCTTCTGCTGGTGATATGGGCTGATTACTCCCCTTTATAAAGCCATGGGCCCATTTCACCATGCTCTTACATCCTGGTTCACTTCAGCTACAGATTTGTTCCTGAGAGCTCCCTGTTATTCTTTCCTAGTTCTTTCTCAGTGTTTCCCCCTTGTCTGAGTTCTAGGTTTCTGATTGACTTCCTGGTATTGACCCTCTGGCCTGGCTGACGGATTTTCTCTGGTGCTATATCCCTGCTTTGGCTCAAGGTATACGTTTTGGTTTTGTCCCCTGGCTTATTTATTGACCACTCTTCTGGACATCCCTAGCGGTTCTGTGCTTATCGTATTATATGTTGTGTATCCTTGTGAACCACGGCTTTAGTTTATTGAAGTCCTTCCCTGCAAGTTATTGAGTATATCTCCTTTAGGTGTCTGTGTTTTTCCCAGGACTCTGCACGGCTACAAGGTAACCTTTTTCCATTAGTGCAGATTCGGCCACTCTAAGGACCGATCTATCAGTATAGGGCTCCTTCGGTATTAGCCGTGCAGAGGTCCCCAGTGTCTACTGTGGTTTATTTCCTTATTCTGATTGTTGTGTCACGCATCTCTGCATATAGCGGCTTTTCCTCTTACCTGGGCCCTACTTGGCGCATGCCAGGTACCGCCATTGTGGCTGAACGTGACATAATGCAAGAGACAACCATAAAGCCCGCAGAGCTGCGTAAATTGTTTGAATCCATGCTGCACCTGTTTGATGATTTCATGTCTAAGTGGAAGGGGTTAATGGACACAGCTTTTCTACCTTCTAAGGACCAAGCTGTTCTAGAAAGCAGGGTACGTGGTCCGCTTTCCCCTGAGGAAATGAATAGAAGGCGAACTGACAAGCTCTGTTTCTATTTCTATTGTGCCAGTTCATTGCATTTTATATCATGGTGCCCGCTCAAACCAGTGCGCGCTGAGGCTGGCAAGATGCCAGTGCGCGCTGAGGCTGGCAAGATGCCCGCTGTGCCCACGACCCACAGTCGGGTCACCAAAGCCAGGTCCCATTATAAATCCAAAGTACTCAGACCCCCTTTACCGTCCAGGCCTAGGAGAGCCCTTCCAGGGGTAACCAGGTCTGTGGAGGGGGTAACTGACATCTCAGACCCAGTTGAGTATTCTCCTTCTGATCCCAAGGCACAAATGGACTTTGACTCCTTCTCGGCCAGGGAGTCGGAGGATGAAGCCATGGAGTTTATTCCCATTAATACCTCTCATATGTGGCCTCGCCAAACGGCCAGACACCCTAATGGTGGTCCAGGGCGCAAGATTGTTACAGGTTGTATTACCTGCGGTGCTGTACGTTTATCTGCATCACCCACCGCACTCATAGTGCAAGGTGGCAAGGCCGCAATTATGGGGTCTGGCGATGGGGTCACAACCAAGGAGTTTGGTGGGGAAACCGCAATCATGTTGTCCAGCGGGAAACCTGTAGACATGTGCATTCGTTTTAGTACTAAAACGATTTAGTCCGAATTTTGGGATAATTTAGTTTTCGTATGACTCAAGAGATACGAAACTGCTCAGTACAAAAAACGAAAGAAACTAAAATAAAATGCACTACATTTTAGTTTCAGTCCTTTTTGTGATATTACATTGAGTGAAGGAGACCAGCAATGAAGAACGCAACATGCGAAGATCTGCACACTTCACATGCCAATGCAGTAGGATGTTCTATACAGAGAGGGGCATTAATTAATGCAGGAGGATGTTCTATACATTATACAGAGAGGGGTATTAATGCAGGAGGATGTTATATACATTATACAGAGAAAGGTATAAATTGAGGAGGATGCTCTATACAGAGAGGGACATTAATTAATTCATGAGGATGTTCTATACATTATACAGAAAGGGGTATTATTTAATGCAGGAGGATGGTCTATACATTATACAGAGAGGGGTATTAACTAATGCAGGTGGATGTTGTATACATTATACAGAAAGGGGTATTAATTAATGCAGGAGGATGTTCTAAACATTATACAGAGAGGAGCCTTTTTTTTTCATCCCTTTAAATCCAGTGGCTGTGAGCGCTGAGATCGGCTGCTTGTTATATTATCTCTCATAACAATGTATCAGTCTCAGCTGTTACAGTAACTGACTGTAACAGCGCTCAGAGTTTCTGTAAAACAAAGAAATGATATTGTTATAACCTCTTATATATAAAAATATTATTTACTAGTTTTACTGAAACTCTGAGCTGTGATGAGCAGCAGTCAGTTACTGTAACAGCTTTCACTGACACGGGGCAGTATTACAATGTTGGTGCTAACTTAACCAGAGCTGTTGTAAACTGAAAACCTTCATAGGCTATAATGGCTCTGGGAAGTTTACAACAGCTCTGGTTAAGTTAGCACCAACAATGTAATATGGCCCACATTGTGCTGAGAGTGAGAGATACTGTAACAAGCAGCGATCTCAGCCCTCTGAGGAGCCGCTACAATAGTAATTGTATCCACTGGTTTTCGGATGAATGAAATTAGTTTTCATACTAAAGAACTGAAAACGAATTTCTTTAGCAACTAAATAAATTGCATTTTAGGACTAATCCATTAGTTCAAAACAAAATTTTGAGCTGTGCACATGTCTTGAAACCTGCAATCATGGAGAGTAGCAGCGCAATCATGTTGCCTTTGTCTGACAGTGAAGTTGTCACGCCCGTGGCTGGCAAGCTTCCAGTCAAGCCAGCGGTGCCAGTCCCAAACTGTGTGTCAGCGGTGCCAGTCCCAAGCTGTGTGTCAGCGGTGCCAGAAACCCAGTCAAGCTGTGTGTCAGCGGTGCCAGTCCCAAGCTGTGTGCCAGTACCAAGCTGTGTGTCAGCGGTGCCAGAAACCCAGTCAAGCTGTGTGTCAGCGGTTCCAGAAACCCAGTCAAGCTGTGTGTCAGCGGTTCCAGAAACCCAGTCAAGCTGTGTGTCAGCGGTTCCAGAAACCCAGTCAAGCTGTGTGTCAGCGGTTCCAGAAACCCAGTCAAGCTGTGTGTCAGCGGTTCCAGAAACCCAGTCAAGCTGTGTGTCAGCGGTTCCAGAGCCTCATTGCACTCCCACTGTGCCCATGTCCCACAGTGGTTCCACCAGTGTCTTGTCCTGTGATAGGGTTACCCCTCTCAAGTCCCGCTCTAAGAGGAGACGAAAGAGGGTGAAAAACCCCAGTCGCATTGGGTCCGAGGATGACACTCTTCGCCCAGGGTCCGAGAATATCACGCTCCTTTCCGAGTCTGATAAGGCTGTACTCCTAGCTTACCTTGAGGAATCTCAACAATCGGAGTCTGGTTGGTAAAATGTTTCCTAAAGGGAGAAATGTTCCTAATGGTTTTGTGAGGACTCCTTCTGGGTTACTGGTCCGGGAGGCACACTGGTTTGTGTTCCAGCGATTCCCTAGTCTCATGGAGAATTTTGCTGAAGATTCAGAAGACTGAGTGTGTCTTGTTTTTTTTTTTTTGGGATTTTTGTAGGTGCCCTGAGGTCACCTTTTTTGGAGGGGGCTACTGTCACGTTCCCACGTTCCAACCCTGTCTCCCTGCCCTCTGTATTCCTTATGTCTGTGTTTCCATGTGGTTCCCTGTGCTGCTTTCCCTGACATGCAGCTCAGGGGTTAAGTTCATTGCTCGTTGAGCTTCTGCTGGTGATATGGGCTGATTACTCCCCTTTATAAAGCCATGGGCCCATTTCACCATGCTCTTACATCCTGGTTCACTTCAGCTACAGATTTGTTCCTGAGAGCTCCCTGTTATTCTTTCCTAGTTCTTTCTCAGTGTTTCCCCCTTGTCTGAGTTCTAGGTTTCTGATTGACTTCCTGGTATTGACCCTCTGGCCTGGCTGACGGATTTTCTCTGGTGCTATATCCCTGCTTTGGCTCAAGGTATACGTTTTGGTTTTGTCCCCTGGCTTATTTATTGACCACTCTTCTGGACATCCCTAGCGGTTCTGTGCTTATCGTATTATATGTTGTGTATCCTTGTGAACCACGGCATAGTTTATTGAAGTCCTTCCCTGCAAGTTATTGAGTATATCTCCTTTAGGTGTCTGTGTTTTTCCCAGGACTCTGCACGGCTACAAGGTAACCTTTTTCCATTAGTGCAGATTCGGCCACTCTAAGGACCGATCTATCAGTATAGGGCTCCTTCGGTATTAGCCGTGCAGAGGTCCCCAGTGTCTACTGTGGTTTATTTCCTTATTCTGATTGTTGTGTCACGCATCTCTGCATATAGCGGCTTTTCCTCTTACCTGGGCCCTACTTGGCGCATGCCAGGTACCGCCATAGTGGCTGATCGTGACAGTTATGTTCTACACATGTTGTTGGGCTGGATGCATTTGGTGGTTGCAGCCAACCCTTCGGGGAATAGGCGCGACCCCACCCCTCCTGCACTATGTATGTTTCAATGTACTTCCAGCCAGGTCATCCCTGCAGCAAGACTCCGCTCCGTGTCTTTGTTTTGATCCCAAAGTGGATTTTGTTTCTGGGGGAGCATAAATAAATGTCCACCAGTCTACCTCATGTTTGACAAGCAGCATGAGCAGGTATGGTTTGCTATGTAGCAGCCTGTGGTTTCATTTTGGTTAGGACTCGCCCTTTTAGAGGTGCCGTGACCTTGGCGGGCGAGCTAGTCTTATAATGGCCATTGATAAGAAACCAAACCTCTAATTGTGTTTAGTTTCACACGGTATAATTGGAGTAAGCGCAGATGACATTTTTTTCTTTGTTATATTCAAAGATTTAATTGAGATATTTTGGGCCCTAATGTTAGCGTTCAGCTGCGTGAGCGTTAACGTTAGCGTTCAGCTGCGTGAGCGTTAACGTTAGCGTTCAGCTGCGTGAGCGTTAACGTTAGCCCTGGTGGTCCTAGCGCAGGCGCACCATATTACAATCCCAACGCTAACGGGTTAAAAAACCTGTTAGCGATTCGGGCCTTATGCTTTTCAGTGCGAGGTTAGTGTACTTTGTGCTCCCTATGCTTAACATGGGGAATGCAAAGTGTTAATCAGCGTTAGGATTACAAAGTCCTAAAGCTAATTACCGTCCGGCTGCAGTTACTGAAAAGTTACTCACAGCTAGGAGCTGGTGCTAAGTGACACAGCTTCTGCAGAATCAGCACCAGCAGAATCCCCCCCCCCAAAAAAAATAATCACATACTCACATCTCATCCCGCTGCGAGAACGGCGGCTCCATCCGCCTCTTCATGCTTCCAGGAGCAGAAAGAGACTGAGGGAAAAAGTCCTCCAGTCTCCCTCTGCGGATCACTACGCCGACCTGCCGGATCTCAGGAGGCGAGATCCTGCAGGTTATGTGACCAGCAGCGTCGGCTTCAATGGAGTCCATCGAGGCATTGCTCGCGGCGGCGCTTAGCGCGTGTTATGGTGCAGGCTGCTGGACAGGGCCGGCCCGACAATGGTGCAGATCGGAGCAGCAGCGCCAGGCGGCTGAAATTCGGGGGCGGCAAATTTCAGCCACCGGCGCCGCTATTTTTTTATAGGCACAGCGGCAGATCCTGCGGCGCCGTGTTCGTTCCTTCAACGAGCGGCAGCCTGCATGAGTATCTGCCGCTCACCTGAGATCCAGCCTGCGGCCACACGGAGCCTGGGCCTGGCAGAGTTGAGCCTGGGGGCAATCTATCCATGAGTGAGCCTGGGGGCAAATATATCCATGTGTGAGCCTGGGTATGTGACGCTGGGCATGTGACGCTGGGCACTGCTGGGCATGTGACGCTGGGCACTGCTGGGTATGTGACGCTGGGTATGTGACGCTGGACACTGCTGGGTATGTGACGCTGGACACTGCTGGGTATGTGACGCTGGGCACTGCTGGGTATGTGACGCTGGGCACTGCTGGGTATGTGACGCTGGGCACTGCTGGGTATGTGATGCTGGGCACTGCTGGGTATGTGATGCTGGGCACTGCTGGGTATGTGATGCTGGGCACTGCTGGGTATGTGACGCTGGGCACTGCTGGGTATGTGACGCTGGGCTCAGTTATACACACCTCACATTACTGTATCACGGAGCTCCACAGCAAGAAAATTCTAATGTAACGGTGTGTATGAGTGTTTGAATTTTATTGCTGTGGCACTCTGTGATACGCTCATACACGCTGCGTGATTTTTTTTGGGGGGGCAGCATTTCATCCTTCGCTCCAGGCAGCACAATGTCTTAGGCCGGCCCTGCTGCTGGATTAGCGCCTGCACCGTAATATCACGCTAAAACAGGGTCGCAGGCACAGGTTTTTCTCCTTTAGTGTCCCCGATTCAGCGTGATTTCTGCAATATGGCCCTTTGTGTATAATAAATGTGTCATAGGAGACCACAAAATGTCATGAAAAGTCTATTACTTCCAAAATTAATAAAAAATAAATCCCACCCATATTTTTACACCCTGCTCTATAATAACCCCACTTTTTTTTAGTAAAATTCAGAATATTGTACAACGCTTAAGAGCTTGTAAGAAAATTTAGGATCAGCACTCAATGCACGCAGTAAATTTGGGAGATTTAAAGAAAATGCACGGAGTCCCTGAATATGTCAAGCCTGTAAAGAAACAAGATTTAACGTAAAATAAAAGGATTTCTGTTACAGAAATGGACCAGTGCCAGGAGTTAGAACAACACTGACTTAAACATTTTTTTCTCTTCTTTTTAAAGACACATGGCTTTAGAAGAACTGTCTAAATTAACCATTTTTAGGTAAATAATAAGTCTTAGAAAATATATATATATTAAAAAAAAACACACTTTATATATTGGAGACCTCATTTGCATGTCGTACCCAGAGTTCCTTGCTGCTTATGGGGAATGTAGCACATGAGCTCTGTGGGCAAAGCAGTTCTCTGAATTGTTGGGATGTGTAGATGTCTTCTGCAACTATAAACTTTATTACTATAACATATATATATATATATTTAATTTTGTAAATAAATAATGGCAACTCCCTCTTGTGTTACAAGTTACAGGCCCCCTGAATTCCCAGGCTCTGGTTCCTTCTCCGTTTTGGCCCATGCGGTAATGGCCTCCTCCAGCAGGAAGCTCCAGGTCCCCAGGACCAGAGCCAAGACAATATTTCTTACGATGAAGAAGCCATCTGGAGCTTAACCTAAACATGTAATTAGTCAGGCGCGCCCTGACACAGGGATTGAGGTTTTGGACTGAAACAGAAAACAAAAAAAAGTGGTATATAAACCCTCACGATACATTAAATATCTGGTCGCTGCGCTCCTGGGTGTACCGGAGAGTCCTCCGGAAAACCTGTACCTCTATCCATCGAGAAGAAGACACTGACGGAGGCGGCAGACACACTTTCAAAGATACTGACACGCACAACTAAACTGACAGAGACACAGAAGCACAGACACACACTGACAAAGACTCTGACAAACGCAACTAAACTTACAGAGACACAGAAGCACAGACACGCACTGACAAATGCAACTAAACTGACAAAGACACAGAAGCACAGACACACACTGACAAAGACACTGATAAATGTAACTGACAGAGACACAGAAGCACAGACACACACTGACACTGACTAATGAAACTAGACTGACAGAGACACAGAAGCACAGACACACACTGACAAAGACACTGATAAATGTAACTGACAGAGACACAGAAGCACAGACACACACTGACAAAGACACTGACTAATGAAACTAGACTGACAGAGACACAGAAGCACAGACACACACTGACAAAGACACTGATAAATGTAACTGACAGAGACACAGAAGCACAGACACACACTGACAAAGACACTGACACACGCAACTAAACTGACAGAGACACAGAAGCACAGATACACACTGACAAAGACACTGACAAACACACTGACAGAAGCTGCAAAGACAAACTCAATGCACAGCCGTCCCTTTAAGGCCGGGTGCACACTAGCGTTTTCTTCTGCGCACTAGCGTGCGTTAAAAAGTACGCACTTTATGACGGAAGAGATGGTAGACGCCAGACGATGCATTAATTTTGACGCACGTCGTAAAAAATTAATTTGAGTTGAATAAAAAAAGCTGGGCTTTTGACATTTGACGTTCGGCACACGGCCAACGTCACATCAATCCTAGCGCAAAAGCCTTGGTGTTACCATGACGGACGTCTTCAGCCCGCGTTATGCGTTGTGTGCGCACTACGTGTGTTCTTCTCTATCCGCGTAATTATATGCTACAACGCACGTCATAAAGAGCGTCATGACGCACGCTAATGCGCAGAAGAAAACGCTAGTGTGCACCCGGCCTAAGGAAGCAAACATATACTACGGGCTCCAGGAGGGGCCAATCTCACATATCCAGACGAAGAAAAGGACCCCGGGCGCTCCAAATCCAACAAGTCAAACACCTGTAGGCCATACAGGCACACAAAATGGGTTTGTTGCGACTCCCTCCCAGCGTCCATCATGGCATTATGATGCTTGGATTGGTAAGACCATATGATATAAAGTGCGTACTAGTATTGGGCATCCGGTTTTCCTCCCCGTCGAGACGCCACAATGGAGGGCCACAATGGAGGGCCACAATGGAGGGCCACAATGGACGGCCACAATGGACGGCCACAATGGACGGCCACAATGGACGGCCACAATGGACGGCCACAATGGAGGGCCACAATGGAGGGCCACAATGGAGGGCCACAATGGACGGCCACAATGGACGGCCACAATGGACGGCCACAAAAGACGGTCACAATGGACGGCCACAATGGACGGCAGAAGGGTCTACAAAGCAGCACAATCCTGCATAGGAGGCTCGCGCTTTGAAGAGCTGAGTGCACAAACATGAGCACAGGGAGGTGACTACACCGGTGCCCATGCGGAAAGAGAGTCCGTTCTCACTGCACTCGCGTGGCCCTGGCCTTAAAGTCACACAGGCAAAGTTTTGGCTGTTCTGTGACCTTTCTCAAGCCTTGGGTAAGGGTGTAGAATAACCGAAACGTTGCTTGGAGTGTCCGGAGTCCTTCTCCTCCTCGCAAAGACATACATGAGGTGCAGACACTCACAGATATAGACAACGACAGAAACACTGACAGACACATACACCGGGAAAGACAAACAGGAAATGATCGAAGACAAGGGATGTCTCCATGAAATCCTTAGAATCGGGATCCGAGGCAGAGAATTAATGGTTAATCTATTCACAGAACGCCGAACTGCGCCAAGGTGTCAGTGAAATGCCCTGATTTTCCGTGATTTGGTTCGACGGGTTTAAAAAGGTGAATCCCATAGGATTCAATGTTAAAAAAATATTATAGTTTTTTATCCCATTTTTTAGTCAACCGTTTATTCTTTTCCTTTTTTCAGCAGAAAAGGCATTTTTTTTTATTCATTTTTTGCTGCACCTTTATGTATTTTTTGTATTTATTTCTTTAGGCGAAATTTTTGGATTCCCAATTTTTTTTAATGGCGTTTTTTTTCTTATTCCGTAACAGACGTTTTTTTTGTTTTTTTTATAGGACCTTTTTTTTTATTATTTCCGCACATTTTAATGCCTTTTTAATCGGTTTAAACACCTTTTAGCGGAATAGCAGAGTTCTATTTCTGGTTTCTGTTTCCTGCAGTTCAGCGGTGTTCGGCAGCTCCACGTTCGGCGCACATCAAGGACCCTGCGGTGACCAGTGAATTTTCTGCAGGGTCGGCAAACTGGAATCACCAAAAGTGCGCCGAACAAGAAAACGCAGAGATTTCGCTGAAAATATTATTTTGCCTCTTTATAAATCAATGGTAAGACCGTGCGATTTCGGGCACTGGTTCCCAAAAAATAAAGGGATATTACGGCGCTAGAAAAAGCACAGAGGCTGCAATAAAACGAATAAGGGGAAGAAAGGATAACGAATATAAACCTGGCTCAGAGGAGATCTGACAAAATGCCAAAGAAATGAATGTATGCCGTGCCCATCAATAACACCGCAGGGATCCAGCTGTAACCTGGGGCACCCCTGAGCCCCCCAGCTGTAACCTGGGGCACCCCTGAGCCCTCCAGCTGTAACCTGGGGCACCCCTGAGCCCTCCAGCTGTAACCTGGGGCACCCCTGAGCCCCCCAGCTGTAACCTGGGGCACCCCTGAGCCCCCCAGCTGTAACCTGGGGCACCCCTGAGCCCCCCAGCTGTAACCTGGGGCACCCCTGAGCCCTCCAGCTGTAATCTGGGGCACCCCTGAGCCCTCCAGCTGTAATCTGGGGCACCCCTGAGCCCTCCAGCTGTAACCTGGGGCACCCCTGAGCCCTCCAGCTGTAATCTGGGGCACCCCTGAGCCCCCCAGCTGTAACCTGGGGCACCCCTGAGCCCTCCAGCTGTAACCTGGGGCACCCCTGAGCCCCCCCAGCTGTAACCTGGGGCACCCCTGAGCCCTCCAGCTGTAACCTGGGGCACCCCTGAGCCCTCCAGATGTAATCTGGGGCACCCCTGAGCCCTCCAGCTGTAACCTGGGGCACCCCTGAGCCCTCCAGCTGTAATCTGGGGCACCCCTGAGCCCCCCCAGCTGTAATCTGGGGCACCCCTGAGCCCCCCCAGCTGTAATCTGGGGCACCCCTGAGCCCCCCCCCAGCTGTAATCTGGGGCACCCCTGAGCCCCCCAGCTGTAATCTGGGGCACCCCTGAGCCCCCCAGCTGTAACCTGGAGCACCCCTGAGCCCCCCGAATCCTCACAAACCTGCTATTACCTTGAGGCCGGCTCTTTTTATTAATCTAGAGACATTCAGGGGTTAACTGGCAAAACAAAGGATAGAAAGAAACGATGAGTAAGCAGAAGAAGCTATTCTGGGAAACGAAATCCACAGAAATTCGTGAGAATCTGACCTGGACACAATAGTGAGATTCTGAGCCCAAATTACTACCGTATGTTACAGGAGTGGAGCGATTTACGTGAGATTTGGGTCGGGAGACGCTGCCAGTAAACATAAACCTCCCCACGTCTGTGTCCTGACTGCAGCAACGGCAATGCCAGATATACACGTCACTAAACGTACCGGCAGCTGTATCATGAGATACCCACAGCTATATACAGATACCGGCAGCTGTATCATGAGATACCCACAGCTATATACAGATACCGGCAGCTGTACCATGAAATACCCACGGCTATATACAGATACCGGCAGCTGTATCATGAGATACCCACGGCTATATACAGATACCGGCAGCTGTATCATGAGATACCCACAGCTATATACAGATACCGGCAGCTGTACCATGAGATACCCACGGCTATATACAGATACCGGCAGCTGTATCATGAGATACCCACGGCTATATACCCAGATACCGGCAGCTGTATCATGAGATACCCACGGCTATATACCCAGATACCGGCAGCTGTATCATGAGATACCCACGGCTATATACAGATACCGGCAGCTGTATCATGAGATACCCACGGCTATATACAGATACCGGCAGCTGTATCATGAGATACCCACGGCTATATACCCAGATACCGGCAGCTGTACCATGCGATACCCACGGCTATATACCCAGATACCGGCAGCTGTACCATGAGATACCCACGGCTATATACCCAGATACCGGCAGCTGTATCATGAGATACCCACAGCTATATACAGATACCGGCAGCTGTATCATGAGATACCCACGGCTATATATATACAGATACCGGCAGCTGTATCATGAGATACCCACGGCTATATACAGATACCGGCAGCTGTATCATGAGATACCCACGGCTATATACCCAGATACCGGCAGCTGTACCATGAGATACCCACGGCTATATATATACAGATACCGGCAGCCAAATCATGAGATACCCACGGCTATATACCCGGATACCGGCAGCCAAATCCTGAGATACCCACGGCTATATACCCGGATACCGGCAGCTGTATCATGAGATAACCACGGCTATATACCCAGATACCGGCAGCCAAATCCTGAGATACCCACGGCTATATACCCAGATACCGGCAGCTGTATCATGAGATACCCACGGCTATATACCCAGATACCGGCAGCTGTATCATGAGATACCCACGGCTATATACAGATACCGGCAGCTGTATCATGAGATACCCACGGCTATATACCCAGATACCGGCAGCTGTACCATGCGATACCCACGGCTATATACCCAGATACCGGCAGCTGTACCATGAGATACCCACGGCTATATACCCAGATACCGGCAGCTGTATCATGAGATACCCACAGCTATATACAGATACCGGCAGCTGTATCATGAGATACCCACGGCTATATATATACAGATACCGGCAGCTGTATCATGAGATACCCACAGCTATATACCCAGATACCGGCAGCTGTATCATGAGATACCCACGGCTATATACAGATACCGGCAGCTGTATCATGAGATACCCACGGCTATATACCCAGATACCGGCAGCTGTACCATGAGATACCCACGGCTATATATACAGATACCGGCAGCTGTATCATGAGATAACCACGGCTATATACCCAGATACCGGCAGCCAAATCCTGAGATACCCACGGCTATATACCCAGATACCGGCAGCTGTATCATGAGATACCCACGGCTATATACCCGGATACCGGCAGCCAAATCCTGAGATACCCACGGCTATATACCCGGATACCGGCAGCTGTATCATGAGATAACCACGGCTATATACCCAGATACCGGCAGCCAAATCCTGAGATACCCACGGCTATATACCCAGATTCCAGCAGCCAAATCCTGAGATACCCACGGCTATATACCCGGATACCAGCAGCCAAATCCTGAGATACCCACGGCTATATACCCGGATTCCGGCAGCCAAATCCTGAGATACCCACGGCTATATACCCGGATACCGGTAGCCAAATCCTGAGATACCCACGGCTATATACACGGATACCGGCAGCTGTATCATGAGATACCCACGGCTATATACACGGATACCGGCAGCTGTATCATGAGATACCCACGGCTATATACCTGGATACCGGCAGCCAAATCCTGAGATACCCAAGGCTATATGCCCAGATACCGACAACGGCAGCTGTATCATGACATAACCACGGCTATATGCCGAGATACCGACAGTCAAATCCTGAGATACCCACGGCTATATACCCGGATACCGGCAGCTGTATCATGAGATACCCACGGCTATATACCCGGATACCGGCAGCTGTATCATGAGATACCCACGGCTATATACCCAGATACCGGCAGCTGTATCATGAGATACCCACGGCTATATACCAGGATACCGGCAGCTGTATCATGAGATACCCACGGCTATATACCCGGATACCGACAGCCAAATCCTGAGATACCCGCGAAGATAATGCCCAGAAACCCGCAGCCGTATCCTGAGATACCTGTTACTATATGCCCACATACCGGCAGCCAAATCCTGAGACACCCGTAACTATATGCCCAGATACCGGCATCGTGAGACACCTGCGACTATATGCCCACATACCGGCAGCGCCATCCTGAGATACCTGCGACTATATGCCCAGATACCGGCAGTGGCATCCTGAGATACCCGTAACAATATGCCCAGATACTGGCAGCGGCATCCTGAGACACCCCCGACTATATGCCCAGATACCGGCAACCAGATTCCAACACACAATGATGTATCTCCGAGATTCCCATCACCAGTTCCGTACAGGTACAGGCGACCGAAAACAGAGATGACAGCGGCAGCATCACCAAGAACAGCAGCCAAATCCCCAAAACACCAGGTGTGATTTCCATTAAAACTGCTTCCAAATCCTGGATTTAGCTCCTTACATGCTAGGATTGGCTGCCGGTGCCCCGAGACGCCGTCACCCGTATCCCCGACACATCGGCAATGATATTCTGAGCACACAGCAGCCGTAACACATCTCACCGGCTGGTACGGCCGGGGAAAAAATACCAAAAACAAAATGTGAATGAAAACTAAACTGACAATTGCAGATTCTTTCAAGAAACTATAACATGAACTTTATATGTGATTATAGATTGTCAGCTCTTGGGTGCAGGGTGATCTTCATAGATATTAGCTTTGATCGGTTCAGCCTCGCGCTGCTGTGGAATATAACACCTTCACACTCAACCCGGCAGACAGACAGGCAGGCAGACAGGCAGACAGACACCATAAAAGGGACGCATGGGAGGCGGACGCACTTTAAATAAAGTAATTAAAAGAAATGATGGATCTTACTTTTTCCCAGATTTAGGATGAAAAAAAAAGTTAACTTTCAGCGTGAAGGCAATGAGTCAGCCGAGCGGCTGGAAGGAGGTCACCCGGCCGGGATGGACATCACAACCGCAAGGGGACACAAGCAAGAAGAACTCCATCACTCTGCGATGGAATGAGATGACCAGCGCAGGACTCAGAGGATGCTCGGTGGGGCTGCACAGAAGGAATGGTCACGGTGCTCACTGAGTGAAGTGGGAGAGCAACGAATGAACCCCGGTGCTACCTGCGTCCCAAGCGGCGGCAACACCGCACTCAGGAGTTGTTCCAGCATGCAGATCTTAAAGAGACGCTATACTCATCCTCATCACTTTAGATTTTTAAGGTGGAGGGACGAGTACAGCCCCCAGCTCCCCCGATCTGGCTAAAAAGCTGAGTGAAGTGGAGGAGTTTCCTCCACCCCACCCAGCATCATCAACAGCTAGGGAATTTCAATTTCGCTAGTGATGTCATCACGCAGAGATCATGCGACGTCACCCTGTGAGACCAATGGCTGTAGAGAGCGTTCTCAGAGAGGCAGCGATGGATCAGATCTGTGCATGCGCGTGCAGCTCCGACCCATCGCTCTGCGCAGGCGCTATGGAACGTGCGTATGTAAAGTGTGCGAGTTCCATCGTGGTGCGCAATTTGCGGTTCCTACGCTACGAAAGTAGACTTCCGGATTCGAGAGTCCCTGAAGTCGAAGAGGAGGAGCAGTGCAGGGGAGTAAAAACTGCCACACTCGAGATCTTATCAACCAAATGCAAAGTCACTAACACCACAGAGTCTCGGAGCCGGTGGACAACATTGACAAGGCCCGTGTCAGACGAGCGCACTATGTGTGCCCGTACTGACGTGGCTTCCGGCGTCGCAGAACTGTGATGCTGCGACGTGGCCAGTCACACGATTTGCGCGCCCATCAGCGGTCGTTCAGAGTCTCTGCAGCAGGCCTCCCCGTCGAAGCGCTAGGACGCGCGTTGACGGAGCTGCAAAGCGCGATCCTCCATAGGAGTATTGAGCCTTGCAGCGCTGAGCGCACCAACTGCTCTCAGCGAGGTGGCCAGATGGGCGTCGAGTGGAAGGAACGTCCACTCAAATAGACGTTCCTTCCGCTCTTCAAAACGCTCGTCTGACCCCGGCCTTAAACACCGGTGGAAACTATGAAGGCATCTGCGAGTCTGCGCTAAATTACTGTGGAAAGAATGGTGAAAAGTATGGCGGACTACGGTGTCACTAAATAGTGAATTCATCTTCGTATCACTGTAATTGCTCCACCATAGCTTGCCGAAGTAAAACCACCAGAGTGTCCCTTCCAGCAAGAAGAACCCAAAGTGTCACCTTCAAACTATCCACATACACTCTGCACATACACCGCTAGATATATCCACGAGGCCATGTGGCCCCGATGCTCGATACCAAACGTAGTCATAGTCCAAGGTGGCCTTGATGCTAGATATATATATCCATGGTCCCAGGTGGCTTTGGTGCCAGATATACCCATAGTCCCAGGTGGCTTTCATGCTAGATATATATATCCATAGTCCCAGGTGGCTTTGGTGCCAGATATATATATCCATGGTCCCAGGTGGCTTTGGTGCCAGATATACCCATAGTCCCAGGTGGCTTTCATGCTAGATATATATATCCATGGTCCCAGGTGGCTTTGGTGCCAGATATACCCATAGTCCCAGGTGGCTTTCATGCTAGATATATATACCCATAGTCCCAGGTGGCTTTCATGCTAGATATATATATACATAGTCCCAGGTTGCTTTGGTGCCAGATATATATATCCATGGTCCCAGGTGGCTTTGATGCCAGATATATATATCCATGGTCCCAGGTGTCTTTGATGCTAGATATATATATCCATGGTCCCAGGTGGCCCTGATGCTCAGTATTTCCATAGTCCCAAGTGGCACAGATGAGATAGATATATATATATATGTGTGATCCTAGATGGCCCTGATGATAAAAATATCCATGGTCCCAGGTAGCTCTTATACAAAATATATCTATGGTCCCAGATGATATATATCCATGGTCCCAGGTGGTCCTGATACTAGATATATCTTCGGTCCCATTTGGCAGTAATGTTAGATATATCCATGATCCCAGGTGGCTCGTATGCTAGATATCCATAGACACAGGTGGTCCCAATGCTCATTATATCCATGGTCCCAGTTGGCAGTGATGCTAGATCTATTCATGGTCCCAGGTGGTCCTGGTGATATATATACATGGTCCCAGGTGATTCTGTCATTAGGTATCAGTGGTCTTGTTTATAGAACAAAGCATGACCAAGTAAAATGCTATAAATACAGAACCATCAAGGGGTTAAATTCCTGAGGGAGGAACCTGCCTTGTGTAATACTCTACAAGGCCTCTGTGCCAGGAGATAAGAATCATTCAAAACACCAAACCTGCCCAACTTGTAACATCTCAAGCTGATTTCCCCTGTCTGCTCTTCAGTGGGGCTTCACATACTTTCCATGCATCCTTGACGTTACTGCTCCCGCTGGGAGGCCATTCCAGCTATCTACTACTCCCTGCGCAGCACTGACAGCTGTTACTGCTTTGCCTGGGTTTGAGTAATGTTTTCCGTCACTGCTGGTTATTATTTCACTGTTTTTATGTTTGCGTGTCCTTGGCGCAGGTTTTCCTCGCGCTCATGATGAGCTTTCCATGTGCCGGGGATGATTTCATACGCTGAGGTTGAGCGCTGAGTGCTGGGCGCAGCTTTCTGGTAAATTTGGGAGACGATCCAGGCGATTCGCTGCCAAAGCGATCATTTGCTGGAGATTAACAGTGAAATCTGGGTCCGTCTCATGATACGCCGTATCCTTGTTGGCAAATCGTTACTCTTGTCTGATTCGCTGCAGCGCTGGCCTGATGCCCAGGTGCCAACTCGTGGCACCGACGCAGATACCAACACAAAACCCACCGACACCACAGCCCGTGGGACACGGGAGAGCTTTAAGGCTACGCGCAACGTAACAAGAAACACGTGCGGCTAAAACAATAATAAATATACCGAAATATAAACATTGACGCATTTACCAGAATGACGCTGGAGGCGGGGCCAGATGAGGCTATACCCAGACTTTTTAGATGATGTCACAACCTAACAGGGGCATTTATAGCAATAAAAATATCATTTAGAACAAGAGCAAAGTATCTTATTTACAGCGAGCGACTTATAAAATACTTATTACAGCTTTACAGGGACTAATTGCTGTGCAGCTCTGTTATACACCTACATACCCTGAATATACGAAGGAGCCCCTAAAAGACACCCACACACCCTGAATATATGGAGGAACCCCTAAAAAGACACCCACACACCCTGAATATATGGAGGAGCCCCTAAAAAGACACCCACACACCCTGAATATATGGAGGAGCCCCTAAAAAGACACCCACACACCCTGAATACATGGAGGAACCCCTAAAAAGACACCCGCACACCCTGAATATATGGAGGAGCCCCTAAAAAGACACCCACACACCCTGAATATACGAAGGAGCCCCTAAAACACACCCACACACCCTGAATATATGGAGGAGCCTCTAAAAAGACACCCACACACCCTGAATATATGGAGGAGCCCCTAAAGAGACACCCACACACCATGAATTTATGGAGGGGCCCCTTAAAAAACCGACAACCTTAATATATGATGGAGGCCCCAAAAAGACACCCGCACACTCCGAAAATGTGGAGGAGGCTCTAAAAAGACACCCGCACACCCTGAATATATGGAGGAACCCCTAAAAAGACACCCACACACCCTGAATATATGGAGGAGCCCCTAAAAAGACACCCACACACCCTGAATATATGGAGGAGCCCCTAAAAGACACCAACACACCCTGAATATATAGAGGAGCCCCTAAAAATACACCCACTCCAGGGGTGTGGAAATTTAAAAAAAATCTACTTGTCCAACGGACTAAGTAGTAGTCCAATCTACTTGTCCCTCAGGACGATCAACTTGTCCTGATAATTTCAACAAAATAGTGTTTAAATAGAGGTCTTTATTCATAACAGTCTATAGAGGCAGCGTCAGATACATGTGATGAATAAAGACCTTAATTTAAACACTATTTTGTTGTGTATATCTATGTATATGTATGTGTGTGTATGTATATATATATATAATATATACACATTGCAGCCCTGTGTGTGTGTATTTACATATATACACATGTATGTACCGTGTGTGTATACATACACATTGTATGTATGTATACACACTTCAAAACTCAGTATATATATACACACACACACACACACACACTGCAACCCTGCGTGTGTATGTATGCATTTATAAACATATATATGTATACACACACTGCAGCCCTGCGTGTGTGTGTATTTACATACACACACATTGCAGCCCTCAGTGTGTGTGTACAAGGCTCGAGTCGAGCGGGAACACGCGGGAACGGCATTCCCGCACTTCTCCCGCTGCGGGAACGCAGCGCTCCCGCTGTGGCCTGAGCCCGAACGCTTTAGCAGGCGGCCGCCGCACATTGCCGGCGGCCGCGTGCTTCCTATTAGAACGGCCGGTGACCGGAAGTGGAGCGGCTCGCCTGGCTGTTTCATAGATCCCAGGCGAGCTGCTGCACTTCCTGTCAGCGGCCGCTGAAGCAGGAAGTACGCGGCCTCCGGCAATGTGCGGCAGCAGCAGAGGAGCAGCAGAGGTGAGCTGGGCTGGGCTGGGGGCACTATCCATGAGACCTGGGGGCGTATCCATGAGACCTGGGGGCACTATCCATGAGACCTGGGGGCAATATCCATGAGACCTGGGGGCAATATCCATGAGACCTGGGGGCAGTATCCATGAGACCTGGGGGCAGTATCCATGAGACCTGGGGGCATATGCATGAGACCTGTGGGGGGCAATGTCCATGAGACCTGGGGGCATTATCCATGAGACCTGGGGGCAGTATCCATGAGACCTGGGGCGTATCCATGAGACCTGGGGGCAATATCTATGAGACCTGGGGGCGTATCCATGAGACCTGGGGGCAATATCTGAGACCTGGGGGTGTATCCATGAGACCTGGGGGGGCAAATCCATGACACCTGGGGGCATATCCATGAGACCTGGGGGCAATATCCATGAGACCCTGGGGCATTATCCATGAGACATGGGGGCATTATCCATGAGAGCTGGGGGCATTATCCATGAGAGCTGGGGGCAGTATCCACCAGACCTGGGGGCATTATCCATGAGAGCCGGGGGCATTCTCCATGAGACCTGGGGGCATATCCATGAGACCTGGGGCATTATCCATGAGAGCTGGGGGGGGGCATTATCCATGAGAGCTGGGGCAATATATACCCATATGAGCTGGGGGCAATTATATCCATGTGAACTGGGAGCAATTATAGCCATGTGAACTGGGGAAAATATATCCATATAACCAGTGCTGTGCATATTATTCTTGGGGTTCAGTGCTGTGTATATTATTATGGGGGCTCAGTGCTGTGCATGTTATTATGTTATTCTTAGGGCTCAGTGCTGTGTATATTATCCTGGAGGCTCAGTGCTGTGTATGTTATTCTGGGGGCTCAGTGCTGTGTATGTTATTCTGGGGGTTCAGTGTTGTGTGTATATTATTCTGGGGGGCTCAGCACTGTGTATGTTATTCTGGGGGTTCAGCGCTGTGTATATCATTCTGGGGGCTCAGTGCTGTGTATATTATTCTGGGGGCTCAGTGCTGTGTATATTATCCTGGGGGCTCAGTGCTGTGTATATTATCCTGGGGGCTCAGCACTGTGTATATTATTCTGGAGGCTCAGTGCTGTGTATATTATTCTGGGGGCTCAGTGCTGTGTATGTTATTCTGGGGGTCCAGTGCTGTGTATATTATTCTGGGGCACAGTGCTGTGTATATTATTCTGGGGGGTCTGTGCCTGGATATATATGTAAAATGCGTTAGTCCAGTTGCCACAATGACGAGTATACCTGTACGTAGTGATACCTTTCACTGATCAGTATAGTTTCCAGTTTACACTCTTGAAAGCTTGTCTTTTAAATGTAATGCTAACCCAATAAAAATGGTATCACACGTACTGCTATACTCGTGATATATATATTTTCTTCAGGTAATGGGGGTTGTGGAATTCGTGGGTGAGTTCCCTCACTGTTTTTCCCAGGACTTGACCCCTGTGTGTATATACATACATTGCAGCCCTCAGTGTATATAATTATACACACTGAGGGCTGCAATGTATGTATATACACACACTGATGGCTACAATGTGTGTGTGTGTGTGTATATATATATATCAGCCCTGTGTGTGTGTTTAAACATTACAAACATACACATTGCAGCCCTGTGTGTATACATACAATGTGTATGTACAGTGGCAAGAAAAAGTATGTGAACCCTTTGGGATTACGTGGAGTTTTGCATGAATTGGTCATAAAATGTGCTCTGATCTTCAACTAAGTCACAACAATTTGAAAAACACAGTCTGCTTAAAATAATACAACACAAACATTATGTTTTCATGTGTTTATTGAACATAACATGTAAACATTCACAGTGCAGGGTTGAAAAAGTATGTGAACCCCTAGCCTAATGACTTCTCCAAGAGCTAATTGGAGCCAGGAGTGAGCCAACCTTGAGTCCAATCAGTGTGATATTATTGGATGTGTTGCTGAAAGCTGTCCTGCCCTTTAAAAACACACACCAGTTTTGGGTTTTCTGGTTTCAAGAAGCACTGCCTGATGTGAACCATGCCTCGCAGAAAAGAGCTCTCAGAAGACCTACGATCAAGAATTGTTGACTTGCATGAAGCTGGAAAGGGTTACAAAAGTATCTCCAAAAGCCTTGATGTTCATGTGTCCACGGTAAGACAGACTGTCTACAAATGGAGAAAGTTCAGCACTGTTGCTACTCTCCCTAGGCGTGGTCGTCCTGTAAAGATGACTGCAAGAGCACAGTTCAGAATGCTTAATGAGGTAAAGAAGAATCCTAGAGTGTCAGCTAAAGACTTACAGAAATCTCTGGCACATGCTATCATTTTTATTGACACATCTACAAAAAGGAAAACATTAAACAAGAATGGAATACATGGGAGGACACCACGGAGGAAGCCATTGCTGTCCAAAAAGAATATTGCAGCATGTTTGAAGTTTGCAAAAGAGCACCTGGATGTTCCACAGCACTACTGGAAAAATATTCTGTGGACAGATGAAACCAAAATTGAGTTGTTTGGAAAAAACACACAACACTATGTGTGGAGGAAAAAAGGCACAGCACACCAACATCAAAACCTCATCCCCAGTGTAAAACATGGCGGAGGGAGCATCATGGTTTGGGGCTGCTTTGCTGCCTCAGGGCCTGGACGGATTGTTGTCATTGATGGAAAAATTAATTCCAGAGTTTATCAAGACATTTTGCAGGAAAACGTAAGACCATCTGTCCGCCAACTGAAGCTCCGCAGAGGATGGGTGATGCAACAGGACAATGACCCAAAGCATACAAGTAATTCAACAAAAGAATGGCTTCAACAAAACAAAATACGCCTTCTGGAGTGGCCCAGTCAGAGTCCTGACCTCAACCCGATTGAAATGCTGTGGCATGACCTTAAGAGAGCGATTCACACCAGACATCCCAAGAATATTGCTACACTGAAACAGTTTTGTGAAGAGGAGTGGCCCAAAATTACTCCAGATCGTTGTGCAGGTCTGATCTGCAACTACAGGAAACATATAATGTTTATAGGTATGTATAGGTATGTATTTTGGAAACGTTTGGTTGAGGTTATTGTCAACCAGTTATTAAGTCCAAAGGTTCACATACTTTTTCCACCCTGCACTGTGAATGTTTACATGTTATGTTCAATAAACACATGAAAACATATAATGTTTGTGTTGTATTATTTTAAGCAGACTGTGTTTTTCAAATTGTTGTGACTTAGATGAAGATCAGAGCACATTTTATGACTAATTCATGCAAAACTCCACGTAATCCCAAAGGGTTCACATACTTTTTCTTGCCACTGTATACACACACAGGGCTGCAATGTGTAAGTATGTAAACACACACACACAGGGCTGATAGATAGATAGATATATATCTATCTATCTAAGGGCAGCCGTGTGTGTGTATATACAAACACACACAGGCATGTTTCAGACCTCAGACCAGACATGGGGCGCTGTCCGAACGCTCTATCGGCGCCCCTGCAGCTTACCGCGTTTCGTACCTTCTAACGAGTGCCGCGTGCAAAGTCTCCCAGCGGCCGCTCGTTGCTAAGCCCCCAGCCGCGATCCCGCGAGATTGCTCCCAGCGCGATCTCGCGAACTCCGAGATCTCGCGAGATCGATCCTTGGGGCTTCCCAATGAGCGGCCGCTGGAAGACTTTGCATGCGGCGCTCGTTAGAAGGTACGAAACGCGGTAAGCTGCTGGGGCCTGTCCGAATGCCATTAGAGCGTTCGGACAGCTGCCCCAGCCCCTCAGATGCCGGCAAGCCAGTTCAATGCTGGCTTCCGGTATTGGGGGCGTCCGTGGAATTAAATCCGCAAGCCCGTCGGACTGCATCGCAAAAAAAACTACTCGCCCGGTGCCCGGATCTTCATGTCCCGGACGTCGGGCGATACAATTCCCACACCCCTGCACTCAATCTGAATATATGGAGGGGCCCCTTAAAAAACCGACAACCTGAATATATGATGGAGGCCCCAAAAAGACACCCGCATGTATGTGGAGGAGGTTCTAAACAGACAACCGCACACCCTGAATATATGAAGGAGCCCCTAAAAAGAGGGAAATTAGGGGAGAAAAGAGGGAGAAAGCAGTTTGGCCCAAAATCGGGGCTGTCTCTTTTAAATAGGGACACTTGAGAGATATTCGAGGGACTAGGGTTGCCAGGTCGGCCATGTTTTCTGGGACACATATTACTATTTCATGCAGAGGGGGAGCACAGGGAAAAGAGCTGCCCTGGAAAACATGGCCGATCTAGTAACCCTCTGAGGGGCACCATAAAAATCATTAGCTCTTGCTGTTGATTCAGCGATTAACACGCCCTGCTGGCGAAATAAAGCGGATTAAGGGGTTATTTTATTACGTGGATAATTAACGAAAACCCACGAGCCGGCTGGACTACAACTCCCAAACGCTTTGACAGCCACAAGCTGACAGGCAGCTGAGGAATTGTAGTCCTATTTTATAAACAGCTCAAAGGCCCAGAGTTCGACATTAATTAATTACATGCCTGCATCTAATTAAAAGTTTATAAATGAGTGTATTTGAGGGTAATTAAGCATGAATGTAGCTAATTAAATATGTATAAATATATGTGCGCCGCGAACTAAGCACTGCGGGGGGTCCCAACCGATGTCCATAAATGGGGGAAAAGCACAGAACCAACGAACCTCCACACCCCCAAATAAAGCAATTAAAAATTAATATATGTTTAATATATACAAGGGGTCAAACAAACACATCTGCTAACCTTGGCAAAATGGATGCCAGGGCGGGAAAAAGATAGGCGATTCATACATACACCTAAAAGTGGTATTTTTGGCTGCTTATTCTCCACCGCGACTTTGATTCCACATGATTTGATCTGCCTTTATTTTATTTTTCTGACTAAAAGGAAGTTAATGATCAGTCGCCTCATGAAATACACCACAGGTTTGTCTATAAACTTATAACCCGCCGCGTGAGGGAGGACGACGAGCGGCACGACTTGGAATGCGCTGAATTATCACAGCTTTATTTAAAAATGGAAATTTCCAGCAAGGCCTGCTTCAGCATCGAATATTCGATAAAAGGAACGTCGCCAACATCTGAGCGCCAGACAACAGATGCCTGTGTTCAGGGCGAATATACAGGAGCTTCTGTGCTGCGCGCCACACGGCGTCCATACCGCTCCCTGACTCCTCACCGAATGGATAGGATTTCTGGTTAAAAAAATCTCTACTTCCGTTCAAACGTGTCCTTATCTCACCCGTTAACCCCTCCAGTGCCAATCTCCTTTGTCTCCATTTAGGCTAGGGTCAGACTAGCGCAGTTTTAACGTGCGTTTAGCCGCACAAAATCACGGCCGTACTAGCAGCAAATGAAGTCCAATGCCGGGGAACATACGACGAACGGCCGCACGAAAGTTCGTCCGCGCAACGCAAGTGGCCAACGAACGTATTTTTTCGAGAACGTCAAACCGCTAGTACTGACGTACAGAGTGCGCTGCGTCCGCTAGCGGCGTGTGTGCGTGATTAGGAGACGTCAGACGCTGCTAATGTCCGGCTAACATAACGTCCAGACACAAAAAGTGTTTTATTGACGATCCGTACAAAATCACGGACGAAAAAACGCATCGTATGACCGCTATCGCGTATTCCGGGAAAAAATACGTACGTTCGTTCGACCGCACTTTTTCACGGACAACGTGAAAAATGCGTTCGTCTGACCCTAGCCTTAATGCTTAAAATTTTTTTGATAAAACAGATTGACGTGTTTAACTTAATCATCGGCCACATTTTTCTTTTTCTTGGGCATTTATCTTGGGGATCATCAATTTTTAATTATATGAAAATATTGTCACATATATGAAGGAGCCCCTAAAGAGACACCTGCACACCCTGAATATATGGAGGAACACCTAAAATGACACCCGCACACCCTGAATATATGGAGGAACCCCTAAAATGACACCTGCACACCCTAAATATATGGAGGAACCCCTAAAGAGACACCTGCACACCCTAAATATATGGAGGAACCCCTAAAATGACACCCACACACCCTGAATACATGGTGGAGCGCCTAAAAAGACACCCGCACACCCTGAATATATGGAGGAGCCCCTAAAAAGATACCTGCACACCCTGAATATATGGAGGAACCCCTAAAAAGACACCCGCACACCCTGAATATATGGAGGAGCCCCTAAAAAGACACCCACACACCCTGAATATGTGGAGGAGCCCCTAAAAAGACACCCGCACACCCTGAATATATGGAGGAGCCCCTAAAAAGACACCCGCACACCCTGAATACATGGAGGAGCCCCTAAAAAGAAACCGGCACACCCTGAATATATGGAGGAGCCCCTAAAAAGACACCCGCACACCCTGAATATATAGAGGAGCCCCTAAAAAGACACCCACATACCCTGAATATATGGAGGAGCCCCTAAAAAGACACCCACACACTCTGAATATATGGAGGAGCCCCTAAAGAGACACCCGCACACCCTGAATATATGGAGGAACCCTAAAAAGACACCCACACACCCTGAATATATGGAGGAGCCCCTAAAATGACACCCACACACCCTGAATATATGGAGGAGCCCCTAAAAAGACACCCACACACCCTGAATATGTGGAGGAGCCCCTAAAAAGACACCCGCACACCCTGAATATATGGAGGAGCCCCTAAAAAGACACCGCACACCCTGAATACATGGAGGAGCCCCTAAAAAGAAACCGGCACACCCTGAATATATGGAGGAGCCCCTAAAAAGACACCCGCACACCCTGAATATATAGAGGAGCCCCTAAAAAGACACCCACATACCCTGATATATGGAGGAGCCCCTAAAAAGACACCCACACACTCTGAATATATGGAGGAGCCCCTAAAGAGACACCCGCACACCCTGAATATATGGAGGAACCCTAAAAAGACACCCACACACCCTGAATATATGGAGGAGCCCCTAAAATGACACCCACACACCCTGAATATATGGAGGAACCCCTAAAAAGACACCCACACACCCTGACTATATGGAGAAGCCCCTTTTTGTCCTGCTTTGTTCCATTATATGTTTCTTTTCCTCTTGTATATCTGTAGCTTGAGTGCGCCTTTTCTGAAATATTCGGGACCAGACGTTTTCTAGATTATTTTTTTGGGGGGGGGATTTCTAATATTTGCTTATAATAGTGAGATATCTCGGTACCCAAGTCTAAACACGACATTCTTTTATGTTTCATACACACCTTATGCACACAGCCTGAAGGGCATCGTATACGGGATTTTTAATTATTTTGTCCCCATCACATCAGGTCAAGGGGGGGAGGTGGGTTTCCATTTGTGGCATCATGTCGGCGCTCACAACATTTTTGGAACATTTGATATTTTGGGATAAGGGATACTCAGCCTGTATTTCGGTTACTTGTTTATTTATTTTTGACGAGGGCAGCAGCGGGTACCGGCAGCTAAAATAAGGCCCTTCCAGCTTTGCGTACGCCGGTATCTATACACTTATACATCAAGAAATGCAACCGGAGGAAATGAAACAAGTGGCGATGTCGGAAATATGGGGCTTGGCGTCAGATCAGAGGTCCCTCTCTGCGGTCTGGAGGCAGAGGCAGGTGTGGGACAGATGGACCCATCGAAAGTTCCTTGGCGAGCACGTCCTGCCTTTGCCGTTCCTTCTGCCATGTGGAAGTCATTACCCCCTAAATTCCTTCTGATATTTGTACAGGTCTCAAAAATCCTACCATCGGCGAGAAGAAAGTGAAGTTTCGAGTGGCAGGAAATAAAAACATCCCCTCTTCTTTCATTTCCTCTTAGGCCACTAAGGAGAGCAGTAACCTCGCTACTGCTACGGCAGGAGCATCATTTTTGGTGGGTTAAAAATATACAGTTACGGATTTTTAAAAAAAAAACAATTAAGTATAAATAAAAAGTCCTGATGTTATTGTTTTATTTATTATTCAGCCTGAATTAGTAAGGGGAATAAGGGTACCTGAAAAGGCTGTACACTGCGCTACCATATTAAATCACTCCTGCCATAAATTACGTATCCTATTAATGGAGGGAGACAGTAGAGTAACATGGGGTTGGCCAGGAGGGCATCAGTGGGCACTTGATGTGCGTGCATGCAGCCTGTAATATGTCAGTGACCATAACAATAATGGCCGCCGTCAACAAAAGACCATCACCGAGCATGCGCAGTGGTGACAGGCATGTCGTGCATGTGTGGTGACGTCCTCGCTGCCCATTTGCAATGACGGCACATCATTGCCACTGGCCATTTTTGCTATGGTCGTGGCAAAAAGGCACGGTACATCCCTGAATGGAAGATCTTGACACTCCAGATGCTTCAGGATGACATGTCGCATGTCACTGTTTTACTTTCTCCATACAGCAATGAGATCTTCCTCAAACTCGCTGACTCAACTCCAGTTTTCCACTCTACTGTCCCACCTACCGTCCCCATCCACTCTCCCACCCAGGCCGGTCCTACATTTCAGCTCTCCTTTCCAGCCGCTTCCACTATTCTCCCTGATTACCCTTACCAAGCCCAAGCTTCTGTTCCTTCCCATGCAATCCCTGCTATATTCTTTCTGACCACCAGCTCCACCTTCCCTCTGCTCCCGTTTGTTTCGCATACCCCAGTCCCTTAGATTGTAAGCTCATGGGGAGTCTGGCTGAGCATTTATATAAAGTGATGTATTTGCAGGATAGTTATCCTACGGGCAGGGTCGTCTCTTCCTCGTGTACCATTATTACATCTCGTGTTTGTGCTCCCCCATTGTAAAGCGCTACGGTATTTGCTGGCACTCTATAAATGACTGTAACTCTGCACGCTTCACAGAAGCACTCCAATGACCGTGACCACTTATTATAGTGGTCAAGGTGACAGCTGCCTGTCCCCCCTCTCCGCTCCTCCTCCCCACATAGTCTTTGGCACCATGATAGCTCTTCGAGGTGAAGCTGTTACCTCCACCGTGATGGCTATCAATCCTCGGCTGATGTTGGAATCCCCTGCACTTCGGTGCACTGCAGGAGATTTCAAAACTGATGACAACGAAAGAGACCTCAGCCCGCCGTCTCTCCATGCTTCTCAATGCAAAACAGGGTGAAACATTTGGTTGTGCACACGCTTGCCGCACGCATGCCGGGCACGCTCGGCCACGTGCCCAGCTACTCCCTGTAGAGAAGGGAAGTCGGCGCCACCTTAAGATTTTTAAAATTAGAGTTTTAATATTAAACTGATACCAAAAATAAAAAAGCATGATTCACAAAAAAACATTTACACAAAGAAGAATAGGCAAGAAGCTTCACCGTCACAGAGAAATAAAATATATCCTGATGGGTGTCGGGGCAGTCAGGGTGGATCCGGTCACCAGACGAGCTCCAAAACAGCTTAACTTCTCCTGTTTTACCATCCCAGGCTTCACTGTACAGTATCCACCATGAAATCCCAAATGATCCACGCCAGCTTCATGACACCACGATGACACCCGTCATTAGAAACCCGCTCCGCCTTGCACAAAGTGAAGGCCTGGGTAGAAAATACAAATCACGTTAAAGCCGGTTCCTGGCGTTAGACCATCCCGACTTAGGCTAGGGACAGATGAGCGCATTTTCTGCGGCCACCGTCAAAATGTACGTCGATGCGTGCGCACGCATTTTTTCACGGAATACGCTTAAGTGGTCAGACGATGCGCAATTCTGGACGTATTTCATGACGATGGGGTAAAAAGAAGTCTAGGGAATCCGGCTGTTTGAACGTTATGTTGGCCGCACACTAGCAGCGTCTGACGTCTCCTAATCACGCACACACGCTGCTATGCGGCCGCAGCGCACTCTGTACGTCAGTACCAGCGGTTTAACGTTCTCGAAAAAATGCGTTCATTTTCCACTTGCGTTGCGCGGCCGGACTTTTGTGCGACCGTACGTCGTATATTGGCTGTCATTGCCTGTCATCTGCTGCTAGTGCGGCCGTGATTATGTGCGCCAGAACGCGCGTTCGCACTGCCTCAGTCTGACCCTAGCCTTACTGACCCAAAAAACCTACAACACAGTGGATCACCAAGAGACCAACAATTATGGTATGTCTAAACGATGATCCAAAAACGTGCACTTAGCGACTCAATCCCTGAAGCCACATCTGATCCTACCGTGCACTGCTATGCAACCTGCACGGATTAAAGGATCCCTCGATTAAAAAAATAGAGTTTCCTTTTTTTGCCTTTAAATAATCCTGCTGACACCCTCTGTAAAATATACTTTTTTATTATTTTGTTTTGAGTGATTTTACTCACCTTTTCTCCCTCGCCGCGCGCCGCTCCTCCTCTTCAGCTCAAGGACTCCCAAACGCGCCTTTTTACACAATTTGCTCTCCTATGCAACTTACGTAGTGTAGGAACCGCATATTGTGCAACGCTACAGGACAAACAAGTGACATCAGCCGCTTTCTGCCTGTGACATCACTAGTGACCGATCTGGTGACCGGCAGCCGGGAAATTCAAAAATTCCGACGGCTGTTGATGCTGGGTGGGGTGGAGGAAACTCCTCCACTTCACCCCTACGATTCTACAGAATCAGTGAGTGAAGGGGGGGGGACACTCCTCACATCCGGACCACTTTAAAAAGCTAAACGTGGTCAGGGTGAGTAGTGTGTCCCTTTAGGCTAATGTCAGATGAACGCAGTCTGAGCGCACTCTGCGTGCGTGCGTAACGGACGGACGGAAGGTACTGTAGACGCCAAAAAGGGAATTAAGAGAAACAAAATTAATATGAAAAAAGGTAAGAATTGGTACATGATATGAAAAGCCATTTTGTGCGTCAAGGTGCTGGACGTCGCCAATGCGCTGCGTCTGACTTCGTGTCATCACGCACACAGAACGCTACGCGGAAGTGGCGCACTCTGCCCGCCCATCCTACCGGTTTTACGTTCTTGTCTAACTTGCGTCCGTTTGCCACATGCATTGTGCGTCCGCAGTTCGGTGCGCACATACTTCGTGTGTGGGTTTCTATTGATCATGATTCTATGCTACGACAGACGTTAAACTGTGCGGCGACACGGACGTGATCACTGCGTTCATCTGACGTCGGCCTTAACTGGTACATTAAGCGCGTGCGTTTAGGTCAAAATTCTAGAAACGGATAATATCGCGTAATGATTAAGGCCGGGGTCAGACAAGCGTTTTTACGAGCAGATGGAACGCCCGTGAGAGTGGACGTTCCATACACTCTCACGCCCGTCTGGCCACCTCGCTGAGAGTGCGCTCAGCGCTGCAAGGCTCCATCCTATGGAGGATCTCGCTTTGCAGTCCCGTCGAACGCACGTTGTAGCGCTTAGACGAGGAGGCTTTCTGAACGGATACAGCACGCCTGCTGTAGCGCGCACAATTCGTGCGACGGACACCGGGAGGCACGTCAGTACAGGCGCACAGTACGCTCGTCTGACACCAGCCTAAACAGTGAGCGCTCGCGCTCCCAAACCTCTCTTCCCAAAAAATACATTTTCATTCCAAGTAAGATCCACGCTACCCTTTCTGATTTGCAGTGCATGATGTTAGATGATGCAGGAATATACCGTGTCGACCCAAGAACCGGCAGCGCCAGCCATTCTATAGGTTCAAAATGGCCGCCCTATCGGAAACGTCTGATTCGTCACCATCAGATATTGGAGAGGACGGGTCAGACATGATAACACAGCGAGCCCACGGCAGCCACGTATGCAATTACCAGTCGCCACGAAACTGCGGAAACTGTAATTACAGCTGCGGCTTGCGAACTCGGGGACATTAAACGTTCAGAGGGCCGGGTGCAGGAGAGGCCGCGACTCCCGATCCGCGAGCGGCACAATCAGTGAAACAATAAACAGGACGACACCAGCACTAAACAGAGGAAACGCTCCTCACCCCAGGCTGCATCGAGGGTCAAAAAAAAGTGAAATAAGGCTCCGACATCCAAAATATTCCAAACCACGATTTAATCCTCATGTCCTCGCAGGGAACAGATAACGTTTTGACCAACGCTGGCCTCTGTCAAGTCTTGACAAAGAGCAGTGTTGGCCGAAACGTTGTCTGGTCCCTCTGAGGACATGAGGAGTAAATCAAGCTTAGAGTATTTGGATGCTGGGGTCCTTATTGTGCTTTTTTTAATTATATATTTATTTAAAGAGACAGACACTACGATTAACGTAAATTGGAACTAGATTAATTGTGCATTACAAACAAAACCACTTTATAAAACACAATATAAAACACATGCTGCTGATTATTTCTGTATTTGTAGTAATTGCATGTAAAAAGGAAAAATATAGTTAGTTTTTTTTTATATCCTGTTTCCGTTTTGTGGATTTTAACCATGATGCAACATTCACCAAAACCTGTGCAAAACTTGACTGTAGTGATTTATTTAATCTACAGTATTTGCTAATACTTAATGAGATGGAAGAGGGAATGTTTAAATAAGGTGGCAAGGGCTCTATTGTGTTCTCGAAGGCTACCTGAGATAAGAGCTGGCAGCTGAATGAGATGAGACAGGGAGCTTAAAAACCTTCTAATCTACCCCCTGGTGATGTCCTTTGAATACATCCCACACAATACAATGATGTGAGTCGGTGACTGACCCATTCACTCCATTCTATGGCCAAAGCCACACAGTGAGGAGCAAGTGATGGAATGATACTGTGGGGGCGGGGGCAGTTTACAACATAAAATATCACACAATGGATGCACCCAGTGACACATATAGAGGAAAATATCACACAATGGATGCACCCAGTGACACATAGAGGAAAATATCACACAATGGATGCGCCCAGTGACACATATAGAGGAAAATATCACACAATGGATGCGCCCAGTGACACATATAGAGGGAAATATCACACAATGGATGCACCCAGTGACTCATATAGAGGGAAATATCACACAATGGATGCACCCAGTGACACATACAGAGGAAAATATCACACAAAGGATGCGCCCAGTGACACATATAGAGGAAAATATCACACACTGGATGCGCCCAGTGACACATATAGAGGGAAATATCACACAATGGATGCACCCAGTGACACATATATATAGAGGAAAATATCACACAATGGATGCGCCCAGTGACACATATAGAGGAAAATATCACACAATGGATGCGCCCAGTGACACATATAGAGGGAAATATCACACAATGGATGCACCCAGTGACACATATATATAGAGGAAAATATCACACACATGGATGCACCAGTGACACATATAGAGGAAAATATCACACAATGGATGCACCCAGTGACACATATAGAGGAAAATATCACACAATGGATGCACCCAGTGACACATATAGAGGAAAATATCACACAATGGATGCGCCAGTGACACATATAGAGGAAAATATCACACAATGGATGCACCCAGTGACATATATAGAGGAAAATATCACACAATGGATGCACCAGTGACACATATAGAGGAAAATATCACACAATGGATGCACCCAGTGACACATATAGAGGAAAATATCACACAATGGATGCACCCAGTGACACATATAGAGGAAAATATCACACAATGGATGCACCCAGTGACACATATAGAGGAAAATATCACACAATGGATGCACCCAGTGACACATATAGAGGAGAATATTTTCTTAACTAAACATACAAGAGAAAAACAAACACATGTAAAATATCAGCAACATCACATAAACACAATAAGGACATTGCATGTTTTGGGGGTACTGGCCCTTTAAAATAATCATTCAGGATCACATGTAAGGGAAGAGATGGAGAGATCCGCTTCACGTTTAATTCGTGGCCAAAAGGAAACGGTTAGAAAATCGAAACTCAGTCCAACAAACATAACGGTGTACAAGCAATGTGTAAGGAATATCACGATCAAAGGAAGCGATAACCCCGGCCATCTGCCCCGGCCATGTGCGCCGCAAATAGTACCTGGGAGACGGCCTGCGACGCATTCACAGTAACTATACGCCGCAAATAGTACCTGGGAGACGGCCTGCGACGCATTCACAGTAACTATACGCCGCAAATAGTACCTGGGAGACGGCCTGCGACGCATTCACAGTAACTATACGCCGCAAATAGTACCTGGGAGACGGCCTGCGACGCATTCACAGTAACTATATGCCGCAATTAGTACCTGGGAGACGGCCTGCGACGCATTCACAGTAACTATACGCCGCAAATAGTACCTGGGAGACGGCCTGCGACGCATTCACAGTAACTATACGCCGCAAATAGTACCTGGGAGACGGCCTGCGATGCATTCACAGTAACTGTAAGCGTCAGAAAGAAATACAGCAAATATAATAAATTACTGATAAATTCAGATATTTCTTTTTAAAGAGGAAAAAAAAGACCAGATTTTTATTACATTTTTCATTATTTTTAACATTATGTCATCGCGGCCCATCAGACGCACACAGGTCTATTCAGAGAAAGGTGAAACTCAGGAGAATGACTGGAGAAGAAAAAATTCTAGGTCAAAACAGCCAAACAAGAAAACTTCTCTCATTATATCTCACTTTCCAAATCGGCAATTTGGTCTGGATTGTTCTCTTCTCCTGCCAGTTCTCCTGGTTTTCACCTCTCTCTGAATAACCCTGACAGGATTTTGTCCCACAGGCGTCAGGTTTGAAATCTTTACGCCGGCTCTCACTGGCTGCCCATGTATGATGTCATCGTGTCACCTCGCCCAGCCCTTTGAGGACAGAATCTGCGCTATGGAATATGTTGGCGCCTTATATATATAATAAGGTAACGGAAAGGTAAAATCAGGGCGAGATTTGACGGATTGTGACTCTGGTCACAAGAAGTGACATGTCCACTGATGGATAGGGGCGATGTGGTTAGTTTTGCCCTCCTTTAACCCATTACCTGCCAGTACACACATAGATAATCCTAGTCCTGTGACAATCAGGGACATTCCCAGCAAAGATCACAACTGTACATGTTAACCCTTCACTGTCTGGTCAGTGCATTAACCCTTTACGGTGAACGAGAGTTCAGTCCACAACACGATGGTTGGGACCATGGCCTACGGGCGTCAGATCGGCCATGTTTTCTTAGACACATATAATGTATTCATGCTGATGGGCAGCGCATAGAAAATGCCACCCCGCAGCATGTATAATCCATACGCTGCAGGTAAGAAATCCCAGGTGACCTGCCTTGATTTCCTTCCTGCAGCATATGAATTATACATGTTGCAGGGCATCACTTTTCCCTGCGCTCCCCCTCTGCATGAAATAGTAACGTGTGTCCAGGAAAACATGGCGGATCTGGCAACCTCACCATGGGCTTGCCTCTGGCAGCGAACATGTTAAACACAGGGGCAAAAGGGAGCGCTGCAAGATCCCGTTAACCCTTACAGTGCCAGGCATGCCATACCCATTTATGTGAAGTCATAAAAGGTACCTCACTGCCATTACAGACCACGCAGCCATGTGATAAGATGATACAGGGCAAGCCTGGCATTGAAGGGGTTAAATGCCCAGTTACACCATTCAGGGCTTGTACAGGGTTAGCCCCCTTGGTGTACAGGCAGTAAAGCGCCCACGCAGCGCCCGCGCAGCGCCACCAGCCCACTCTGACGCAGGACATTACTCCCTTCATTACGTGAAACGTCAAGCAAGGAAGGGGTTAACTCGAGCAGAAGTCCATTCAGTTACTGTTTTCCCCAAAAAAGGCCAAATAATCCTGTAATTAATTTGCATCAGGAAGGGGGTTTAACCCTTGCATGCCCAGATCTCTGTGGATACTTAAGGGGAGGAGGACAGAGAGTTTTGACAGACGCTGCACAAAAAAAAGCTGGATTTTAAGGCAACTTTCAAATATTAACCCTTTAAATGCCGAGGAGTCTGCGTATCAGTGCGATGATCCTTCCTGTAACTCCTCCAGCACACAAATAGTTAATAAATACAGAGATTAAAAGAAAATCCTAATCCTGGGAAGCAGATCCCACCAGAGATACCTTATCAGGCACACTGCTCCCAGATTAACCCCGCGGGCGCCACAGAGGAAGCACATCCAACTCCCTGGCGGTGACAAGAACAAGTGGACATGGGGGACACACAAAGGCCCCCCCTTCAGGACCACTATAAAAAATTTTGCTATAATCAATGCCTGGCACCGGGGGGGGGGTGCCCAGCACAAGACTGGCATAGGAGGATGACAAACAGGGATGCCCGGGATAAAACTGGCAAAGGGTAAATGCCAGGGATATGGCTGACACAAGGGGATGCCCAGCATAAGGTTGGCACAGGGGGGATGTTCAGGATACGGCTGACATGGAGGGATGGCCAAGATAAGGCTTGCACAGGGAGGATGCCCAGGATAAGACTGGCACAGAGTGGGTGCCTAAAATAGGGAGATTCCCTGGATAAGACTGGGACAGGTTGGATGCCCAGGATAAGGTTGGCACAGGGGGGATGCCCAGGATAAGGTTGGCACAGGGGGGATGTCCAGGTTACAGTTGATACAGAGGGACGGTCACGGGGGGGGGGGTTGGCAGGACAAGGCACGCACTGGGAGGATGCCCAGGATAAGACTGGCACAGAGTGGATACCTAGAATAAGGCTAAAATAGGAAGGTTCCCTGGGTAAGACTGGGACAGGATGAATTCCCCAGGATAAGACTGGCACAGGTGGATGCCCATCGTAAGTGTTAAACTATCAACAAATAAGCTGGCATGGGAGGGATGTAAAATGAGGCTGGCACGGGGTAGATATCTTGGATAAGGCTGGCACGAGGTGCATGCCCTGCATAAAGCTGACATAGTGGCGATGCCAAGGATAAATCTTACAGAGAGTGCCCAGGACAATGCTGGCATAGGGGGGATGCCCAATATAAAACTGGCACAGGGTCATGCCCAGGATAAGACTGGCACAAGGTGATACCCAGCATAAGGCTGACACAGGGGGGATGCCCAGGATAAAGCTGACACAGAGTGTGCCCAGGATAGGACTGTCACAGGGGGGATGCCCAAGATATTGGTGACACAGGCGGATGCCCAGGATTTGGCTGACACAGGCGGATGCCCAGAACAAGGCTGGCACAGGGTGATCCCAGGATAAGACTGGCACAGAGTGATACCCAGCATAAGGCTGACACAGGCGGATGCCAAGGATATTGGTGACACATGTGGTTGCCCAGGATGAAGCTGACATAGAGGGTGCCCAGGATAGGACTGTCACAGGGGGGTGCCCAGAATATTGGTGGCACAGGGGTATGTCCAGGATATGGCTGGCACATGTGGATGCCCAGCATAAGTCTGGCTGGCACAGGGTGATACCCAGCATAAGGCTGGCACAGGGTGGAAGCTGCAGGAAATAAAAGTCACTTACCATCCTGCCCTGAGGACTCCAGGTACTCTGTCAGATCACATCCAAAAGCTCCAGATGACCCTTTCCTCTTGAATTTCGGTTTAGCCCCCTTGTTCTTCATGAGTTGGTCCAGAGGGGAGACCCCCACCCCCTCCCAACCCAGTGAAAAATAAAAATAAAAATATAGACACAGGGTGAGGTGGGTGAGCTCAGCCTGCCAGCTCACCAGCCCAGGGATGTGCCATAGCCAGGGGCAGCTCCACAGCCTGCTCAGCTGTCACCCTGGGGTGTGGAGGACAGGGGGGTGGGAGGGGGATAGAAGATCTATTGGAGAAAGCAGAGGGGATCAAGTGATCACATCCTGGATCTGCTGGGGGGAGTGCCAGGGGTGGCTCCTGACAAGGGGGAAGGTTGCATTTGGTCCCCCCTCCACCCAAAAGCTTGCAGCCCAGTGTGCCAGCTAAGCAAGCCCTGTGTGCAGAGCAGACCCTGAGCTCAGCCCTGCCCGGGGGGGGGGGGCACAATCTTACAGCCCTGGAGACCTCACTGGAAGAAGCTTCATGGCCAGACCTGGTGTCTGCTAATGGGATTATTTAAACCTATTCTATGTGACTTTCTTCTTTCCTCCTTTTCTTACAAATCACTGGGTTATCCAGCTCAGGAAATGCTGTTAAGGAAATGAGGGGGGGGGGTTGTTTTTTGGCAGTGCCTGCTAGGGGTGGGGGGAGAAGAAAGTAAGGGAGGGATGTGCTCCCTGTGACAATGGGGGGGAGGGGGGAGAGAGGAGTCCTGACATGCAGCAGATAACGGGACAGCTGGCTCATCCAGCACCAAAATTCTCCCACCCCCCACCAGGGGGCGCCCCATGTGACCTGCAGGAGGACTGTCACCCCCAACATGGGGGGCTCCTAGGCTGGGGAGACTGCGTGGGCTTATTATAGGGCATTAAATGCATTTTATATGGGGGAAAATGAGAGTATTATGTAGTAAATCCCCACGAGTCTATTTTAGGGGTTCCTCCATATATTCAGGGTGTGCGGGTGTCTTTTTAGGGGCTCCTCCATATATTCAGGGTGTGTGGGTGTCTTTTTAGGGGTTCCTCCATATATTCAGGGTGTGTGGGTGTCTTTTTAGGGGTTCCCCCATATATTCAAGGTGTGTGGGTGTGTTTTTAGGGGCTCCTCCATATATTCAGGGTGTGTGGGTGTCTTTTTAGGGGTTCCTCCATATATTCAGGGTGTGCGGGTGTTTTTAGGGGCTCCTCCATATATTCAGGGTGTGTGGGTGTCTTTTTAGGGGTTCCTCCATATATTCAGGGTGTGTGGGTGTGTTTTTAGGGGCTCCTCCATATATTCAGGGTGTGTGGGTGTCTTTTTAGGGGTTCCTCCATATATTCAGGGTGTGTGGGTGTGTTTTTAGGGGCTCCTCCATATATTCAGGGTGTGTGGGTGTCTTTTTAGGGGCTCCTCCATATATTCAGGGTGTGTGGGTGTGTTTTTAGGGGCTCCTCCATATATTCAGGGTGTGTGGGTGTCTTTTTAGGGGCTCCTCCATATATTCAGGGTGTGCGGGTTTCTTTTTAGGGGCTCCTCCATATATTCAGGGTGTGTGGGTGTCTTTTTAGGGGTTCCCCCATATATTGAGGGTGTGTGGGTGTCTTTTTAGGGGTTCCTCCATATATTCAGGGTGTGCGGGTGTCTTTTTAGGGGCTCCTCCATATATTCATGGTGTGTGGGTGTCTTTTTAGGGGTTCCCCCATATATTGAGGGTGTGTGGGTGTCTTTTTAGGGGTTCCTCCATATATTCAGGGTGTGCGGGTGTCTTTTTAGGGGCTCCTCCATATATTCAGGGTGTGTGGGTGTCTTTTTAGGGGTTCCTCCATATATTCAGGGTGTGCGGGTGTATTTAGGGGTCTCCTCCATATATTCAGGGTGTGCGGGTGTTTTTAGGGGCTCCTCCATATATTCAGGGCGTGTGGGTGTCTTTTTAGGGGCTCCTCCTTATATTCAGGGCGTGCGGGTGTCTTTTTAGGGGCTCCTCCATATATTCAGGGTGTGCGGGTTTCTTTTTAGGGGCTCTCCATATATTCAGGGTGTGTGGGTGTCTTTTTAGGGGTTCCCCCATATATTCAGGGTGTGTGGGTGTCTTTTTAGGGGTTCCTCCATATATTCAGGGTGTGCGGGTGTCTTTTTAGGGGTTCTCCATATATTCAGGGTGTGCGGGTGTATTTAGGGGTCTCCTCCATATATTCAGGGTGTGCGGGTGTTTTTAGGGGCTCCTTCATATATTCAGGGCGTGTGGGTGTCTTTTTAGGGGCTCCTCCACATATTCAGGGCGTGCGGGTGTTTTTTAGGGGCTCCTCCATATATTCAGGGTGTGCGGGTGTGTTTTTAGGGGTTCCTCCATATATTCAGGGTGTGCGGGTGTGTTTTTAGGGGCTCCTCCATATATTCAGGGTGTGCGGGTGTCTTTTTAGGGGCTCCTCCATATATTCAGGGTGTGCGGGTGTGTTTTTAGGGGCTCCTCCATATATTCAGGGTGTGCAGATGTCTTTAAAGAGGCTCCTTCATATATTTGGGGGGTGGGGGTGTCTTGGCTTCTACAAATATTCAGGGTGTGCATTATTTATGGAAGGTACGTAAAAATCTGTATCACATTATGATATTCTGAGAAAATGATCAGACTCAGAATTTCAAAGAAAATTTGTTCAGTATTTAAACTCAAATTATGAGCCTCCGAGTGCGCCAAACGGTCTTCAGAAATAGGCAGGAATTTAAAAAAAAATGGATTCCTGAATTAATTCATTGGAATAAAGCATTAGATAAATGCATTTAAAGCAAAAATGTTTTTATAATTTTTAAAAATGACCTTTAGCCAGAAAGCAATGGGCAGTAATAGTAATACGATGCATAATATGGAGCACCAACAGGTTTTATATATGTTTTATTCAAATACAACTTTTCAGCATGAAATAATGGGGGGGGGATTCACTTTCATGATATATATTAGTATAGATATGTTATGTTTTGATCATTTCTTTCCAATGAGTGAATTATGGGAACTTTTTTTCCCTTCAAAACGCAAAAGTCTCTTTATGGATTACATACGTTATTACGTCTCTTTTTTTGAAGCACCCAGTTTCACGTATTGTCTTAATTGAAAAACAAGACCCTATAGATCTAGTTGATCTTTTCTTTCATTTTATTATTATTTTTTTCACATTATTCTGTGTTTCTTTGCGTCTTTTCTTATCACGCTCTCGCTTTTTTTTTTTTTTTGTATTTGTCTACATATCCTTTAACGTTCGATAGAAAAAAATATTTACAGGCAAAAAAAGAAGAAATCTCCAAATGTACCTTAAGGGCCCATTCACGCTGAGCGACATGAAAATCGTGCGTTTTTCCACACGATTTTCATATACGCGACATTGAGCGATATTGCACGATAACATCGCAACAATATCGCCGTTATGCGCAATATTGCGCAAAACCATTGATGCAAATCGCAAAAAACGGGTCATGTACCAGCGACGAGCTACAGGCGACATTGAGCTGTGGGATGTGAACAGCTCCATTGAAATGCATTGGAGAAGCTGCATAGAGCGATAACGCGCAGAAATATGAGCGATATCGCGGCAAAAAACGTGCGATAAATCGCTGAGTGTGAATGGGGCCTAAAACAGTTGAAAGATAGGCCTAAACCCCTGTGTTGCTAAGTTATAACCTCAGGTGCTTAGCATGAGGGGGGCCTGCTGTGAGGTAAAGATGGCGGGTCTGTAGTAAGGTTGTGATCTGAGGGGAGGCTAGACATGGGGGTAGATTAAGGGGGGAATCAGTTTGAGGGTCGATTGCTAGATTTATGGTCATGTGGTCCCTCACGCAAAAGCCTTTGGGCTGTGGACATGGGAACGCAGCTTAAAAACAATTACATTACACCAAGGCCCAGCCGCACCCGCCACGCCATTTTGCTCTGCTGGCAAATGGCGGCCCGTGCCTACGGCCACCCTAGAGGATGGTGTATTAGACACAATTTACGAACTGTGCGTTCCTGTAACTTTTAGCAGAGCCCGTGTGTAAATATTAGAGAAGGCAGAGAGATTGTGTCATTTCAAGGGCAGATTCTTTCTTGAAAGAGAGCAAAATAAACAGATATGCAGTATGTTAAAAATGGCCACCATTTACATCTGCAAAATTTGGGTCAAAATATAGTAGTCACATAGTAATATAAGTTGAAAAAACGACCACTATCTATCAAGTTCAACCTTACACATATCCCAGTGACTGCTGCTGATCCAAAAAAAACAAACCTCTTGGTGCATTTTTCGTATATGGTTAAATTTTATGGATTAAATAGAACTGCACTATTATTTTGTCTCTATCTCTCCTTTATTATCCTTGATGCGAAGCCTGAAGAGAGTACGGACGAAGCAAAATGTTTAAGGGGATTATTCAGATAGCACTGAAATGTCGCTGACATTTCGGTGCTCTCTCATTCCCTCACTTCCCTGCACTTCGGGGAATCAAAGCATTCACCTCAGGGTCCCCGGATTGCAGGGAAGCGGCCACCGCCAACCCGCCGCAAACCCACCGAACATCCGCCTCAAATATGCTGGAGGACCGCCAAATGTAGCCGACGAGCCACCGAGCACAGCGCCGACCAGCCGCAGGAGAATCCAACAAGCCACCGGTCGGGTCAAAAAAACAATACGATTGAAAGTGTCAAAATTGAGACGCAGTTTGCAAAAAAACTACTGAACGAAAATGTCTGAAATTAACATATAAGATCCTATGAATGATAATAAAAGTTCTGCTACAGATAACAGAAAATCCTCTAATGGAAATAAAATTAGCCAAAGAAATCCTGAAAAATGCCTAAAAGATCAATAAATAAGAGACTTTTTGCTGCAAATTAAAATAATAAACAGCTTATTAGATATTGAGTAAAAACGGGAATATTTTTAATATTCAAACCGATGGGGTTCGCCTTAATAAACCTGCCAAATGAAAACACCAAACAGCCGGGCATTTCGGCAACTTTTCACTGCTGTTCGGTGTCTCTGAATAGATTAACCATTTCTACTCTGGGGGATTTCACTGCCTTCGAACAGGCACCGCATATCTGGCAGTTCACCAAAAATTGGCGAACTGCCTGCTCTCTGAATAGCCGAATGGCCCCGAAATGTCACCATAAGGGGAAATTTCCTGTTAGTTGATATTTCTGGGCCAGATCGGCTCCCTCTGAATAACCCCTTAAGTATTGTCTACATCAGGGGTCAAGTCCTGGGAAAAAAAGTGAGGGAACTCACCCACGAATTCCACAACCCCTATTACCTGAAGAAAATATATATAACGAGTATAACAGTACGTGGTGATACCATTTTTATTGGGTTAACTTTACATTTAAAAGACAAGCTTTCAAGAGTGTAACCTGGAAACTATACTGATCAGTGAAAGGTATCACTACGTACAGGTATACTCGTGATTGTGGCAACTGGACTAACGCATTTTATATATATATATATATATATCTCCAGGCACAGACCCCCCCCTAGAATTATATACACAGCGCTGAATCCCCAGAATAACATACACAGCACTGAGCCCCCAGGATAATATACACAGCACTGAGCCCCCAGAATAATATGCACAGCACTGAGCCCCCAAAATAACATACATAGCGCTGAGCCCCCAGAATAATATGCACAGCACTGGTTATATGGATATATTTTCCCCAGTTCACATGGATATAATTGCCCCCAGCTCGTAAGGATAATGCCCCCAGGTCTCATGGATAATGCCCCCGCTCTCATGGATATTGCCCCCCCAGGTCTCATGGATATTGCCCCCCAGGTCTCATGGATATTGCCCCCCAGGTCTCATGGATAATGCCCCCCAGGTCTCATGGATAATGCCCCCCAGGTCTCATGGATAATGCCCCCCGCTATCATGGATATTGCCCCCCAGGTCTCATGGATATTGCCCCCCAGGTCTCATGGTTATTGCCCCCAGCTCTCATGGCTATTGCCCCCAGCTCTCATGGAAATTGCCCCCAGGTCTCATGGATTGTGCCCCCATGTCTCATGGATATGCCCCAGGTCTCATGGCTATTGCCCCCAGGTCTCATGGAAATTGCCCCCCAGGTCTCATGGAAATTGCCCCCAGGTCTCATGGCTATTGCCCCCAGGTCTCATGGAAATTGCCCCCCAGGACTCATGCATATTGCCCCCAGGTCTCATGGATAATGCCCCCCAGGTCTCATGGATATTGCCCCCAGGTCTCATGGATAATGCCCCCCAGGTCTCATGCATATTGCCCCAGGTGTCATGGAAATTGCCCCCAGGTCTCATGCATATTGCCCCCAGGTCTCATGGAAATTGCCCCCAGGTCTCATGGAAATTGCCCCCCAGGTCTCATGCATATTGCCCCCCAGGTCTCATGGAAATTGCCCCCAGGTCTCATGGAAATTGCCCCCCAGGTCTCATTGATTGTGCCCCCAGGTCTCATGGATATTGCCCCCCAGGTCTCATGGATATTGCCGCCCGTGTCATGGATATTGCCCCCCCAGTGTCATGGATATTGTCCCCAGCTCACCTCTGCTTCTTCTGTGGCTGCTGCCGCCGCCGCACATTGCAGGCGGCCGCGTGCTTCCTGCTTCAACGCCGCTGACAGGAAGTGAAGCCGAGCGGCTCCACTTCCGGTCAGCGGGCCGTTCTAACAGGATGCACGCGGCCGCCGGCAATGGGCGGCGTTCGGGCTCGTGCCGCAGCGTTCCCACAGCATTCCCGCTGTGGGAGAAGTGCGGGTACGCCGTTCCCGCGCGTTCCTGCTCGACTCGAGCCCTGGCCTACATAAATACACGGTATCACTGGTTTTGCACCTAATATATACACCTGTGTACAGCCGCCAATCCCAAATATATGGAGAAATCCTTAAAATGAGGGGCATTAGGAGAGTGACTGCAGAATTCAATGTTTATCAGACAGACCTCTAACTTACGGATCATTTATTTTCACACGGCAATATCTTTAAGGCTAATGTCAGATGAACGCAGTCTGAGCGTACTCTGCGTGCGTGCATAACGGACAGACGTACTCACGGAAGATACTGTAGACACCACACTGTCCATATTTTTTTGACGGACGTAGGAGAAAAAAAAAAGTATGGGAAATAAAATTAATATGAAAAATGATAAAAAATTTGAAAAGGATATGAAAAGTCATTTTGTGCATCAAGGTGCTGGACGTCGCAAATGCGCTGCGTCTGACATCTCATCACTCACACAGAACGCTACGCGGACATGGCGCACTCTGCGCGCCCATCTAGCGTTTTTGCCCAACTTGCATCCATTTGACACGTGCGTTGTGCTTGCGCAGTTCGGTGCGCACGTACTTCGTGTGTGGGTCTCTATTGATCATGATACTATGCTACGACGGACGTTAAACTGTGCGGCAAGACGGACGTGATCGCTGCGTTCGTCTGACACCCGCCTAAGACTACGGTAAACAAAATCCAAATCTTTGGGGTTTATTCAATATACTCTTATTTATGGAAGTTTTAAGGCTCGTGTCAGACGAGCGCAGTGTTCACGTCCGTGTTACCGCACATAAGTACATCCGTGATAGCACATAATTGTAAATGGAGCCCCACACACGAAGTACGTCCGCACAGAAGGCAAAACGCGGCAAACGGACGCAGGTTAGGCAAGAACGTAATACTGCTAGAACGGACGTGCGGAGTGCGCCGCGTCTGCAACGTCTGCATAGCTTTGTGTGTGAGTGATGGTATGTGGTCAGACGGACTGCATTTATACGTCCAGCATTTTTGACGGACAAAATGTTTTTTCATCTTAATTTATTTTCCCTCCTACATCCGTCAAAAATAACGTCAGTCACAAAAACGGACTGTGTGACCACTACTGCGTCTTCCGTCAAAAAGTGCGTCCGTACTGCACGGGCGCACAGTCCGTAGAAAACGCGCTCGTCTGACCCTAGCCTTAGTCAGACATTTTAGTCCTTGATAACCAAGCTAAGATATAAACAATGGTTTTTATTTCAGTTTTGCCCTTTTCTTATGACTTTTGCCTTTATCTTCAGATTTCCCCCCATTATTTAATTCAGCTAATTAAAAAAAACAAATAACCTGTGGAATATCTGGGTGTTGCATCTGCGTAATTGCGCATTTCTGTTTATACTTTATTTTGCTTAAGATTCCTGTAGAAAAAAAAAACAATTATTTAATAAGTTACAGTTACAAGTTTTTATAAAGCGCTAACAAGTTCCTTAGCGCTGTACAATGGATTGTAAGTAATTATTTATTTTAGACTGATTTATTCATCGCCTGATGCTGCCTCTTAGGCTAGGGTCAGACGAACGCATTTTTATGTTGTCTGTGAAAAAGTGCGTTCGAACGAAATGGACGCATTTTTTCACAGAATACGTGATAGTGGTCATACGATGCGCATTTTCGTCCGTGATTTTGTACGGATCATCAATAAAACACTTTTTTGTGTCTGGACGTTTGTTGGCCGACATTAGCAGCGTCTGACGTCTCCTAATCACGGCACACACGCCGCTACGGACGCAGCGCACTCTGTACGTCAGTACCTGCGGTTTCACGTTCTCGAAAAATGCGTTCATTTTCCACTTGCGTTGCGCAGGCCGGACTTTTTGTGCGACCGTACTTCGTATATTGGCCGTCATTGCCCGGCATCTGCTGCTACTACGGCCGTGATTAAGTGCGGCTGCACGCGCGTTCGCACTGCCTCAGTCTGACCCTAGCCTTAAACTAAACATGCATAGATACATAAATTGCATAAACATTTTTTTCCCCTCAAGTGAATAAATTTAACTAAAATAAAATATATTAACATATTTTAACAGTAGCATGTATTATTTTCTCATAAATACTATAACTTGGATCACACAATAAAGACGATTAAAGACAATAAAATATGAAAAATTATTTAAAAATAAATTACTGAATGCTTCCTAGAGGTGCAGATGATTAGTATCTGTAGGATTCACACACGCAGTACAGCCAGTTAATATAATAACCCAGGGCATGGCCTTTCCAATAATACCAAACATGACCAGGTTCAGTGTAAAATATATATTTTTTTAATTAATAAATAAATAAAAATATAAATATTTTTTTCTTTTTTAAATTTATTAATGCAGCACTATTCTTCACTTTTAAATTATAATTTGTCTGGGTCGTACAATAAAACATGACTTCAAATCGCGTTTAAACATGCAAAAACATATGTAGCGCTCACAGGGGTCAAGTCCTGGGAAAAAAAGTGAGGGAACTCACCCACGAATTCCACAACCCCCATTACCTGAAGAAAATATATATATATATATCACGAGTATAGCCGGACGAGCCGGTGATACCATTTTTATTGGGTTAACTTTACATTTAAAAGACAAGCTTTCAAGAGTGTAAACTGGAAACTATACTGATCAGTGAAAGGTATCATTACGTACAGGTATACTCGTGATTGTGGCAACTGGACTAACGCGTTTTATATATAATCTATATATATATCCAGGCACAGACCCCCCAGAATTATATACACAGCACTGGTTATATGGATATATTTTCCCAGTTCACATGGATATAATTGCCCCAGCTCTCATGGATAATGCCCCAGGTCTCATGGATATGCCCCCAGCTCTCATGGATAATGCCCCAGCTCTCATGGATATATGCCCCAGGTCTCATGGATAATGCCCCAGCTCTCATGGATATGCCCCCAGCTCTCATGGATATGCCCCCAGCTCTCATGGATAATGCCCCAGCTCTCATGGATAATGCCCCAGCTCTCATTGATACTGCCCCAGGTCTCATGGATAATGCCCCAGCTCTCATGGATAATGCCCCAGCTCCATGGATAATGCCCCAGCTCTCATGGATATGCCCCCAGGTCTCATGGATATGCCCCCAGCTCTCATGGATAATGCCCCCAGCTCTCATGGATAATGCCCCAGCTCTCATGGATAATGCCCCAGGTCCTCATGGATATATGCCCCAGGTCTCATGGATACTGCCCCAGGTCTCATGGATAATGCCCCAGCTCTCATGGATAATGCCCCAGGTCTCATGGATAATGCCCCAGCTCTCATGGATAACGCCCCAGGTCTCATGGATAATGCCCCAGCTCTCATGGATAATGCCCCAGCTCTCATTGATACTGCCCCAGGTCTCATGGATAATGCCCCAGCTCTCATGGATAATGCCCCAGCTCTCATGGATAATGCCCCAGCTCTCATGGATATGCCCCCAGGTCTCATGGATATGCCCCCAGCTCTCATGGATAATGCCCCCAGCACTCATGGATAATGCCCCAGCTCTCATGGATAATGCCCCAGGTCTCATGGATATATGCCCCCAGGTCTCATGGATACTGCCCCAGGTCTCATGGATAATGCCCCCAGCTCTCATGGATAATGCCCCAGGTCTCATGGATAATGCCCCAGCTCTCATGGATAACGCCCCAGGTCTCATGGATAATGCCCCAGGTCTCATGGATAATGCCCCAGGTCTCATGGATACTGCCCCAGGTCTCATGGATAATGCCCCAGCTCTCATGGATAACGCCCCAGGTCTCATGGATAATGCCCCAGGTCTCATGGATAATGCCCCAGGTCTCATGGATACTGCCCCAGGTCTCATGGATAATGCCCCAGGTCTCATGGATAATGCCCCAGCTCTCATGGATATATGCCCCAGCTCTCATGGATAATGCCCCCAGCTCTCATGGATAATGCCCCAGCTCTCATGGATAATGCCCCCAGGTCTCATGGATATATGCCCCAGCTCTCATGATAATGCCCCAGCTCTCATGGATAATGCCCCAGGTCTCATGGATATATGCCCCAGCTCTCATGGATAATGCCCCAGCTCTCATGGATAATGCCCCAGGTCTCATGGATATATGCCCTAAGCTCTCATGGATACTGCCCCAGGTCTCATGGATAATGCCGCAGGTCTCATGGATAATGCCCCAGCTCTCATGGATAATGCCCCCAGCTCTCATGGATAATGCCCCAGCTCTCATGGATAATGTCCCAGCTCTCATGGATAATGCCCCAGCTCTCATGGATAATGCCCCCAGGTCTCATGGATATATACCGCAGCTCTCATGGATACTGCCCCAGGTCTCATGGATAATGCCCCAGGTCTCATGGATAATGTCTCAGCTCTCATGGATAATGCCCCAGGTCTCATGGATAATGCCCCAGGTCTCATGGATATATGCCCCAGCTCTCATGGATACTGCCCCAGGTCTCATGGATAATGCCCCAGCTCTTATGGATACTGCCCCAGGTCTCATGGATAACGCTCCAGCTCTCATGGATAATGCCCCAGCTCTCATGGATAATGCCCCAGGTCTCATGGATATATGCCCCAGCTCTCATGGATACTGCCCCAGGTCTCATGGAGATATGCCCCAGCTCTCATGGATAGTGCCCCCCAACTCACCTCTCTGCGACCGCGGCTGCGTGCTTCCTGTTAGAACGGCCGCTGACAGGAAGTGCAGCCGCTCGCCTGGGATCGATGAAACAGCCAGGCGAGCGGCTCCACTTCCTGTCAGCGGGCCGTTCTAACAGAAGCACACGCCGCCGGCAATGTGCGGCGGCCGCCTGCTCCAGCCTTTCGGGCTCGGCACAGCGGGAACGCTGCGTTCCCGCAGTGTTCCGCTGTGGGAGGAGTGCGGGAACGCCATTTCCCGCGCGTTCCCGCTCGACTCGAGCCCTGAGCGCTCACTCCCAGAGGAGCCGCTGAATAAACCTCGGGTTAGTCTCACCGCACTAGGAAATAACTATACACCAGCACTGTTGTGGATTTTTATATATTATATTTTTTACTGATCCCAATAAAGCAGCATATAATACGCATATACGGTATTTGAATGACAAGAATTCGTAACACGGGAAAAACACGCGGCGGTAAAAGAAACGGATAACCCCCTCAGTTCTGGAGTGTAAGTCCCGTGAATAATAGCTCAAAAATATATATGTGTGTTGTCTCGGGTACCCGGGTACTGTGTTCAACTGGCCAGTGAATGAAACAAAACAATCTTCGACTAGTCACCGTTGGGGCCCTGTGAATTTAAACAATATTGCAGCGTGCATTTCTGTATTGGAACTGCGGCCTGGCGGCCTCTCACCAATCCGATGAACGAAACTGTCTAGCTCTCGATACCTCGGCCACAAGATCTTCTCCGCTGTGTACTGGGACTCCGTGATGCTGAATCTGCTCTCAGCTTGCCCAATCTCTGCAACTGGAACACCGATCCACTGCCTGCACTCCCAATCGATCAGCGCAGCCTCCTAACACGGGGTCCTGCCGGAACTAGCTTTTTCCTCCAGACCTCTCAGCGCTGCGCAGGTAGGTCTCAACGCGATTACTGTCCCGATCTCCAGCACCCGTAAAACAGCGTCTGTACTCCGGCCTGGTTGCGATCCCTGACAGCTCTAACGTGCGTCCTCCACCTTTCACTGCTCCGCTCACTCTGCTTCTGCCTTGCACGAGGCTGCTGATCTCTTTCCTCTTCTTGTACCACCTCCTTCCTGTCCTCACACAAAGGATGATGGTACATGTAGTTCGGTTTTGTCCAGCATAGTCTAACAATGTCTCTGTCTCCCTCTGGTGGCAGCAATAGTTCAATGCACCAGAATACAGTGTTTTTAAAGCAGCGCTACACATACAAAAACTTTAAAAATTAGCTCAGGACACAGAGGAGAAATAGCTCAGTAGTGAAGGGGTTAAAAAGACAAAATCCATAGGATTCAATGTAAAAATATTAACATTTTTATTATTTTTTAAAAAGTTTATTCTTTTCATTTTTCAGTAAAAAGACTTTTTTATTTCTTTTTATTTTTCAGAACACCTTTTTGTATTTTTCAGACAATATTTTTGTTTGCCATTTTTTTTAAAAGGCGTTTTGTTTTTTTAAAATTCTGTAACAGACTTTTTAATTATTATTTAAAGGACCTTTTATATTATTTAGACACATTTTAATGCATTGTTATTGGTTTAAACACCATTAGAAGAATAGGAGAGTTCCGGTTTTTTGGATTTCGCCAAGGCCAGTACGCCGCTCTTTGGTGCTCTTCGGTGACATTTGCCAACTTTTTCATGAGGCTTTGGGGACTCCAACTTTGCCGCACTACAGCGACCCTACGGCGAATAGCGAATTCACCGTAGTTTTGGCCAAATGAATTGCCGATGTGTACTGACGTGAAAAGCAGCAAAATGTTGCTGTTTTGTGAATAACCCTTTTATTTTTCTAGGGTCACATGACTCCTGCTCATCCCATATCGGTTAAAAATATGACTAATAAATTATCATCTGTCCAGATGCTGTGTATTTAAATGTTTGCGTGTAGATATATATATATATATATCTATATATATATAAATTTTTGCATTGTTCTGGGAGCCTCCCTTCATTATCTGGTTGCTGCGCTGTCCTTCATCTGTAATTCCGAGGTGTTCCTATATATATATATATATATAATTTATTTTTTTCAATTTATTTTTTTTAAACCCCCTCCTTTGTTTGCTCGACACTTTGTTAAAGCTGCTTCCTGTCTAGAAAATTCTGCAACAACCTGCCAGGCGCCTCTCACTAAAGAAAGCAGGGACGAGCGGAGGAAAACGGTTTCCTAAAAATAGACATAGTGACTTATAATGTTTTCCTGGTACGGACACTTTGCTATGAGATCACCTGCCCGGCTAATGGTTTATTCCCTTCAGGATAAAGTTATGATTCGGTTGCCTTTCAGGCGCTCTGTGTGTCTGTGTGTGTGTAGTTTGTCATGTTACTTTGTATACATATTAAATGAAGAGATGGAACAGGCCTGTCACATACATTTCGTTTTAACATAAATATAGAACCTCTAGTAAACCCGCCTCGGCGTTACTGTCTCTATGTAACAAGGGATTCATAAGGCTTAAAAAGTAGGGTGTCATCCCAGAATGCGCGCTCGCCACATTTACAGGCAGCCAATCAGAGCTTGACATATGTTAAGCTCCTCGGAACATCATGAGAACGTTGAATAATGGCCCGGAGTCTGTAGACGCAAGACACAATGGAAACAGCCCGGAACATGTGCCCCAAATTGGGACCTTCTCAGTGGATCCAGGATCACTGATTGCCAAAAGAAATTATTTATTTATTCATAAAGTATTTTAGCAGGAAGGATACATTGACATAAAGTAATAAAATGCAAGATATTAAAAACAACACCAATATACGGATTATCAGAAAATAAATATGTAAGAAATATAGTCACTATGTTACATGTTTACAGGTGCATTCTGTATATAGTCACTATGTTACATGTTTACAGGTGCATTCTGTATATAGTCACTATGTTACATGTTTACATGTGCATTCTGTATATAGTCACTGTGTTACATGTTTACAGGGGCATTCTGTATATAGTCACTATGTTACATGTTTACAGGGGCATTCTGTATATAGTCACTGTGTTACATGTTTACAGGTGCATTCTGTATATAGTCACTGTGTTACATGTTTACAGGCACATTCTGTATATAGTCACTGTGTTACATGTTTACAGGTGCATTCTGTATATAGTCACTGTGTTACATGTTTACAGGTGCATTCTGTATATAGTCACTGTGTTACATGTTTACAGGTGCATTCTGTATATAGTCACTGTGTTACATGTTTACAGGTGCATTCTGTATATAGTCACTGTGTTACATGTTTACAGGTGCATTCTGTATATAGTCACTATGTTACATGTTTACAGGTGCATTCTGTATATAGTCACTGTGTTACATGTTTACAGGCGCATTCTGTATATAGTCACTGTGTTACATGTTTACAGGCGCATTCTGTATATAGTCACTATGTTACATGTTTACAGGTGCATTCTGTATATAGTCACTGTGTTACATGTTTACAGGGGCATTCTGTATATAGTCACTATGTTACATGTTTACAGGGGCATTCTGTATATAGTCACTGTGTTACATGTTTACAGGTGCATTCTGTATATAGTCACTGTGTTACATGTTTACAGGTGCATTCTGTATATAGTCACTGTGTTACATGTTTACAGGTGCATTCTGTATATAGTCACTGTGTTACATGTTTACAGGTGCATTCTGTATATAGTCACTGTGTTACATGTTTACAGGTGCATTCTGTATATAGTCACTATGTTCATGTTTACAGGTGCATTCTGTATATAGTCACTGTGTTACATGTTTACAGGTGCATTCTGTATATAGTCACTATGTTACATGTTTACAGGTGCATTCTGTATATAGTCACTGTGTTACATGTTTACAGGCGCATTCTGTATATAGTCACTGTGTTACATGTTTACAGGTGCATTCTGTATATAGTCACTGTGTTACATGTTTACAGGTGCATTCTGTATATAGTCACTGTGTTACATGTTTACAGGTGCATTCTGTATATAGTCACTGTGTTACATGTTTACAGGTGCATTCTGTATATAGTCACTGTGTTACATGTTTACAGGTGCATTCTGTATATAGTCACTATGTTACATGTTTACAGGTACATTCTGTATATAGTCACTGTGTTACATGCTTACAGACGCATTCTGTATATAGTCACTGCTCACTGCAGGGGTTAAGGATTCGAGACCAATATGCGGTTACTCAGATGAAGAGGCAGAAAGGGAAGGTTGTAATCCAGAACATAGGTTTATTAAATAAACAGAAGTAACCCAAGAAGGGGCACCTGAATAACTAATAACAATAGATAGGAGCTGGATGGGCAGGATAATATATACAGAGGACAGGGTATACTTAGCTGAAGGGGTAGACAGGACAGGACACTGAATAGCACAATGGGGCTAACGGAACAGGTACTGGACGCTGAATAAAGAATAAAATACAAATCAGAGCTGACTGAACAAAAAATGGAAAACATACAAAAAGAACACACTTACTGGTACAGAGGGTAGAGGATCAAAAGATACAGAAGGCAAAAAGACAACATAAAATCAGGCGCGGTATCAGAAGGGTTATGACTGGAGAGTGGTTAAATCAGGCTTAGGTCGGTGGCAGGCAGCTGGCATAGAAGTAGTCAGAGTCCAGAATCCCATGTCATACACGGGTTGATCAATAGATAGGATGATGGGAGTTGCAAAGGGATCCAGAAAATGGGGAATGCAAGAAATGTCCAGGAAGGAGGATAGCAGAGATAAGGGAGTCCTCAGGATACCAGACGGAGGGGTTCCCAGGATACCAGACGGAGGGGTTCCCAGGATACCAGACGGAGGGGTTCTCAGGATACCAGACGGAGGGGTTCTCAGGATACCAGACGGAGGGGTTTCTCAGAATGCCAGATAAGGCTAGGGTCAGACTAACGCATTTTTCACGTTGTCCGTGAAAATGTGCGTTCGAAGAATGGACTTATTTTTTCACGGAATACGCGATAGCGGTCATACTATGCGCAGTTTCATCCGTGATTTTGTACGGATCATCAATAAAACACTTCTTGCATCTGGACGTTATGTTGGCCGGACATTAGCAGTGTCTGACATCTCCTAATCACGCACACACGCCGCTAGCGGACGCAGCGCACTCTGTACGTCAGTACTAGTGGTTTAACGTTCTCGAAAAAATGCGTTCATTTTCCACTTGCGTTGCGCAGCCGGACTTTTGTGCGACCGTACTTCGTATATTGGCCGTCATTGCCTGGCATCTGCTGCTAGCACGGCCGTGATTAAGTGCGCCAGAACGCGCGTTCGCACTGCCTCAGTCTGACCCTAGCCTAAAGGGGTTTCTCAGAATGCCAAACAAAAGGGGTTCTCAGGGTGCCAGCTGAGCATCAGGCAGGTCAGTGCATAGCACACAGGTCAGGCTTGCAATGAGTCGTTCTATGGTAGAATAAACGATGCAGAAGCTCTGATTCAGAGGTGAGGCTGGATTAAATTGGCAATGCAGGCCCAGCCCACACCTGAGGCTGGAGAAGTGAAGGAAAATAAGGAACAGATCCCTGAGTACTTGGACACCAGTCCAGGCAATGGCAAAATCAGGACTGGAATTGCACTTCATTTGCCTTTTTTACCGCGTTTGCGGCGCGAATCGTGACATATAGTAACTATGTTACATGTTTACAGGAGCATTCTGTATATAGTCACTATGTTACAAGTTTACAGGCGCATTCTGTATATAGTCACTGTGTTACATGTTTACAGGTGCATTCTGTATATAGTCACTATGTTACATGTTTACAGGTGCATTCTGTATATAGTCACTGTGTTACATGTTTACAGGTGCATTCTGTATATAGTCACTATGTTACATGTTTACAGGCGCATTCTGTATATATAGTCACTATGTTACATGTTTACAGGTGCATTCTATATATAGTCACTATGTTACATGTTTACAGGCGCATTCTGTATATATAGTCACTATGTTACATGTTTACAGGTGCATTCTGTATATAGTCACTATGTTACATGTTTACAGGCGCATTCTGTATATAGTCACTATGTTACAAGTTTACAGGTGCATTCTGTATATAGTCACTATGTTACATGTTTACAGGTGCGTTCTGTATATAGTCACTGTGTTACATGTTTACAGGTGCATTCTGTATATAGTCACTGTGTTAAATGTTTACAGGTGCATTCTGTATATAGTCATTATGTAACATGTTTACAGGCGCATTCTGTATATAGTCACTATGTTACATGTTTACAGGCGCATTCTGTATATAGTCATTATGTAACATGTTTACAGGCGCATTCTGTATATAGTCACTATGTTACATGTTTACAGGTGCATTCTGTATATAGTCACTGTGTTAAATGTTTACAGGTGCATTCTGTATATAGTCACTATGTTACATGTTTACAGGTGCATTCTGTATATAGTCACTGTGTTAAATGTTTACAGGTGCATTCTGTATATAGTCATTATGTAACATGTTTACAGGCTCATTCTGTATATAGTCACTATGTTACATGTTTACAGGTGCATTCTGTATATAGTCACTATGTTACAAGTTTACAGGTGCATTCTGTATACAGTCACTATGTTACATGTTTACAGGCGCATTCTGTATACAGTCACTATGTTACATGTTTACAGGTGCATTCTGTATATAGTCACTGTGTTACATGTTTACAGGTGCATTCTGTATATAGACACTATGTTACATGTTTACAGGTGCATTCTGTGTATAGTCACTATATTACATGTTTACAGGCGCATTCTGTATATAGTCACTATGTTACATGTTTACAGGCGCATTCTGTATATAGTCACTATGTTACATGTTTACATGCGCATTCTGTATATAGTCACTATGTTACATGTTTACAGGTGCATTCTGTATCGAGGAATGTTAATAGGGAGTTCTTAAGGGACTTTAGACTGGGGGAAGATTTGATGGCGTCTGGGAGGTTATTCCATATTTCTGGTGCTCTGTAGGAAAATGAGGATGGAGCCACTTTCTTTTTGTATTGTGGTATTGCAAGTAAGGTGCAGGTCCTGGACAGTGGCGTAGCGTGGGGGGGCTGTGGCCGGGCGCAGTTTTTTTTAGGGGCGCCATAGTGGGCCCCTGCCGGTTTCCCTGCCCTGTGATCGTCATCAGTGCACACAGGCAGCCAGCGGCACACTCTGGAAACGCCGCGGTGGCGCCTGCGCTGCCCCCTCACGTGACGTGTCACGTGAGGGGCGGCGCCAGTGCAACGTGCCTGCTCCAGTTTTAGACTGGGATGCAGGCACACTGCAGGCGCCACCGCGGCATTTACAGAGTGTGCCGCTGGCTGCCTGTTAAGAGCACTGATGACCATCACAGGGAAACCAGCGGGGACCCACTATGATGCCCCAAACCGCCCCCCCTACCGACCCGCGGGTCCTCAGAGCCGGTGAGTAAGGGGGCAATATATATCCATGTTTGAGGTGCTGGGGGCAAATATATTCATGTTTGAGCTACTGGGGGCAAATATATTCATGTTTGAGCTACTGGGGGCAAATATATTCATGTGTGAGCTAGTGGGAGCAAATATAGCCATGTTTGAGCTGCTGGGCAAATATATTCATGCTTGAGGTGCTGGGGCAAATATATTCATGTTTGAGCTACTGGGGCAAATATACTCATGTTTGAGCTACTGGGGCAAATATATTCATGTTTGAGCTACTGGGGGCAAATATATTCATGTTTGAGCTACTGGGGACAAATATATTCATGTCTGAGCTACTGGGGGCAAATATATTCATGTTTGAGCTGCTGGAGGCAATATATATCCATGTGTGAGCTGCACATTACTGTGGGTTTTATTGCTGTGGAGCTCTGTGATACGCTCTTACACTCTGCACATTACATTGTATCACAGTTAAGGGGTTCAATGCCCTAATGGTGGAAGGGAATCGGGGCATGCTAACGTGTCCACAGGTTGGAGGGGCGCACAATTCTTGGCTGGCCCCCGGCGCTGACAACCCACGCTACGCCACTGGTCCTGGATCGGAGGTTATAGGATGATGGAACTGCGGGGGGAAGCAGTCTATTCAGGTAGGGTGGCAGCTTCCCACATAAGCTCTTAAACACCAGGTTGGAAAGGTGAAGGGTGCGTCTGGATTCCAGCGACGGCCAGTTTAGCTCTTTTAACATGTCTCAATGGTGGGTGATGTAGTTACATTGTAGCACAAAGCGGCAGAATGAGTTATACAATGTAGTAAGTTTATGAAGGTGCGTTTGCGGGGCGGCTGCATACACTACATCTCTGTATTCAATAAAATATTGTAACGCCATCATTTAGAAGATCTACAATTGATCCTACGATCTCGCCCATAGCTGTGCGCAGAAGAGTGTGTCTGCTCGGTGAATTGCTCCTGCTTGCGACATTTTAGGTCCCCACTTCATTTTTTTTTTATCTGGTTCAAAATAGAGAACATGGAAATCAACAGTTTGTCATTATTTATAGTTTGTAAGAAATAAATATCACATGTGTGCACACCCTAAAATACAGACTGCGCATGCGTATGTAACCGGCTTACACCTCGCACGGCTACTCTCGTATCGTACTCTACGTTGTGTTGTGTATGAAATGAATGAGACCGGTAACTTGGATTGCTGCTATCAAGGGGTTTATTCTGGTGGATCAGCATAAACCTGCGGTTGAATAAAAACATATAGGGCTCTATTAGATTTCTTGCGCAAACGTTAACACATGTGCAAAAACACATTAACGTGAGGGGCAAAACCCTTTGCGCAGAACGTCGTATTACAATGTCCGCGCAAAAAATGCATGTTAACGTCTACCGCGGGTGAACCTGTGCCAACCCTTTGCGAGCGTAATGTACTTTGCGCGTCCTATACTTAACATTGTGAGCGCAAATGCGTTTGTGCGCTGGTACACGGATGGTATTACAATCTACGCTCAAAATTTAACAGACAACGTTTACGCACATAATTTTAACGTCTTTGAAAAGCTGGTGGTAACGGCAAATCTGAACGTCCTGTTCGAACCCAAATACACCAGCCCGAAAAAACATACAGCACAGTATAGTTACACATTCTACACATACCCAAACAATAAAATTGAGAGGTTGTGCGTGTTTTTATTATTGCTGCAGCATATATACTCTGATTGATTTTGACAGGCGCAAAAACTGAACAGGAGACAATTGTGGTTCTTAATTCTGATTGGCTGAATCACGTGAAAAAACAGTCTGCCCACCGAGTTCTGCGCGCAACGTCAATGCGCGCGTTTTTGCGCGTCTTTTTTACGCGCGTTATTTTTTGACGGATGACAAAATGCGCTCGGATTGTAATACCAGCGTTAATATGCGTGCGTTATCGTTTAACGCTTCACGCAAAAATTCACGCGTTTACCGTGCATTTTTGCGCAAAGAATGTAATAGAGCCCATAATGTACAGCAATGAGTAATATTCACTGTGATGTTCCACCTTCCCTTTCGCGTGCTCCTCATGGTCTGAGCCTGCAGCGTGCACTCACAGGGGATGACGTTGTGCATAATTAGCATAATACAATCCTTTTTAAAAACGGCTGCTCAAATTAAATGAAAACCCAGCTTAAAGTAATCCTTTAGTAGGGACAAACACACTGGAACGGCATTTTATGCAAAACGAGGGATATTAGTAGGGATGAGCCGAACACTCCCCGAGTTCGGTTCGAGCCCGAACCGGAACTTCCCATTTGTTCGGGACCGAACCCGAACCCCCATGCAAGTCAATGGGGCTGAAAATTTGGTTTTTTAGAGTGCCCTCCAAGAGGGCATATATGCTACATATTTGCCATAAAAGGTGTATGGGGGTCCGGGTAGTGCCCTGGGGGACAGGAAACAAGGACAAAAAGCTTTTAAAAAAACGTTTTTAAAGGGACAGTGAGTTTTCCATGAAATAAGGGTTAAAAATAAAAACGAAAAATTCCTTCAAATATCGTGCCTAGGAGGTCCCCATAACCTGCCCGTGAAGTGGCGGATTTCTAGGATGTATAGAAACACTTGAAAACAAATAAATGACGTTTCATATGACGGTAAATGCTTTTCCTTTAATCTATCCATAAACAACTGCTTGGGGCGGCAGCCTGTATGAAAAGACACTTTAGGACGCGCAGAAAAAGTTTAGTGTTTTTTTGGGCTAAATTATTGTGAAACTTATGCAGGCTTTGGATGAAAGTAACAATAGGTGCTTTAAAATTGGGCTTTTAGCGTCGGCAACAGTGCCGTCACACCGTAACCCCTCTGAGGATATGAAACTGATACAGGCGTCAATGGCAGTGCACCCAGATATTGTGCCTTTAGTGCCAGGCATGCAAGTACTATCGTACAGTAACCCTCTGTAGTATTGTGGAAGAGTGCAGGGGTGGACCATGTGGTCCTATATTGAAGAGTGTTTTTTTTTTTATCTGTTAATGGGCGTCAGTGCACCCAGATATTGTGCCTTTAATGCCAGGCCATCAAGTCTCATCATACAGTAACCCCTCTGTTGTATTGTGGAAGAGTGCAGGGGTGGACCATGTGGTCCTATATTGAAAAGTTTTTTTGTTTTTTTTAATGGGAGTCGGTGCAGCCAGATATTGTGCCTTTCATTGCAGCAAGTGCCTTCACACCGTAACCCTTTTGTGGTATTGTGGAAGAGTTCAGTGCTGGAGGTTTTGTGAATGCAGAAGAGGACATCCCCTATCTATTCCATTACTTCAGCATCAGGGGATTGATAGCTGCTGATACAGGACTGATTCATTTTTATAAATGTCAGCCGGTCTACAGAGTCGGTGGACAGACGCACTCTTTTGTCTGTGACAAAACCTCCAGAGGCACTGAACGTCCTTTCGGAAAGCACGCTAGATGAAGGGCAACCTAGTAGCTGCATAGCATATTGGCTAAGTTCTGGCCAGTGATCCAATCTCAACACCCAGTAAGCCAGTGGATCATCTGCTGGAAAGTTATCCAGGTCTGCCCTTGCCCCTAGGTAGTCCTTCACCATATGGTGAAGACGCTGGCAATGGGTGCCTACATTTGAGGTCCCTGGGCGTCGAGGACTAAAAAAATTTAAAAATGCATTGGTCAAGCGGCCCTGGCCTTCACCGCTATTCCTCTGATCACCTGCAGCCTCAGAAGCACGTGTGTCAGCACTTGGTAATCTAACAGTGCCTGGAAAGGTGTTACACAAGTTTCACTTTAGAGCGTCCTCAAGTTTTGTCATCCTGTGCTCCCTCTGTGCGGGCAGGATGAGCTCTGCAACTTTCCCCTTGTATCGTGGATCAAGAAGGGTTGCCAACCAGTAATGATCCCTCTCCTTGATAGCACAAATCCTGGGGTCCTTTAGCAGGCTTTGCATCATTAGGGAGCCCATGCAGGGTAGGTTGGAGGTGGCATTAGCTGCCGAGTCTTCCTGGTCAATGAGGATGACCGTATCGTGCACTTCCTCCTCCCAGCCACGCACAAGCCCTTCTGTTTCTGGGCACACAAAACCCTGCCTTGAGGAATCCCCACCTTCAATGCCCCCACTACTTAAATAGTCCTCCTCCTCATCCTCCTCCTGTCTGATCTGAGTAGGACCCACTGGAATACTGTCTGCGGAAAGACTGGGGCCTTGAGAGCTAGGGAAGGCCTCCTCTTCCTCCCGCTGCTCTGCCTCTAGAGCCACATCTATAATTCCCCGCAGAGTGTGCTCCAGCAGGAACACTAAAGAAATTGTGTCACTGATGCATGCACTGTCCCTGCTCACCATCCTCGTTGCCTCCTCAAATGGTGACAGTACAGTGCATGCATCCTTGATCATCAGCCACTGCGGGGGGGAAAAAAGCCAAGTTGATCTGAACCTGTCCTTGTGCCATACTCACACAGGTACTCGTTGATGGCCCTCTGCTGCTTGTGCAGACGCTGCAGCATTGCTAATGTCGAATTCCACCTGGTGGGCATGTCACAGATCAGATGGTTTGGGGGAAGGTGGAATTCTCTTTGAATTTCTGCCAGGCGAACGCTTGCTGGGAATGACCATCTGAAGTGGCTGCAGACTTTTCTGGCCTGGATGAGAAGCTCTGGCAGCCCTGGGTACTTGGATAGGAAACGCTGTACCACCAGATTTAGGACGTGTGCTAGGCATGGTACATGCGTCAATTTACCCTTGCGTAGGGCGGAGAGAAGGTTGCTGCCATTATCGCAGACGATCATTCCCAGCTCAAGCTGGCGTGGTGTAAACCATCTCTGCACCTGCCCCTGCAGAGCTGACAAAATTTCTGACCTGGTGTGGCTCCTGTCCCCTAAACAAACCAGCTCAAGCACAGTATGGCATCTTTTTGCTTGAGTCATTGCATAGACCCTGTCAGGCGTCGGTTTAACTGCCACTTTGCCAGAGACAGAGAAGGAGGAGGAGGAGGAGGAAGAGGTGGTGGTGGTGGAGCAGACAGACCTCATACAATCAGCTTTCTGGAGGCGTGGTGGATGAACAAGCTCCAGAACAGAACCCCATCTTGGATCCCTCCCAGCTGCAATCAGAGTTACCCAGTGTGCCGTGAAGGAAATGTAACGACCCTGTCCATGCTTGCTGGACCACGTGTCTAAAGTGACATGCACCTTGCTGCTGACTGCCTTCCCAATGACTGGATAACATTGTCTTCCACGTGCTGGTATAGTGCTGGAATGGCCTTGCGTGAAAAGTAATGGCGTTTTGGAACCTGCCACTGTGGTACAGCGCATTCAGCAAATTCACGGAAGGGAGCAGAGTCCACCAGCTGGAAAGGCAGCAGCTGCAATGCGAGTAATTTTGCTAAGCTGGCATTTAGACGCTGTGCTTGGGGATGGTTGGGACTATATTTTTTCTTTCGCTGCAGCAGCTGCGGCAACGTAATCTGACTGCGTAAATCTTCAGCTACTGGGATGATGTCACATTGTGAGGAAGGACCTGCTGGTACATCCATTACTGTAGCATCATCCCTGTCGGTGGAGGTTGTAGGCAATTGCATGGCCGGACATACAGTGTGGGTAGAGACAGATGAGGAGGACCTACGCAAAGTTTTGCCCCAACAGGATGTGTGGCACTTGTTCATATGTCGCCTCAAGCACGTGGTACCCAAGTGTCCGGTGTTTATCCCACGCTTCAGCCTCCTCTGACATAGATTACAAATAGCAACGGTGGGGTCTGCTGCACATTTCTTAAAGAACTCCCAGACAGCAGAGTTCCTGCATGTGTTCTTTGAGACAACAGCGCTCTGCACTGGAGCAGCTCTGACATCTGATGCCTTGGACTGGCTAGTGCTACGGTTGGTCACAGAGGATGTTGTGCCTCGTGTTTGCTGTGCCTCCTCCTCCTCCCCCTCCTCCCTTGATTCCTCAGTTCGATCTGGCACCCAGGACATCATCATCAATGTCATCTTCACCCCCTATCTCCTCGTCACTGGAGCCAACTTGGCAGTATGCTGCAGCTGCTGGGGCAACATGAGTGCCAGTTATTTGTGTGTCATCACCGGCACCCCCTTCCTCTAGGATGATTATACTCCCTTGCTCAACCTCAGAGATTGAATCAGAGCACTGTACTTGCTGCGCATCCTCAAGCAGCATGTCACTCTCATTGTAGTCAAACAATTCAGCTGACTCCTCCTTGTGTGATAGCGAGGCTACGGCAGGAGTAGCTGTGGACATGGAGGCTGCATCAGATGCTTTGGCAGCTGAGGTGGACTGTAAAGCACTACAAGCCTGGCTGGCAGAGGACTCGGAGGATGAGGATGGCCTGGTTAGCCAATCCACCAAGTCCTCTGTATGTTGCTGCTGCTTAAGACGGCCAGCACCAGTTAGAAAGGACAAGCGTGCCCCTGCAGAGGTGGCAACACGTCCACCACGACCAGAGACACAGCCTCCCGACACAGGGGCTGCTTGCCCTCTTATCTGTGGCTGGGAGCGTCTGCCTGTCCTTTTTGTTCTTTCAGACATGGTGAGTGATATATAGATTAATATATACAGAACTCTGATTCAACTCTGGTATAAAGATTTAAATAACTCTGGTATAACTCAATGAGACACACTGATAGCTGGCAGCCAGTGACAAGAGACAGATCACCTTAATTCACAAATGTTTTAAATAAATTAGTGAGCCCCAAAATACAGCATGGTACTTTTTGTATGACGAGACACAGATCGCCTTAATTCACAAGTGTTTTAAAGAAATTAGTGAGCCCCAAAATACAGCGCGGTACTGTATGTATGACGAGACACAGATCACCTTAATTCCCAAGTGTTTTAAAGAAATTAGTGAGCCCCAAAAAAAATTGCTGGCTGTGTGACGAGACACAGAAGATCACCTTAATTCCCAAGTGTTTTAAAGAAATTAGTGAGCCCCAAAATACAGCGTGGTACTTTCTGTATGACGAGACACAGATCACCGTAATTCACAAGTGTTTTAAAGAAATTAGTGAGCCCCAAAATACAGCGTGGTACTTTTTTTATGACGAGACACAGATCACCTTAATTCCCAAGTGTTTTAAAGAAATTAGTGAGCCCCAAAATACAGCGTGGTACTTTTTTTATGACGAGACACAGATCACCTTAATTCCCAAGTGTTTTAAAGAAATTAGTGAGCCCCAAAATACAGCGTGGTACTTTTTGTATGACGAGACACAGATCACCTTAATTCCCAAGTGTTTTAAAGAAATTAGTGAGCCTCAAAATACAGCGTGGTACTTTTTGTATGACGAGACACAGATCACCTTAATTCCAAGTGTTTTAAAGAAATTAGTGAGCCCCAAAATACAGCGTGGTACTGTATGTATGACGAGACACAGATCACCTTAATTCACAAGTGTTTTAACCCCTTCACTGCTGAGCCATTTCACCTCTTAAAAAAACCCACATTTTTCTTTTTTTTTATTACTTCTATTATTTTTTTTCTTTATTTTAAACAGTGGAATACACATACTTGGTGCTCTTAAAGACACATGCACACACTATTAACCATCTGTTACACGTATGATCTCGCCATGTCTTCCATAGACCCTTAATCAGGGCCGGATTTGCGTCTCATAGGCACAGGAATGTGGAGCCCCCCCCCAAAAAAGGAAAGAAACATGCCAAAATGACTATTTACACTTTCAATTTGGGGTAAATTAAAAAATAAAAAGCATTTTAGAAAACTGAAAACCAGTTTCTGTCAAATAAAATGAAAGGGCAGAATCTGTTGCCTTAGTTAACCCTTTTTCGCTGCTGAGGCTTTTCCCGCCCCTATGCTGAGGTCATTTTTACCGGTTTTGCTCATCATGTTTAAACGCGTTTTGAATCTTATTTTAGTATATGACCCAGACATATTATATATCGTTCTTTCCGTCAGACTCGGCAGATTCATAATATGTCATTATTATATGTATACGTCATGACCTGTCTGTATATTATAACAAAAAATGCAATAAAATATGAATTTTCAATAATTTACAACGTGTAAAGTGTTTTTTTTTCACATTTTAACATGCGAGCAATTGCGGTTATATTTTGTATGGGGTGCGCTTGTTAAAAAAATTAGAGATGGGGTCTCTTTACACTTTTTTTTTGGGGAAAATTACGCAATTTTTAACAAACGCACCGCATACAAAAATCGTTAGTGCAGCATCATTGTTCACATTATAATTGAAATGGGAACAATATTGCTGCATTAACAAACCAAAAAAAAGAAAAAAAAAGTGTTTATTTTTTTTTATAATTTTTTTTAAAGATTTTTTTATTTTTATTTTTACTTTTTTAAAAAAAACTTTTTTCATACTCATGTTTGGTATTGTTGGAACGGCCATGCTCTGGCCGATCCAACAATACCAAACATTAACCCCTAACTGCCACGGATCAGGAGATAGGGGGTTCATTGGAACCCCCTATCTCCACCATTGGTGGCAGTTAGAGGTTAACTCCAAGACTGGCGTCATCGTGCTATGCACAATGATGCCAGTCCTCTGGGGGCATTCCCGGAAGCTTGGCCGACATCCAAGATGTCGGCCAGCTCCGGGAAAGGATCACGAACGGGCGCTTTTCGGCGCCGATTCGTGATCCGGCCCCCAAGGGGTTAATGCCAGGTACCATTTGGAAGGGCAGGCTGTGCCCTTCCAAACGGTGCCTGGGTTAGCCCCCTGCACGCCACCGATCGGGAGAGAGGTCCGAAGGACCTCCCCCCCTCCCTTTCAGGCGCCTCCTCCGCACATGCGGGGGGGGGAGCGCCTGAATTAGGTGTCATCGCGCCCCCGCGATGACACCTAATTACTCCGGCGGCGGTTCCGGGCGCTGGGCTGACATCGAGGATGTCAGCCCGCACTGGGGGGGCCAGCGGTCGGCCGGAACCCGGCCGAACGCTGGCCCCAAAGAGAGGACGCGCTCAGCGCGTCCACCGCATGGAACGCTACATGCGGTTGGACGCGCTCAGCGCGTCCTTAGCATTGAAGTGGTTAAGTTAGTGCAGTGACATTGTTGTTTTATATGTAAAAGCATATATTGCATCTGCAGGAGAACAGAGAAAAAAATACATTTTGCATTTAGTCGTTTCCATTTTCTTATTTTTACACATTACATGGTCGTGTTTAGTATCATTAGACCAGACTCTGACCTTTCCAATGACACCTCATTTAACCTTGTGCGCTGTACAATTCAGGGATGCAGGTTCCATAGTCCTCATGTCTCTCCTCACTGCAGCGTCATGGTCTAGTTTGTCGATGAAGCAATGTGTTGCATCATCAGCTCCACTTGCTAGCAGTGTGGGAGATGAGAAGGTGAGTTAGTGCAGCATCACTGTACGGTTTATATTTGCAAAGTGAATAATAGTGCTGCGATAGAAAGAAAAAAGTGAAAAATAATATTTTATTTGTTTTTTTACTTTTACATTAATGTAACCTGGTTATGTTTGGTCTCAATGAAACGGCCATGATCTGGCCTTTCCAATGATACCTCATATGTTTCTCTAGCCCTTAGGGTTCTAGAGATACAGAGGTCTAAAGGATTGTAAATTGTAAAAAAAAAAGGAAACTTTTTATTTTTTTACAGAGTAAGGCGCCCCCTTGTGGCAGGTGCCTGTAGGCAAATGCCTACTCTGCCTAGTTATAAATCTGGCCCTGCCCTTAATTCTGTTTTATGTTAACATGTGTGACTATAACCGCCACATGCCTTTGTTGTTGCAGAAAGAGGAGTAAGGAGCCTCCCGGTATCTCCATAGGTAAAAAGTGGAAAGTGCGGTTTTGAACAAGCTGTTTTGTAAAGTTTAATGCCATGTGCACCAGTGAAAACTGTTTAGGTCGCAACATATATCACATTTTATGTATATGAAAATAATTGCATAACCAGACGGAAATAGGTTATGCTGTATAAATGGAAAGGTGCGTGGACTACATATGTCCAACCGATGGAAGAAAATGACAGACAATCACATACTTCAAATGGAATTCCCAGGTTGAACAATGGCATCGATCAAACCTGTGCCTACATTAGAATCGCTGCCCCACAAAGATGATATGTGGGATGTGCTACATCAAGACACACCTGATGCTATCATGGCAGATTGGAAACAGGAAACCAGAGACAGTACAACAAAAGTGGGAAGACACCATCTATTCCTCTTCAGCGAGCAATATTAAAGAGATATTCTATGGAAAGATAGACTTCCTTTTTTCGCCCTTAAATCATTTGGCAAACGCTGCCGATTCTCTTTTGTGGTGATTCAACTCGCCTTACGTCCCTCGCTGCGCGTCTGCTCCTCCTGATCGCCTCCCTGATGCTTCCCTGCGCAATATGCGCTCCTATGCAACTCATGTGGCGTCGGAACCGCACATTGTGCAGCTTTGTGCACTTAACGTACTTATGTTGCAAAGCGCCTGTGCAGAGCGATGGATCGGAGCTGCACGCGCATGCACAGATCTGATCCGTCGGCTGCTCCTCCGAGAACGCTCGCTACAGCAATTGGTCACAGAGGGTCACGTCGGCCTCTCTCTGTGTGTGATATCACTAGCGACCGATCTCAGTGGCGTCACTAGGGTTGGTGTCACCCGGTGCGGTAACTCATGGTGCCCCCCCGTGTTTTATGGTTTCTTTTTTTAACTACTCTCACTCATAACTCAGTACTCTCATATAACACTGAATGCTCATACACAGCGCACATTACTGTGAGGTTTATTGCTGTGGAGCTTTCTCATATGCTCAGACACAAATGTTGGCGAACTGCCAACAAGTACATGCCGGTTCGAAGGCAGTGAAAGTCTCCATAGAGAAGTAATGGTTAATCTGTTCAGAGAACACCGAACAGCACAGAAATGTCCTGATGTTAGGTGTTTTCATTCGGCAGGTTTATTCAGGTGAACACCATAGGTTTCAATGTTAAAAAATATTGACATTTGTATCCAATATCTAATAAACCGTTATTCCTTTAATCTGTAGTAAAAAGTCTCTTTATTTATTGATTTTTCTTTTTTTAGTATCTTTTACCAAACCTCTAATTGTGTTTAGTTTCACACGGTATAATGGGAATAAGCGCAGATAACATCTTTTTTTTGTTATGTTTCACACATGTTGTTGGGCTGGATGCATTTGGTGGTTGCAGCCGCCCCATCGGGGAATAGGAGCGACCCCACCCCTTCTGTACTTAGTATCTTTTAGGCATTTTTAAAAAAAAAAAATCTAATAGCGTTTTTTCTGTAACAGACCTTTTTATTATCATTCATAGGACCATACTGTATATGTAAATTCCAGACATTTTCGTTCAGTATTTTTTTTTAAAACAGTGGGTGACGGGTTTGCAGCAGCATTCGGTGGCTGATTCCCTGCACTTCAGGGACCCTGCGGTGAATTCACTGGGGAAATTTGATTACCCAAAGTGTGCGAAACAACAGAACACTGAAATGTCTGCGTCATTTCGTTGCTCTGTGAATATCCCCTTTTAGTGGTGTTTTTTTGCCCCCCCCTGGAAAGTGCCAGCCTAGGCCTTGCCTACCCAGGACATACTTGAAAATGAGAGAAATCTCAATGTATCCTTATTGGCAAAATATTTTTGTGTAAATAAAAATAAAAATTTTTAGGGTGTCACCCGGTGCGGACTGCACCCCCCGCCCCCCTTGTGACGCCACTGACCAGTCTGTTGACAGGCATCCGGGAAATTCTAAATCCCAACTGCGGGAGACACTGGGTGGGGAAATTCCTCCACGTCACCCAGTGTTTTCTTCAGATCGGGGGGGGGGATGTGGGGGCACTCATCACATCCTGACCACTTTAAGCAAGAGGTACATTTGGAATTGTGAAAAAGTGGCCAAACGACCGATTGAAGGATTTTGGGGCATGGGTGTCCCCTGTCTTAAAAATTACATCATTAACATCCCTTCCCAAATCTTGGAGCTGCCAAAGTTGGCAGGTCTTATACATCGACAGTGATACATGGTACGTGCCACTTTCATACCATTCAGGCAGCATAATTATTGGAAAACCTCAGATTTTAACAAAAAAGAGCAAAGTATAGACTTTTAATGCGTTTTTTTAAATAGTTCATGGGTTATCGCAGGGAAACAGACAGTTTACTTGTATATATTGCAATTTATTTAATTGTATACTTTAACAAACTAAAAATAACCCGTTCCTTATATCTCCATCAGCTCCTCCCACCCTCCCATTGTTAGGAAAAGAAAGAGACGCTGATTGCTTGAACAGTCCGTCGCTGACACAAAAATAATGAAGCATTTTCTCCTCGTCTTGTCCCCCCCTTCTGATTAATTTGCATTGTTTCAGAACATCTCATGTCCCACGTAGAGCCGTCGAGAACCTCCAGCCTCCCACTTTCTGTGCAAGAGATCTCCCCGTAAAACCGCATCCAACTCCAACGTGGACTTTCCAAACACCAACAATAATCTCTTCTAATGAGCTGATATGTATCGCTGCTCAAAGGACTAACAATGTAGCGTTAAACGCGCCCGGGAGACGGATTATTTAGCGCTTATTCTTGCTTATTTGCTATTGGGATTGTTTTTATTGTTAATTCTTGCTCATTGCGGTGATCGCTTACTCTCAGGAAACGATTTTGTTTTTGGGGGGTTGTATTTGTGTTTCCTTTTACTGCAGAGCGCTCAGTCAAGTAATATTAACCCCTTCACGCCGCAGGACGTTCTATGCCTTCCGTGCGGCTGGTGGACCTTGAAGATGCAAGGCATACAGGTACACCCCGCTGTCTGCGATGGACCGCCTCGGCTCTTCCCAGCAGCCGACGAGCACCGCACATCATTGGCTGCGGAGAGGCAACCTGAATTAAGGCCGCCCCCTGCAGCCAATGACGAGCACTGCACGTCGGCAGTGTGGGCGGGCCAAATTAGGCCTGCAATGGCGCCTGGCAGTGAGGCATACCTGTACGCCTTGCTGTCATTGACCTAAGCCCAGCCTTCGTGAAGGGGCTAATTTAGTCATTTCGTAGTAGTTTGTACATGTCCGCTCCATCTTTCAAGACCTAAAGAATCATTAATTCAATTGAAATTCAGCCTAAAGCATAGGAAGGGTTATTTTACGGTGACAACAATAAAGCTGTGGAATTCTCTGCCTGTTGAGGTGGGTGGGGTAGAGACTGTACAGACTTTTAAACAACGACTGGATGACTTCCTGCAGACACAGAATATTAAGGGTTATATTATTTAATATGTGGGTAAAAGCTTCTTGATCCAGGGAGAAATCTCACGCCATCTCGGGGCAAGAAGGAATTTTTTCCCAGTATGTTGCATATTCGGTGAGCGCATCAGACTGTGTTTTTTGATTCTTTTGGATCAACAGCAGTAGATAACGTGTGATTTGCTGAACTCGATGGACGCACAGCCTTTTTTGGCCAATGTAACTTTGTATACTTCAAAATTTATATAATTAGAATCTGCTCTGGTAGATTTTTGTGGTCATGATGGTCTCACCTGGACCTTCTTCCAATTGTTGTGTTCACTATCTTACATGGCAGAACCCATGCAGTGCGCTTACAGCAGTGTCCTCTCCTGGCGTTCATAGGACTCTTTGGAGACATGCGGGCAGTGGCGTAGCGTGGGTTGTCAGCGCCTGGGGCCAGCCAAGAATTGTGCGCCCCCCCCAACCTGTGGACACGTTATCGATATTGCCGCAGCTCTCACATGGATATTGCCCCAGCTCTCACATGGATATTGCCCCAGCTCACACATGAATATTGCCCCAGCTCACACATGGATATTGCCCCAGCTCACACATGAATATTGCCCCAGCTCACACATGGATATGCCCCAGCTCACACATGGATATTGCCCCAGCTCACACATGGATATTGCCCCAGATCTCACATGGATATGCCCCAGCTCACACATGGATATTGCCCCAGCTCACACATGGATATTGCCCCAGCTCACACATGAATATTGCCCCAGCTCACACATGAATATTGCCCCAGCTCACACATGAATATTGCCCCAGCTCACACATGGATATTGCCCCAGCTCACACATGGATTTGCCCCAGCTCACACATGGATTTGCCCCAGCTCACACATGGATTTGCCCCAGCTCACACATGGATTTGCCCCCAGCTCATGGATTTGCCCCAGCTCATGGATTTGCCCCCAGCTCATGGATTTGCCCCAGTTCTCACATGGATTTGCCCCAGCTCATGGATTTGCCCCAAGCTCATGGATTTTCCCCCAGCTCATGGATTTGCCCCAGCTCTTACCTGGATATTGCCCCAGCGGCAGCCAGCTCACACATGGATACTTGCCCCAGCTCCGGATCCAGCAGGGGTTGAGGGGGCCCAGATGCCGGGCAGCGGGAGTGCCTGCCCGGTCCTGAACAGCGTGTGAGTCCGTCCGTGTTGAAGGGGATGCGGCTGCGCGCGTGCACAGGTCACGCAGTCCGGCCAGTCAGGTGGTACAGAGACTCAGTACCACCTAATTAGCCGGACCACGTGACCGGCTGCGCCTGCACACAGCCGCCTCCCCTTCAACACGGATGGACTCACTGTTCAGGACCGGGCAGGCACTCCTGCTGCCCGGCATCTTGGTCCCCTCAACCCGCGGGCCCTTGGGCGGCGCCCAAGGGCCCGGCAGGTCAGTCCGGGCGTCATGTTTTAGGGGCGCAAATTTCTTTTGAAATTATGCGCCCCTAACAAAACTGCGCCCGGGGCCACGGCCCCCCCCAGCCCCCCCCCACGCTACGCCACTGCATGCGGGAGTCCCGTTGTTCTTTTGTTTGTGAGTGCAGACGAGAATAACGAGTGATCACAGAATGGCTCATTATTCTCCAGATCCTACTACATTTGCTCTTCCTATACAAAGTATATTAAAGGGACTCTCTACTCATCCTGACCACTTTATCTTCTTATGTGTGTGTATTTATTGTTATGTATTTTATTTGATGTTTTATATAGCTGTTCTATTCCATCATAGAATTCCCTCAGGCTCCCATCGGGTCCACCCAGACATAGCGGCACTAGGGTGGCACCATGCCTGCTATTGGACCCTAATCCCTCCTGGGGAGGAAAAATAAACACTGGAAGTGAATATAAGCAGACCAGAATAAAGAGATCCTGTTTCACCTCAACACTGGTTCTGTCTAGTGCTTGGGGTAACCTTTTATAATCAACACCCTTCTCCAGCTGGTGGTAATGGTAATCTGCTGTTCCTGGTTGGTGGAGTCCTGAGTGCCATCTCGGGTCGAAGGAGCTGTTTTTCAGCTGAAGTACATAGTTGGGGTACAGACAGTTCTGCGACACATGCGCATCTCCGATCCATCGCTCTGCGCAGGCGCTACGGAACTTGTATACGTAAAGTGTGAAAGTCCGTAGCGCTGCGTAATTTGCAAGTTGCACAGTTACACAAGATAGTATGGAAAAAAGATACCTCCAGCGCTGCAAGGAATGGTGCACTGGTGCTACCACATTTATTTTAAATAAACAAAAAGAAAACACAAAACAAACGTTTCGGGGACACAGCCCCTTCCTCAGTGTATAGTGCCCTGTGTCCCCGAAACGTTTGTTTTGTGTTTTCTTTTTGTTTATTTAAAATAAATGTGGTAGCACAAGTGCACCATTCCTTGCAGCGCTGGAGGTATCTTTTTTAGGCTTGTGCACCGATTTTTTTTTCGGTTCGATTCGGTTCGATTTGTTCGGATGTTTAAACTTTTCGATTCGGCTCGTTTCGACCGATTGCTGTTTCGGTTCGGTTCGGATCGTTTTTCGTGTACATTTTTTTTTCTGAATATCGACCATTTTTCGTATTTTCGGGTCACTTTGCTCGTTTTTTGTATCGACTTTTCGGAAATTTCGGAACTTTTCGTTTTTTTGGAACGTCTGTTCTCCTCGTTTCAAAGTGTCTACGATAATTCTGGCGATTCTATCGTGTTTTTTTTTATTAAATAAAGATCCTTTTTTTCTTATGAATAATTGAATATACATTTCACAACTTTATTTAATCATATTAAAATGGTATGAAAGCCAAGGAACAAATAAAATGAACAAAACGATTTAAAAAACGCTAAACTGACCCGAATGCCACAAGAAACAAGTGATACGCATTTACAAATACAAAATTTACAGAATCAGCGATATAACCGATAATAGTTAAATATACGATTTCCAGAATTACCGAAATGGAACCGAAATCACGAATGGAACCGAAATCATGAATAGAGCGAAAATAAATTTCGATTTGACACATTTCAAGTCCATTCGAAAAATCCGAAAATTTTTCGTTTCGGCTCGGAAAACTTTTCGGATCTATCGGTTTTCGGGTCCGATCCGATTCGGAAATTCGGCCGAATCCGAAGACACGAATCGGGAAATTTCATGAAAATTCCGAAATTCCGAAACCCGAAACGCACATCCCTAATCTTTTTTCCATACTTGCTTAAGATTCATTACCCTCTTGGTTGGATGTACAAGAGTGAATTGCCTCTCCAGCAGCAGCTGAGTATATTTTCATAAATTTTCTTAAAGAACTTTCTTTTGGGTATTGTGGATACCCAACCCCATACATAATTTTTGTGTTGCACAAGATACACTGCGCAGACAAAGGTTCAGGGACTTCGAGGTTCGGGATTCCCTGAGCTGAAGAAGAGGAGCAGCCCATGGCAAGGGACAAAAGGGGAGTAACATCACCTAAAAATAAAATAAAAAATAATTGGGCAGAGGTTAGGCTTGTGCACCGATTTTTTTTTCGGTTCGATTTTTCGGATTTTTAAACTTTTCGATTCGGCTCGTTTCGACCAATTTCTGTTTTGATTCGGTTCGGCTCGATTCGTTTTTCGTGTACTTTTTTTTTTCGGAATATCGACCATTTTTCGTATTTTCGTGTCACTTAGCTGGTTTTTTGTATCGACTTTTCGTGATTTCGGAAATTTTCGTTTTTCGTAATTGTACATGTTTTCGGAATATCGACCATTTTTCGTATTTTCGTGTCACTTTGCTCGTTTTGTATCGACTTTTCGTAAGTTCGGAAATTTTTGTTTTTTCGGAACGTCTGTTCTCCTCATTTCAAAGCAATAAATTTCGATTTGACACATTTCAAGTCCATTCGAAAATTCCGAAAATATTTCGTTTCGGCTCGGAAAACTTTTCAGATCTGCCATTTTCGGATCTAAAAATTTTCGGAAATTCGGCCGCATCCAAAAACACGAATCAGGAAATTTCGTGAAAATTCTGAAATTCCGAAACCCAAAACGCACATCCCTAGCAGAGGCAGTCAGCAGGATCTGCCCAATAATTTAAGTTTTAATTGTTCCTTTTAAGACTGGCAAAGCACTCTGAGGGGAAAAAAATGATTATCTTCTATAAATATATATATATATATATATAATCAGTGTAAGGACGGCACTCTCGGTCTTAACCCAGGAATTCTTGAATTTATTGTAGAAAAAAATATTTTTTCTACAATAAATTCAAGAATTCCTGGTTAAGACCGAGAGTGCCGTCTTTACACTGATTATCTTCTACATCTGAGCCGGATGGGCACCAGGCACCGTTGATGTCCAGAGTGCAGGTTATTCCTTCCATTGGTTATATATATATTTATATATATAGTATCTAGAACAGTTGTGGTGGAGGACAAAAAGTGAGATAAAAAAAGCCTCCACACTATAATAAGTGTGTTTATTATTGCAGAAGCCACTTGCACATCAAAGGAATTCGATGAATTGCATCCCAGATCTCCTGTGCCACATACTGTACATATCACAATGTCAGCCACCACCACCCTAATCCTGTGCCCATAGCACCCCATCCCTTTTCTTGGCGTTTAAAAACACCTTTTATTAGACGACATAATGCCCGGCAGGAGAAACGCCCTGCTCCAGTGATGACATTGTAATGGAGCGCCTTCGCTTTGTATCGTTGTGTTTCATTATGATGTCATATTCTTCACTTTCACGTGCAGCTCCGCGCCACCTCAATGAATGGGGTTTAATAGGAATCTGAGCGCGTGGGCTGAGGAACAGATGAGCTGAACGCCAGATGTTTTGCACTACGACTGTAAACGAGCAACATCTGGAAATAAGTAAACTAGGTCAGCCGAAGGGTAACATGACCCCATAATCTCTTACCGGTACCTTACCGGTCCCAACCTTCAGCTCAAGTTCAGACCCTGGTGATAAAACTCTGAATTCACCAGCTCAGCTAATCAAGGGCAATCGGCAACTGCCCCCTGTTAGAGCATGCCCTGCGACCGCAAAGTATCGATTTCACTCCTTTTTTTCCTCCAGCTTTTGTTGTATTTTTTTCCCCTGTGAGTCCTTGTGTAACACTGCGGGGGTGCAGCCGGCGGGCCCTTTGGAGGGGGGGCTCTGACTTGGTTGCTTCCCCGCACTGGTGCAAGCAAATCTAATGATATCTGAGGTATGGGAAACACTGGGTAAAACTATATTTCATGAATAATTTATTGGTTCCTGTAAAATAACAGTCAGTTCCTGTAAAATAACAGTCAGTTCCTGTAAAGTAGGCGCATGTTTCGAGGATGTATTTTTTCAGTGACTCTTTAAGCAAATATTTAAATTTCGCACTTATGGAAGCCTAAGCTTTTCGTCTACTTTGCTTCGGTAGTCGGCACGGTAGCCGGTTTGGAAAGTGCATGGAGAGATGGAGAGTCCCCGTCTGAGAGTAGTGATTGAGGTGAAGTTATGGATAGAGGAGGGCTGTAGACCCGTGGGCAAGGAGAGTAGGTTAAGAGGAGCAACTGTGGAGGAGGCAGACAGAGAGGACGTCCCAGGTTTGTTGATCCCCGTTTGAAACACATCTCGATGGTGAAACAGAATTTGGCACAACACCAACTCAGCTTTTTAATGAGAAGTTCTATATTTGATGATAGTGCATGTGGCACTGGTGTATTTTGGCCTAGGCCAACAAAGCCTAGGCCTAGGGCGGCACTCTCCAGGGGGCAAACTATTTTACCAGGAAGGAAACATTGAGATGTCACTAATTTTCAAGTATGTCCTGGGTAGGCAACGCCTAGGCTTTCACTTTCCAAGGGGCAACAAAAAACCTCACCACTAATTGGGTTACTCACAGAGCACCGAAATGACGACAACATTTTGGTGTTCTGTAGTTCCCTGCACTTCGGGGAATAAAATTTCCCCACCCTGCAGTGAATTCACCATTCACCGCAGGGTCCCCAAAGTGCATGGAGTCGGCCGCTGTATGCTGCCACCGCAAACCCATGGCCTGCTGTTTTCAAAAGAACTACTGAACGAAAATGTCTGGAATTTACATATAAGATCCTATGATTGATAATAAAAAGTTCTGTTACAGAAAAAGAAGAACCGATATTAAAAAAAAAGGGGGTGGGATTTTGCCCAAAAAATTCTGAAAAATTACTAAATGGTCGTAAAAAAAAATAATCAATAAATAAAGACTTTTTACTGCAGATTAAAATAATAAGTGGTTTATTAGATATTGCATAAAAACGGGAATATTTTTAACATTGAAACCTATGGGGTTCGCCTGAATACCTGAACTTGCTGATTGAAACCACTGAACATCAGGGTATTTCACTGACATAATCTCTGCTGTCTGGTGTTCTCTGAATAGATTAACCATTACTTCTCTATGGGGATTTGCACTGCCTTCAAACAGCACCGTACTTGCTGGCAGTTCGCCAAACTTGTGTGTGAGCATATCACCAGAGCAGTGGTGTATTTAGAGGAGTGGCGGAGGGCGGGCCGCCCCAGGTACCAGTGATTATTGGGGTGTCATTAGGGGGTACTAGGAGGTGCCACTGTCACTTTGTGTCAGCTTTGAGCTGTGTTCTCAAACAACGAGCAGCGGAGCATGGCTTTTGCATACGGAATAAAATCGAATAGAATAAAAATCCCCCTCTCCTCCCTCCATAGCTCCTCCCCTGCCCCGCAGCAGCTCTAGGAGGGGGATGTGATTTGTGTCCAGAGAGAGAAGATGACAGTAAACGGCAGGTAAAGGGGGGGGGGTATCAGCAGAATATGAAGCCCTGTCTGCTTACTGCTGTTTAAAGTGGACCTTTCCTTAACCAGCACTGCAGTGATAGAAATTTGTCATTGAGCTGCCTGGCTCCTGGTGAGGCTGCGTGCGTGCAGGTCACACTCGGTCCGGCCAGTCAGGTGGTACTGAGTCTCAGTACCACCTGACTGGCTGAACCATGTGACACACATGCAGCTGCCCACCCTTTCGTTAACATGGACTGTCACTCTATTCTGGACTGAACACCCACCAGGAAGGGAATCAAAGCCACGGTGCACCCTCTGGCAGTGGCACCCCACTGCTGACAAGATGGCTCCACGCACAGGCACAGCCGCGATCCTAACGTGGCCTGGAGGGACCTCCTGCTGAGTCTGTACACAGTCCCTGCTGACTTTGCACACAGCCCTACCGCGGACGGAGGACGGTAAATGTAGAATAAATAATTGCTGTGTGCTCATATACACTCGGTTTGCTGGGAGTTTTATTGCAGTGGATTCTGATGCACTCATACACACCACACATTGCATTGCTGGGAGTTTTATTGCTGTGGATTCTGATACGCTGACCACACATTGCATTACTGGGAGTTTTATTGCTGTGGATTCTAATACACTCATACACACTGCACATTGCATTGCTGGAATTTTTATTGCTATGGATTCTGATACGCTGACACACACCAAACATTACATTGCTGGGAGTTTTATTGCTGTGGATTCTGTGATACACACTGCATAGTACTGTGAGTTTTATTGCCTTGGAGCTCTGGGATACACTCATACACACTGCACATTACTGTGAGTTTTATTGCTGTGCAGTTCTGTGATATGCTCATACACAGTGCACATTTCTGTGGGTTTTATTGCTGTGCAGCTCTGTGATACGCTCATATGCAGTGCACGTTTCTGTGGATTTTATTGTTCAACCAATTAGAGCGGCTGTGATCCAGTATACTTGACATGCGGGGCTGTTCTTTGTAAAAATGCTTGAATTTAAACATTTCATAATTTTATTTATCTCAATAGATACATTTGAAATGGTATACAAAATATACAAGTAGGCACTTGGTATCCACTTTTAATATAAAGAGAGGAAAAAGCGGAGCTCTAAGAGGAAAAGGTGGAGCTTAAAGAGGAAGGGTGGGGATTAACCAGGAAGAGGTGTGGCCTTGACAGGAAGGGGTGCCTCAAATTTAAATTAGGGGGTGCACGAGTTTAGTCAGGCCTAGGGCAGCACAAAACCTAAATACACCACTGGTATGTGGGTCATGTTGAAGGATCTGGCAGGCCCACCAGTGGCCCACAGGATGTAGGCTGAGCACCTTGGCTCAAAATTATATATATATATATATATAGACCGTTGGTGTGTGTGAATGCAGACGTGTTTGTATGGAGTGTGTGTGTGTGTGTGTGTGTGTTGTGTGTGTGTGTGTGTGTGTGTGTGTGCCAATGCAGAGGAGTGTTTGTATGGAGTGGTGGTGTGTGTAAATGCAGAAGTGTGTTTGTATGGAGGGTCGGTGTGTAAATGCAAAGATGTATGTGTATGGAGTGTTGGTGTGGTGTGTGTGTGACTGCAGAGGTGTGTTTATAAGGAGTGATGGGGTGTGTTAATGGACAGGTGTATTTGTATGGAGTGTTGGTGTGTGAATGCAGAGGCGTGTTTGTGTGGAGTGTTGGTGTGTGTGAATGCAGAGGAGTGTTTGTATGGAGTGTGGTCTGTGTCAATGCAGAGTTGTGTCCGTATGGCAGGTTAGGGTGTGTCAATGCAGAGGTGTGTTTGTATGGCAGTTTGGTGTGTGTGAATGCAGAGGTGCATGTGTATGGAGTGATGATGTGTTAATGCAGGGGCAGGGGCGTACTTGTGCGGGCCGCCCCCGCCCCCCCTCGGCTGGCACCACCCCCCCTCGGCTGGCACCACCCCCTAGGGTGACACCAAATTTTTTTTTTATTTTTTTTACTTTTGCAAAGTATTTTACCAGGAAGGATACATTGAGATTTCACTAATTTTCAAGTATGTCCTGGGTAGGCAAGGCCTAGGCTGGCACTTTCCAGGGGGCAGCAAAAAATCCACCACTAAATGGGTTACTCACAGAGCACCGAAATGACGCCAACATTTTAGTGTTCTGTTGTTCCCTGCACTTCGGGGGAATCAAATTTCCCCACCCTGCAGTGAATTCACCATTCACCGCAGGGTCCCCAAAGTGGAGGGAGTTGGCCGCCGAATGCTGCCACCGCAAACATGGGCGTCCGCAGAAATTTTCCGGGGGGGGGGGGGCAAAATTTTAATGGCATCCATATTCTGCCGTTTTGACAATGTCATGAAGGGGGACAGTCATAAAATAAAGCGTATTAATACAAAGGCTGCGAAACATGAAGCAAGTCTAATAGAAGAATACAGGTGTAAGCGTCTGATCAGAGTGTTGCATTTTCTAGTCTGTTAATGCCATTCAATGCACCGAACTAGTCACACACCCAAGATCAAGGCACTAAGGGAAGTGTTTTATTAAGGCCACCTCTGTATACACAAACCATGACCCCCCGCCCCCCACACAGATAGTGACACACACACCAGGCTCCCCACTCCAAATATTAATATATATATACACACACACACACCAGCTCCCCTTCCCACACACACACACACACACAGTATATATATATATATATATACACATATATTTATACACACTCACCTTCCCTGCATACACACATACACACATACACACTTCCTCTCCTCAAGCCTCTCTTAGATTGTAAGCTCTGGAGCAGGGTCCCCTCTCCTCTTAGATTGTAAGCTCTGGAGCAGGGTCCTCTCTCCTCTTAGATTGTAAACTCTGGAGCAGGGTCCCCTCTCCTCTTAGATTGTAAGCTCTGGAGCAGGGCCCCCTCTCCTCTTAGATTGTAACTCTGGGGCAGGGTCCCCTCTCCTCTTAGATTGTAAGCTCTGGAGCAGGGCCCCCTCTCCTCTTAGATTGTAAGCTCTGGGCAGGGTCCCTCTCCTCTTAGATTGTAAGCTCTGGAGCAGGGTCCCCTCTCCTCTTAGATTGTAAACTCTGGAGCAGGGTCCCCTCTCCTCTTAGATTGTAAACTCTGGAGCAGGGTCCCCTCTCCTCTTAGATTGTAAGCTCTGGGCAGGGTCCCCTCTCCTCTTAGATTGTAAGCTCTGGAGCAGGGTCCCTCTCCTCTTAGATTGTAAGCTCTGGAGCAGGATCCCCTCTCCTCTTAGATTGTAAGCTCTGGAGCAGGGTCCCCTCTCCTCTTAGATTGTAAGCTCTGGAGCAGGGTCCCCTCTCCTCTTAGATTGTAAGCTCTTGTGCAGGGTCCCCTCTCCTCTTAGATTGTAAGCTCTGGAGCAGGGTCCCCTCTCCTCTTAGATTGTAAGCTCTGGAGCAGGGTCCCCTCTCCTCTTAGATTGTAAGCTCTGGAGCAGGGTCCCCTCTCCTCTTAGATTGTAAGCTCTGGAGCAGGGTCCCCTCTCCTCTTAGATTGTAAGCTCTGGAGCAGGGCCCCCTCTCCTCTTAGATTGTAAGCTCTGGGGCAGGGTCCCCTCTCCTCTTAGATTGTAAGCTCTGGGCAGGGTCCCCTCTCCTCTTAGATTGTAAGCTCTGAGCAGGGTCCCCTCTCCTCTTAGATTGTAAGCTCTGGGGCAGGGTCCCCTCTCCTCTTAGATTGTAAGCTCTGGGGCAGGGCCCCCTCTCCTCTTAGATTGTAAGCTCTGGAGCAGGGCCCCCTCTCCTCTTAGATTGTAAGCTCTGGAGCAGGGTCCCTCTCCTCTTAGATTGTAAGCTCTGGAGCAGGGTCCCCTCTCCTCTTAGATTGTAAGCTCTGGAGCAGGGTCCCCTCTCCTCTTAGATTGTAAGCTCTGGAGCAGGGTCCCCTCTCCTCTTAGATTGTAAGCTCTGGAGCAGGGTCCCCTCTCCTCTTAGATTGTAAGCTCTGGAGCAGGGTCCCCTCTCCTCTTAGATTGTAAGCTCTGGGGCAGGGTCCCCTCTCCTCTTAGATTGTAAGCTCTGGGGCAGGGTCCCCTCTCCTCTTAGATTGTAAGCTCTGGGGCAGGGTCCCCTCTCCTCTTAGATTGTAAACTCTGGAGCAGAGTCCCCTCTCCTCTTAGATTGTAAGCTCTGGAGCAGAGTCCCCTCTCCTCTTAGATTGTAAGCTCTGGAGCAGAGTCCCCTCCCCTCTTAGATTGTAAACTCTGGAGCAGGGTCCCCTCTCCTCTTAGATTGTAAGCTCTGGGCAGGGTCCCCTCTCCTCTTAGATTGTAAGCTCTGGAGCAGAGGTCCCCTCCCCTCTTAGATTGTAAACTCTGGAGCAGGGTCCCCTCTCCTCTTAGATTGTAAGCTCTGGGCAGGGTCCCCTCTCCTCTTAGATTGTAAGCTCTGGAGCAGGGCCCCCTCTCCTCTTAGATTGTAAGCTCTGGGGCATGGTCCCCTCTCCTCTTAGATTGTAAGCTCTGGAGCAGGGTCCCTCTCCTCTTAGATTGTAAGCTCTGGAGCAGGGTCCCCTCTCCTCTTAGATTGTAAGCTCTGGGGCAGGGTCCCCTCTCCTCTTAGATTGTAAGCTCTGGAGCAGGGTCCCCTCTCCTCTTAGATTGTAAGCTCTGGGGCAGGGTCCCCTCTCCTCTTAGATTGTAAGCTCTGGAGCAGGGTCCCCTCTCCTCTTAGATTGTAAGCTCTGGGCAGGGTCCCCTTTCCTCTTAGATTGTAAGTTCTGGAGCAGGGTCCCCTCTCCTCTTAGATTGTAAACTCTGGAGCAGGGTCCCCTCTCCTCTTAGATTGTAAGCTCTGGAGCAGGGTCCCCTCTCCTCTTAGATTGTAAGCTCTGGGGCAGGGTCCCCTCTCCTCTTAGATTGTAAGCTCTGGAGCACGGTCCTCTCCCCTCTAGATTGTAAGCTCTGGGGCAGGGCCCCCTCTCCTCTTAGATTGTAAACTCTGGAGCAGGGTCCCCTCTCCTCTTAGATTGTAAGCTCTGGAGCAGGGTCCCCTCTCCTCTTAGATTGTAAGCTCTGGGCAGGGTCCCCTCTCCTCTTAGATTGTAAACTCTGGAGCAGGGTCCCCTCTCCTCTTAGATTGTAAACTCTGGAGCAGAGCCCCCTCTCCTCTTAGATTGTAAACTCTGGGGCAGGGTCCCTCTCCTCTTAGATTGTAAGCTCTGGGCAGGGTCCCCTTTCCTCTTAGATTGTAAGTTCTGGAGCAGGGTCCCCTCTCCTCTTAGATTGTAAACTCTGGAGCAGGGTCCCCTCTCCTCTTAGATTGTAAGCTCTGGAGCACGGTCCTCTCCCCTCTTAGATTGTAAGCTCTGGGGCAGGGCCCCCTCTCCTCTTAGATTGTAAACTCTGGAGCAGGGTCCCCTCTCCTCTTAGATTGTAAGCTCTGGAGCAGGGCCCCCTCTCCTCTTAGATTGTAAACTCTGGAGCAGGGTCCCCTCTCCTCTTAGATTGTAAGCTCTGGAGCAGCGTCCCCTCTCCTCTTAGATTGTAAACTCTGGAGCAGGGTCCCCTCTCCTCTTAGATTGTAAGCTCTGGAGCAGGGTCCCCTCTCCTCTTAGATTGTAAGCTCTGGAGCAGGGCCCCCTCTCCTCTTAGATTGTAAGCTCTGGAGCAGGGTCCCCTCTCCTCTTAGATTGTAAGCTCTGGAGCAGGGTCCCCTCTCCTCTTAGATTGTAAGCTCTGGGGCAGGGTCCCTCTCCTCTTAGATTGTAAGCTCTGGGGCAGGGTCCCCTCTCCTCTTAGATTGTAAACTCTGGAGCAGGGCCCCCTCTCCTCTTAGATTGTAAGCTCTGGAGCAGGGCCCCCTCTCCTCTTAGATTGTAAGCTCTGGAGCAGGGCCCCCTCTCCTCTTAGATTGTAAGCTCTGGAGCAGGGTCCCCTCTCCTCTTAGATTGTAAGCTCTGGAGCAGGGTCCTCTCTCCTCTTAGATTGTAAGCTCTGGAGCAGGGCCCCCTCTCCTCTTAGATTGTAAGCTCCGGAGCAGGGTCATCTCTCCTCTTAGATTGTAAGCTCTGGGGCAGGGCCCCCTCTCCTCTTAGATTGTAAGCTCTGGAGCAGGGCCCCTCTCCTCTTAGATTGTAAGCTCTGGGGCAGGGTCCCCTCTCCTCTTAGATTGTAAGCTCTGGGCAGGGTCCCCTCTCCTCTTAGATTGTAAGCTCTGGGGCAGGGTCCCCTCTCCTCTTAGATTGTAAGCTCTGGAGCAGGGTCCTCTCTCCTCTTAGATTGTAAGCTCTGGGGCAGAGTCCCCTCTCCTCTTAGATTGTAAGCTCTGGGGCAGAGTCCCTCTCCTCTTAGATTGTAAGCTCTGGGGCAGGGTCCCCTCTCCTCTTAGATTGTAAGCTCTGGAGCAGGGTCCCCTCTCCTCTTAGATTGTAAGCTCTGGGGCAGGGTCCCTCTCCTCTTAGATTGTAAGCTCTGGAGCAGGGTCCCCTCTCCTCTTAGATTGTAAACTCTGGAGCAGGGTCCCCTCTCCTCTTAGATTGTAAACTCTGGAGCAGGGCCCCCTCTCCTCTTAGATTGTAAGCTCTGGGGCAGGGTCCCCTCTCCTCTTAGATTGTAAACTCTGGGGCAGGGTCCCCTCTCCTCTTAGATTGTAAGCTCTGGAGCAGGGTCCCCTCTCCTCTTAGATTGTAAGCTCTGGAGCAGGGTCCCCTCTCCTCTTAGATTGTAAGCTCTGGAGCAGGGCCCCCTCTCCTCTTAGATTGTAAGCTCTGGAGCAGGGCCCCCTCTCCTCTTAGATTGTAAGCTCTGGAGCAGGGTCCCCTCTCCTCTTAGATTGTAAGCTCTGGAGCAGGGTCCTCTCTCCTCTTAGATTGTAAGCTCTGGAGCAGGGCCCCCTCTCCTCTTAGATTGTAAGCTCCGGAGCAGGGTCATCTCTCCTCTTAGATTGTAAGCTCCGGAGCAGGGTCATCTCTCCTCTTAGATTGTAAGCTCCGGAGCAGGGTCCCCTCTCCTCTTAGATTGTAAGCTCTGGAGCAGGGTCCTCTCTCCTCTTAGATTGTAAGCTCTGGAGCAGGGCCCCCTCTCCTCTTAGATTGTAAGCTCTGGAGCAGGGTCCCCTCTCCTCTTAGATTGTAAGCTCTGGAGCAGGGCCCCCTCTCCTCTTAGATTGTAAGCTCTGGGGCAGGGTCCCCTCTCCTCTTAGATTGTAAGCTCTGGAGCAGGCTCCCCTCTCCTCTTAGATTGTAAGCTCTGGAGCAGGGTCCCCTCTCCTCTTAGATTGTAAGCTCTGGAGCAGGGCCCCCTCTCCTCTTAGATTGTAAGCTCTGGAGCAGGCTCCCCTCTCCTCTTAGATTGTAAGCTCTGGAGCAGGGTCCCCTCTCCTCTTAGATTGTAAGCTCTGGAGCATGGTCCCCTCTCCTCTTAGATTGTAAGCTCTGGGGCAGGGTCCCCTCTCCTCTTAGATTGTAAGCTCTGGAGCATGGTCCCCTCTCCTCTTAGATTGTAAGCTCTGGGGCAGGGTCCTCTCTCCTCTTAGATTGTAAGCTCTGGGGCAGGGTCCCCTCTCCTCTTAGATTGTAAGCTCTGGGGCAGGGTCCCCTCTCCTCTTAGATTGTAAACTCTGGAGCAGGGTCCCCTCTCCTCTTAGATTGTAAGCTCTGGAGCAGGGTCCCCTCTCCTCTTAGATTGTAAGCTCTGGAGCAGGGTCCCCTCTCCTCTTAGATTGTAAGCTCTGGAGCAGGGCCCCCTCTCCTCTTAGATTGTAAGCTCTGGAGCAGGGCCCCCTCTCCTCTTAGATTGTAAGCTCTGGAGCAGGGTCCCCTCTCCTCTTAGATTGTAAGCTCTGGAGCAGGGTCCTCTCTCCTCTTAGATTGTAAGCTCTGGAGCAGGGCCCCCTCTCCTCTTAGATTGTAAGCTCCGGAGCAGGGTCATCTCTCCTCTTAGATTGTAAGCTCTGGGGCAGGGCCCCCTCTCCTCTTAGATTGTAAGCTCTGGAGCAGGGCCCCCTCTCCTCTTAGATTGTAAGCTCTGGGGCAGGGTCCCCTCTCCTCTTAGATTGTAAGCTCTGGGGCAGGGTCCCCTCTCCTCTTAGATTGTAAGCTCTGGGGCAGGGTCCCCTCTCCTCTTAGATTGTAAGCTCTGGAGCAGGGTCCTCTCTCCTCTTAGATTGTAAGCTCTGGGGCAGAGTCCCCTCTCCTCTTAGATTGTAAGCTCTGGGGCAGAGTCCCCTCTCCTCTTAGATTGTAAGCTCTGGGGCAGAGTCCCCTCTCCTCTTAGATTGTAAGCTCTGGAGCAGGGTCCCCTCTCCTCTTAGATTGTAAGCTCTGGGGCAGGGTCCCCTCTCCTCTTAGATTGTAAGCTCTGGAGCAGGGTCCCCTCTCCTCTTAGATTGTAAACTCTGGAGCAGGGTCCCCTCTCCTCTTAGATTGTAAGCTCTGGGGCAGGGTCCCCTCTCCTCTTAGATTGTAAACTCTGGAGCAGGGTCCCCTCTCCTATTAGATTGTAAGCTCTGGAGCAGGGTCCCCTCTCCTCTTAGATTGTAAGCTCTGGAGCAGGGTCCCCTCTCCTCTTAGATTGTAAGCTCTGGAGCAGGGTCCCCTCTCCTCTTAGATTGTAAACTCTGGAGCAGGGTCCCCTCTCCTCTTAGATTGTAAGCTCTGGAGCAGGGTCCCCTCTCCTCTTAGATTGTAAGCTCTGGAGCAGGGTCCCCTCTCCTCTTAGATTGTAAGCTCTGGAGCAGGGTCCCCTCTCCTCTTAGATTGTAAGCTCTGGAGCAGGGTCCCCTCTCCTCTTAGATTGTAAGCTCTGGGGCAGGGTCCCCTCTCCTCTTAGGACACTGCTCCAGAGCTTACAATCTAAGAGGGGATCCTGCTCCAGGGTTTACAATCTTTCTCCTCTTAGCAGGGTCCCCTCTACTCTTAGATTGTAAACTCTCATAAATAAAGACACTGGCATCAAGTTTAGTAAAAAAGTATTTATTTGACAATCATTACCTTTTTTCCTGTGGCCCATAGTAGCAGCTGCATCTCAGCCCTGCCTCTCCCAGCATGCAAAGTGAGGGAGAGCACGTGGTGGATTGGAGGTGGAGTGGGGATGTGACGCTGGTGCAGCCTAGTGGAGAGCCCAGGAACTGCAGTGTGAAGTGAATAAATTATCAGAATTTAAGCCTGTTGATCCAGGGGTGGGGGGAGTGCCCCCCCTTGCCCTATGCTGTGGACGCCCATGACCGCAAACCCATGGCCTGCTGTTCTAAAAAAAAAACACTGAACGAAAATGTCTGGAATTTACATATAAGATCCTATGATTGATAATAAAAAGTTCTGTTTCTAAAAAATGAATAAATAAAGACTTTTTACTGCAGATTAAAATAATAAACAGTTTATTAGGTATTGCATAAAAACAGGAATATTTTTAACGTTGAAACCTATGGGGTTCGCCTGAATAAACCTGCTGATTGAAATCACCGAACATCAGGGCATTTCACTGCCATTTCTCTGCTGTTAGGTGTTCTCTGAATAGATTAACCATTACTTCTCTATGGGGATTTGCACTGCCTTCAAACAGCACTGTACTTGCTGGCAGTTTGCCAAAATTTGTGTGTGAGCATATCACAGAGCAGTGGTGTACTTAGGGGAGTGGCGGGGGTGGGTCGCCCCAGGTACCAGTGATTATTGGGGTGTCATTAGGGGGTACTAGGATGTGCCACTGTCACTGTGTGTCAGCTTTGAGCTGTGTTCTCAAACAATGAGCAGTGGAGCAGGGCATTTGCATTAGGAATAAAATAGAATAGAATAAAAATCCCCCTCTCCTCCCTCCATAGCTCCTCCCCTGCCCCACAGCAGCTCCAGGAGAGGGGAGGGGGATGTGATTTGTGTGCAGAGAGAGAAGATGACAGTAAACGACAGGTAAGGGGGGGGGGTATCAGCAGAATATGAAGCCCTGTCTGCTTACTGCTGTTTAAAGTGGACGTTTCCTTAACCAGCACTGCAGTGATCAGAAATTTGTCATTGAGCTGCCTGACTCTTGGTGAGGTCCTGCATAGAGTGAGCCAGGCTGCATTCACTGCATCACCAGTGAAAGGCAGCCCAGGGTCAACAGGGACAGGTAAGAGGGAGTCTTAAAAAACTGGAAAAGTAAAGAAAAAATATCATAGCAACATCGTATACCTGCAAAACACACACCCATTCTCTGCTCAGCAACTCCAATCCACAAAACCAGCCACCCACACACACAACTCCCATCACACAAAATCAGCCACCCACACACAAACTCCCATTACACAAAACCAGCCACCCACACACAACTCCATCACACAAAACCAGCCACCCACACACAACTCCCATCACACAAAAACAGTCACCCATAGGACTCACACAAAACCAACCAACCCACAACTCCAGCCACCAACACACAACACAGCCACCAACACACAACTCCTATCACACAAAGCAAGCCACCCCAACACACACACAACTCTCATCAACAAAACCAGCCACATGTGTACTTTTGTTCATAGCATGAGGATGGATATGTTGTGAGTTTGCAAAATCACTTAAAAATAACAATTATTAAAAAAATCTACACTCACCTCTTATTGCACAGCACAGAGGACACATGATTCACCATCGGCAGATTCATAATATATCATTATTATATATATACGTCATGTCCTGCCAGAATACTAGAACTAAAAATATTTTTGAAAACATTAAAAAAGTGTGTGTTATGTATTTATTTATTTATTTAAACTTACATTTTAAAGTTGGGGGTGCAAAATATAGGATCTGCCCCGGGGGCCAAATGTTCTAGGTACGCCCCTGTGCAGGGGTGGAAGTCAGCGTGCGCTAGTGATGTTTTGTTTGAATTCATGGAAGTATTTGTGTGGGTATTTTTATCTTTTCTCGGCACACAGCACATGTATGCCTGATCATTGTCCCCAAGTCTTGGACCAATCAAAATGAGCAAAAACAAATTTAAGAGAGCTCTGAGAACAGGTACAGCACTAGTCTCCTGCCATAAGAGGAGTCCCCACTCAGGTCTCATAAGGTTTTAGGCTAGGGTCAGACGAGCGTGATTTCTACGGACTGTACGTTAGTACGGAAGACACAGTAGTGGCCACACAGTCCGTTTATTCACTGACGTATATTTTGATGGATGTAGGAGAGAAAATAAAATAAAAAGCAAAACCATTTTGTCCGTGAAAAATGCTGGACGTATAAATCACGTTCCATCACTCATACACAAAGCTATGCGGACGTTGCGGACGCAGCGCACTTTGTGCGGCCGTTCTAGGGGTTGTACGTTCTTGCCTGCCTTGCGTCCGTTTGCCGCGGCCGTTGTGCGTCCGCAGTTCAGTGCGGATGTACTTCGTGTAACGGGCTCCGATGGGCTTTCTGTCATGCTATCACGGACGTACTTTTAGGTGCAATCACGGACGTGAACACAACGCTCGTCTGACCCCAGCCTCAGTTGGATGGTGCCATCACAAAGAAAACAAAACCATATGCAATTCAGGTGGCAATCACCCAAAAAGAGAGCATCTAGAACTGAAATGCCTGCACGAGAGGTGCAGCAACCCCCGACAGTCTTCTCATAGATCTGTTTTCATTTGCTATAAGCTTACAGGGTGTTACAGACACAGACCCCATGTTCGAAGGGGTCCATGTCATACCTTAATGGGTATCAGCTATCAGGGCCGGATTTATAATTAGGCAGTGTAGGCATGTGCCTACTGGCACCTTCCACAAGGGGGCTCCTTGCTCTGAGAAAAAAAGTAAAAAATAAAAAGAAATTACCTTTTACAATCATTTAGACCCGTGTATCTCTGGAGCCCTAGAGGCTAGAGAGACATATGAGGTACCATTGGAAAGGTTTATGTCCGTTTCCAGTGATACCAAACATGAACAGGTTTATTATATAAAACAAGAAAAAATACAATAACAAAAATAAACTTATTTTCACTCTTTTTTTTTTTTTACTAGTGCAGCACTATTGTTCACTTTGCAATTATAAAGTGAACAATGATGCGGCACTAACGCACCTTCTTATTTCCCATGATGCTGGCAAGTGTGGAGAAGATGGCACAACTCATTGTTTCATCAACATTCTAGACCGCGGCGCTGCAGTGAGGAGAGACAGAGTGACTTTGGAATCCTGCATATCTGATTTTTACACCACACAAGGTCAAGTGAAGTGTCATTGGAAAGGTCAGAGTCTGACTTTTCCAATGATAATCAAAATAGGACAACGTTTTGTGTAACAGCAAAAAATAAAAAAAATAAAAACACAAACAGGGTTATTCAAAGAGATCCGAATGGCTCCCGAAAGGGAACCGAATGCTGAAAATCAGCGTTCGGTTACCTTTCCTGGCCATTCGGCTATCCAGAGAGCAGGCAATTCGCCAATTCCTGGCGAATTTCCTGCACATATGGGGCCTGTTCGAAGGCAGTGAATCTCTATAAAAAAGCAATGCTTCGGCTATTCAGAGAACACAAACCAGCAGTGAAAAGTTCCCCTAATAACCTGCCATTCGGTGGTTTAATTCGGCATGTTTATTCAGGCGAATCCCATAGGCTTCAATGTTAAAAATATTCCTGTTTTAATTCAGTATCTAATAAACAGTTTATTATAACATTCTGCAGTAAAGAGTCTCTTAAAGATTTTTATGATATTTTAAGCACTTTTAGGGATTTTTTTAAATTAATTTTTTTAGTTTACTTATTTTTTCTGTAACAGCCCTTTTTATTATCATTCATTGGATCTTAGATGTAAATTTCAGACATTTTCGCTCAGTAGTTTCTTTGCAAACAGCGTTTCACTTTTCAAACGTTCAAGCAAACTTTTTTTTAAAAATTTATTCACTCTATTCGTCTGCGGTGTCGGCTTTTTCCGGCGGCTGCGCTGCGTGTGATCGGCTCCTGCTTGGGTTTTTCCGGCATTTTCAGCGGGGTTAATCCAGATGTTTTTGCGGGTTTCCGGTGTGCCTTCGCTGGGCTTTGCGGTGAGTTGTCGGCGGGTTTGCGGTGACTGTTCCCTGCAATTCGGGGACCCTGTGGTGTTTGCTGAATACACCGCAGGGTTGCCGAAATGGGATCGCCGAATTGAACCGAATTAAAGAGAAAGAAAAGTCACCGAACGTGCCGTGACTTTTCGATTCTCTTTGAATAACCCTGAAAATGTACTTTTTTCTCTGTTCAGAGGCAGCTGCATTATGTACTTTTACTTAGCGCAGCAGCACTGTTTGCTTTATAACTCACCTTCTCATTTCCCACGCTGGGAGCAAATATGCAGGTGATGGTGCAATGCGCTATTACATATTGCTTCATCCAAAACAAAAGCTTTTGCTTCATTTTACGTCAACAGATTCTGCCCCTTCTTTTGACGTGAGAACAGCATCAAACGGTCTTTCAGTTTTTTAAAATGTTAATTAATTTATTAGTTTCCTGCAAAACAGAAATTTAAAAGTTAGATTTGTTACTTTTTTTGGGGGGGGGGGCTCTGGATTTCTGTGCCTACAGGCTCCTGAGATGAAAAGCCGGCCCTGTCAGCTATACCTTCCAGACAAGGCTTAACAAGGCCAAAATGGTCACCAGGTGTTGTGGTTCCTCTCGTGCAGAGAAGACTTCCTTGGCGTTTCAGCACTGGCCGCACTTTTTGGGTGATAGTCGGATTTGCATGTGGTATAGCCTCCTCTGTCATGGCACCATCGAGCCAAAACCTAAGCAAGGACCAACCATAGGACATTCCCCTAGTGCCGTTGCCTGTTCTGATTGCGCTCATTGAACTGTTTCTGGACCGACCAAAAATCTAAAGAAGCCTGGAATCCAGTAGAATACTTCAAGCTGTGGCCTCCCACCATGGAATGACATAGAGGTTACCAGTCTGCTATTCCATGACGAAAGGACACTGTCTGAGCGAGGCCGCCTACATTGCCTAATTATATGGCTTCCTCCGCAGAGGCGCAGCCAGTTTCCATGTTATTTATCTTCAACCAGATAAGAACTGTCCAAGAAACGGAGGGAGGAGGATGTCAAACCAGTAACAGTACCAGTGTTTATATAGCGCCAAGATATTCCGTAGCGCTTTACGATGGGGAAGCATGAACACAAGACATGTACAAGTGCTTAGCCAGACATCCAGTGAGTTTACAATCTAAGGGACTAAGGTATGAGAAACAAAAGGGAGCAGGGGGAGTGTGGTGTTGATGACCAGAAAGAATATAGCAGACACTGCATGAGGATCAGTGACGTGCGGTGAGGTCAGTGGCTGGTGAGGCACTGGCTTGTATCAGAGCTAGATATACACAGGATATTGCCCCAGCTCTCATGGATATTGCCCCAGCTCCTCTCATGGATTTTGCCCCAGCTCCTTTCATGGATATTGCCCCAGCTCCTTTCATGGATATACTGCCCCAGCTCTTCTCATGGATATTGCCCCAGCTCCTCTCATGGATTTTGCCCCAGCTCCTTTCATGGATATACTGCCCCAGCTCTTCTCATGGATATTGCCCCAGCTCCTTTCATGGATATACTGCCCCAGCTCCTCTCATTGATATTGCCCTAGCTCATGGATATGCCCCAGCTCATGGATATGCCCCAGCAGCTCATGGATATGCCCCAGCTCATGGATTTGCCCCAGCACATGGATATGCCCCAGCTCATGGATATGCCCCAGCACATGGATATGCCCCAGCTCATGGATATGGGATATGCCCCAGCTCATGTATTTGCCCCAGCATGTGGATTTGCCGCAGCACATGGATTTGCCCCAGCACATGGATTTGCCCCAGCTCATGGATTTGCCCCAGCTCATGGATGTGCCCCAGCTCATGGATGTGCCCCAGCTCATGGATGTGCCCCAGTGCATGGATTTGCCCCAGCTCATGGATTTGCCCCAGCACATGGATTTGCCCCAGCTCATGGATATACTGCCCCAGCTCATGGATGTGCCCCAGCTCATGGATGTGCCCCAGCGCATGGATTTGCCCCAGCTCATGGATTTGCCCCAGCACATGGATTTGCCCCAGCTCATGGATATACTGCCCCAGCTCATGGATGTGCCCCAGCTCATGGATTTGCCCCAGCAGAGTCACAGGGTTCCTGCAGGGGAGGGCTCCTTACTTACCTGAGACAGCTCCTCACTGGCTGTGCTGTCCAAGAGAGAAGAGGTCGGCTGCTTCCTTTCCCACGTGTCTCTGTGGTGCTGGCACGAGGTCAGGTGATGTAGGAGGAGCTGCTGGAGCTTGAGAGTGTGTGATTGTTACAACCCCCCCTCCCTCTGTGCTGAGCGCATGTGTGCTGTATTTATCACACACACATGCGCTCAGCACTTTCTGGAGGGGGTTTGTCACAGTCACACTGCTGTGATCTCCCTGCCCGCCCCCACGATGACGAGGACAGTCACATGACTGTCCTGCGTCAATCAAACCATGGGAGCACTGCCTCCCATGGTGGGTTTTTAAAAAAAAAAAAAACTTGCTTGAGACAATGGAGCTTTCCCATTGGCTCAAGCTTCATTTGCTGTCATTGCCTGGAGGCAATGACGAGCTTGCCTGCTACCAGCCTGAGCTCTGCAATTAGCGTAGCGTTGGGCTGCGTAAATTGCGTAGCCTAGGCTGGCTCAGTGCTGCCCCTGCTGTCTGTGTAGTGTATTACACACACACCACACACAGCAGCCGGCAAACTGAGAAAGTGAAAGCTGCAGGAGAAAAAAAAAGTGGACAGAGAAGAAACAAAGCACAACGAGGGAGCGAGGAGAGGTGAGTATGAGTATAAATAACAATTTATTTACAGTTTAAATGTACATACACACACATCACATGTCATTACAATACACACAATGAGCTCATTAATTTACTGGCATGACAGGGGAGGCTCCGCCTCCCCTGCCACCCCTGAGTGCACGTCCCTGGTGAGGATAGACTAAAAGCTTGGCCATGATGAGGTTAAACCGAAAGAGAAGAGAAGCAGCTGGAAGGAAGAGCTTATATAACTAGACTAGGGACTGGTGGGGGGGGGGGGGCAGCCGAGGGAAGATGGTGGTGATTGTGGCTGTGGGGAAGAAACACAGTTTAGTGAAATGGGCAATGGACGCAAATAATTTACAACAGGGAGAAGCAGAACAGACTGAGAGTCAGCATAGAATTAAACAAACAAAAAAGGAGGGAAGAAAAAATAATAAAAAAAATAGCGGTCAAGATATAATAGATATAAAGATAAAAATCAGTAATATCATTATTAGAGCAGAAACAATGTTTCCAGTTTTTCATTAGGATGGATCAGGACCTCGTACTGCGGATGAGTGTTGACCTCCATTGAGTTGACCATATTTAACCCCTTCACTGACGAGATTGAGATAACTCAGGATTTCAAAGGGCCATTAGGTCCCAATATCGAGTTATCTCGATCTGTTTGCTTTTGGGCTGCAAAAGGAGCCCCCAAAGTTTTAGCCCTGTGGGCATCATGCCCAAGGTGGTAAAACGGTTTAAAATCGGCAGAAGAATGCGCTGACATATCGAGCTTTCAGCAGTCGCCGCACGGAGCCACGAGCTGCAGCTGAAACTAGTGTAACTCCATTTGCCCAGTCAGTAGGTGGCGCCATCTCCCTGCCAACTAGGTTATTACAGTAAGGAATACATTGGGAATTTTCCCCACTTATTTCTTACTGTATAATTAATTAAAATATATATATATTTTTTTTTTTAAAAAACACTGGTTGCTGACAGTGGTTTTTGGAAACTCACATGGCAGTGAAAGGGTTAAGCAGGTCTAACTGAAACAAGTGACAGCAGATTACAGGTTTTTCTTCGGCACGCGTCATTTTTCACTGTATGTTTAAGTGGTCGTCTTTCTTTTCCTGGCACAGAAACAGGTAATGGTCTTTTTTGCCGTTGTTTGTGCCACGCGGTCTGGAGCCGAGCAGAAGGCCCCCTGTGTCTCCAGTTCATGGTGTTGCTCAGAAGTAAAACACTGGTCTCGGCAGATGATACTGGTGTGAAAACACATCTTTGTTTAAGGCTCTTTCCTCACCCCCCATTTACAATAACAGGACATTCCTGGCTCGCTTCTTGTTACGTAGCCTTTCGTTTCCAAAGCATAAAGGGAGAAGCAAGTTATACGGCTGAACCTTATACACAGGCTGGAATAAATGACTGTATTATGTAATCCCATCGGGATTTATTGCCACTTTAAAGGGACACTCTATTAAAGTCTATTTCCCCTTTTTTGCCCTAAATAATTACTTTACAGTTACTTTTAATGTCTTTTTATTATTTTGGGTGATTTTACTCACCTTTTGTCCCTTGCTAGACGAAGCTCCTCCTCTTGGACTCAGGGAGGTAGATTAGAAGTATTTTAAGCTCCCTGTCTTATCTTATTCAGCTGCCAGCTCTTATCTCAGGTGATAGATCTGAAAGGTTCTCCTTTCCCTTCTCGGGTCTCCGTGTCCCCTCCCCCATCTCCATTACAGGTCTCTCTGGTCGCTGTGCCCAGGCATTGATGAGCGCACGCTTGTGCAAACTGATTGAGACACAGACAACCTACTATGTCCTTAAAATTGAAATTGTATTCGAGAACAGGAGTATATAAGCCCTTACGAACAAAATGGAGGAGCGGATGTCATAACCAATCCAAACTGCCACATGAACAAAGTGATTGTAGCACTTCTTCCATATAAGGTGACAACAATATATGTATTTGAGAGCAGGTATAAAGAATTTGCCTCGGGTATAGCCGGGTGGCGGTCTCACATACAGTAGAACATGATTTAGCAGGGATAGGGGGGGTGGGTGGGACAGATGGCTTATGTGACGAGGAACATAAATTGCATATTCCAATTATTTATATTTTAAATAACTTGTAAAATCCGTTTACATCAGGTAGCCTGGAGAACACAATACACCCCCTGCAGCCTTATCTAAACATTCCCTCCTCCACCTCATTAACTGTTAAATACTGTATAGGATAAAGCACAGCCACAAAGTAAAACTCACCATTAGATTTTGGTGAATGTTGCATCATGGGAAAAATGCACAAAATAGAAACAGGATATAAAAAAAACTTACTTTACTTTTCCTTTTTTACGTGCAATTACTTCAAACAAAGAAAAAAACAGCAGCATGTGCTGTATAATGTGTTTTATAATGTGGTTTGTTCGTAAATGTACAAGTAATCTAGCTACAGCGTATGTCAGTGTTAGTGGGGGGTGGTAATGGTATAGCGGTATAGCACACTCCTATGGTCCCTCTTCCAGCCCTTCTCCCTTCCCAGCGGTCCGATCTCCGTGATTGGCTGCAGGGGGACTGCCTAAACATAACCCCCGATACATGAGCCTAAAGATAACCCGAACCCTAGAAAAAATAGCCCTAAAAGCAACTCTAACCCTAAAAATGACCCTATTCCTAAAAACATGGACACCAGAGGTTGCTTTTTAGGTTCGTGGTTACTGGCAAGGTTTAATTAGAGACAATTTCGGACGGATAATCCATTTTTTTTCTTGCTTTTTAGCAGTCTGACTTTTATCAAAAAGTGATACGTTTTCAGTTGTATCAGCTGATATTTCCAAATAAATACAGGTCAAAACTAGCTGATATGCTTTCCGTGGGAAAAAAAAAGTCGAAATCTGGTTAAATCAAGCCTCAAATTCACCGGAATTTCAATGGAAGAAAAAAATGGAGATTAGTAAATTACCCTTTAAGAGTTAGCGCAGTCTGGGACAGTATGGGAAATCAGCACGAATTATTAACACCAACAAACACCACCGCGCACACGGCATCTCCCGTCACACCCAGCCGGGGCGGTCACGTCGTCCGTCTGCTCCTCATTATACCCAGTCACTATACGAGCTGGAACAAACAAAACCAGTGACTCATCCGGCTTCGTACCTAGGATATTTCTCAATCAGATGCTGAAGTCAACATTAAAAGTTCCTGTTTTCTCTTCCCTTTTATCGTTTTGTTTTTGTCGTTTGACTTTGTTCTCCTTGTTTTGAGCTGCAGAGCCGCTCCGCTGGAGCAGAGCCGCTCCGCTGGAGCAGAGCAGTCACTATTCTCCTTTCGATCCACCGGATGAAAGATGATCAGAGGAAGTGGGAGATGACAAGAAATGTCATTCAAATGTTTATATACGACGTGTCCCGACAGACTGGACGCAGCCAATGCTCACATCTAGTCCTCTTTCAGTTGGGGCACCTCAAGGCTCTGGTCTGGGCCCCCTACTCTTCTCGATCTACACCGCCTCTCTGGGCAACCTCATCTCTTCCCATGGACTCCAATATCATCTCTATGCTGATGACACCCAAATCTACCTTTCGTCTCCCGATTGCTCTCCCCCGGTGTTGGGCCGTGTTACTGCCGGCCTATCGGCTGTCTCCAACTGGATGACTTCTCATTTCCTAAATCTCAACCTCTCAAAAACTGAACTTCTCGTCTTCCCTCCCTCTAAGACCTCAATTCCTTTCTCTACAGGTGAATGGTGCCACCATTACTTCTACCCCTCAGGCTCGTTGCCTCGGGCTCCTCTTGGACTCCAATCTATCCTTTACTGCTCACATTCAGTCTCTCTAACCAAATCTTGCTACTTCCACCTAAAAAACATTGCGCGCATCCGTCCCTTTCTTAATCAGGACTCTGATAAAATGCCCAGCCGGGGGATTATGGAGTGAGCCGATATTCTTCTCTAAAGTAATGCGTATTCAGAGACTTCTTGAAGGACTGGAGAGACGGGGAGAGTCTGATGTTGCGAGGGAGGGAGTTCCATAGAAAGGGAGAAGTCCTGAAGACGAGAATTGGGGGTGTGGGTACGAGGATCTGATAGCATCAGATCATTGGCCAAGCGTAGTGGTCGGGATGAGATGTACCTGCTAATAGGGAGGTAATAGGCAGCGGCGCGGCTGTGGAGAGCTTTGTATGTGAGCACCAATATAATGAATTGGATTTGAAAGGAGACAGGAAGCCAGTGTAGAGATTGACAGAAGGGTGAGGATTGAGAGGTGCGGGATGAGAGGTGTGAGAGGTGCAGGAGGTGAGGTGTAGGAGTCTGGCACAGGCGTTCATTATAGACTGCAGAGGCAGAATCTCATCTCTTAAGGCCAGAGAGAAGGAGGTTACAGTAGTCAAGACGGGAGATAATAAAAGCTTGAATGAGCATTTTAATAGAGTCTGGATTAACAAGGGACGAATGCGTGCAATGTTTTTTAGGTGGAAGTAGCAAGATTTGGTACGAATAGTACTTTGGCCAAGAGAAATTAAAACTTTGACTTCTTCTAACACAGGGCTTGATTTAATTTGGCTCCATTCATGAAATGTACTGATTTGTCTGCCACAATATGTCCTTTTTTCTGGTTCAATTGATGTATCGAAGGCCAGACTCTGGTCTTTCCAATGATACCTAAGATGACCCTGTGGCATGTACGGTTACGGGGATACAGCGGTTCAAAGGACTCCCGTATCTCCTGTAATGGCATTACCCGGGAGAGGGAAACCCCGTATCTCCCCAACCGGGAGAGGGAAACCCTGCTTCTGACATCATCATGCTCATGCTCAATGATGTCAGTGGGCGAGAGGAAAGCCCACAGCGAGGGCAGACATCAAGGAAGTCAGCCCACTGTGGGAAACAACAACAATTGCCTGCAGGACAACCCAGTGCTGCAAGGAACAGTCAACGATTTACAGACGTCGTCCACCCCACAACGGTAAAACAGACGATGAGGTGACTGGGTGATCGGTCCCTGTGCCGCTCAGATTTTATTTTTCCTGAATTTTGGCACTAGGGGAGCTGGGAGTGAATTCCTTGATTCACACAACTCTTTGAAGTTGCCGTATAATCCACTTTTTACTCGTTTGGTAGTTGGCAAGCAGTTTCTGGCATGTCTTCTTCAGCTCTGCCCTCCTCTTCCTTCCCTTGGATTTCCACCGACTTTTTTAGTGTTTATTGTACGTGTTGAACTTCCCTTGTCCGAAACGCTGGGGACCAGACGTGTTCTGGATTTGGGATTTTTTAGGATTTTTCCATATAATAATAATGAGATATTTTGGGGGAGCCAAGTCTAAACAGGTTTCACACACACCTTATACACACGACCTGAAGCGCATTTATACAGGACTTGTAATCATTATGTTCCAGGTCACATGATGTCAGGTGGGGAATTTATACTTTTGGTGTCCCGCCAGGGTGCTCAAAAGGTCTTTACTCTGCCCACCCTGACCACTTTATCTTTAAAAAGTGGTCAGGATGTGAGGAGTGCCCCCACCCATGCTTCCCCGATCTGGCAGAAACACTGAGTGAAGCAGAGGAGTTTCCTCCACCCCACCCAGCGTCACCAGGACCCAGGTTTTTTCTAATTTCCCGGCTGCCGATCACTAGATCGGTCACTAGTGATGTCACACACACAGAGCGGGCAACGTCACCCTCTGAGACCAATCGCTGTAGCGAGCGTTTTCAGAGAGGCAGCGATGGATCCGATCTATGCATGCGCGCAGCTCTGATCCATCGCTCTGCGCAGGCGCTACTCAACTTGTGTACTTAAGTGTTCAAGTCCCATAGTGCTGCGCAATTTTTACCCAAGTTTTATAGGAGCACAAATTATGCAGTAAAACTTCAAGGACTTCCAGGTTCGGCACGGGACAAAATGTGAGTAAAATCACCTAATAAAAATAATTGAACAGAGGCGGTCAGCACTGCAGGATCTGACCAATTAATTATTTAAGGGATAGAAAAGGGATACTTTGTTCTTAATAGAGTTTCCCTTCCCTTCAAAAGCAGCAGGAGGATCCGTGCATTGATACTCCATTAGAATAAAGATTGATGAAATAACGCTGTATCTGTTTCTCCATCGCTGACAGAAGGCGTGGCGGTGCAAAGAAGCAACAGTAGCAACTGAGCATGGCAAGATTTAAGGACATTGCTTCAAATCTGTCCTGTCTGAGGTTGTGTTGCACATGCTCAGTCTGCCCCTTCAAGAGGTTTCTGAAGCCGTCCTTTCACTCTCCTCATGAGCAATCAAAAGCAGACGTCTTTGAAGAGAATCAGAGAGTTTGTTTCCACTCGCTGGCTCAGAGGTTGGCTTGTGAACGTCAGACGTACCTTCACCTGTCTTTCCACGCAGAAGAATCCGCTGTCCCTAATTTCCCTAGCGCTAATCTCCCGAATCCTAATTTCCAAATCTTTCCATTTGAAAGTGGTCTGCTCTATCTTGAGATGTCTAATGTCTAGAGGTCATCTTTTCTGCCTGTAACGGGCACTATGAACAATGTCCTCATGGGTAAACTGAGACTGGCTTAGGGAGATACTGACAATACAGTGGAAGCCATCGTTACCCTACACCAACGTTCAGTAACTTTGGCACTCCAGATGTCTTGGAAGTACATCTTCCGTGATGCTCCAAAACCATTCCAAAACATCTGCAGGGCCAAGGTTGCTGAACCCCACCTTACGCCTTTTGGAGGGGAACTGACCCCCCCCCCCTCGTCCAACCTTCCTGTTTCAATCCCAATGTGAGCTGAGCACTTCCATTACGGACAGTTTCCAAAGCATTGTGGGTGGCGTGGGGCAGCGGCTTCACTCGCCCCCCCCCAAAACGAGGGCGGCCTTTCAAACAGAAACATGTCACCATGGACAGGTAGGGTGATGATAAAGGAACGATAATATATGTTCAAGAATAAGATCCAACAACACACTTGTTTTCTATCCCTTCCCAAATCCCCCCCTCCGGTGTCAGGACGTATACATTGAGCACAAATACTGGCAGCGCTCCCTCTCCGGTGTCCAGTCTCCTTGGCCACAGGTGTATGGCGACATGGAGGTTACTGGTGGTTTTTTGAAGACATTCAGCCAGCAGACACTTTGTTACCACCATGTTCCTCTGCTGTTGTATCATGAACGCGCTCCAGCCCTCTGCAGGGATTGATAACAATAGACTTGGCTCCTGCGGCATGCGCCTGACTGTGACCTCTCCCGAGCGTGCGCCGTGCGCTGTTTAGGACTTTTCCTGGAACTCGACCAAGCGATTCTTTCAGATCACATTGTTCAGCAGGAAACAAACAAGGAACAAGGCACTGGGTGGGCATGGGCGGACATTTAAAAATAGCCCCTCTCCCTTTCCCCGTCCTCTGGCCCTGGACAGAAGCTGATCTGCTCTGCCCTGTCCCTCACCGCAGATAACGCTATCGGTATCAGTACTTCCAGGTACTCTTTGCTATCCCAGTATCCACCCTGCCATTTTTAACAATAAAAGAATTAACCCTTTAAAGTCTGTGGCTCAGCACTGCACTGGTTAAAGAGGCATTTCTGCTCGGGACTGACCACATTATGGGGGTTATTCAAAGAGCACCGAAATGTCGCCGATATTTCGGTGCTCTCTCGTTCGCCGGACTTACCTGCACTTCGGGGAATCAAAGTTCCCCACCCTGAGGTGAATTCAGCATTCACCGCAGGGTCTCCCGAGTGCAGGGAAAACCCACCGCAAACCTGCCGCATACCTGCTGAAAACCCACTAAAACCAACGCAAAAAACATGCCGAACATGTTGGAAAAAGTTGACGAGCCGCCGATCACAGTGCAGAGCATCCGTCGAAAAAAGTCGACAAGCTGACAAACGGGGTAAAAAAAAAACCATAAGATTGAAAGTGTCAAAATTGAAACGCTGTATACAAAAAAAAACTACTGAACGGAAATGTCTGAAATTTACACATAAGATCCTATGAATAATAATAATAAAAAAGTCTGTTACAGAAAAATGAAAAAACACTTTTAAAAAAAAGAGAAAATTTGCTGAAAATATTCCAAAAAATCCCTAAAATAAGAAAATCAATAAAGAGACTTTTTGCTGCAGATTAAAATAATAAACGGTTTATTCAATATGGAGTAAAAACGGGAATATTTTTAACATTGAAGCCTATGGGATTCGGCAACTTTTCTCTGCTGTTCGGTGTCTGTGAACTGATTAACCATTGCTTCTCTATGGGCGATTTCACTGCCGTCGAACAGGCACCGTACTTGCTGACAATTCGCTAAAATTTGGCAAACTGCCTGTTCTCTGAATAGCCGAATGGCCCCGAAATGTCACCGTATGGAGAAATTCACTGTTTGGTGACACTTTGGGGCCAGATCGGCTCTCTCTGAATAACCCCTAATGTGTTTGCAGAGCAAAATAAACATTGTTTTATTTGTTTTAGGGTGACAAAGCAGGCAACGTTGTTTCCACAAACATGGGAGTTTTCTTGCATAGACCAACTAGGCCTCGGCCTATGATGGCAGATTGGGAGGGGGGTAGCGTTTCATTATGAGATAAAGGCCTGTTAGTTAGGGGAGACACCTAAAATACACAATATGTATGGAAATAATGCAGGGAAACGCAGAGAAGCCCCCCAAACATTGATTCTCACAGTCATTCACCCCATCTCATCACATAAATCTCCCTCGTGCAATTAACCCCATTCATTCCATCACATACGCAGCCTGCCTTCAACACCTATCACTCACACACATACCCATATATTCAGGGTGTGCTGGTAACTTAGTAATTGTCATACACAGGCATTATGCAGCACATACAGATAGAAGTTGTTGCTGTAATTGCCATACACAGGCATTATGCAGCACATACAGATACAAGGTGTTGCTGTAATCGCCATACACAGGCATTATGCAGCACATACAGATACAAGGTGTTGCTGTAATTGGCATACACAGGCATTATGCAGCACATACAGATACAAGGTATTGCTGTAATCGCCATACACAGGCATTATGCGGCACATACAGATACAAGGTGTTGCTGTAATTGCCATACACAGGCATTATGCAGCACATACAGATACAAGGTGTTGCTGTAATTCCCATACACAGGCATTATGCAGCATATACAGATACAAGGTGTTTTTATTATCTGTCTGCAGCACATTTACTGACACAAAGGGAAAGGCCATTTCTGCCTGTATGCTGATAATGCAGACCCAGTGTGACAGATAAGGGACGCCATCTAGAGTTTAGAACCTTTCATCCCAGTGATATTTAGTGAATAAATGAATGCATTAAAAATGAGCAAATTTTCTTTGTTTCAATCTTTTATCTTGGAAGCAAAATTGCTTTATTTTTTTATCCTTTATTTAGAAGTTATCTACCCATCCCATGTTTAATTAAAAAGCAATGATAAGATTTATTTTAGCAAAAACAGCTTCTTTAAATCTCCCGGCCTCCAAGGTCCCTTCGCCTCCTCCCATCGTCTTGTTAAATATGGTATTTGCGGAGCGCTCACATCTGTTCATTAACCTCGGAACACTTTGTACATAAGATGTGTCTGTAACGAAAATTATAAGAGCCTCCCTGTCTGTCCAGGGAATATGTTTATCAATTGTTGGGAGGTTGCAAAGGCCAAATCTCCCTCCGAGAGAGTGGTCGTGAGTCGATAAACTTAGCAACAACTATGTAATATGGCCCTAACTTAACCAGAGCTGTTGTAAACGTCCCAGAGTCATTATAGCCTATGGAGGTTTTAATTAACAACAGCTCTGGTTAAGTTAGCACCAACATTGTAATATGGCCCTTAGATTTTAATGGAAAATATTATAAAAAAATGGTGTATGGACCCATTGTTTACCGTAAAACCTCCAGAAAAACTGAAGGGGCCATTTTTCATTCCTAACGCTACCATTAGTGTTCCCCTGTGTGAGCGTTAACGTTAGCTCTGACTGCCCTAGCGCAGGCGCACCATATTACAATCCCAAAGCTAACGGGTTAAAAAACCCGTCAGCGATTCGGATCTTGCACTTCTCTGTGCGAGGTTACTGTACTTTGCGCTCTCTATGCTTAACATGGGGAGCGCAAAGAGTTAATTAGCGTTAGGATTACAAAGTCCTAACGCTAATTACCGTCCTGCTGCGGTTACTCAAACTTACTCACAGCCAGGAGCTGGTGATCAGTGATATGGCTTCTGCGGAATCCATCAGCACCAGCTCAAACCCCCCAAAAATCACATACTCACCAACCATCCCGCCACTGCTCCATCCGCCACTTGTGTCCGGCGGGAGCAGAGAGAGAGACTGAAGAAGAAAGTCCCCCAGTCTCCCTCTGCGTATCACTTCGTCGACTTGCCGGATCTCGCGAGGCGAGATCCTGCAGATCGTGGCAAATGAAGACACCCAGATACACGCAATGAGCCCCCGATCTTCCTACCTCCCTTCAGAGAGATACTCCTGACCCCCCTCGCCCCCAGACAGATACCCCCTCAACACCTCTCCATAGACTGACATCTCCTCTCCCCCAGATAGAGAGGTGGCGGTCATGGGCACTTTTTATCACACGGAGGGTGTCACCAGTGGTACATGGCCATGGACGTCCGCCCTGCTCGTCCCACCCAAAGGGCAGGCCTGGTCAACGCACACAGTACCATCCAAGGGCATCAATGTATCAATCACACTGTGCTTTGAAGTAGGACGTGCCTTTTATTTTTCCCTAGAATGATCATTTCCTTTCCAAAAATATACAGATATACATTATATTACGTTGAGGAAATTGTAAAATAACTCATTCCCAGAACCTGAGCCTTTCCGTTTGCTTTCACGTCCTGACAGACTGGAGACACATACTAACACTGGTCACAAACGTGACGGTCAGATGTTTTTGGGCAGAGGCCAAGCAGGTTAATGTGAGGAAGCGGAGAGACCGGCTAAGGTGAGGGATGGGAAGGCTGGCTGTGGAATAAGCTTCTGCCTAACAAATAACACCCACTGAGGTCTAGGACACCAAGGTCAAAAGGTTACATTATTTAAGGAACACTCTGATAAATATTTTTTTTAAAAAAAAATTGAGATCCTTTTTACCCTTAAATAATTGGGCAAATCCTGCTGACAGCCTCAGCCCAATTACATTTTTTTTTCTGATTTCCAGTGATTTTACTCACCTTTGTCCCTTGCCGCCCTCTGCTCCTCCTCTTCAGCTCAGGGACTCCCGAACCCAGACGTCCCTGAAGCTTTTCTGCGCAATTTGTGCTCCTATGTAACTTGTGTAGCGTAAGGATTTGCAAATTGCGCAGCGCTACGGGCACTGGCGTACCTAGGGGGGCGGGGCGGGGCGGGTTGCACCTGGTGAACCCTAAAAATTTAATTTATTTATTTTATTACACTTTTGCAAAGTATTTTACCAGGAAGGATACATTGAGATTTCACAAATTTTCAAGTATGTCCTGGGTATCCAAGGCCTAGGCTGGCACTTTCCAGGGGGCAGCAAAAAACCCACCACTAAAGGGGTTACTCACAGAGCACCGAAATGACGCCAACATTTTTGTGTTTCTGATGTTCCCTGCACTTCGGGGAATCTAATTTCCCCACCTTGCAGTGAATTCACCATTCACTGCAGGGTCCCCGAAGTGCAGGGAGTCGGCCTACTTAACGAAAATGTCTGGAATTTACATATAAGGACTTATGATTGATAATAAAAAGGTCTCTTACAGAAAAAAGAAAAAACACTATAGGATGGATATGTTGTGAGTTTGCAAAATCACTTAAAAATAACAATTATTCAAAAATTATCTACACTCGCCCCTTATTGCACAGCACAGAGGACGCATGAATGATCCACCATCTGCAGATTCATAATATATCATTATTATATGTATACGTCATGTCCTGCCAGAATGCTATAACTAAAGATATTTTAAAAAACATTAAAAAAAAGTGCGTGTGATTTTTTTTTTTTTTTTACATTTTAAAGTTGAGGGGGTGCCAAATATCGGATCCGCCCCGGGTGCCAAATGTTCTAGGTACACCCCTGGCTACGGGGCTCGCACACTTTACGCACGCAAGTTCCGTAGCACCTGCGCAGACTGATGGATCGGAGCTGCACGCGCATGCACAGATCCACTCGATCACTGTCTGAAAAGGCTCGCTGCAGAGGACGACGTCGGCCGCTCTCTGCGTGCTGATGTCACTAGCGACCGATCTGGTGACAGGCAGCCAGGAAATTCAAAATCACGGCTGCTGGTGATGCCGGGTGGGGTGGAGGAAACTCCTCCATTTCACCCAGCGTTTTGTCCGATCGAGGCAAGTGGGAGGGGGTGAGAGAAGTGGTCAGGATGAGTAGAGCGTCCCTTTAGTATCTGCCTGTTCAACGAAGGAATCAACAAATAAAAGGATTTTCTTGCAGAATTCCTTCATTTCCCTGAATTTTTCATATCTGTGTCTGCATCGCGATTATTTTTAAATCTTTGAAAAAACTTGTCAAATAATCACGCGTTTTACCTTTTTTAGTTTAGCGCAGCGTCTTCTTCTCTTCTGCTGCCATCTCTCTTCTCTATCCTCCTGTAACCCGATCTCACCTCCCTCCCCCGCTTCAAAATCTAACACATCGTCGGGAACTCTGAAGCTGAAGAAGTGTGGAAATTGCTTGAAAAGCTTTGAGATCCATTTTTTTTCCCTTTGAGCAAAAACGGAGCCCAGGCTGCAATGTAAATGTAGTAGCGCTTCTCGGCCAGCAGAGGGAGCCCTCTGTCTATCATATAGGGCTTACAACTTACAAGCAGTGTATATATGCAGTAAAACGCGTCTCTGTATGTTTTTTCCTGTGTTGGTAATGGAAAGGTATTTTAAAAAAAGACAACAAAGCACCGGGGCCATCCAGTGGTTTTATGGAAGATCAGTTGGTAGTGAAAGGGTTAAACACGGGGCATTTCTTCTCACGGACATTGTTGTGCGGCCTCTTTTTGAAAGGGGTCGGCTAGCTTCTCGTGTTCGTCTTTGTTTTTCCTCCGGTAACGTCCGCATCCGCACCTGACACGTCTCAATGCGACATCTCAGCTCTGCTCGCATTCCACAAAGGCGGAATCTAATCGGCCTCCTTTCCTCCAGGTCCAGCCGTTATCAGGACGCACTTCCTCCGATTGCCCGACCAAGTCCACATTCGTCTTGCGTTTTTACATCTTTTTCCCCCCAAAAAAAATCTTCACTTTGCTTGAACAGTACCGCTCCAACATGAGGTTTTTTTTTTTAAATGTCATTTTCATTCAAAAATAAATGCTGATTTTTAAATCATGTGACGCGCAGCGTTCCCGAGACCGAACTCTCCATCTGCAAGCTGTTAGAAAAGGAGATAAAAAATAACAAGAAACTCTACGGCTTAACCAGCAGCTGCGACCTCAGCCTGTTTGTTTATTTTTCTGCCTGTTTCGTTTCTTCTTTTAGGTTTCTTTGGCCTTTCTGTTTCTGCGTGATGTCGCTATTAAAGATTTTGCAAAAGAAAACGAAACAAACCCAAAATAAAGACAAAAAAAAAAAAAAACACTTGTGGGATAATAATAAAAATATAATTTGCGACAAGAAAAAGTCTGCTTTTCATCAATGCGTGTGGACAGTGTTCTGGGTTCTCGTAGACCTTCCCTGAGGGTTACTTTTGACCCTAGTCTTTGTTCCCTCCTGTAGTGTAGGTAGTGAGGTGGCCCCAGCAGCACACTCAAGGCAAACCTTAGGAAGGGGTGAATGGGGCCTTGGGAGCCACAGTAGGACACCACACTCAGGGCCAAGCTTAGGAAGAGGGCCATGGAAGCCCCAGCAGCACACCACACTCAGGGCCAAGTTTAGGAATGGGGCCTTGGGAACCCAGTAGCACACCATACTCATGGCTAAGTTTAGGAAGGGGTGAAGGGACCTTCGGAACCCAGCAGCACACCACACTCAGGGCCAAGTTTAGGAATGGGGCCTTGAAAGTTCCAGCAGCACACCATACTCATGGCTAAGTTTAGGAAGGGGTGAAGGGACCTTAGGAAATCAGCAGCACACCACACTCAGGGCCAAGCTTAGGAAGAGGGCCTTGGAAGCTCCAGCAGCACACCACACTCAGGGCCAAGTTTAGGAATGGGGCCTTGAAAGTTCCAGCAGCACACCATACTCATGGCTAAGTTTAGGAAGGGGTGAAGGGACCTTAGGAAATCAGCAGCACACCACACTCAGGGCCAAGCTTAGGAATGGGGGCTTGGGAGTTCCAGCAGCACACCATACTCATGGCCAGGTTTAGGAAGGGGTGAAGGGACCTTTGGAACCCAGCAGCACACTACAATCATGGCCAACCTTAGGAAGGGATAAAGGAGCCTTGGGAGCCCCAGCAGCATACCATATTTATGGCCAACCTTAGGAATGGGCCTTGGGAGTCCCAGCAGCACACCATACTTATGACCAACCTTAGGAAGGGGTGAATGGAACCTTTGGAGCCCAGCAGCACACCACAATCATGGCAAATCTTAAGAAGGGGTGAAGGAGCCGTGGGAGCCCCAGCAGCATACCATACTTATAGTCAACCTTACTAAGGGGTGAATGGGACCTTCAGAGCCCAGTAGCACACGACCACACTCAGGGGTTTATGTGCCCTTGCAAGCCCCTGCCACACACCATACTCAGGGACAACCTTAGAAAGGGATGATAGGTGGCATGGATTCTTGAGTTCCCCAGGAAAACACCACACTCCGGTCCAACCTAAGGAAGGCGTGAATATGGCCTTGGCTCCTTGGGGGCCGCACTCTATGGAAAATCAATCCCCACACAGATTTTTTAAACCTGTGGCCCTGTGTCTGGGTGCTTCAACAGCCGAAGGAACCTGATTCCTTGGTGCACATATCTCTCATGGGTGGTATGTATAACAGACAAATGTACTCCCACCTCGAGCAGGTTGGGTCACCAAGGAAATAATGGGTTGCAGAAGTAATTATTTTGCAATGGCACCACATGAACATAGGTCAACCATGTCTATACCAGCCCCTTGCCCTACAGGCAAACATGAAGGGGTATACCATGCGAGGAACCAGTAGCACCAACTCAATGGACAAGATGTCAGACCATTTTCTCTGGAAGCTTTATCCATGGATCCCAACTCCCATGAACACTGCTGGGGAAGCCAGCAATTTCCCTTGTTTTGTTCGTGAGTCGGTTTTGTCCACGCCTGCCAGACTATACGGGTTATTCAGAGCGAACCAAAATGTCACCGACATTTCAGTATTCTTTCGGTCCCCGCACTTCAGGAAATAAAATTCCCTGACCCTGAAGTGAAATCACCATTCACTAAAGGGTCCCCGAAGTCCAGGGAAAACCACCAAACGGATCCGAAAAATTGCTGAAAATCTGCCGATAATCCACCGATGTGATCCGAAAAAAATCTGATTCGAAACGTCGCAGAAAACCTGCCGAATGTACCCGACGATGCGCTGCAAACCCACCTGTCCAAAAAAAGCAGACGATCCGCCAAACGCAGCGCCGACCAGCCGCCAGAAAAAGCCGACAAGCCGACGAACGAGGTAAAAAAAAGCAAAAAAAAAACAATTGAAACTTTCAAAATTTTAAACGCTGCTTGAAAAAATAACTACTGGACAAAAATGTCTGGAATTAACGTATAAGATCCTATGAATGATAAAACAAAGGTCTGTTACAGAGAAAAAAGTTATTTTAACCCCTTCACTGCTGATGACGTGTGGGGCATGTCTTCATTGACTCCCGCTATATGCGGAGGATGTGCCCCACACGTCATCCACAAGCGGGAGCCCCGGCGGAGATACTCACCTCTCTGTCCAGGGTCCCGCGGCATTCTGGCTTCAGGGAAGCCAGGCGCCGAAGATAGGCCGCCCCCGACGTAAATGACATCATCGTGCCTGCGCGATGATGACGTCATTTCCAAGCGACCCCCCGGGAATGCCGGGAGATCGTCTGAAAGGGAGGGGGGATCCTTTTGGATACCTCTCCCTCCCAATCAGGAGGGTTTTCAGCCAAAAACCAAGCACTGCTTTGAAGGGCAGTGTCACATCACCCTTTAAAGCGGTGCCTGGTTTTTAACCCTATAATTGCCAGATCGCGGTGGGGGCCGCCATCTTGGATGGCGGCTCCACCTCCGGGTTCCCCCTCGGCTCCTGACGTGTTGTGCATAGGACGATGATGTCAGAAAGCCAGAGAACCCCTAACTGCCCGGGGATTTCCCAAGGAAATCCCCTGGTGGAGATCCTGGGTTCATTTCATATCTCCGGAACCGTCGCAGCTAGTGGGTCATGCATGGTGTCATTCGAAAGGCCTGAGCATGGCCTTTCGAATGATACCAAACATTACCATGTTCAAAGTAAAACAAAATTGAATTTTTTTAAAAAAAAATATAAAAAATAATATAAAATAAAAACATGTTGTTTTTTTGTGTGTTGTTTTTATTAATGCAGCAATATTGTTCAGATTTTAATTATAAAATGAACAATGATGCTGCACTAATGATTTTTTTCTATGGGTTGCGTTTGCAAAAAACATGTAATTCCCCCCACAAAATGTAACAAGTCCCCATTTCAAATTTTTGTACAAGCGCACCCCATAGAAAATATAACCGCAAACGCTCATGTGATAAAATGTGAAAAAAAAACTTTACACATTGTAAATGATTGAAAATTCTAATTTCATTGCATTTTTGTTATAATATACAGACAGGACATAACGTATACATATAAAAATGACATATTATGAATCTGCCGAGTCTGCCGGAAAGAACGATATATAATATGTCTGGGTCATGTAATAAAACTTGGCTTCTAAATGAGTTTAAACATGATGAGCAAAAGCGGTCAAAATGAGCTCAGCACACAGGGGTGAAATGGCTCAGCAGCGAAGGGGTTAAAAAAATCAGAAAAAACATTTTGCCGAAAAAATACCATAAAATGCCCGAAAAAAGAGATTTATAGAATTATAAACGGTTTATTAGATATTGGATGAAAACAGGAATATTTTTAACATTGAAACCTATGGGATTCACCTGAATAAACCTGACGAATGGTAACATTGAACATCAGGGCATTTCACTGACATTTCTTTGCTGTTCGGTGTCTGTTAATAGATTATCCATTGCTTCTCTATGGAGGATTTTACTGCCGTCGAACAGCATCATATTTCGCTGGCAATTCACCAATATTTAGTGAATTGCCAGCTTTTTGAACAGCCAAATGGCCACGAAATTGCACCGTATGGGGAAATTCACTGTTCGGGGCCAGTTCGTCTCTATTTGAATAACTCTGTAGGTGTTTGCGCATAACATAGAACATATACAAAATTCAGAGAACGCCACTATATGAAGTCATAAAGGTTAAAGATTCAGTCATTATGTTGGCCCAGTGTAGGATCTGCCAGGGTGGAGTACAATGGCGTTGTGGCAGGGTTATATAATGTGTGATCATCATGATCATATCATATTAAAACGTAGCCAAATGCTGTGTGAGCTCATGTTTTATTGTAGAACCCAGACACATTATATAGTGTTGTTTTTTTTTCAGGAGACTCAAAATATATCATTATTATGTGTATATGTTGTGTCTTGTCACAATGCTATAACAAAATGTCAAAAATGTGCATTTCCATTGTGATATCAATCATATAGAGTATAAAATATATATTTTTGCACATTTTATCATCTAAACCTTGCGCTTATATGTTCTATTGTTTACCTATTGTATTTGTTATCATGACTGGAGAACCTGTTTTTGCAGTTTTCTAAGGAAATTTGCGGTGGGAAAACTACAGCTTTCTCTTGTATTTTGGCTCAATGTATTGTAGCGCTGTGTTTAAAACCTTACTGTGGCAGTACCAATTTTTGGCCACCGGAGGGAGACAAGCGCGATAAGAGACACTGGACATTGGGACTACATTTCCCGGCATGCTCTAGGAACGGACACAGGAAGTGGGTGGGATACGCCGAGTGACATCCTGAGCCTCGTGGAGAGCGCGGCAGAGCGCACCAGGGAGTGAAGCAGACAAGACACAGTGCTGCTGAGCGGAACATTAGCTAGGCCGGAGCGCAGGTGGGGCCTACCAGGATTCCAATCCAGATTATCCAGCTTTACCAGACGGAGCCCTAGTTATCCGCAGACATTACCCAAGCTGCTATCAAGGCAAGCAGAGGACCCCGAGTAAGGAGTACCGCAAGTCCATTGGATGGGAGAGCAGGCGGTAGCTGGACAAGTCCGGGCCGGAGCAAAGAAAGCCTGACCACAGATCCAGTAGCCGGTATCCCAGCAAGGCATCAAGTGGAGAGACGTCCTGGGTCAGCAGAGCCTTGGTGATCGAGCGGATGGGTGAGAGGCCTCCAAGGCCGGTTTATAAAGTCAAGAAAGCACGCGGCTGTTTGTCTCCAAAACCCACAGGGCCCCAACTTGACTAGTCGAAGACATCGCTATAAGTAATTCACTGCCCAGTTGAATAGTACCTGGGTACCATAACACACACATACACTTACAGTCCGGGACTTAACCTGTGCGGGACTCACTCCCTAATATCCCAAAAAGGGGTAAAGATTTGCATCTTATTTTGTTTCCGCTGCGCGTTTCTCGAATTACGAAATATTGCATTCTCTTTTCCGCTGCGCGTTTCTCGAAATTACGAAGCATTGTATTTTTTACTGTTCGGCTGCGTTTTTTCCCGAAATACGAAGCCTCGTATTTCTTTTCCGCTGCGCGTTTACCGCGATACGAAATACTGTAGAATATATCTACGAACGCCGTGTCTGATTATATGCTTTTTACTCTAGTAAACTATATAAATTATAAAATCCACAACTGTGCTGGAGTATATTTATTCCCTAGTGCGGGGAGACTGACCCGTGGTTCATTTTCAGCGGCTCCTCCGGGAGTGAGCGCTACAGTATTTTAAGAATAATTTGTGTCATGTCCATTCTGGGGGTTCACGGTATTTGGGGAAGACGAACCCAAAGCCAGGTTATTAGGAGACCTCTCACGATTCTTAATCAGAGACGTAGTCAAAGACAAAACTGGAGGTCATAGACAGATCAGGGCCGGATTCACATCTCCGGAGACCTACAGAACTGTGGAGCGCCCTTACCCCCCCCCCCCAAACAAAAAAAAGAAAAGAAAAAGAAACATGCCAAAATGACTTTTAAAATTTTCATGTGGGGCAAACTAAAAAAAGATAAAAGTGAAAATGTAAAACTGAAACAGTTTCTCTCTGCGCCAAATCAGAAGGAGCAGAATCTGTTGCCTTAGTCGAGTTAGTGCAGCGGCATTGTGTGTTTTATATGTAAAGGCATATTTTGCCTCTGCCGTAGAACAGAGAAAAAAATAAATTTTGCATTTACGTTTTTCAGTTTTTTATTTTTACACGTTACATGGTCATGTTTGGTATCATTATAAAGACCAGACACTTGACCTTTCCAATGACTCCTCACTTAACCGTGTGCGCTGTACAATTCAGGGATGCAGGTTCCAAAGTCCCCCTTTGTCTCCTCACTGCAGCTCCATGGTCTAGGTTGTCGATGAAACAATGTGTTGCATCATCAGCTCCACACTTGCTGGTGGTGTTGTAAATAAGAAGGTGAGTTAGCGCAGCATCACTGTGCACTTTATAATTGTAAACTGAGCTGCATTAGGAAAAAAAAAAGAGAAAAAAATATTTATTTTTACATAAATCTAACCTGGATATATTTGGTATTACTAGACAGGCCATAATCTGGCCTTTCCAATGATACCTCGTATGTCCCTTTAGCTTTTAGGGATCCAGAGATACAGTGGTCTAAATTATTGTAAAAAAAAAATAATAATAATAAATGTTTTTTTGCACACACACAGAGCAAGGCGCCCCCTTGTGGGAGGCGCCTGTAGGGACATGCCTACTCTGCCTAATTAGAAATCCGGCCCTGTCAGTCCAGGAATAAGGGGGCAGACACGTGCAGAACAAGGGCAACGAGATCAGTAGCAGAGAAATCATCATCAAGCCAGGGAATCCGATGGAGAAGAGGGCAGACAGGAATTGAGGGAATAAGAGGAACCAGGAACACCAGGTCACAGGTACAGGAGTATCTGCCGTGGCGTCGTAACGTGGGGGCGGGGGGTGCGGCCCGCACCAGGTGACACCCGCCTTTAGGGTGACACCGTCACCCTAAGGGCGGGTGTCTCACCCTCCGCCACGTATTCGCTCCCTGCGAGCGTCCGAAGCATGCAGCTTCGGCGCTCGCCTGGAGGAAACATGTCACCAGCCAATCGCGGCTGGTCACGTGGCTCCCCCAGGTGAGCGCCCAAGCTGCGCGCCGCCGGACGCTCAGAGGGAGCGAACACGCGGCGGAGGTGAGCTGGGGCCATTATCCATGAGGTGCTGGGGCATTCCATGTGCTGGGGCATTCCATGAGCTGGGGCATTCCATGAGCTGGGGCATTCCATGTGCTGGGGCATTCCATGAGCTGGGGCATTCCATGTGCTGGGGCATATCCATGAGGAGCTGGGGCAAATACATGAGGAGCTGGGGCATATCCATGAGCTGCTGGGGCATATCCATGTGTGAGCTGGGGCATATCCATGTGCTGGGGCATATCCATGGAGGTGCTGGGGCATATCCATGTGTGAGCTGGGGCATATCCATGAGGAGCTGGGGCATATCCATGAGGTGCTGGGGCATATCCATGAGGAGCTGGGGCATATCCATGAGGAGCTGGGGCATATCCATGAGCTGCTGGGGCATATCCACGAGGAGCTGGGGCATATCCACGAGGTGCTGGGGCATATGCATGAGCTGCTGGGGCATATCCATGAGGTGCTGGGGCACATCCATGAGGTGCTGGGGCATATCCATGAGGTGCTGGGGCATATCCATGAGCTGCTGGGGCATATCCATGAGCTGCTGGGGCAGTATATCCATGAGCTGCTGGGGCAGTATATCCATGAGCTGGGGCAGTATATCCATGAGCTGGGGCAATATCCATGAGCTGGGGCATATCCATGAGCTGGGGAAAAATCCATGAGAGGAGCTGGGGCAAAATCCATGAGAGCAGCTGGGGCATTATCAATGAGAGCAGCTGGGGCAGTATATGCATGAGAGGAGCTGGGGCAGTATCCATGAGCTGGGGCAGTATCCATGAGCTGGGGCAGTATATCCATGAGCTGGGGCATATCCATGAGCTGGGGCATATCCATGAGCTGGGGTAAAATCCATGAGAGGAGCTGGGGCAAAATCCATGAGAGGAGCTGGGGCATTATCAATGAGAGCAGCTGGGGCAGTATATGCATGAGAGCAGCTGGGGCAGTATATCCATGAGAGGAGCTGGGGGCAGTATATCCATGAGAGGAGCTGGGGCAGTATATCCATGAGAGGAGCTGGGGGCAGTATATCCATGAGAGGAGCTGGGGCTATATATCCATGAGAGGAGCTGGGGCAGTATATCCATGAGAGGAGCTGGGGCAATATCCATGAGAGTAGCTGGGGCAATATCCATGTGTGCTGGGGGCAGTATCCATGAGAGCTGGGGCAATATCCATGTGTGAGCTGGTCTGGGGCAATATATCCATGTGTGAGCTGGTCTGGGGCAATATATCCATGTGTGAGCTGAGGCGCAATATATCCATATGTGAGCTGGGGCAATATATATCCATGGGTGAGCTGCTGGGGGCAATATATAACTGTGAACTGGGGCAATATATCCATATGTGAGCTGGGGGCAATATATATCCATGGGTGAGCTGCTGGGGGCAATATATATCCAGAGCTGCTGGGGGCAATATATCCAGAGCTGCTGGGGGCAATATATATCCATGTGTGCTTTCACTGCCTTTTCAAACAGGCAACATACTTGCTGGCAGTTGGCAAAAAGTTGTGTGAGCATATGAGAGAGCTCCACAGCAATAAACCTCACAGTAATGTGCGCCGTGTATTATGAGCATTCAGTGTTATATGGGAGTACGGATTTAGGAGTAAGAATAGTTAAAAGAAAATCTGTAAAACTCGGGGGGGGGGGTGACACCATAAGTTACCGCACCGGGTGACACCAACCCTAGTGACGCCACTGAGTATCTGAATACCCAAGCACTGAGGAGGGGGAATACTTTGTATTTATAGGGAGCGGTGATTGGGAAGGAGCTTCAGGTGTGGGATGGTTCTCTTCGGTGTCCAATCAAAAGGCAGGGATCAAAAGTGCAGAAGACATAGCCACTTGATGCCGGCCTGGAATAATGATTTCACCCACCTGCCCTGCTGGCATCATTCTGAGGGCCCACTGGAGATGCATCATCTCTGAGCTTCATACAAGCATGGGCTGTTTGGGAGCATGATGCATGTGTGCCAGTGCATGGGTCTTGATGTCGGCCACCTGCACACATGGTCGCCCTTGCCACAATGGAGGACTGGCCTGGTCAGCAGAGGAGACACGGGGACGCCCCCGGGAACATCTAGGTACCAGAGGGGTGGATCATGATGCTATGTATATAAAACACTGTCCTTGCTCCTGGTGTAGGAAACAAGAAGATGAATAAAGGCAGTGGTATTGTTCGCTTATATGTGAAAAGTGGACAATGTCACCACTTTGGGTCAAAAACAAACACCTATTTTTTTGCTTGTTTTAATTTTTAGACATGGCTCATGTTTAGTATCATTGGAAAGCAGTGTAGTATCTTGGCCTAGGCCAACAAGGCCTAGGGCGGCACTTTCTAGGGGGGCAGCAAAAACAAGCCTTGGGCTCGCATGGAGACCTTTAAAACCTTTATTCGAACGACAAACATGGCCACTGGAAGTGACCAGAGCAAGGATCGGCCGCCTAGTCACGTGGACTAGAAACGCATCACTCGGAGGGGTGTTTCAAGAAGCACCGGTAGAGGACCCGCATCCCTCTTAAGCATGCTGCACCTTTGCCGATCAGCTATTACAGGGGCAGCTGCAGAGGAGATCAGACCGTTTGTGCTGCCTGCTCCTCGAATCTTCACTCGTACGCAGGGCAGGCTGCGTGCGAGTGAGAGACGCTCCTCACCACCAGACACTGACATGTGGGGGTGGTGCGGTGACGTCTCTTCTTCCCCACTCTGCCAGGTCCTCCTCCTCCCATCAGCCACTTGCTCCCGCTCAGGCACACGTGACCAAGTTGAGAGAGGCAGCAGGATTCCCAAGACGAGCTGCTCTGAGCGCAATCATTCAGGGATCCGGATCCATTCCTCAGGCTCCAAGAATCATGGTGTCAACAAATTAATCAGATCTTGATAAGTAAATCCCTCCCACCTCTCTTAATACCAGTCTGCCATACATACCATCCAGTGTGCCATAATACCAGCCTGTCATACATACCAGTCTGCCATTCATGCCAGTGTGCCATGCATACCAGCCAGTGTGCCCTAATACCAGTCGGCCATACATGCCAGTGTGCCATGCATACCAGCCAGTGTGCCCTAATACCAGTCGGCCATACATACCAGTGTGCCATACATACCAGCCAGTGCACCATAATACCAGTCTGCCTTGCATACCAGCCAGTGTGCCCTAATACCAGTCTGCCTTGCATACCAGCCAGTGTGCCCTAATACCAGCCAGTGTGCCCTAATACCAGTCTGCCATACATACCAGCCAGTGTGCCCTAATACCAGTGTGCCAGTCTTCATTAACTGTTCTAGGGGGGATATATATATATATACACAGAATGTATATATTTTGAAAGGATATTATCCTTGAGAAAGTCGCCGCTGTGCGACGAAACACGTCAAATTTACATGGCCATATTTTTAATTCATACAGATTAAATTTATGGTTAATTTACTATCCCACGTTTACAGTCTATCCACGGCAGTCCTGTGGTTCCCATCCCCCATCGGGATCGGTTCCAGCAGACCCAGTCATCGTGGAGGAAGCTGAGTATACAATCAGTGCTGGAGAGGAAGGGGTGGGGTTTAAACAGGAAGAGGTGTGACCTTGACTAGAAGGGGTGTGTCAAATTTAAATTAGGGGGTGCACAAGTTAACTCAGGGCTAGGGCAGCACGAAACCTAAATACAGCACTGTTGGAAAGGTCAGACTCAGGGAAATATGGAAGAAGTGAAGATACGTGGGTGCATAGGACCCTGCCGCTCATCTAATTGGATTTTAAAGTGCAGGGAGGGGGCCTCTTTTATGACATCTGCACGCACTTGTACAATGATGGCACAGGGCGTAGGGCGGTTCTCCAGTGAGGGCTGACATCTAAGATGTACGTCTGCTGTGTTTGAGGTCCCAGATCAAGGCCCTATCAGGCGCACAATGTGGCAAAGAGACGACGCAATGGATGTGTTGACCACAATCTAAGGCAAATCCTAACGAGGCATCCAAAGCATGTTGTCCACAGCAATAACGTTAGTCCAGTAGGTAGGAGGGTGAGCGATGAATTAAAGATATGAGTTGGGAAAATGCTTGTTAACATGCCGAATTGATTTAGGGAAAGTACAAAAAAACACTAAAATGTCCCAAAATAGTCAAAACCTCATTTCCTTGATGCAATCAACGTCTACCTGAGACGACCCAAGAATAAGGTGATTTCCATTGAGTTTGGAGCAAAGAAGAGCTTCTGGTGTTGGACCTCAGTGTGTCTCCAGGTGAGAATGAAGGTTTCTGGAAACGGTTCAGCGCGAGATTGTCAGAAATAGGTTTATAAAGGATTTAAACACACATTAGAGATATATCCCATTATTCTTCTTTGAGTTGTGTCTGTTCTTGTCCCTCACCGTGACATTCTCGAATCCTGCAAGAGTCAGGCTATTGTAAAACCAATAAAAAACAAAAACGAAACAAGGACTTTTAGCTGCAATTTAAATCAGATCTTTCAAATATTCTCATACGAATCGAGTCGGGCGGTCCCTGCCCTCTGCGGGCTTGGGAGAGGCTGTAGAGTGACACCTAGTGGAGGTGAGTGGAAAGACAGTGTGAAAATTAATATTTAAAGGTTTATTCAAAGAAATTGCACCAAACAGTGAAATACGGTGCCTGTTCGACGGCAGTGAAATCCCCCATAGAGAAGCAATGGTTAATCTAGTCACAGACACCGAACAGCAGAGAACTGTCAGTGAATGCCCTGCTGTTCGGTGTTTTCATTCGGCAGGTTTATTCAGGTGAATCCCATAGGTTTCAATGTAAAAAATATTCCCGGTTTAATTCAATATTTTATAAACCGTTTATTATTTTAATCTGCAGCAAAAAGTATAGTTTTTTTTTAGTTTTTTTAGGCATTTTTCAGGATTTCTGGCAATTTTTCCCCCAGGTTTTTGTAAAATGGCCTATTTTTCCCATCTTTATTCAATATCTAATAAACCGTTTATTATTTTAATATGCAGCAAAAAGTCTTTTTATTTATTATTTTTTTTTAGGAGCGTTTAGGCATTTTTCTGGATTTTTTCAGCAATTTTTTTATTTAGAATCTTTTTTTCTGTAACAGACCTTTTTATTATTATTCATAGGATCTTATATGTAAATTCCGGGCACTTTTATGCAGCAGTTTTTTGTAAAACATCTTTTAAAAGTTGCGTTTTAGTTTTTACCGTTCTTCAGCGGCTTGTCAGCTTCTTCTGGTGGTCTGTTTGTCGGGTCGTCTGCTTATATTTGGGTCAATTCGCCGGTTTTGCGGCGGTTTTTCGATTTGTTCGGCATTTAGTTTCGCTGCACTTCGGGGAAACTGCGGTGAATTCTGAATTCACTGCAGGGTCTGCGAATTTAACTTGTCAGTGACCCTCTGCAGGCTTGGGAGAGGCTGTAGAGTGACACCTAGTGGAGGTGAGTGGAAAGACAGTGTGAAAATGAATATTTAAAGGTTTATTCAAAGAAATTGCACCAAACAGTGAAATACGGTGCCTGTTCGACGGCAGTGAAATCCCCCATAGAGAAGCAATGGTTAATCTAGTCACAGACACCGAACAGCAGAGAACTGTCAGTGAATGCCCTGCTGTTCGGTGTTTTCATTCGGCAGGTTTATTCAGGTGAATCCCATAGGTTTCAATTTAAAAAATATTCCCGGTTTAATTCAATATTTTATAAACCGTTTATTATTTTAATCTGCAGCAAAAAGTCTCTACTTATTTTTTAGGCATTTTTTGAGATTTTTTCTCTAAATTTTTTTAATAGCGACCTTTTTAATATTATTCATAGGGCATTATATGTCATTTTCAGGCATTTTCATGCAGCAGTTTTTTTTCCCCAAACAGCTTTTAAAAGTTGGAGTGTTTTTTTTTTTTTATTATCCTGTTCGTTGGCTTTTTCCAGCGTCTGGTCGGCGCTCTGTTTGGTGGATCGTTGGCTTTTTTCAGTCGCGTTGGGGGGGGGGGGGTTTGCAGCGGTTTTTCAGACGCATTCGGCGGCTTTTCCCTGCACTACGAGGAACCTGCGGTGAATGCTGAATTCACCCGCAGGGTCACAGGAATTTGATTCCTCAATGTGCAGGGAATGTAAGAGCACTGAGGCTAGGGTCAGACTAACGCATCTTTCGCGTTGTCCGTGAAAAAGTGCGTTCGAAAGAATGGACGTATTTTTTCACAGAATACGCGATAGCGGTCATACGATGCGTATTTTCGTCCGTGATTTTGTATGGATCATCAATAACACACTTTTTGCGTCTGGACGTTATGTTGGCCGGACATTAGCAGCGTCTGACGTCTCCTAATCACGCACACACGCCGCTAGCGGACGCAGCGCACTCTGTACGTTAGTAGTAGCGGTTTGACGTTCTCGAAAAAATGCGTTCGTTTGCCACCTGCGTTGCACGGATGAACTTTCGTGCGGCCGTTCGTCGTATGTTCCCCGGCATTGGACGTCATTTGCTGCTAGCACGGCCGTGATTTCGTGCGGCTAAACGCACGTTAAAACTGCGCTCGTCTGACCTTAGCCTGAGATTCTGGTGGAATTTAGGCGCTTTTTGAATAACCCTGATAGTATAAGCACAAGATTATATTAGTGACCTTTATATTCGGTTTCGCAGCTCTTTAGAAGTAACCAGTAGGAATGAGTCAAAATTGTATACACAGGATCCAGAAGCAAGAGGTGTAGAGGCCCTGCGTACAGGAGCTTACAATCTACATTATTATTATTTTTGTTATAGCACCAACAGTTTAAGCTACAAAAACTGCAAGATTAAAGGTAAACTCTAGGGAAAATAGAACGGGTTCTATCAGCTGGTGTGGGTTAACCCTCGCGTCAGCCTGTTTTTGCGTTAGCACCAGGTAAATTCAGTCTAGCGCCGGACCAACAGATCGTTTGCCTCTCGATACAAACGGCGAAAACCCCTTAGCGCGCGTAATTAACGATTCATAGCGTGAGCTTCCTGTACTTACCGCGTCCTATACTTAACACGGGCAGCGCTACAGAGCACCGTCACTATTCTATCCATCAGATCGTTTGGTCCCGGCGATAATGTTAACGCCGACGCTAATCACAAAAATTTACCAACTGCTCAACCCTGGCGTTAACTGACGGAAAATGAAGAAAAAAGGAAAAAAAACATCAAAAGTCCCAAAATTACCTGGCAATTAACAGGCGATTGAAAGGAATGCAGCGCAGGTGTCTCTCGGGTCACTGGATGTAGTTTACGTGTAAAAGATGCATTGTATGGTTAAATCGGCGCACTTCGGGGAAATATGAGAAGATGCATTGTATAGGAAAACCGTCGGTGTGCGAAGCCCAGAGGATTCAATGGAAAAAATATTATCGTTTTTATTCTTTATTTATTCAACCGTTTGTTTTTTTTAATCCGCAGCAAAAAAGAAATAAAAACAAAACCACAAATCAGTGAAGGCTGAAAAAGACACACACAAAAAAAACAAGAAACAAAAGAGCAGCCAAGTTTGTTTGTTTTTTGTGTGTCTTTTTCAGCCTTCACGGATTTGTGTTTTTTTTTTCTTTCAAATCAAAATAAACTTTATTGGCAGGACAAATACATTTTAGCATTGCCAAAGCATATGGGGAGGAGGGGGGGGGGTAGTGGGACATATATTGGGGGAATGGGCAAGTCCATGGACATTATCAGGGGTAAGGGATAATGTGAAGTGGGATGGGGGTGAGTCCATGTTGGGGATTTATAAGTCCGGGATCTCTCATGTTCCTCTCATTCTGTGATGTATTGGGCAGATATTTTCACCGCCGGCTCCTCTTCTCCCAGTATGATGTGGAGTTTCCTTGTCTCTTCTCTCTCAGTATGATGTGGAGTTTCCTGGTCTCTTCTCCCAGTATGATGTGGAGTTTCCTGGTCTCTTCTCCCAGTATGATGTGGAGTTTCATCGTCTCTTCTCCCAGTATGATGTGGAGTTTCCTCGTCTCTTCTCCCAGTATGATGTGGAGTTTCCTCGTCTCTTCTCCCAGTATGATGTGGAGTTTCCTCGTCTCTTCTCCCAGTATGATGTGGAGTTTCCTCGTCTCTTCTCCCAGTATGATGTGGAGTTTCCTTGTCTCTTCTCTCTCAGTATGATGTGGAGTTTCCTGGTCTCTTCTCCCAGTATGATGTGGAGTTTCCTCGTCTCTTCTCCCAGTATGATGTGGAGTTTCCTGGTCTCTTCTCCCAGTATGATGTGGAGTTTCATCGTCTCTTCTCCCAGTATGATGTGGAGTTTCCTCGTCTCTTCTCCCAGTATGATGTGGAGTTTCCTCGTCTCTTCTCCCAGTATGATGTGGAGTTTCCTCGTCTCTTCTCCCAGTATGATGTGGAGTTTCCTCATCTCTTCTCCCAGTATGATGTGGAGTTTCCTCGTCTCTTCTCCCAGTATGATGTGGAGTTTCCTCGTCTCTTCTCCCAGTATGATGTGGAGTTTCCTGGTCTCTTCTCCCAGTATGATGGGGAGTTTCCTCGTCTCTTCTATAGAGGTGAAGTCCGGGATGAGAGCGGAGAGTCTCTGGAAGTGAGTTTCCCTCAGTGCTGAGTACTTGGGGCACTGTAGGAGGAAGTGGACCTCATCTTCCACGGCCCCCTGGTCACAATGCTGGCACAGTCTATTCTCCCTGGACTTGTAGCTCTGTCTATGCCGCCTTGATTCAATTTCCAGGCTGTGGGCGCTCAGTCTGTACCGGCTCAGGATCTGTCTGTCCTTGGGGTCTTGTAGTACCTCCAGGTATGGGGCCAGTTTGTATTCCCTCTGTAAGGATTGGTAAATGGTGAGTTTCTGGGACTTTGCTATATCATGTCTCCATTCTCTGATATAGTTTTCCCTGGAATCGTTAATTAGGGCCTTTATTTGATATTTTGTCAGGTTGCTTTCATGGGGGCTTTGGATGATCAGGGTGGATATTTATTTATTTATTTATAAAGGATTTTACCAGGAAGGATATGAGTTGTTGCAGCCCACATGGTTTGCGGTGGTCCTTGTTGGCCAGCAGGGCTTTATGGTGGTATGAGTTGAGGCTGCTGATGTTTAGGTGGTCCCAGTATCATAGCTCCCTCTTCTGTACTGCAAGAAGTAAGGGGAGTCTGCCCAGCTCGGCCCGGCAAGCATGGTTAGTGGTGCTCCGATGGACTTGGAATATTTCTGTGGGCTGGTGTCCCATTTGGGTTGGTCAGGGTAGGTGATGGGGCCCCATACTTCACTGCCATAAAGAAGGATTGGAGTGATGACGCTATCAAACATTTTAAGCCAGACTCTTACAGGCGGTTTTAGTTTGTAGAGTTTTCTTCTGATGGCATAGAAGGTTCTACACGCCTTGTCTCTTAGGGCCTCTATGGCTGGTTTGAAACTTCCCAATCGGTTTGTTTCTAGGCCAAGGTATGTGTAGCTGTTGGCTTCATCAAGAGTGCAGTCATTAAGTGTGAAAGAGGAACTCTTGGTTTTTGCGTTCTTCCTTTGGAAAACCATGACCTTTGTTTTCTTTTGGTTGATGGGTAGTGCCCATGCTGCACTGTATTTTTCCAGCACTTCCAGGCTGTCTTGTAGACCTCTCTCTGTTGGTGACAGTAATAGGAGGTCATCTGCATATAACAGGAACTTCACCTCGGTGTCATGTAGAGTTAGTCCTGGTGCTGAGGAGGATTCTAGAGCTTCAGCCAGTCCATTGATGTAGATATTAAAGAGGGTTGGACTTAGGCTGCAGCCTTGTCTGACTCCACGAGCCTGCCGGAAGTACTCTGTTCTCTTCCCATTCACCTTTATGCTGCAGAAGTTCTCGTTATATTTATTTATTTTATTTATTTATAAAGGATTTTACCAGGAAGGATACAGTGAGATTTCTCTCGTTTTCAAGTATGTCCTGGGTTCGAGAACATTGAGTGGTTACAGAAATACAAAATAGTAAAATGCAAGATATTAACACAGGACCAAATATACAGATTAACAGAAAAATAAATATGGAGGAAATGTAGTCATTATGTTACATGTTTACAGGTGCATTTTGTATTGAGGTATGCTAATAGGGAGCTCTTAAGGGACCTTAGACTGGGGGAAGATGAGCTCTTGATTACGTCATATGTTTTCCCTCCTATTCCACTCTCCAGTAGTTTGAGTCAAAGGCCTTCTTAAAGTCCACAAAGCAGGCAAATATTTTCCCATGTTTTGTATTGTGGACATGGTTCTTGATAAGGCTGTGCAGGGTGTAGATGTGATCTGTAGTGCGATGGTTTGGCATGAACCCCGCTTGGCTTCTGTTGAGGACGTTATGCTGTGTCAGGAAGCTGAGGATTCTTTTGTTCTGGATGCTATTGAACAGTTTTCCCAGCAGCTGCTGACACATATCCCTATGTAGTTGGCTGGATCATATTGGTCTCCACTCTTATGGATTGGTGTTATGAGGCCTTGGTTCCCTACTTGAGGGTAGAATCCAACGCTCAGGACCTGGTTGAAAACTTTATATAATGCAGCGTGTGTGTAGCGCTCACTCCCGGAGGAGCCGCTGAAAATGAACCACGGGTCAGTCTCCCCGCACTAGGGAATAAATATACTCCAGCACCGCTGTGGATTTTATAATTTATATAGTTTACTGAAGTAAAAGGCATATAATAAAACACAGTGTTTGTAGATATATTTACAGTATTTCGTATTGCGGTAAACGCGCAGCGGGAAAAAGAAATGCGAGACGTCAGGCCGCACCTTGAATATGCCGTGCAATTTTGGGCACCTGTCTTAAAAAAAGATATTATATCGCTAGAAAAAGTGCAGAGACGGGCAACTAAATTAATAAGGGGGATGGAAGGGTTAAGTTATGAGGAAAGACTAACAAGCTTAAACCTGTTTAGTTTAGAGAAAAGGCGCCTTAGAGGGGATCTGATAACCTTATATAAATATATACGGGGCCATTATCAACCATTGTCTGATAACCTATTCATTAACAGGACTATACATAGGACAAGGGGTCATCCATTTAGACTGGAAGAAAGAAAATTTAGGTTAAAGCATAGGAAGGGTTATTTTACGGTGAGAACAATAAAGCTGTGGAATTCTCTGCCTGTTGAGGTGGTTGGGTCAGAGTCTGTACAGACTTTTAAAAAACGACTGGATGACTTCCTGCAGACACAGAATATTAAGGGTTATAATATTTAATATGTGGGTAAAAGCTTCTTGATCCAAGGAGAAATCTGACTGCCATTCTGGGGTCAAGAAGGAATTTTTTCCCAGTATGTTGCATATTGGCAAGCATTCAGACTGGGTTTTTTGCCTTTTTTTGGATCAACAGCAGTAGGTTATGTGGGAGAGGCTGAACCCGATGGACGCATGTCTTTTTTCAGCCTATATAACTATGTAACTATATGTAACTATGTAACTTCGTATTTCTGGAAAAATACGCGACCGAGCAGAAAAATATAATGCTTCGTAATTACGAGAAACGCGCAGCGGAAAATAAGATAAGATGCAAATCTTTTCCCCTTTTTCGGATACTAGGGAGTCCCGAACAGGTTAAGTCCCGAATTGTGAGTGTATGTGTGTGTTATGGTACCCGGGTACTATTCAACTGGCCAGTGAATCTTTTAGGTGATGTCTTCGACTAGTCAAGTTGGGGCCCTGTGGGTTTCAGAAATAAACAACAGCGTGCGTGCTTGAGCTTTTGTAGAACCGGCCTTGGAGGCCTCTCACCCATCCGTTGATCACCAAGGCTCCGCTGACCCAGGACGTCTCTCCGCTTGTCTCCGCGCTGGGACACTGGCTATTGGATCGATAATCAGGCTCTCTGTGCTCCGGTCCGGACTTATCCAGCTACCGCCTGCTCTCCCATCCAATGGACTCGCGGTACTCCTCACTCGGGGTCCTCAGCTTGTCTGGACAAACACTGGGGTGATGATGGTCAGTGGGTAAGGCTCCTTCTGGCAAGGCAGGATAACCCCACTCAATTCCTGATAGGCCACACTTGCGCTCCGGCCTAGTCACGGTTCCGCTCTGCAGCACTGCGTCCTCTTCCATGCACTCCCTGGCGCGCTCTGGCGCGTTCTCCACGAGGCTCAGGATGTACAGCGTCTGTGTCCCACCCACTTCCTGTCTGTTTGCAAAGCACGCCGGGAAATGTAGTCCCAATGTTCAGTGTCTCTGATCGCGCTTGTCTCCCTCCGGTGGCCAAAAATAGGTACTGCCACAGTAAGAGTTTAAACACAGCGCTACATGTGCTTCTGGGGAGCCGTGTTTAATCATCTCTGGAAGAATTCCATCCATCCCGCTGGCTTTTTTACGTCGCAGATCTTGAATTTTTTCTGCTACTTCTTGGGGTGTAATGGGTGTATCTAACGGGTTTTGGAAATCCTTGATTTTTTCCTCCAGTTCATGTAGTCTTCTGATGATGTGTTCCTGTTCCCCAGTTAGCTCCTCTTTGGGAATGTCTTTGTACAGGCTCTTGAAGTAGTCGAGCCAGATGTTGCCATTTTGGATGTGGAGGTGTTTTTTCTTGGATCCTGAGCCGATTTGATTCCAGGTTTTCCTGAAGAGCCTCTTCCAGTTGTTGAAGGTTTCTGGAGATGAAGTTTTGTTTTTTCTTTTTGAGGATTTGTTCATAGTTTTTCTGCAGGACACCATGAGTGATCCTCAGGTCGATGTTGTCAGGGTCTCTGTGTTTTTTATTTGAGACTGTTCGTAGGTTGTTTCTTAGTGTTCTGCATTCTTTGTCAAACCATTTATTGGATTGTTTATTGCAGGATTTCTTGAAGTTGACTTTTTTAATGTTGGAGATCTCTGCGATGGTGTGTAGTATGCTGTGGAGGTCCTTTGCTGCTTGGTTTACCCCCCTGGGGACTTAGTAGATAGGTATGGTTTTGAAAGTCTTTTAGCCTGCTCTTTGATGTCGGGTCTGTTGATGACCTCTCTGTAGGCTATGGTAGACTGTCTGGTCCATTTGAATGATAGTAGGAGGTTGTACAGTCCGCTCTGATGGGGTTTTGAGGGTGGTTTGTTTGAGGATTTAATATAAAGCAGTAGTTGGCTATGGTCTGACAGGTGTGTTTGTGGGGTGACGGTGAAGGTGTTGATGTGAGTGGAGTTCATATCTGTGATTGCATAGTCTGCCACACTGTTTCCTACATGGGAGCTTAATGTATACCTTCCCAGAGTGTCTCCCTTGGTGCGGCCATTAAGGATGTAGAGCCCGAGACTCCGACACAAATTCAGCAATTTTCTTCCACTCTTGTTGGTTGTATTGTCATAGCTGTTTCTTTGCACCTGTATGACTCTTGACAGTAGTTTGCGGCTTCCAAAATGTATGTGTTCCCATCTGAGGTCACATAGTCCTTTTCTCTTCCTGTCCTGGCGTTGAGGTCTCCATAGAGAAGCACATGTCCTAGGGACTGGAAGTGGATGGCCTCGCTCTGTACAACCTCATAGGTGTCTGTTTTGGAGTGAAGGCCCTAGCTGGCACCAAAGGCCCAATATTTGGGTGCACTAACTGATGTACCAGATTCATATTGTAATATTTGACGGCAGGGTCTACCCCTGCACTCTTCCACAATACTTCAGAGGGGTTACGGTTGAAGGCACTAGCTGGCACCAAAGGTCCAATTTTAATGCACCTGTTACTTTCATCCAAAGCCTGCATAAGTTTCACCATAATTTAGCAAAAAAAAGCACTAAACTTGTTCTGCGTGTCCTAAAACGTCTCCTCTTTTCATACAGGCTGCTGCCCCAAGCAGTTGTTTATGAATAGATTAAAAGGAAAACCATTTACAGTCATTTGAAATGTCATTTTTTTTCTTTTTAAATGTTTCTATACATCCTACAAATCCGCCACTTCACAGCAGGTTATGGGGACCTCCTAGGCATGATATTTGAAGGAATTTTTCGCTTTTATTCTTAACCTTTATGTCATGGAAAAATCACTGTTCCTTTAAAAAAATTTTTTTTAACTTTTTGTCCTGGTTTTCTGTCCCCCAGGGCACTACCCGGACCGCCATACACCTTTTATGTCAAATATCTTGCATATATGCCCTCTTGGTGGGCACTCTAAAAATTGAACGTTCGAGTTCCATTGACTTGCATTGAGTTCAAATTCGAACTTTTTCAAATGTTCGAATGCGAACCGAACACGGGGGTGTTCGGCCCATCACTAGTTCCTAGTCTACCCATCTATTTTCCGGACCAGTTTGGTTCCTAGTCAGGGTTTATTAGGACTTACCCTTCCCTTTGCCATTGCCCTGTTGTGGTTTTTACCTTCAGCGCATCACATTGTCAGTTTGTTGGTTTTCTGGTTTTGACCTTTGGCTTGCTTACCGATTATCCATCTCTTTCATGTTCCTGACCTTCGCTCTGTTCATGAGTTAACACACATATAGAAAAGGAGGAGCCGAACTATGTGCCGGCAGGACAGGCGCACCTTCCCGCTAAGCCAGCTGTATGTCACATTATATATTTTTTAAATTAATGCTTTACTCACCAGGCCAAAGTGAACCTGACCGTGACAAGACAGGGTTGTTAGGGTTAAATTATATTCAGCTGAATGAAAGATTTACTTTTCCTGTGGAACTAACCCACTCCGCCATTTTATACCAGCCAAAATTCCTGTTTGATGTCTGCAACCTGTTCTAGATAACACATTGTTAATCATTTTTTTTTGGGGGGGGGGGTTGAAAAAGTATTTTACCAGGAAGGATACATTGAGATTTCTCTCATTTTCAAGTATGTCGTGAGTAGGTGCCGTTGGGTGTCTTGCCCAAGCACACTTACTGAAAAGTGCTCTTGCTGGGATTTGAACCTGTGTCTCCACGGTTATAGAGCAGTGATGTAACCTCTACTCCACCCAGCCGGTAGAGCTGTTATCACTAAAAATAGAAGAATGTGCTGTTGTTACACCCTCTGTATATGCTTCTCTGCCCACAGGGCAAATTCTCAAAGCTGATTGGTTGCTATGACATCACCTTCCCAGGGCCGCCATCAGGGCATTACGCCCCATGCTGCCGTAAGGGGCCCAGGGGGGCCGCTGGGTCCCCATCGGCAGCGGCGTCGCCCTTTTACAGCTCCGGTATCGGACTCTATGAGTCCGAATCCGGAGCTGTGTCTCTGCTGCAGGAGCCGGAGGAGACACCGTCTCCTCCGGCTCCTGGCAGCTTCACTGGCTGGCTGGGCGTGGCCAAGCAGCGTGTGGGGGCCTCCCAAGCACGCTGCTTTGGCTCCGCCCCTCCAGTCAGTGAAGCTGCACGCCTGAGACAGAGGGCCCGGGCTGAAGATCAGAAGAAAAGAAGAGCAGAAGAAAAGAAGATCTGAAGGAAGGAGGACAGGGAAGGAAGACGGCAGAGTGGTGAGCCAGGGCCCAGCCTAGACCCAAGGCCCAGATCCAGGGCCCAGACCCCAAGGCCCAGACCCAGATCCCAAGGCCCAGAGCCCAGACCAGACTCAGGGCCCAGACTCCAGACCCAGGGACCAGACCCAGGGCCCAAGGCCCAGCCCCAGGGACCAGGACCCAGCCCCAGGGACCAGGCCCCAGGGTCCAGAGACCAGACCCCAGGGACCAGGACCCAGACCCCAGGCCCAGCCAGACCCAGACCTCAAGGCCCAGAGCCCAGACCCAGACCCCAAGGCACAGCCCCAGACCCCAAGGCCCAGACCCAGGGACCAGAAGCCCGGACCTAGGGACCAGGCCCAGACCCCATGGCCCAGCCCCCAGAGCCCAGACCCCAGGGACCAGACCCCAGCCGAAACCCCATGGCCCAGCCCCAGACCTCAAGGCCCAGACCCAGGGACCAGGCCCAGACCCCAAGGCACAGTCCCAGGGACCAGAGCCTGAACCTAGGGAGCAGGCCCAGGGCCCAGACCCCCAGACCAAGGCCCAGACCAAGGGTCCAGACCCCAGGGACCAGGCCCAGCCTAGAGCCCACGAGCCCAGACCCCAAGGCCCAGCCCCAGGGACCAGACCCAAGGACCAGGCCCAGCCCAGACCCCTAGGCCCAGACCCCAAGATCCAGACCCCAGGCCCAGCCTAGAGCCCAGACCCCAAGGCCCAGGCCAGACCCAGGGCCCAGACCCCAGGGACCAAGGCCCAGACACCAGGGACCAAGACCCAGGGCCTAGACCCAGAGACCACACCCCAGGCCCAGACCAAGGGACCAGAGCCCAGACCCAGACCCCATGCCAGACTCAGGGACCAGACCCCAAGGCCCAGTCCCAGGGCCCAGACCAGACCCCAGACAATTGATCGGCGCTGTGCAATCCAGGAGGAAAGAAATGGTTTGTCACTTTACGTTTAAATAATAGACCCCAATCCTGTCAGCTCGATTCAGGAGCAACGTGTGATGTAATGTGTTTAAAAACATGACAAAAGACAAAATGATGTTAGCACCGGACGCACATCTACTGCCAAGGGACAAACTAAAGCTATACTCTGGTGAGCTTATGAAATCTCTAGGACTCTTCAGGACTGAATGTGTCTTACGTGGACAGAGACACAAGCTAGAGTTTGAAATTGTGGAGGCCCGCCAAAAGCCGCTGATATATTTCTCTGTCCCTGCAGAGCTCAACGTGATGGACAATCAATCCAAAGGGCCCTTGACAAAACAACAGCTGTTACAAGAATTTAGTGATGTGTTTACTGGGCCAGTAGAATCCGTACCAGGGCAAGTTCATTTCGACCTTGATTTGAGTGTCCCTCCAGTCCAATGTGCAGCACGCAATGTGCCAGTGGCGTTAAAACAGGCAGTCAAGGCGCAGCTTGACCAATATGAGGCCGATAGACACCTAGCTCCAGTGACTGATCCAACTGACTGGATTAGTAACATGGTTATTGTAAAGAAGCCTGATGAGCTAAGAATATGCATAGATCCCAAATTCTTGAATCTGGCACTGAGGCGATCTCACTACATCATGCCAACGCTCGAGGATGTTTTGTACAAGCTGCCTAAAGCGCGTCTGTTCACGCTTGTTGATGCCCGGGTTGCATTTTTTACAGTGTAAACTGGATACTGCAAGTAGTTACATGACAACCTTCTGGACTCCTTGGGGCAGGAAAAGATGGCTCAAATTGCCTTTTGGAGTATCAGTTGCACCAGGTGTATTAACGTAAACAACATGAACTATTGACTGGACTCAGTGGTGTCGAACCAATAGCTGATGACATCCTTGTGGTTGGGTGTGGGGATACAGATGAGGAAGCAGAGCAAGATCATGATGGCAAACTGCTGGAACTGATGGATCGTTGTAGGCAGGTAAAATTAAGACTTGGCATAAAAAAGCTGCAATTCAAGGTCAAAGAGGTCCACTTCCACGGACACGTCCTATCCTGGGAGGGTTTGAAGGCTGACCCAGACAAACTCAGAGCCATACTGGATATGCCACAGCTGGAAAATGTGAAATCCCTGCAGCGCTTCATTGGGTTTGTTACCTACCTGGCAAAATTCCTACCTCACCTCTCAGAGGTCTGCGAGCCATTGAGAAGGCTTCTGGACAAGGATGCTGTTTGGCATTGGCTTCCTAAGCATGATAATGCAGTGCAGGACATCAAACGTTTGGTCACAGATACACCTGTCCTGAAGTACAATGATGTTACTACTTGGGTGTTGCCTATTGCAAGCTGGCCAGCCTATCGCTTTTGCTTTAAGAGCACTGACTCCTACCGAACAGAACTACGCTCAAATAGAAAAGGAATGTCTGAGTATAGTGTTTGCCTACCAGCGCTTTCACCACTACCTCTATGGCTGCGATGAGATCACGGCAGAAACTGACCATAAGCCTTTGATTTCTATTTTCAAGAAACCTCTTTTGTGTGCGCCGAAACGCCTACAGAGCATGTTGCTCACACTACAAAACTATTGCCTAAATGTTGTCTACAAGCCTGTCCCGGAAATGTATATCAGTGACACCCTTAGCAGAGCTACAGCAGCTGGAGGTGCACCCGACTTTGCACAACACACAGTTTGCAATGTTCAACAGGACCTGGATGTCCTGTCACAGATTAATCATTCAGACTATTTGAACGTCACGGACCAACGATTGCTTCAGATAAAACAGCACACTGAAACCGATGAGAGTTTGCAAACTCTTAAATATGTTGTTCTGGATGGTTGGCCTGATTCCAAGGAGGAGGTCCCATTAACAGCGAGAGAATATTGGACTTTCAGAGATTAAATCGGCATTCAGGATGGCATACTATACAAGGGGCCGAGGGTCATAATTCCTAAAATCTTTAAGATCAGAGATGCTGACACGTATTCATGCCAGTCACATTGGTGGAGAACCAGGCTATAGGCAAGCACGAGATACCCTATACTGGCCCAACATGCAGAATGAGATTAAAGACTTTGTTATTCATTGCATGCCGAGCAATGGCTAAGCACAGGCACAACAGAAAGAACCCATGATGTTGCATGTGCTGCCCACCCAGACTTGGCAAATTGTAAGCATGGATTTATTGAATTATGCTGGGCAATATTTTCTACTAATTGTTGATAACTATTCTGACTTTTGGGAGATTGAGCTAATTCCTGACCTGTCTGCTGATTCTACAATCAGGCATTGTAAAGTACAGTTTGCACGTTATGGCCAGCCGGATAGAGTAATCTCAGATAACGAACCTCAATTCGTATGTGAGAAATTCAGACGGTTCTCGGCAGATTGGGGATTTGAGCACGTACCTCATCGCCTCGGCACCCGCAAGCGAATGGCAAAGCGGAATCAGCCGTCAAGATCGTGAAGAATATTTGTAAGAAGGCCAAGTATGATGGTACTGACCCGTGGAAAGCCATTCTACATTGGAGGAACACCCCATCCGAAGGCATGGACAGTAGTGCTGCGCAGCCCTTAATGTCAAGGAGACTGAAAACTTCATTGCCTGTGGCCAACAAATTACTTGAACCTTGTGTGGTTACAGGTGTCCTAGAGAAACTGCGAAGGAGGAAACAGATTGCCAAACTGTCTTATGATGTGTCTGCTAAGGACTTACCTGAACTAAGCACTGGAGAGCCAATCCGTATGAAGTCGCTTCCTGGTGACAGGACTGGTCGCTGGAGACTGGATTCCTGTGTTCAGCGTGTTGCCCCTCGCTCATATCTTGTGGATGTAGACGGCAGTCTCTACCGCCGCAATCGAGTGGCCTTGCGAAGAGCGGAGCGACTCCCCATACAAGCCTATGTGCCTCCTGCACGTGCTCCTCCCGAGGTGTTCAATGCCCCTAGTCCTCCTGTACCACATTCGCAAAGCGGAGAGAATACTGCTGTTCTTTCAGAAGGATACATTGAGAATGACATAATACAGTCGCATGTACCATCAAGTTCATCTGTGCCGAACACCCCAGCCAGGAGGGAGGGCGGCTCTGTATCAATGCCTACTGGAGCCGCACGACCTTCCCCAGGCAAAATCTCTGTGGCCTTGCGTAGCGGTCGAGTTTCAAGACCGCCAGATAGACTCAATCTGTAGTGTAGCTACCAGTCACACAGCATGCTATGTTTGTGACTGTTCTGGATCTGTTTTAGGTTAATTTTTTATTACGTTTGCATTGAATGTTAAAAAAGGGAGATGTTGTGTATTGATTATGCTTATACTTCCTGTTTCCTGTTCTGACCTCTGACCTGGAGGCAGTTCTATGATCCAACAGGATTCCTCACACAAGCAGCTTGCAGTGTCTTAATGTCTATACATGAAACACAGACCCCAAGGCCCAGACCCCAAACCAGACCCAGGGACCAGGCCCAGACCCAAAGGCCATCATATACAGCCCATTACTGTGAGATTTATTGCTGTGGATTCTGTGATACTTTCATACACACCGCACATTACTGTGAGTTTTATTGCTGTGGTGCTATGTTATGTCCTTTTTTTGTGAAGGGGAGAAAAGCTGCTGTTAGAGGTTGAGGGAGTGCCGAGAGGGGGGGGTGGCCTGGGGGCCCCATCGTGAGGTTCAGTAAGGGGCCCCATCATTTCTGATGGCTGCCCTGCACCTCCCTCCCTGTGAGGATATATATATATTCTGATCTGAATGAATACAGATGAATTGTATAGATGACATATGCAGGTCAATTTAAAGAAAGGTGAAAATCAGGAGAATGGTATGAGAAGAGAACAATCTAGACCAAATAGCTGATTTGGAATGTGAGATAAATGGAAGAATTTTTCAGGTTTGGCTATTTTGACCTAGAATTTTCACTTCACTTCACGTCATTCTCCTGAGTTTCACCTTTCTTTGAATAGACCTGATAGTAGCTTGTGTGTGTGTGTCTCATTCTTTTTTTTTTTTTTAACATATTGTGCTTTATTGCAAAATAAGTTGAACATACATGAAAAACAGTTTCAATGTGTACAGGTTTTACAAAATAAAATCATTAAAAGAGGCGAACATAACAAGGCGAGTGCTTAAGAGAAATTGCATTAGGGTAAACACTGTGAGCAACTTTTGGTATAAGATGCTCAGGGCAACGTAGAGCAGAGGAATGGTTCGACCTGGCGGGTCGAGGGTGGGGGGTTTAATAAAATTGGGCTCTGACCTGCGAAGGTCAGGGAGCGACTCTCCGTATACGGGGCAGGCAAGTGGTCATCCAATAGTACCAGGATTGGAGATGTTCTGCAGTTTTACCCTGGAGTAGGGCGAACCTTTCTTCTGCCGATCTAATGTTTTCTACTTCTTGCAGCCATACAGTTAATGGGGGAGCAGTGGGTTTACGCCAAAATCGTGGTATAACCAGGCGTGCAGCGTGTAAAAGTCTAACGGCGATCGACTTTCGGAAAACTTCGGGCAGGGCGTCCGAGTGATTAAGCAGACAGTATTCTGGGGTGAACGGTGGAGGGGGTTCTGCAACGTCGCAGAGACAGTCGTGTACAGAGCGCCAAAAGTCGGATATAATGGGGCAATCCCACCATATATGAAGTGGAGAGGCACCGGGGGCATCACATCTCCAGCATTTATCGGCTCCTTGACCTGCGTAGTGAGTCAGGACTTGGGGCGTCTTATGCCATCTCGTCAACACTTTATAATTGGCTTCCTGAACCCTGACCGCGGTGGAGCTGGAGTGTGCTAGTTGGCAGATTGCACTCCACTGATGATCTTCAAATGTGTGGTTCAGTTCACGTTCCCAGTTAGTGCGTGAGGTGCTAGTCAGAGGGGTTAGTGCTTGTAACATATCATACATCAAGGAGAGGCAATGTGATGGGTATCTGCCCCTCTCAACTAATGCTTCAAATTGTGTGGGTGGTCTAATATAATCCTGAAGTGGGGCGTGCGATCGCAGTGTTTGTAGGAGTCTATGGTGATGGAATCGAGTCAGGAAGGATCCCGCGTGTGGTACGGGCAACTGGTTACAGGGAGTGGGTCCCCTCTCGGTCAGGAAATGCTTGGGTCTGGGAGGAATAGGTTGGCCTTCGGGGTTCGTCGACGTCAGGGTTCTGGAAAAGGTCGGGAGCCATTGCAGTGGCATAAGTGGTGAGGGAAAGGGGGCAATGCCCTCTCCGCGTGTCAAGGTGCGCCAGGCTCGTATGGTAGCATGTGTCAAAGAGTGCGAGTCCATTAGGGATTTTTGTACGGAGATCGGAAGCCATGGGAGGCAGCGCAGGGGGCACCACGCCGTTGTCTGTTCGAGAGCAACCCACGGTCTGATTACTGAGCCAGTGGTCCACTCTACAATGTGCTGCAAGTGCGAGGCTATATAATAGTGCCAGAAGTGTGGAAGCGCAGCTCCTCCCAGTTGTTTGGGAGCTGTTAACAAGGCCATTCTGATTCTCAGTTTTTTAGAATTCCACACGTATGCTGAGATCATGGTGCGGACCTGTGCAAAAAAAGAGTGTGGTAGCAGGATAGGGAGCGTTTGGAATAGGTACAGGACGCGGGGCAGGATGTTCATCTTTACAGCATTAATGCGTCCGAACCATGAGATGTGTGGGTATGACCATTGTTGCAAGTCTTTTGACAGAGCCGCAAGCAGGGGTTTATAGTTTACCTGGTACAGATCCCTGCATGTCGCCGTGAGAGTGATCCCCAGGTATTGGAGACCAGCAGTGCACCATCGGAATGTAAACAGTCCCCTCATGTGTGTCGGTTGGTCTTCAGGGACAGTTAATGACAGAATTTCCAATTTATCCATGTTGATGCGGAGATTACTGATGGCGCCATATTCTGCAAATAGGTTAATTAAATGTGGTAACGTCTCGGCTGGTCGGCGGATGAAAAACAGCATGTCATCAGCATATGCCGCCACGCGATGTTCCACTCCCGCCACCGTGATTCCATGATATGAGGTTGTGAGCGGATCGCCTGCAAGAAAGGCTCTAGGGTAAGAGCAACAGAAGGGGGGAGAGGGGGCAGCCCTGCCTCGTGCCGTTGTTGATGCGGAAGGGGGTCGAAAGAGCCCCGTTCACATTAAGTCGGGCAGAGGGGTCAGTGTAAAGCGCTTCTATCCAAGCCATCATTTTGCTTCCCAATCCTATATGTCTCAGGGTGCCAAAAAGAAATTGCCAGCTGACGCGGTCAAAAGCTTTGTCCGCGTCTGTGGATAATAGAAGCATGGGGTCCGCTTTGCGTCCGGAGGCAAGATGAATTAGGTTAATGGCGCGCACAGTGTTTGCCCTGCTCTCCCTCCCTGGGATAAATCCGGATTGGTCATCGCGGATAAGTTGCGGCATGAGAGGGTTAAGCCGGTTGGCAAGGATCTTGGCAAATAGTTTCACGTCCTGATTCAATAGTGAGATGGGCCTGTAACTGCCACAGAGTTCTGGATCCTTGCCTGGTTTAGGGATAAGGGTTACAGTTGCCATCAGGGTCTGAGCAGTCAGGGGGTCTCCGTTTGCAGCTAAATTAAAGGCCACAAGCCATTGGGGATCCAGCACTTCCCTCAATGATTTGTAATATATTAGTGGGAGGCCATCCGGGCCAGGGGCTTTACCCGTCGGGGTCTGTTGAATGGCCTCAGATAGTTCTTCCACTGTGATCGGCCGGTCAAGCAGCCGTCCGGTCTCCTGGGGAAGGGTTCTATCGAGGTGGGTTTTCAAGTAGGCCTCTATTTTGGGTTGTGTCTGTGGGGCAGGTGGAGTGGGTATATTGTAAGCGTCCGTAAAGTGTCGAAGCAATAAGTCCATCAAATCTCGCGGGTGTGCAAGCAGTGCGTCAGTTGGTGTGCGTAGTTTAGAAATGTACATGGCGCGATTACGTTTGCGCAGTGCGTGGGCCAGAAGCCTACCACATTTGTTCCCCTGGTCGTAAAAGAGCTGTTTGGTGCGTTTCATGGCAGTTAGGGCACTGATGTTGAGCAGGGAGTGTTATTCCGCTTTATATCTCATAAGTTCTGTGTAGGTCTGGTCAGAGAGTGTCGTCTTAGGTGTAGTTTCAAGATCGTGTATGAGGGAGTTCAGTTCAGTCAGGCGGTTGGTCCGTTCCCGTTTAAGGCGCGCGCCCTGAGTGATCAGGTAGCCCCTCGCAACTGTTTTATGTGCCTCCCAGATCACTGGGATGGCGACGTCAGGAGTGGTGTTCTCTATGAAATAGTGTCGGAGCGTGTCTCGCAGGCCCTCCAGTATCTGGAGGGTCATTTAATAGAGTCTCGGTTAGGCACCAATGTACGGATTTAGGGCGGTGGAGGGGGGGGGGGGCTAAGGTCATAATGACCGAGCAGTGATCGGCCCAGGCTGTGGCGCCGATGGTAATTGACTGTACAAGATGTGCAAAGTTAGAGGGCAAGAACAGGTAGTTAATACGAGAGTAACGGTCATGAATGTTGCTATAATAGTTGTAGTCCCTAACAGTCGGGTGCAATGCTCGCCAGCAGTCTATCAGTTTATGATCATGGAGTTGCAGTCGGGCCTGTCGGTACACTGAGGATGCCACACTGGATGCGCCTCTGGAGGTGTCCATGCAGGGGACATTTATGTCTCCACCTATGACTAATATTCCTTCTGTGAACGACATGATGGCTTGTAGTATATGACGGAGTGCTCGATGTTGACCCTTGTTAGACCGATGCGAAGGTATAAGTTTGGGAGCCTATTGACCCCTTAACTAAGGTGTACCTGCCTCCTTCGTCATATTGGGCTTCCAGGAGTGTGAAGGGGACATGTCTGGAAATCAGTACGGCTGTGCCTCGAATCTTACCCTCCCTGCAATTCCCAAAGTAACCCGTGGGGAAATGTTGATTGCGGAAGTTTGGAGCTTTATCGTGTGCAAAATGCGTTTCTTGTATTAGGTGCGTAGTTTAAGAAGTTCCCGAAGGGCAATATGTCTTTTCGTGGGGATGTTTAAGCCCCCTGCATTTAATGTTAGTACCCGGAGGGTGTCTGGAGTAAACGCCATAAGCCTAGGATCGCGTGAGGGTGGTGAGTGGAATAAAATTCACCAACCAGTGGAGCAGAGTCAGTAACAAAATCAATAACAATCGAGTAGGTAACGAAATAGAAACAAATCAACAGAGCTATCGCAACATGTGTGGTATACAAACCCGTGGCACCAAACGAGGTGTCGGGAGAGACCAGTCGAACCACCTAAATAGTGGTGGGTTGCAGCTCGGTGGGGTACGTGGGGTGAACGCCTCACCAACTCCGGCGCGTTTTGTCCGGGGGGTAGTGTGGTATAGGATCTCTGCCACCTCCATAGGTGGAAAACAGTTGTAACTTCCAGGTATGGTGGTCTTGTCTCTAAGATTAGGCATGGCCGGCGCAGCCAGACTTCTCAAGAGTGCGTGTAACAGAATCAGTGTGGATGGGAGGTGGACAGTCTCAGCCGTCTTGGGAGCTGGAGGGCGTGAAGACGGGTGAATGCAGGGGCGCCCCTCTCGGTCTCCGTGGACGTGGATTACGTTGCGGGAGGGGGGGCTCAGAGGCGTAGTCAGCAGTCAGGTCAGGCCATGCTGTCAGGGTGGTAGATGGAAGGTTTAAGGCCTGAAGGAAGCCTCCCAGGTCAGATTCATTACGGGCTGTAACCGGGCCCTGAGGGGTGCGTACCTGGATCCCAAAAGGGTGTAGCCATCTGTACTGCAGGTTCTCCTTCTGTAGAGCTATAGTGAGTGGTTTCAAAGCTTTGCGGGTTTGTAACGTAATAGGGGAGACGTCGTGATATAGGAAAACAGTGGCTCCTTCAAATTTGATGTGGGGCCTTTCACGCGCTCGACGCATAATCTCTTCTTTGACGCCGAAGCGGAGGAGGAAGCAGATGACATCCCTCGGCGGGGCATCCGCTGGCCCTTTTGGACAAAGTGCTCTATGGTAGCGTTCAATATCAATATGTGAAGCGTCTTCACGGCCCAAAATAAAGTTAAAAAGACGGAGCAAAATCCTACCCAATTCTGCCGGTGACCCTTCTCCTTCGGGCAGGCCTCGAATACGTATATTTTGTCTGCGGCCACGATTCTCAAGGTCCTCAACGTGGCGTGTCAGTGTGATCAAAAGATTGTGGTGCGTCCGAGACAGTCGTGATCTGGGCCTCTTGCCGATTTTCTACCTGCTCCAGGCGCTCTTGCAGGCCCCCTATATCCCCACGCAGCATCTGGATTTCTGCTGCCAGAGAATGCCTCAGGTCCGTGGTGGCGCTTATCAGGTCAGCCTTAGTGGGGAGTGAGCGCAGGAGGTGTACCACGTCTGTTGGGGTGTACCACGTCTGTTGGGGCGTCCCATGGGCCTGCTGCGGAGGTCGTGGGTGAAACAGAGCCGCATGGTGAGGACGGCGCCATATTGGGAGAGGCTGGGGCTTCATTCTGTCCCGGCGTTGGGGCAAAAAACTGCCTAATCCCGAGCGTGGTGGGGTCGCCGCCGGTCCCTGGTGTTTCCGGCGCCTGGGGAGGCTTCTTTCCGCGTCCCATGGCCGAGAATTTGGAAGCGGTGCAGGTTTGTAAGCGGAGGTGTGCGGGAGCTCCTTCTTTAAGCGGCCATTCGGCTCGGCGTCCAGACAGTGTGTGTCTCATTCGTTCCCGAACGTGCTCGATTGCTCTCTGCCTGGTGACCGTACAGATGACCGGAGACCTGTGGTCGAGATAGGGGGACACACGGAGACCCCAGAAAGGGAGAGAGTCCCTAACAAGGGTGATGTTACCAAATCCTGACACAGAGGATTTTGCCAGATTTGCCACAGGAGGAATGAGCTGAATGTCCAGGGTCGAGAATCACCAGCTCATTTTATATAAAATACCTCACCGTTTCTTGTACAATATAGGGTTTTTTTCAAAAAACAAACGGAAGGGACTTCAATTTCAGCCCCTATTGGCTCACTTCAGTGAATGGTGACCGTATTGCGCCATAAATGGAGACGCCGAATATGTCAGAATTGGAATGCTAGGCAGGTTAAATGCTTTTTTTTTATTCCGTAACAGACCTTTTATTTTTAGGACCTTTTGTATTATTTCCACACATTTTCTTTGTTTTAGACACCTTTTTAACCTCCCTGGCGGTACGATTTTAACATATTTATATGTTAAAATCGGTGCATTTATTCAGCCCCCTGGTGGTAGTGTGGCTCAGGGGTTAAATTTCAATGCTGAAAACGGTAACCCCGAGCCACACTCGGGTTGATACATACCTGTCCCTGCACTCCATCACTGACCCCTGCAATCACCCTCAGGGACCCTGCGGTGAATAGTGAATTCACCATAAAGTCGGCAAGCTGGATTCACCAAAGTGCGCCGAACGAGAAAGCACCAAAATTTCTGTGACATGCTGCTGCTTCCTGAATAACCCCTTTGTTTTGCTGTTTGTGTCTGTTTCTCCCCCTCTGCTTGATGATAAATTTCATGCGGCGACAGGGGAAGCTCGTTATCGCTGCTATAAAATGATTTATCGCTGTTATTTTGCCGCGATACCGTCGCCTTATATTAATGGTCAGCGCCGGGAGATACGAGGGGAAGCAGGGGACCAGATTGTGTTTATTGCAGCGGTTTATATGCGCGACATTCCCCGTCTTTTATCTGATACTGATAGAGCACTCTGTCACATCTTGCATCGCTCACAATCACCTTCAGGATGTTACCCGGCGGGCGGGGCGCACCTGAACGCGCGCCCAGGGAATGCCAGTTTCCTTTCGGTCAATCGTTTGATGGAACACGTTTTAGTATTTAAAACCGCGACAGGAAACGTGTGAAACGTGAGGACGTCGCGTATCATTGTGCTGTACACAAATACTGGACAGAAAGTGTTATGAGGTCGCCACCTTGTGGCTGCGGATAAAATTACAGTGTCAAAAAAAGCACCTTTTCAAAAAAGTGTACCATGAATTCTGACGACTTAAAAAGTGTCGTTTTTCATCCAAATAATTGGTGCGTCAATATTTCAGCTCAAGTTAACACCACACGAGAGTCGTTTTTCAGCGGCATCGATCGGCAGCACCAAAATTGTCCGATAGAGAACTAATGATTCGTCTAGTAACGGAACACCAAGTTGCACTGAAATTTCATGCAACCTGATTTCAGTGATTCAATTCGACAGGTTTAAACAGGCAAATCTAACAAATTTTAGGCCGGACGCCACACGAGAATAGGCCGTGTGAATGGACGTTCTTTATGCTCGGACGCCACCTTGCTGTGCGCACGTTACTGTGCTCAGTCTCCCGTGAAAGCTCACTCTTTGTAGACCTGTGTGCCGTCTGTTGTAGCAGCTCGACAGGGAAACAGCATGCCCGTTGTAAAGTGCGATGCTAGAACGCACGTTACAATGTGTGGCCCCCCCCAGTCAAGCCGTCATAATGCTGCGATGGATGTTGGGAGGGGGGGTCACTACGGACGCAATCAGAGCGGCCGTGTGACCCTGGCCTTAATGTAATAAACGGAATAACTATTTACATTTTTATTTTTTTATTATTTTTATTAATTTCGGAGACTTTTTTAAAACTTTATTATTTTTATTTATTTTTTGGAGACTTCTTTAAAAAAAAAAAAAAAAAAAATGAAAGACATTTTTTACCATTCTGATCATTTTTTTACTACATTTTTAGGAGACTTCCTATTATTCCTTTTTTCCGTTCGGTGGAATTCGCCGAGGCCAATTCGGCAATCAACTGCTTTCGGAGCGATACGGTGAACATTCTGTGAATAATGAATGCACCGTATTTTTTGCCAATATGAAATCGCCGAATTGTGGCAAAACATTTAGACATTAAAATCTTGGAATTGGTGACTAACCCTCATAGAGGGGCAGGTTTAGCACATATTTGGTCCGTATTTTGACTAAAACATAAATTTTTAGGAAGAGTGATGACTCAAAAGTGTTTTTTTCTCCAAGGAAATTATATTATCACGAGACGCCCAGATCAGTCCACGACCGCTGCCGACGTACGGTGAAGTGGTGCGCGTGCGAGGGGCACAACGGGTGAAGGAACGGCTGCAAAGAAAAGTCAGGAATTGTTTTTTTCTCACGAAAAATCCCTGCCAAACCCTCAATGAAAATATTGGCAAGCAAGCAAGCGTGACATTTATCTGCATGCGCAGCTACCATTTAAGCCGCGCCAGCGTTCAGCAGGTTTGTATTTATTGCCTCGTCCCACGGGAAGAAAACGAGCGACTGTTTCATTGTTTGAATGAAATATAACGTTTCAGATTTGTATCGTTTAAGAGAAAAGCTACGGACGATACCGATCCAAGCTCCCACCTGTATATTTAAAGAGGCGCTGCGTCCTATACGGGGGGGGGGAATAAATAAATAAATCGGGATATTCTCGGGACCTTACTCCAACTCAGGGCTCGTTATGACGCATGATATATACACGGCATAATGATGTATTGCGTAAAGAAAAAAGCATATGTCCCGGCGGTGCTAAATCAGCACCAATTTACCGATATTCCCGGTGATACCAAAACGCGCTGCCTATTTGGCAAAAAAGGTAAGTTAGGCCGCAGCTTCTGCCGGTGGGTGTCAGGCACATGATATATTTATTTTGGGCAGTTTCTGTGCTTTTTTAAAAATTTTCTATTATTCCCCTGTCACAATCAGGATCCTGAAAATGGTAACATTTTATTGGATATAAATAAACCGTAACATAACCGCGACCTTCTCTTGCTGAGCTGCTGGACCTATAACGAGGCCCCAAGACAACATACAGCATCCATAGAGATACTCCTGAAAGCTTGGTTCAATAAAAAGGTATCACTACATACTGCTACACTCTGATATATATATATATATATATATCAATGTATATTATTTCTCTGTTAGTTTAATCTCTATATACACACACTGTCTGGCCAAGAAAAAATCCCCACCTGGATGTAACTAAGGTCTAAGGGGGTTATTCGAAATGTCGCTCTCTCGTTCCCCGCACTTCGGGGAATCAAAGTTCCCCACCCTGCAGTAAATTCAGCATTCAGTGCAGGGAAAACCCGCCGAAATCCTACCGAAAACCTGCCAGAACCACCGCAAAAAACACGCCGAACTTGTCGGAAAAAGCCGACGAGATGCCGATCACAACGCAGACCAGCGGCTGGAAAAAGCCGACAAGCTGACGAACGGGGTAAAAAAACCCCCCAAAAAAAACAAAACAACAATATGATTGAAAGTTTGAAAAGTGAAACACTGTTTGCAAAAAAACTACTGAACGAAAATGCCTGGAATTTACACATAAGATCCTGTGAATGATAATAAAAAGGTCTGTTACAGAAAAAACGATTTAAAAAAAAACAAAAAAAAACGGTAAAAACCTTTGTCGAATTTTTTTTCGAAAAATGCTTAAAAGATCCTAAAAAAAAAAAAAAAATCACTAAAAGAGACTTTTTGCTGCAGATTTTGGCTAGGGTCAGACGGATGCATTTTTTGCGTTGTCCATGAAAAAGTGCGTTTGAACGAATGGACGTATTTTTTTCACGGAATACGCGATAGCGGTCATAAGATGCGCATTTGCACGGATCATCAATAAAACACTTTGTGTCTGGACGTTATGTTGGCCGGACATTAGCAGCGTCTGACGTCTCCTAATCACGCACACACGCCGCTAGCGGACGCAGCGCACTCTGTACGTCAGTAGTAGCGGTTTGACGCTCTCGAAAAAATGCGTTCGTTTGCCACTTGCGTTGCGCACCCGAACTTTCATGCGGCCGCACGTCATATGCTGCCCGGCATTGGACGTCATTTGGTGCTAGCACGGCCGTGATAAAGTGCGGCTGCACGCGCGTTAATACTGCGTTCGTCTGACCCCAGCCTAAAATAATAAAATGGTTTATTAGATATTGAATTGAAATGGGAATATTTTTTACATTGAAGCCTATGGGATTCGCCTGAATAAACCTGCCGAATGAAAGCACCGAACAGCAGGGCATTTCGGCAACTTTTCCATGCTGTTCGGTGTCTGAATAGTTTAACCATTGCTTCTCTATGGGGGATTTTACTACCGCCGAACAGGCACCGTACTTGCTAACTGCCTGTTTTCTGAATAGCCGAATGGCCCCGGAATGACACTGTAAGGGGAAATTCCCTGTTCGGTTACATTTCGGGGCCAGATCGGCTCTCTCTGAATAAACCCTATAATTACAGAGATCCCAGACAGAGTTTCATAGAAGATAAAAATGATATACATACTATGTGTACTATATATATTAGATTGTAAGCTCTTGAGCAGGCTCCTCTTTTCCTATCATTCTATATGTGTCAAAGCTGTTTATGTACTACCCATTGTACAGCGCTGCGGAATATGTTGGCTCCTTCTAAATAATTATACATATAGGATACATTACCTTAAAATTTTGACACAAATAGCTCAACAGCAACATAAAACACATTAAGAAAAGTGTAAATATAGAGCTATTTTTATGCATGTGGCTAAATTGCACAAGCAGCAACACAAGACACGCGTGAATATGTATGACATCATACATGTGACTATTTTCCTTACAGGTTTCGGTATCATACGTACGCTCCCATAATGCTCAGCAAACCTACAGACTGGCTGAACTAAGGGTCTACAACCTCACCCCCTCCCCAGATGTTTTTTTTAACTACATCTCCCATGATGCTCAGCCGCTCGTAAGCTTGGAAAAAGCTCATGGTAGATGTAGTTCCAAAACACCTGTCAGGGCCAAGGCTGCCGACCCGTGGGCTAAACGATGCGACACGTGAAGCTTCTTCCATGCATGTTGTCTTGCAGAAAGCTGTGTGATGTCAGGGATTGGCTGCGAGACCTCAGCCAGCTCCTGGTGCCAGTGAAAAAGAAATAAGAAAGAAAAGAGGTAAAAAAAAAAGAAAAAAAAAAAGGGACATTTAGATTTTTTTCCCCCGTTTATTTTCTTCAAATATCAGGGGGGGGGGGGGGCGGGATTAAATTGACCTTTTTTTTTTTACTGCCTCTCTTTTTTCTCCATTCTTTTTCACTGGCACCGGGAGTTGGCTGAGGTCTCACAGCCAATCCCCGACATCACACGTATTATATAACAGTTACAAACATGTATAAAGTGCCAACAAGCTCCATAGCGCTGTACAATGGGAGACACAGAATAACAAATATACATACACATTACACACACAAAACAGTAGGAGAGAGGACCCTTCTCAAGAGCTTACAATCTAAGAGGAGAGGAGTGACACGCTAGGTGAGGGTGAGTAGAGACCATGAAGTATTGGGGGCGCAATTATGTATTTTTAAAATTATTTTATAAATGAATTAATTTTTTTAATTATTTTGTATTTTTAATTTATGTATTTTTTAAAATTTATCATTATTTTAAATTATGTATTTTATTTATATAAAATAGTTTTATTTTATGTATTTTTAAATGATGTATTTTTTTATATAATAAATCAGCGGAACCGGACGGCACACAGACAGTTAAACGCAAGCTCAGCTGCAAAGCGCAACCTTCACTTTCGCAAACCTTCTTGCAAAAGGCGACACTAACGCGGTAATCTCGTATTATTATTCCTAAATGCATCTGCCCCCGGGCCCTGCGTTATTGTGCTCCGCAGAGATAACGCAGCCAGACTATGAATCACTGGATATTTTAGCAGCTGATCCGCATCACGTGACCCGGTAAGGATCACCCCGGGCGCCATCACCACCGCGCGGGATATTGTCGACATCCATCATTAGAGAGATTTTATTTTTTGTTGTTTTATTTTATTTTTTCTTATCGAAATTGTACATCCCGATGTAATCCGTGGACGCCGCGGCTCAGTCAACACCCATTAATTGCGAAGCCTAGGGGGCTCGCTGCGCCTTCTCCGCACGCACTCCAGCCATTTACCATTTTCACTGCATCTTTCCCAGAAATATTAAATATATATATATATATATGTGTTATTTTTACCTTCCATCATCACAGTGACCGTATAATACCAGCACGTCTTGTTCCAACGGCGGCGGAGAAAAAAAATAATCAACAGCATACCCGAAACGCAGGGGTTTTCACAATGGACGCGAAGGAAATAAATTCATCTTATCTGCTCAAGTCGCACAAAAGCCATTGTTTTCCCGGACGGCTAAGGCTAGGGTCAGACGAACGCATTTTTATGTTGTCTGTGAAAAAGTGCGTTCGAACGAATGGACGCATTTTTTCACAGAATACGTGATAGTGGTCATACTATGCGCATTTTCGTCCGTGATTTTGTACGGATCATCAATAAAACTCTTTTTGTGTCTGGACGTTATGTTGGCCGGACATTAGCAGCGTCTGACGTCTCCTAATCACACACACACGCCTCTAGCGGACTCAGCGCACTCTGTACGTCAGTACCTGCGGTTTCACGTTCTCGAAAAAATGCGTTCATTTTCCACTTGCGTTGCGCAGCCGGACTTTTGTGCGACCGTACTTCGTATATTGGCCGTCATTGCCCGGCATCTGCTGCTAGTGCGGCCGTGATTAAGTGCGGCTGCACGCGCGTTCGCACTGCCTCAGTATGACCCTAGCCTTACTCGTAACCCAGAAATCCATCTTTTGGTTTTTTTTTGGTTTGAGCTCAGGTGTTTATTCAGTAGTGTAGTGCGCAGACATAGCATTGCTGGGTAAGTGCTTCCACCCTGTGCGATAGGCACAGATTCACAAGTTACATTGAAACAAAAAGACATGAAAGTTGTGGGAAGGATGGGATGTCTTCTGGATCCAGACCAGGAATCTCTCACAGATACTCTGTAAAGGATGCAGCCCTCATGTATCTCCAGAAGGATATAGACATCTTAGAGAGAGTTCAGAGAAGGGCTACTAAAATGGTGTACGGCTTGAAGGAGAAAAGTTACCAGGAAAGGCTTAATGATCTTAACATGTACAGCTTGGAAAAAAGACGAGACAGAGGAGATATGATAGAAACATTTAAATACGTAAAGGGAATCCACAAGGTAGAGGAAGGGAGTATATTTAAAAGGAAACAAAGTAGCAAAACAAGAGGACATAGTCTTAGATTAGAGGGGCAAAGGTTTAAAAGTAACATCAGGAAGCATTATTTTACTGAGAGGGTGGTGGATACATGGAACAGCCTTCCAGTTGAAGTGGTAGAGGCCAAAACAGTAATTGAATTTAAGCAGGCATGGGATAGGCATAAGGTTATCCTAAACAAAAGATAAATCCAGGTAAAGTATCCATGTAATTGGGCAGACTAGATGGGCCAAAAGGTTCTTATCTGCCAACATTTTCTATGTTTGCCAGTAGAGGAAAGTTCAAATATACTGGGGGGGGGGGGTGGTAGAGAGAAACCACATGGCAGTAAAATGAGCAGTGTGCTACCCACCACCCCCACAAAAAAATATAGATTGAACTTCAGTATCAGACTCAGGCGGATGGGTAGGGCACAGGGAATAAAGGGAGAAGTCATTCACATAAGTGATCCACAACACAACCGTTAGCACAACAACATGGAGGGGGGGGGGTGGGATTAAGTGTCATGAAGCCTGCCGGAGCTGAACAGAGATTGGAGTTGATGGACCATTGGGACAACCGTTGGTAGTGGCCGGGACAAACTGACGGCAAAGATTCTGAATGGATGCAAGAGAATCAACCAGAACAGCGCAACGGCAGAGGTTGTCAAACTGGCATAAGGTTTCCTAGACTTCATGTTTCGATAGCACAAAGCGAGGGATGTGGGGCATAGGGAAAGGCTGTAAGAGGGGCTCTGCTGGTTACAGTCTTAGCAGCTATAAACTGAGAACCTGTTTAATAGGAAAAATGCAATGGTTTGAAGTCTACAATTTGGCCCATGTTTCTGGAAAATGACAGCAGGCAATTCTCCTTCACCCATTCAGAAGCTCTGCCGTTCCTCACCGGAGGGGCTAATTGTCAGGGAGCTTGTGAAAGGGGCTCTCCAGTGACTAGGCAGCTTCCTCCTCTCCATCCTCTTCAAACTCGCCTTCTTCTGCTGGTATTCAGACACCAGGTCATTCATGTTGCTCTCAGCTTCTGTGAACTCCATCTCGTCCATGCCCTCTCCAGCGTACCAGTGAAGGAAGGCTTTACACCGGAACATGGCTGTGAACTGCTCAGAAATTCGCTTGAACAGCTCCTGGATGGCCGTGCTGTTGCCGATGAAGGTAGCTGCCATCTTCAGGCCGTGGGGTGGGATGTCACACACTGCAGTCTTGACGTTGTTTGGGATCCATTCCACGAAGTAGCTGCTGTTCTTGTTTTTCACATTCAGCATCTGCTCGTCCACTTCCTTCATGGACATGAGCCCTCTGAGTACAGCAGTCACCGTCAAGTAGCGACCGTGACGGGGGTCACAAGCAGCCATCATGTTTTTGGAGTCAAACATTTGCTGAGTGAGCTCTGGCACTGTCAGTGAGCGGTACTGCTGGCTTCCGCAACTGGTCAGTGGGGCAAAGCCTGGCATGAAGAAGGGAAGACGTGGAATGGGGACCATGTTGACTGCCAACTTGCGAAGGTCTGCGTTGAGCTGGCCAGGGAAGCGCAGGCAGGTTGTGACTCCACTCATGGTGCCGCTGACCAAGTGGTTGAGGTCACCGTAGGTAGGTGTTGTCAACGTCAGTGTGCGGAAGCAGATGTCATAGAGGGCCTCATTGTCTATGCAGTAGGTTTCATCGGTGTTCTCCACTAGCTGATGCACAGAGAGGGTAGCGTTGTATGGTTCCACCACTGTGTCAGATACCTTGGGAGAGGGCACTACGCTGAAGGTGTTCATGATGCGGTCGGGATACTCCTCGCAGATCTTGATGAGAAAGGTGCCCATGCCGGAGCCAGTGCCACCACCGAGAGAGTGGGTGAGTTGGAAGCCCTGTAGGCAGTCACAGCTTTCAGATTCTTTTCTCACGACGCCCATCACTGAGTCCACCAGCTCTGCCCCCTCGGTGTAGTGGCCCTTTGCCCAGTTGTTTCCTGCACCGCTCTGACCAAAGACAAAGTTGTCAGGTCTGAAGATCTGTCCGAATGGCCCAGAGCGCACAGAATCCATCGTGCCAGGTTCCAGATCGACCAGGATGGCTCTGGGGACATACTTTCCACCTGATGCCTCATTGTAGTAAACATTGATCCTCTCCAGCTGCTGGTCACTGTCTCTGTGGTATGTTCCTGTAGGATCAATGCCATGTTCATCACTGATCACTTCCCAAAACTTAGCCCCGATCTGGTTGCCGCATTGCCCCGCCTGCAGGTGCACGATCTCCCTCATGTTTCCGGTTGCTGAGCGGCCTAGCTAGACACTGGTAGACACGCGGAAAGTCCCGAAGCTTCTGCGTCCTGCAATCTTATTTTATTTATAGTTTTATTATATTATTTATAATAGTATTTATTTATTTATTTATAATTTTAATTTTGTTATTTAGGATATTACTTGTATTTATATTTATTCAGTTTATTTTATTTATAATTTTATTTATAATATTTATAATATTATTTCTATTTCTTTTATTTTTGTTTATAATTTTATATATCTTTATATTTCTTTATTTACTAATTTTTTTTAACCCTTTGAGCACCAGATAGCTGCGCTTATTCTTCAGCCATGCGACTTGAAAAAAAATAGATTTTCCATGAAAAAAGGAAGATATCTGAAGCCTCTGCAATCCCTATGGGCAAAATTAAGCTATCCAGTCCATCGTTAATAATGCGATAATAGCGGCGTGTTTTAATGTCAGGCAAACCGTGAAGCACTCGGTTATTCCTTTTTTTTATTAACCCTGCAAATGCCATGCGTTTCTTATGTACCCTCACCATACCTAGCTCATGGGGCCTAAAAGGTTAAATACATAGAGCACAGGTCAGCAACCTTGGCTCCCTGATGTTTTGGGAACTACATCTCCCATAATGAAATACAATTATTCTGATGGGATCAGAAAACTAGTGTCTCCCAGAGACCAATGTAAAATATAACTTTTAATAAAGAAATTAAAAAATGATTGGTAATCTTGAAAACATAAATAAACAATAAAGTGTGAAGTGCTCAATAACAAAAAACCTGATAAAAACTAGGGATGTGCGTTTCGGGTTTCGGAATTTTCACGAAATTTCGATTCGTGTTTTCGTATGCGGCCGAATTTCTGAAACTTTTTAGATCCGAAAATGGCAGATCCGAAAAGTTTTCAGAGCCGAAACGAAATATTTTCGAATGGACTTGAAATGTGTCAAATCGAAATTTATTGCTTTGAAACGAGGAGAACAGACTTTCCGAAAAAATGAAAATTTCCGAACTTACGAAAAGTTGATACAAAAAACGAACTGACACGAAAATACGAAAAATGGTCGAAATTCCGAAAAACGAAAAGTCGATACAAAAAATGAGCTAAGTGACACGAAAATCCGAAAAATGATCGACATTCCGGAAAAAAAAAAAAAGTACACGAAAAACGAATCGAGCCGAACCGAAACAGAAATCGGTGGAAACGAGCCGAATCGAAAAGTTTAAAAATCCGAAAAATGGAACCAAAAAAAAAAAAAAAAAAATTGCTGCACAAGCCTAATAAAGACAACCATTGGTGGCTGTCTTGCAGCAATTCACGAAAATTGAATACCCATTCAATAAGTGACCAGGCTTGTGCACCGATTTTTTTTCGGTTCGATTTGTTCGAATGTTTAAACTTTTCGATTCGGCTCGTTTCGACCGATTTCTGTTTCGATTCGGCTCGGCTCATTTTTCATGTCCATTTTTTTTTTTTCGGAATATCGACCATTTTTCGTATTTTCGGGTCACTTTGCTCGTTTTTTGTATCGACTTTTCAGAAATTTTCGTTTTTTCGGAACGTCTGTTCTCCTCGTTTCAAAGTGTCTACGATAATTCTGGCGATTCTATCGTGTTTTTTTTTTATTAAATAAAGATCCTTTTTTTCTTATGAATAATTGAATATACATTTCACAACTTTATTTAATCATATTAAAATGGTATGAAAGCCAAGGAACAAAAAAAATGAACAAAACGATTTAAAAAAACGCTAAACTGACCCGAATGCCACAAGAAACAAGTGATACGCATTTACAAATACAAAATTTACAGAATCAGCGATATAACCGATAATAGTTAAATATACGATGTCCAGAATTACCGAAATGGAACCGAAATCATGAATAGAGCGAAAATAAATTTCGATTTGACACATTTCAAGTCCATTCGAAAAATCTGAAAATTTTTCGTTTCGGCTCGGAAAACTTTTCGGATCTATCGGTTTTCGGGTCAGACCCGATTCGGAAATTCAGCCGAATCCGAAAACACGAATCGGGAAATTTCGTGAAAATTCCGAAACCCGAAACGCACATCCCTATAAGTGACTTTCAAGAGTCACCTCAAATTGATGGTAACTACCAAAAGAGATTGAATTGTCAATGAGGCGTGGTATATGCGCTGCAGAAACACCACAAAAAAAGCAGCAGGATAAGGGATACGCTTTATCCACAATATTCAGCTAAATTAGCCCAGTTTTTTCATAATGGTTTAACCAATTATTTCATCACAAACCACAAAGGTATGACAGGGATCCCAAATACGAAATAAAGGAATATACGGTTTGTGGGTGGACAGTCCCTGGCTGCTGCTGCACCCGACGCGCGTTTCGCCAGGAATGGCTCGTCAGGAGTGCTTACGGAGGAGAGAGAGAGGGTGCCGTTTAAACTATGCTTGTGCGGCTAGAGATGTGCCTATTAGCCAATGGGATCACAGAGTAGGCGGGTACCTGGTTATTAGCAATGATTGATGTGCCTTTCAACCAATGATATGAAGAGCTTGATGTCGATTGTTTTAGTAAGATTGAATGGCTTTATTATTGAAAAGAACTTTGTTATAAAACGATAATCGGTAGCCGTTTTACATGAGAGTGACTAGATCAGCTGAATCATAGAGAAAGAGCCAACTGGTCTCCAAATGCTCCCGACTCGAGCGATCAAGTAGATACAACCAAATACCATCATACATGCCACCACTGCAAGGAAAAATTGGACAATCGATAATGCTTAAATGATACAAAGATTGAATCAATTAGGGATGTGCGTTTCGGAATTTCCACGAAATTTCCCGATTCGTGCATTCGGATTCAGCCGATTTTACGAAACTTTTCAGATCCGAATTTTCCGAAAACGAAAACTTTACGAAACGTAACGAAAATTTGTTTCGGAATTTTCGAATGAACTAGAAATGTGTAAAATCGAAAATCATTTTCGTTCCATTCGTAATTTCGGCTCCATTCCTGATTTCGGTTCCATTTCAGTAATTTCGGACAACGTATTTTTTGGTTATATCGCTGATTCTGTAATTTTGTATCATTCCCATCTCAATGTATCCTTCTTGTAAAACATGAGAAATCTCAATGGCAGAATTATCGTAGCGACAGAATTATCGTAGCGACAGAAATATCAGACCCAAAAAACCATTAGTTTACGTCAAAACGAATAGACACTTTGAAACGAGGAGAACAGACGTTCCGAAAAACACGAAAATTTCCGAGCTTACGAAAACAAAAGGCGATACGAAAATGAAACGAACCGAAACGGAAATCGGCCGAAACGAGCCGAAAATTTACAAAATACGAACGAACCGAAAAAAAAAAAAAAAAAAAAGTATCGATGCACAAGTCTAGAAATCAATTAAAAAACATGTAATTGAATATAGGAGAATATAAAAGTGCAAGGATCTGACATTGAATATCGATAATGAATTCACTTGCCGCTAGGGTCAACAAAAACCGGCAAGAGACAGATACACTTGGAAGCAGCACCTGCATACACGTCCGAGTAATGCAAAAAAAATCAACAATGATCTGGCAAGGTGGAGAAACGAGCCACTCACAATATGGAGACGGCATGCCAAATCCAAGGCTCATAAAATGATACCGATCAGACGATCGTGCAGCGTCGAAATGGATTGCTTGATCGCAAATCAACTCCAACCCAGCATAGATTTGTCATATATAAACCACATTCGGTAATGGAGTAACAATCCATAGACTTCCAGGATACCAAGAAATAGGGTATGCTCATGATTAATAAAAGGAGATATATATATATATATATATATATTTGGACTGGATGTTAGAAATTGTATTTAGTAGTAGTGAATTAATTTAAGGACTCATGATAATGCTGCGCTGGATGGATTGAAAAAAAAGGGGAGAAAAAAAGGGGAAAGACGATAACAACCAATAAATTATATCAAGGTGCATTATCAAGAATTTTTAAATATACATTTTGTAAATGCACGATTTACTTTCAGTCAAGCTATAGTCATAGTACTAAATGAGAATAGCTAACTTGTATCATGCTAAAGGTAACCCATTAATTTGGCCCATGGAAATTTTGTGACAGAAATTAAATCAATATAAATTTATACATATGGATATAAAAAATAATGGAAAATATATATATGATAAAAATATATATATAAACGGACCCTATTCCATCAGTTTGGAAAAAGGATAATATTATAGGTTAAATTAATCCGATTGTATATATGTATTGGGTAGAAATGTATATAGATATGAATCTTAAATAAAGGGGAAAAAAATTGATTAATTTCCTGATATAAGTGAAGAATAAAGGAGGGGGGATGATATAGAGCAAAAATGACTGAGAGGCGACATTGAGAGCTGAATAGCGCATCTCGTCAAAACACTAGTTACAATATGGGTTACAACAGAGGTAGAACTGTAAATGGAAACCAGAATAAACATGTTTCTTTTCGGGAGGACAATTGGAAATCAGATCCTCCCCTAGAGGGGAGACTACGAGATCGACAAAAGTGGGGTTACAGAGGGGGTCGTCGGAACGACTTCCCCCTAAAGAAATGATAACTGATATTTCCACTAACTCTATCAATCTCTCTGGCTTCAATCTTCTCCTTAGACATATTACTCTATTACAAAAAGGACTTTCGTTTGTCCCCACCCCTTATTTTAACAAATTTGGGTGGATAAAACATCTTAATTAGGGATGAGCCGAACACCCCCTGAGTTCGGTTCGGGCCCGAACCCGAACTTCCCATTTGTTCGGGTCCGAACCCCCATGCAAGTCAATGGGGCTGAAAATTCGTTTTTTTAGAGTGCCCTCCAAGAGGGCATATATGCTACATATTTGCCATAAAAGGTGTATGGGGGTCCGGGTAGTGCCCTGGGGGACAGGAAACAAGGACAAAAAGTTAAAAAAAAAAACGTTTTTAAAGGGACAGGGAGTTTTCCATGAAATCAGGGTTAAAAATAAAAACGAAAAATTCCTTCAAATATCGTGCCTAGGAGGTCCCCATAACCTGCCCGTGAAGTGGTGGATTTCTAGGATGTATAGAAACACTTAAAAACAAATAAATGACGTTTCATATGACGGTAAATGCTTTTCCTTTAATCTATCCATAAACAACTGCTTGCTGCTTGGGGCGGCAGCCTGTATGAAAAGACACTTTAGGACGCGCAGAAAAAGTTTAGTGTTTTTTTGGGCTAAATTATTGTGAAACTTATGCAGGCTTTGGATGAAAGTAACAATAGGTGCTTTAAAATTGGGCTTTTAGCGTCGGCAACAGTGCCGTCACACCGTAACTCCTCTGAGGATATGAATCTGATACAGGCGTCAATGGCAGTGCACCCAGATATTGTGCCTTTAGTGCCAGGCATGCAAGTACTATCATACAGTAACCCCTCTGTGGTATTGTGGAAGAGTGCAGGGGTGGACCATGCGGTCCTATATTGAAAAGTTTTTTGTTTTTTTTAATGGGCGTCAGTGCAGCCAGATATTGTGCCTTTCATGGCAGCAAGTGCCTTCACACCGTAACCCTTTTGTGGTATTGTGGAAGAGTTCAGTGCTGGAGGTTTTTTGAATGCAGAAGAGGACATCCCCTATCTATTCCATTACTTCAGCATCAGGGGATTGATAGCTGCTGATCCAGGACTGATTCATTTTTATAAATGTCAGCCGGTCTACAGAATCGGTGACAAAACCTCCAGCGGCACTGAACGTCCTTTCGGAAAGCACGCTAGATGAAGGGCAACCTAGTAGCTGCATAGCATATTGGCTAAATTCTGGCCAGTGATCCAATCTCAACACCCAGTAAGCCAGGGGATCATCTGCTGGAAAGGTATCCAGGTCTGCCCTTGCCCCTAGGTAGTCCTGTACCATATGGTGAAGACGCTGGCAATGGGTGCCTACATTTGACATCCCTGGGCGTCGAGGACTAAAAAAATGTAAAAATGCATCAGTCAAGCGGCACTGGCCTTCACCGCTATTCCTCTGATCACCTGCAGCCTCAGAAGCACGTGTGTCAGCACTTGGTAATCTAACAGTGCCTGGAAAGGTGTTACACAAGTTTCGCTTTAGAGCGTCCTCAAGTTTTGTCATCCTGTGCTCCCTCTGTTCGGGCAGGATGAGCTCTGCAACTTTCCCCTTGTATCGTGGATCAAGAAGGGTTGCCAACCAGTAATGATCCCTCTCCTTGATAGCACGAATCCTGGGGTCCTTTAGCAGGCTTTGCATCATTAGGGAGCCCATGCAGCGTAGGTTGGAGGTGGCATTAGCTGCCGAGTCTTCCTGGTCAATGAGGATGACCGTATCGTGCACTTCCTCCTCCCAGCCACGCACAAGACCTTCTGTTTCTGGGCACACAAAACCCTGCCTTGAGGAATCCCCACCTTCAATGCCTCCACTACTTAAATAGTCCTCCTCCTCATCCTCCTGTCTGATCTGAGTAGGACCCGCTGGAATGCGGTCTGCGGAAAGACTGGGGCCTTGAGAGCTAGGGAAGGCCTCCTCTTCCTCCCGCTGCTCTGCCTCTAGAGCCACATCTATAATTCCCCGCAGAGTGTGCTCCAGCAGGAACACTAAAGGAATTGTGTCACTGATGCATGCACTGTCCCTGCTCACCATCCTCGTTGCCTCCTCAAATGGTGACAGTACAGTGCATGCATCCTTGATCATCAGCCACTGCGGGGGGGGGGAACCAAGTTGATCTGAACCTGTCCTTGTGCCATACTCACACAGGTACTCGTTGATGGCCCTCTGCTGCTTGTGCAGACGCTGCAGCATTGCTAATGTCGAGTTCCACCTGGTGGGCATGTCACAGATCAGACGGTTTGTGGGAAGGTGGAATTCTCTTTGAATTTCTGCCAGGTGAACGCTTTCTGGGAATGACCGTCTGAAGTGGCTGCAGACTTTTCTGGCCTGGATGAGAAGCTCTGGCAGCCCTGGGTACTTGGTTAGGAAACGCTGTACCACCAGATTTAGGACGTGTGCTAGGGATGGTACATGCGTCAATTTACCCTTGCGTAGGGCGGAGAGAAGGTTGCTGCCATTATCGCAGACGATCATTCCCAGCTCAAGCTGGCGTGGTGTTAACCAGCTCAAGCACAGTATGGCATCATTTTGCTTGAGCCATTGTGAGGAAGAGGAAGAGGCAGACCTCATACAAGCAGCTTTCTGGAGGCGTGGTGGATGAACAAGCTCCAGCACAGAGCCCCGTCTTGGATCCCTCCCAGCTTCAATCAGAGTTACCCAGTGTGCCGTGAAGGAAATGTAACGACCCCGCCCATGCTTGCTGAACCACGTGACTAAAGTCACATGCACCTTGCTGCTGACTGTCTTCCACATGCTGGAATGGCCTTGCGTGAAAAGTAATGGCGTTTTGGAACCTGCCACTGTGGTACAGCGCATTCAGCAAATTCACGGAAGGGAGCAGAGTCCACCAGCTGGAAAGGCAGCAGCTGCAATGCGAGTAATTTTGCTAAACTGGCATTTAGACACTGTGCTTGGGGATGGTTGGGACTAGATTTTTTCTTTCGCTGCAGCAGCTGTGGCAACGTAATCTGACTGCGTAAATCTTCAGCTACTGGGATGATGTCACATTGTGAGGAAGGACCTGCTGGTACATCCATTACTGTAGCATCATCCCTGTCGGTGGAGGTTGTAGGCAATTGCATGGCAGGACATACAGTGTGGGTAGAGACAGATGAGGAGGAGGAGGACCTACGCAAAGTTTTGCCCCAACGGGATGTGTGGCACTTGTTCATATGTCGCCACAAGCACGTGGTACCCAAGCGTACGTTGTTTATCCCACGCTTCAGCCTCCTCTGACATAGATTACAAATAGCAACGGTGGGGTCTGCTGCACATTTCTTAAAGAACTCCCAGACAGCAGAGTTTCTGCATGTGTTCTTTGAGACAACAGCGCTCTGCACCGGAGCAGCTCTGACATGTGATGCCTTGGACTGGCTAGTGCTACGGTTGGTCACAGAGGATGTTGTGCCTCGTGTTTGCTGTTCCTCCTCCTCCTTACTTGATTCCTCAGTTCGATCTGGCACCCAGGTGGAGTCAGTGACCTCATCATCATCAATGTCATCTTCGCCCCCTAGCTCCTCGTCACTGGAGCCAACCTGGCAGTATGCTGCAGCTGCTGGGGCAGCAGGAGTGCCAGTTATTTGTGTGTCATCACTGGCACCCCCTTCCTCTAGGTTGATTATACTCCCTTGCTCAACCTCAGAGATTGAATCAGAGCACTGTACTTGCTGCGCATGCTTAAGCAGCATGTCACTCTCATTGTAGTCAAACAATTCAGCTGACTCCTCCGTGTGTGATAGCGAGGCTACAGCAGGAGTAGCTGTGGACATGGAGGCTGAATTAGATGCTTTGGCAGCTGAGGTGGACTGTAAAGCACTAGAAGCCTGGCTGGCAGAGGACTCAGAGGATGAGGATGGGCTGGTTAGCCAATCCACCAAGTCCTCTGTATGTTGCTGTTGCTTAAGACGGCCAGCACCAGTTAGAAAGGACAAGCGTGCCCCTGCAGAGGATGCACCACGTCCACCACGACCAGAGACACAGCCTCCCGACACAGGGGCTGCTTGCCCTCTTATCTGTGTCTGGGAGCGTCTGCCTGTCCTTTTTGTTCTTTCAGACATGGTGAGTGATATATAGATTAATATATACAGAACTCTGATTCAACTCTGGTATAAAGATTTAAATAACTCTGGTGGTATAACTCAGTGAGACACACTGATAGCTGGCAGCCAGTGACAAGCGACAGATCACCTTAATTCACAAATGTTTTAAAGAAATTAGTGAGCCCCAAAATACAGCGTGGTACTTTTTGTATGACGAAACACAGATCACCTTAATTCACAAGTGTTTTAAAGAAATTAGTGAGCCCCAAATATAATTGCTGGCTGTGTGACGAGACCCAGAAGATCACCTCAATTCACAAATGTTTTAAAGAAAGTTGTAAACCCCCAAAACAATTGCTGGCACAGTGACAAGACACACATCACCTAAATTCCCTCATATTTGGTCGAAATGAGACCCCCCCATACCCCCCAGACCCCCCAGTAGCGTGGCAGACCGGCAGTAACAACACACACAACTATCTTCTTTGAAGTCTCCTCTGAAATGCGTGCAGAAAGCGCTGAGTGGAAACCTTATATAGTGTGCTGCGGGACTTAGCTCTGTGAGCCCATGATTGAGCGGTGATTGGCATAGTGTTGAACCAGTCTTGCACCAGACCTGTGGTCAGGTGCAAGGCTATAGCCAATTACGAGCTTCAGGCAGTGGGAAAATGCATTGTGGTCCATTGTGGTCGAACATGTGGCGAACACCCGGAAATGTTCGGGGTTCGCGATCTGCTCGAACAGGCTAAATTCGGGTCGAACCCCGAACCGTCCGAACCCGAACAGCTCATCCCTAATCTTAATCTCTTTGCGAGAAAACTAGCCCTACATGTTTTCATGGAGAAGAAAAAGGAGAGAGAAGCTAAGAACCTGGGTGTATCTAGTGAGGATTATGTACATTTGGAAAATTTATTAGCTCTCCTAGATGAATGTCCACCTGATTCTTCGAATTTCTTTACCCAATTCAGGCAAAAAAACAAGTTTACCCCTTCTTTCTCTGATTTTTCAAATATAGAGGTTTTTGTTAATTTGGTTTTATATTCTCCTATATTCAAGTACATGGTTTTTAATTGATTCACTCTTTGTATCATTTAAGCATTATCGATTGTCCAATTTTTCCTTGCAATGGTGGCATGTATGATGGTATTTGGTTGTATCTACTTGATCGCTCGAGTCGGGAGCATTTGGAGACCAGTTGGCTCTTTCTCTATGATTCAGCTGATCTAGTCACTCTCATGTAAAACGGCTACCGATTATCGTTTTATAACAAAGTTCTTTTCAATAATAAAGCCATTCAATCTTACTAAAACAATCGACATCAAGCTCTTCATATCATTGGTTGAAAGGCACATCAATCATTGCTAATAACCAGGTACCCGCCTACTCTGTGATCCCATTGGCTAATAGTTTAAACGGCACCCTCTCGCTCTCCTCCGTAAGCACTCCTGACGAGCCATTCCTGGCGAAACGCTCGTCGGGTGCAGCAGCAGGCAGGGACTCTCCACCCACAAACCGTATATTCCTTTATTTCGTTTTTGGGATCCCTGTCATACCCTTGTGGTTTGTGATGAAATAATTGGTTAAACCATTATGAAAAAACTGGGCTAATTTAGCTGAATATTGTGGATAAAGCGTATCCCTTATCCTGCTGCTTTTTTTGTGGTGTTTCTGCAGCGCATATACCACGCCTCATTGACAATTCAATCTCTTTTGGTAGTTACCATCAATTGAGGTGACTCTTGAAAGTCACTTATTGAATAGGTTTTCAATTTTCATGAATTGCTGCAAGACAACCACCAATTGTTGTTTTTATCAGGTTTTTTGTTATTGAGCACTTCACACTTTATTGTTTATTTATGTTTTCAAGATTACCAATCATTTTTTAATTTCTTTATTAAAAGTTATATTTTACATTGGTCTCTGGGAGACACTAGTATTCTGATCCCATCAGAATAATTGTATTTCACTACCTCTTTAGGGGGAAACCCTTAGGTCTCTCATGATCTTTTCAATCTTATATAATACAATTCTTTCCTGGTACAATATAGTTACGCATTGCCTTTATGGTAGTTACATTTACATCTCCCATAATGCTCAGTCACCCATTAGGCTGACTGAGCCACATGGGAAATGTAGTTCCCAAAACACCAGAGAGCCAAGGATGCTGACATAGAGGAATCCCTGGCCCCTTTATGATCACCTACCCAGAGCCGGCAGATGAAGGCAGGGCTGGATTAACATTAGGGGCTGATGAAGCAGCAGCTCGAGGCCCATGCCACAGAGAAAGGATAATGTCAGCATTGATTGGCATTTGGACCCCTGTATCTCCAAACCCATAGCAGCTACAGGTAATGTAATGTGAGGTACAGCTGGAAAGGCCAGAGCATGTCCTTTCCAATGATACCAAACATGACCAGGTTTTATGTAACAATAAAAATATCTATTTTTTTTCTTACACAGCAATATTTTTCAATTATAAAGTGAACAATGATGCTGCACTAACTCACCATCTCATTTCTCATGTCACCAACAAGTGTGAAGGTGATTGCATAATCAGCTATTACAAATTGTTACATCAAGAACCTAAACCACCGCACTGCAGCGAAGAGCACGGGGGACGACGACTTTGGACCCCTGCGTCACTAATCTTTAAACCTCACAAGGTCAAGCGAGGCGTCATTGGACAAGTCAGAGTCTAAAAGTGACAATGTAAAATCTAAAAGAAAAGAAACCAAAAAACGTTTTTTATTTATATAATGTTTAGTTCCAAAGCGATGGCATTGTCCATTTGTCACGTATAAGATGGACAATACCACTGCTATTACTCACCTTCTCATTTCCTACTCTGGGAGCAAGTTCAGTATTTTATACATTGTCATAATATTCATAAAACACCATCCTCCAAAACACAAGGGAAATATTAAAAATGATAAAACTTGAAAAAAAATTATTTACACATTGAAATCTGAATGGAAATTTCCTCCCACAGTATCTGTCTGGTTAGATATTCCCGTATCTGCACTATTAAGCAAGCGAAAATATTTTTTGCATTTCACTAAATTCCAAAAAAGCCACCAAAATCTTCAGCTCCAGCCCCTTAGAGATCTTAATCCGGCCCTGGATGAAGGGTTAATGTGGAAAGTAGATTGGTGGGGCCCCTGGACTCCAACAGGGTGGAATAATTATAATTATATATACAGTTGTGTTCAAAATTATTCAACCCCCACTGAAATTGAGTGTTTTGGCCAGTTTGACATTGATTTTGATCAGTCATCTTGCTTACAATTAAATCAAAGAGGCACGTGTAGGTCAGACAAATATAACATAACATTTATAATGAAATAACCACAAATGTCTTTTCTGTGCTCACATCATTATCAGTTTTATTCAACCCCCAAGTGACATCAATCTTAGTACTTATAACTGTAAAAGGATGTTGTACTAACAGCTTTTAAAACGTGAAGCATAGCTTGACACAAGTGTCTTACAGCGATCTACGCGTATCTTCGCCCATTCGTCATGGCAAAAGCCTCCAGTTCAGTCACATTCTTAGGCTTGCGTACTGCAACTGCTTTCTTTAAGTCCCACCAGAGTTTCTCAATCGGATTTAAGTCAAGTGACTGCGATGACCACTCCAAAATGTTCCAGCCTTTAATCTGCAACCATGCTCTAGTGGACTTGGAGGTATGCTTGGGATCATTGTCCTGTTGAAAGGTCCAACGTCTCCCAAGCCTCAGGTTTGTGATGGACTGCATCACATTGTCATCCAATTATCTCCTGGTACTGAAGAGAATTCATGGTACCTGCACACGCTGAAGCTTCCCTGTACCTGCAGAAGCAAAAACAGCCCCAAAGCATGATTGACCCCGCCATGCTTCACAGTAGGCAAGGTGTTCTTTTTCTTCATAGGCCTTGTTCTTCCTCCTCCAAACATAGCGTTGATCCATGGGCCAAACAGTTCTAATTTTGTTTCATCAGTCCACAGAACACTATCCAAAACTTCTGTGGTTTGTCCACATGACTTTTGGCATACTGCAGTCGACTCTTCTTATTCTTTGGAGACAGCAAGGGGGTGCGCCTGGGATTCTGGCATTGGAGGCCTTCATTACGCAGTGTGGCCGTATTGTCTGAGCTGAAACTTCAGTACCCAACATCTGACAAATCTTTTCTCCGTTCCTCAGCAGTCACACGGGGACTTTTCTCCAACTCTACGCTTCAGGTAGCGCACAGCAGTCGAAGTCGGCATCTTCTTTCTGCCACGACCAGGTAGCGTTTCAACAGTGCCCTTTGCCTTGAATTTGCGAATGATGCTTCCTATGTCTCTCTTGGTATGTAAACATCTTTGCAATCTTCTTAATAACATTGCCCTTCCTGTGAAGAGTAATCAATCTTCTCTTGTCTTCCTGGACCATTCTCTTCAGTGGCGTAACTAGAAACCTGAGGGCCCCGGTGCAAGAATCCATGAAGGGCCCCCCCAAAAAAGATCCATATTTTTACTTTTTTTTTCCTGCAATATAAAAAAGATAGTATTGCCCCCAGCTCACATGGACATATATATTGCCCCCAGGCCACACATGGATATATTGCCCCCAGCACATGGATATACTGCCCCAACACATGGATATACTGCCCCAACACATGGATATACTGCCCCAACACATGGATATACTGCCCCAACACATGGATATACTGCCCCAGCTCATGGATATACTGCCCCAGCTCATGGATATACTGCCCCAGCTCATGGATATACTGCCCCAGCTCATGGATATACTGCCCCAGCTCATGGATATACTGCCCCAGCTCTGCCCCAGCTAGGGATGCACCGATACCGATACTAGTATCGGTATCGGGGCCGATATTGCCGTTTGCACGAGTACTTGTTACTCGTGCAAACGGCCCGATACATCCCGCCGATACCGGAATCTGGCACTGGGCCGGCTTGCCGGTATCCGCGGGGCTGGGGAAGCTGGCCGCATGCATGAAAAGCACGCGGCCAGCGTTCCCCTCCGGCGCGCCAAATACTCACCCTTCCTGAAGTTCCGGTCTCTGGGCAGTGATGCGGTCACGTGGCCGCCGGGCGCTCCTGTGACGCGGCCTCTCGGCTGGAGGCAGCGTCACAGATGCACCCGGCGGCCCACGTGACCGCATCACTGCCCAGAGACCGGAACTTCAGGAAGGGTGAGTATTGGCGCGCCGGAGGGGAACGCTGGCCGTGTGCTACAATGCACGCGGCCAGCTCCCCAGGCGTTCGAAGCGGGGGTAAATCGATGAGAGCTGCGGGCAAATCGATGAGAGCTGCGGGCCAAATCCATGAGACCTGGGGGCCAAATCCATGAGACCTGGGGCCAAATCCATGAGACCTGGGGGCCAAATCCATGAGACCTGGGCAAATCATGAGACCTGGGGGCAAATCCATGAGACCTGGGGGCCATATCCATGAGACCTGGGGGCCCATCCATAGACCTGGGGGCCAATCCATGAGAACTGGGGGCCAATCCATGAGACCTGGGGCAAATCCATGAGACCTGGGGGACAATCCATGAGACCTGGGGGCCAATCCATGAGACCTGGGGCCAATCCATGAGACCTGGGGGACACCATGTGAGCTGGGGGCAAAACCCATGTGAGCTGGGGGCAAACCATGTGAGCTGGGGGCAAATCCATGAGACCTGGGGGCAAATCCATGAGACCTGGGGCAAATCCATGTGAGCTGCCGGTCAATCTCATATAAATTTTTATATGAGGTCTGTTCCTATTGGAAAGCGTCAACATGATATTAAATAAAAGTAATCGGTACTCGTACTCGTCTTAAAAAAGTGGTATCGGTGCATCCCTAGCCCCAGCTCATGAATATACTGCCCCAGCTCATGGATATACTGCCCCAGCTCAATGGATATACTGCCCCCAGCTCTTACCTCTGCTGGCCCAGGGCCAGGCCCAGGGCAGGCTCCGCCGGTGTTTTCGTTCCTCTGAGGCGAGCGGCCGCTGAAACATGCGTCTTGGCCGCTCGCCGAAACCACCTGACCAGCGCGAGGTCTCGCGAGAGGATCTCGTGCGCTGGTCAGGTGGTTTCTCTCCAACGTGAGCGGCCAAGCTGCATGTCAGCGGCCGCTCGCAGGGAGAGGGACGGCCAGCGCGCGGCTCCCAGATTCTGGCGCTGATTGCCAGAATCTGGTGGGCGGCGCCGGGCCCCCCTCCAGTGGCGGAATGCCAGGGCCCGGTCGCAACTGCGACCGCTGCGACCCTGGTACTTCCGCCACTGATTCTCTTGACTTCACCATGTTTGTAACCACACCTGTAAATGTCTAGAAGGAGCTGAGTATCAGTCATTTTAAAGCTGCCTATTTGGTTCTTATTATGCTTTATTGCTGCTCCGTGACATCCACAGGTGTTTTCAATACATAGTTACATAGTTATATAGGCTGAAAAAAGACATGCGTCCATCGGGTTCATCCTCTCCCACATAAACCTACTGCTGGTGATCCAAAAGAAGGCAAAAAACCCAGTCTGAAATGCTTGCCAATATGCAACATACTGGGAAAAAAATCCCTTCTTGCCCCCAGAACGGCAGTCAGATTTCTCCTTGGATCAAGAAGCTTTTACCCACATATTAAATATTATAACCCTTAATATTCTGTGTCTGCAGGAAGTCATCCAGTCGTTGTTTAAAATCTGTACAGACTCTGACCCAACCACCTCAACAGGCAGAGAATTTCACAGCTTTATTGTTCTCCCGTAAAAATACCCTTCTATGCTTTAAAGGTAAATTTTCTTTCTTCCAGTCTAAATGGATGACCCCTTGTCCTGTGTATAGACCTGTTAATGAATAGGTTATCAGACAATGGTTGAATAACCTTATATAAATATATACGGGGCCATTATCAGATCCCCTCTAAGGCGCCGTTTCTCTAAACTAAAACAGGTTTAAGCTTGTTAGTCTTTCCTCATAACTTAACCCTTCCATTCCCCTTATTAATTTAGTTGCCCGTCTCTGCACTTTTTCTAACGCTATAATATCTTTTTTTTAAAACGGTGTCCAAAATTGCACGGCATATTCAAGGTGCGGCTGACCATTGATTTATACAGAGGCAAAATTATGTTTTCATCCGTGAGTGAACTCCCTTTTAATGCATGCCAGTACTTTGCTTGCCTTGGCGACTGCTGTTTGACATTGCACATTGTTACTTAGTTTGAGTCTATGATTATTCCAAATCCTTCTCCTGCTTGGATTTCCCTAACTCCGTACCATTTAGGGTATAAATTACTTGTGTGTTCTTCACTCCAAAGTGCATAACTTTGCATTTATCTACATTAAATTTCATCTGCCATTTAAATTTCATCTGCCATACCTGATTGAAAACACTTGAATGAACCTCTGTTCTTCAGAGTGGTAGTCTTTAAGGGGTTGAATAATTGTGTCTGTTCTGTCACTCACAAATTTCTAAGCATTTAGTTTATTAGAGTACTGTGTCACGATGGGGGTCAGGGACCTGACCTGACAGAGAGGGGTGTGAGCCTAATGAGCAGTGAAAATAGACCATGAGCCTGAACTAGAAAAATAAATATATATAATTTATTCTAGGAACCAAGAACTTAAATACAATAAACAGAGCCTTTAACCTCACGGCAAGAAATATAAAGAAAACCAGGTATAAACAAAATAGGCAACTAAACATGGGAGGCAGAATTAAACATGATACAAGAAGGCAAGAAAAACAGTGCAAACCAGACATGAGCCTGTAAACAGAATGACCAGGAAAACAGGCTAAACAGGATAAATCTAGACCAGGGAAAGACCAGACATGAGCGAGCTGGAAGACAGACAGACTGAACAGGATAAAATTAGACCAAGGCAAACCAGACAGGAGCTTGAAGACAGACTGAACTGAATAGATGATTCAGGATGAATCTAGAGCAAGGCAAACCAGACATGAGCTGAATGACTGATCCAGGATGAATGAGACCGCACCCTACTAAGGGAGTGGTCTCCATTTATACAAAATGGTCCAAGGTGAACCAATGGAGTCCAGGTACTGATCAGGCTTGGACGTGAACCAAATGTCCAGAACTAAAAGCAATGTCCAGTATTGCCAGAGGGGGCGCCAGAGACCCAGAACGTCACATATCCCCCCTCCACGAGCAGACCCCGGATGCTCAAAAGAAGACAATAAAAATGAAAATAAAAAGTCAATGGGTCCTGTAGGCACGTAGAGCGCGCTCGTACACCTCTCGGTCCTCAAGGCATATTATAGCGCACCATTAGAAGCTCGGAAACATCCAGCAGGGACAGGACTCGACTCACGGGCTGGAGGACCTGAGGTATAGACCCCTTGGGAGCCAAAACTGGGTCCAGGTTTGAAGGCACTGGCACCAGTCCTTTTTGTGTCTCCTCCCCCTGGTACGGGACGTGGAATGGACAGCAACAGTGTCCTCCCGGCTCTGCGGCAACAGGAACATGGCACCAGTGGCGATCCGGTTCTGTGGCAAATGTGACTGGGACAGCAGCAGCACGGCTCCGTAGGTTGGTGACCTTGGCACGGCTCTGCAGAGACTGGACTGGAACCACTGGGCTCGAAGACACCGGGACAGCTGGGCTCGAAGACACCGGGACAGCTGGGCTCGGTGGGGCAGCGCCCTTGGTGTGGACCGGTTGTGTAGCACCCTTGGCAAGGACAGGAGGGGCAGCGCCTTTGGCACGACTCTGTGGTGACTTGGACACAGCAGCAACTGCACGGCTCTGCGGTGACTCGGACATGGCGGCAGCAGCACGGTTCTGTGGGTCAGTGACCTCATCTCGGCTCTGCGGCGACTCGGTCTTGGCGGCGGCAGCACGGGTCTGTGGGTCAGCGACCTTGGCACGGCTCTGCGGCGACTCGGTCTTGGCGGCGGCAGCACGGGTCTGTGGGTCAGCGACCTCGGCACGGCTCTGCGGCGACTCGGTCATGGCGGCGGCAGCACGGGTCTGTGGGTCAGCGACCTCGGCACGGCTCTGTGGGTCAGCGACCTCGGCACTGAACTGCGGCGACTCGGTCCAGCGGCGGCAGCACGGATCTGTGGGTCAGCGACCTCGGCACGGCTCTGCGGCGACTCGGTCATATCGGCGGCAGCACGGGTCTGTGGGTCAGCGACCTCGGCACGGCTCTGTGGGTCAGCGACCTCGGCACGGCTCTGCGGCGATTCGGTCATGGCGGCGGCAGCATGGATCTGTGGGTCAGCGACCTCGGCACGGCTCTGCGGCGACTCGGTCATGGCGGCGGCAGCACGGGTCTGTGGGTCAGCGACCCCGGCACGGCTCTGTGGGTCAGCGACCTCGGCACGGCTCTGCGGCGACTCGGTCCTAGCGGCGGCAGCACGGATCTGTGGCGACTCGGTCTTACCGGCTCGGTGAGCGTGGCTTGGAAGCTACCAGCTCGGGTGAGCGTGGCTTGGAAGCTACCAGCTCGGGTGAGCGTGGCTTGGAAGCTACCAGCTCGGGTGAGCGTGGCTTGGAAGCTACCAGCTCGGTGAGCGGGCTTGGAAGCTACCAGCTCGGGTGAGCGTGGCTTGGAAGCTACCAGCTCGGGTGAGCGTGGCTTGGAAGCTACCAGCTCGGGTGAGCGTGGCTTGGAAGCTGCTATCTTGGTCTCACAGTGCTTGGGAACCACCTTGGCTTGGCACTGTGGAGGGGTGACCCCGATTTGTTCGCACTGCAGGGCAGCACTCTTGACTGGAACTGCTGGCTTACACCTGGTCTCTCCCTGTTGGGCAGCGGACTCTGGAAATCCTGCGGGTTGCAGGGCAGCGGACTCTGGAAATCCTGCGGGTTGCAGGGCAGCGGACTCTGGAAATCCTGCGGGTTGCAGGGCAGCGGACTCTGGAAATCCTGCGGGTTGCAGGGCAGCGGACTCTGGAAATCCTGCGGGTTGCAGGGCAGCGGACTCTGGAAATCCTGCGGGTTGCAGGGCAGCGGACTCTGGAAATCCTGCGGGTTGCAGGGCAGCGGACTCTGGAAATCCTGCGGGTTGCAGGGCAGCGGACTCTGGAAATCCTGCGGGTTGCAGGGCAGCGGACTCTGGAAATCCTGCGGGTTGCAGGGCAGCGGACTCTGGAAATCCTGCGGGTTGCAGGGCAGCGGACTCTGGAAATCCTGCGGGTTGCAGGGCAGCGGACTCTGGAAATCCTGCGGGTTGCAGGGCAGCGGACTCTGGAAATCCTGCGGGTTGCAGGGCAGCGGACTCTGGAAATCCTGCGGGTTGCAGGGCAGCGGACATGGATACTGCGGCCTGGCATGGCTTGGTCAAGGAAGTTTGGTAAGGCTGGACCGTGAGGGCCTTCTGTGGGCGCACCTGGCAGGTTGCCACTCTGTGCAGGCAGGAACCACAGTAGAAACATAAGCCATGGGTTTTCCTCCATACCCTTTCCTCCAGGGTCAGGGGTCCTCTGGAATCTTTCACTGGAACAGGTTCCTTTGGGAAGGAGTCCCTGGGAGTTTTCCGCAGTATAGCACTCAGCCGCTCCAGGTGCTGTTCTGCAGCTTTATTAACCTTTTGCAGGTTCTCCAACAGACCAAGAATCACTGCTAGCTCACTTGTTACTGGCGGTCTCATTATGTCACGATGGGGGTCAGGGACCTGACCTGACAGAGAGGGGTGTGCCTAATGAGCAGTGAAAATAGACCAATGCCTGAACTAGAAAAATAAATATATATAATTTATTCTAGGAACCAAGAACTTAAATACAATAAACAGAGCCTTTAACCTCACGGCAAGAAATAAAGAAAACCAGGTATAAACAAAATAGGCAACTAAACATGGGAGGCAGAATTAAACATGATACAAGAAGGCAAGAAAAACAGTGCAAACCAGACATGAGCCTGTAAACAGAATGACCAGGAAAACAGGCTAAACAGGATAAATCTAGACCAGGGAAAGACCAGACATGAGCGAGCTGGAAGACAGACAGACTGAACAGGATAAAATTAGACCAAGGCAAACCAGACAGGAGCTTGAAGACAGACTGAACTGAATAGATGATTCAGGATGAATCTAGAGCAAGGCAAACCAGACATGAGCTGAATGACTGATCCAGGATGAATGAGACCGCACCCTACTAAGGGAGTGGTCTCCATTTATACAAAATGGTCCAAGGTGAACCAATGGAGTCCAGGTACTGATCAGGCTTGGACGTGAACCAAATGTCCAGAACTAAAAGCAATGTCCAGTATTGCCAGAGGGGGCGCCAGAGACCCAGAACGTCACATACTGTTTCTTTAATTGAGCGGCCATTACTGATGCCATGCAGTACAGTTACTTCCTGGTAGAGCCAGATTCAACCAGCATAGCTACCAGTGAGTCAAGCAGAAAGCAAGCTCCACAGTTCTGTTACACAGGCCTTCTGCTTATAAGTCTGTAAGTAGAACCTTCATGTTTTTAGTTATGTATATATTTTTAGCAACTCAAAGCACTGTTAGATTAGTTTGTCTTTGTGACGGAACCGTTCCCTTCCGTCTGTCCTGGCTCTCCAGACACCCCTTCGTTGCGGTCAGCCCGGCTACTGGGAGCGCTGTCCTCAGCGCCTCGAGCAGCTTGACCTGCCTGCTTCTGTTCCTCTGCCCTGGAGCCGTTAGGAATCTCCAGAAGGCCGCTCTCTGCCGTCTGAGGGTGATAGTGTAGTGTAGCGTCGCTGAATGAAACACCAGACGCGGCTGTATGTTCCAACACAGGATCTTTAATAATCTAAAGCAGAACATACACGGTCCTTTTATATATGGTACAGTCCCATTGTTCTCTCCCATGCCCGCCCCCAGACCCCTGGAGTGAATTCTGCACAGTGGCTAGCCATAGCCCAGGTTCTGATTGGTTGGTTCCAAGACCATTGAGAGGACCTGAAAGAAGCCTGCAGTCTTCACTTGGGTCCACTGGTTGTATGCAGATGCAGTCTTGACCTCACAGTGACCACATACAGTGATTTACATAACCCATTGTAAAGGGAATCAGATAGTGGGTGGCTGAGACAATGTGACTCCCAGCCTTTCAGAACGGGTAAACAGATAACAGATAAACAAAGAGAAAGCACCTTTGCATAATCCACAAATTACACAAACCTATTGTACATTCTATACGAAGGAAAGAATTTGACTCTAGTGGCGGGTCGTGTTTTTAAAAACCACATTTAACTAAAGAAATATAAGTATTTAAAGCTAAAAATGAACAATTGACAATACATTTAAAATCACACAATATAACTGAGCATAAGGTCTTCCCCAAAGCAGCGGTCTATGTCTTTTTGGGTTTTCGCCATGGAAATAAAAGTCTTGGGGTTTGACGCGGGGAGCGCTACGTCAGTTCCATGACATGTCCCCCCTTCCAGAACGGCAGGGCAAGCTTAGATCCCAAACGGATCGCTTGCCACTGACGTGACCTCTCACCTTGCCCCTCTTCTGTGCCATCTTCAAAGTTCCATGTTTGCGGGCACATAAGCAAAGTCAGCGGGGTCTGACGGTCGCTGGAAGGCTGTGGGTCCATAGTCTGTCGGGAGGAGGCGAGCCATCAGGCTTCTCCATTTGTCCTTGCGGCAGTGCCTGGCGTGTTGGGGGTACGAGTCTTTGGGGGTACCCCCTCCGGAATAAGGGTCCTGTGGTCGGGGAGGGGTACCGCCTGTACCACTTCCGGAGGTATCGCGCACCCGGGAAAAACGGGTGCTAAATGCACGTGCCCCGAGTGCCCCGGTCAGCCGTTGGAAAAAACAGTGGCTGCATGGGGCCTCCGGGCCAAAGGGGTGTGGAGATGGGCAGAGTTGAAACAGGCTCTGCCCCATTGCCAGCGCGTCGGCTGGGGGGTTCAAGGCCGAGGAAGGGTCCCCGGGCAGGAGAATGGCATCCTCCATCTCCGGTGGGGTCAGTGGCTGCGGAATAAGCAGCCCGGGTGTATCCTCTTTCTGTTCCCCGAGGCAGGCAGTGAAGGTTGGACAGAGGCCGGCGGCACTCTGTCCGGTTGCCAGCTCTTCTGCTGGGGAAGCGGGCGCAGGAACGACGTCCAGGCGGTTGGATGGGGTCAATGGCTGCGGGGTAAGCAGCTCGGGGAAATCCTCCTTCTGCTCCTCAGGGCAGACGATGGAGGGTGGGCAGAGGCCAGCGGCACTCTGCCCCGTTGCCAGCTCTTCTGCTGGGGAGGTGGGTACTGGGGAAGTGCCTCCTTGTGGGAGAATGGCGCCCTCCATTCTCAGGGGAGCCATTGGTCCGGAGGGTAGCACCTTCTTGAAAAACTTGCCTGGATCCTCTGGGCACAAGTTGGGTGGTGGGCAGAGGCCAGCGGCACTCTGCCCCGTTGCCAGCTCTTCTGCTGCTGGGGGACGGGTGTAATATACGGGAAACAGTTTTCCTCCAGTCGGGGTAGGGTCGTCGGCTGCGAGGCCGGCAGCCCCTGGGAGTCCTCACCGAAATCTTCTGTGCGGACCGAAAAAGGTGGGCAGAGGCCAGCGGCGCTCTGCCCTGTTGCCAGCACTTCCGCTGGAGGGGTAGATGCTGGGGTCGTGTCTCCGGGCGGGAGAATGGTGTCCTCCATTCTCGGTGGGGTCATTCCTTGCTGGGCCGGCAGCCTGTGGAGATCCTTGCTCGGGTCGTCTGGGGGCAACTTGGGGAGTGGGCAGAGGCCAGCGGCGCTCTGCCCTGTCGCCAGCGCTTCAGCTGGGGGATGCACACTGACAAGGTGTCTTCTGGCAGGAGGATGGCATCCTCCAACTCGGGGGGGTCATGGGCTGTGGGAAAACCAGCCCGGGGGATCCTCTCCTGGGTCCGATGGAACCATTATGGAAGGTGGGCAGAGGGCATTGGCACTCTGCCCCATCTCCAGAACTTCAGCTGGGGGGTTGGACACTGTCACAGTGTCGTCTTGCGGGAGGATGGTGTCCTCCATCTCTGGGTCTGGGCAGAGGCCAGCGGCACTCTGCCCTGTTGCCAGCGCTTCCTCTTCTGCTACGGTCAGGAGGGGGAACCAAGGGAGCGCCTCGGGCTCCAATTCTTCTATGTCACTTTGACTGTCTGCTTCTTCCGCCAGACAGTCCCAGGTAATGGGGCTCAGGGCTAGCTGTGGAGCGTTGTCGAACAGCTGTTTGTAGGCCTTTTCGAGCTCCCATTCCTGCTCAACCAGGAACTCCAGGTCCTCTACATCACGGTCATCGGAAAGGTCTCCCAGTTCCTCATACCGGAGGTCCAGGAGTTGTTCCCGCCGCCACTCTGTGTCGTCCCCAAAACCGGGGTCTTTGTCCATCCTTGTATACAGCAGCCCTGTGCCGCCGTAGTCGAAGCCTTTTGTTGGGCCGCTGTCTGCTGTGCTGGGCATTAGTTGGGACGTAAACCACTGGAGGGCTCTGTAGCTGGTGTCCAGTATAATTTCGCTCTGGACCAGTTCGCCTAGCTCCGTCAGCCATTCCTCTCGGGGCTGTTCTCCCAAAAAGGGCACCCGTAAGTACCACTGGTGCTCGTACCTCTCCGTATAAGTGGGAAGGGCTTCTTCAGGGCAGTCCTCCTGTTGGATGGCCTCGTCCCACATCTCCTGGCGGACAAAATCTTTCCACCAGTGCTCGTCCTGCCAGGTACCAGGTTTATCCGCCTGGGCCTGGGCCATCGCCCTCCTTACTCTTTGCTGGAACCGGTCTCTTATGGACGGGGGTCCCGTGTCCTCCCTTCGCTGGTCCATTTCTCTCAGTTCTTTGACCAAGGCCTTTTTGTTCTTTGAGCCGGCGGTTCCTCCACGGCCCTCTAATATGTATCTCAGCGTGTCCCTCTTGTAGTTGGCATAGCTGGCCATTCTGCGTTTCTTCTGGGGTTGGAGAGCTTATCCTCACCGCTTGCCACCAGTGTGACGGAACCGTTCCCTTCCGTCTGTCCTGGCTCTCCAGACACCCCTTCGTTGCGGTCAGCCCGGCTACTGGGAGCGCTGTCCTCAGCGCCTCGAGCAGCTTGACCTGCCTGCTTCTGTTCCTCTGCCCTGGAGCCGTTAGGAATCTCCAGAAGGCCGCTCTCTGCCGTCTGAAGGTGATAGTGTAGTGTAGCGTCGCTGAATGAAACACCAGACGCGGCTGTATGTTCCAACACAGGATCTTTAATAATCTAAAGCAGAACATACACGGTCCTTTTTATATGGTACAGTCCCATTGTTCTCTCCCATGCCCGCCCCCAGACCCCTGGAGTGAATTCTGCACAGTGGCTAGCCATAGCCCAGGTTCTGATTGGTTGGTTCCAAGACCATTGAGAGGACCTGAAAGAAGCCTGCAGTCTTCACTTGGGTCCACTGGTTGTATGCAGATGCAGTCTTGACCTCACAGTGACCACATACAGTTTTACATAACCCATTGTAAAGGGAATCAGATAGTGGGTGGCTGAGACAATGTGACTCCCAGCCTTTCAGAACGGGTAAACAGATAACAGATAAACAAAGAGAAAGCACCTTTGCATAATCCACAAATTACACAAACCTATTGTACATTCTATACGAAGGAAAGAATTTGACTCTAATGGCGGGTCGTGTTTTTAAAAACCACATTTAACTAAAGAAATATAAGTATTTAAAGCTAAAAATGAACAATTGACAATACATTTAAAATCACACAATATAACTGAGCATAAGGTCTTCCCCAAAGCAGCGGTCTATGTCTTTTGGGGTTTTCGCCATGGAAATAAAAGTCTTGGGGTTTGACGCGGGGAGCGCTACGTCAGTTCCATGACAGTCTTCACATTAAGTTAAACTTCTGTTAGCCAGTAATTTACATCTAGGTAGCATGCCTGTCACTTATTTGTGTAGATTTGCATTCCTAGACTAATATATTGCCATAATTCCGTATTTTCCACAGTTTTACAAAGTTTAAAGATCTGAAAAGTAAAGATACAAATAAAGTTCAGTAAAGACTTTTCTTCAATCCGGCTTCCAGATTTTTATTATGTTAGCTGTCTGCCAAGCTTTGTGCCTCAGACACACTGTGAGGGCAGAACAGTAAAAAGACTTTATACACAGCAGACCTAATCAAAAGAAAAGTGGATTCTTTCTACACATCTATCTCTAACTTCCTCAAGCATCCTGCAAAGTAGTAATCTGTCTCACCATGCAGCACACAGAGCAGCATGCTACTCCAGCCATTCCTCAGCTTTCAGATGCAGAGCAAAGCACACTCAGCACACCAAAGACCAGGTCACGGTGCACAAGCTCCACAGTCTCTAGTAAATCAGATCTGACATCAGCTAGTGCTAAAACTGCCAGGTCCAAACACACTAGTTCAAGACACTCAATCTGCTCCAACCTGTCGACGGCGAGTGCTGCTGCCATCAAGGCACGTGCAAAAGCAGAAAAAGCATATGCAATGGCTGCCTATGCAATACGCGAAGCTGAAATGATAAGAGAACAGGGCTACATAGAGGAAGAACAGCATAAGAATGAAGCTGAAACTACTAGAAGAAAAGCAGAGGTAAAAGCATCTCTACATATTCTTCAACACGAGAAAGCAGCTTCAGCAGCAGTAGCAGAAGCTGAAGTTCTCATGAAAGCAGTAGCAGAAGCTGAAGTTCTCATGAAAGCAGTAGCAGAAGCTGAAGTTCTCATGAATGCGGCAGAAGAAGAGTATCAAGAAACATTCCCTGTCATAGAAGAACAGGTGACACCTCTCAGTGCAATTCATCGTACCAGGGAATATGTTCAGTTACACACAACCGTGTACACCGATCAACAAACTGACAATGCATTAAAACTATCAAAAGCCCCTCTAGCAGACGGCTACCTAGAATCACCTAAAGTCTGCAAAGCCAAAACAGAGTTCCAACACGACAAGCCAAATGTTTACGAACCCAAAGACCAGTTAGCCAGCTCTTCCAGACATCAAATCAATAACGACACGATTCCTACCCAGGCACACACCAATGTGGGCTATAGGAGAGTTATTTACAATGAGGAAAACACACCATATAACCAGATCAAGCCTGACCTAACAACCCCACCGTCCTATCAGCCACAGCCAAGCCCGGGGTCTGTTCCCAGAGTACGTTCACCTGAGGCAGCTGGAATTTCAGATGTAACGAAGTACCTGATACGCCGTGAAATGGTGAGTTCCGGTCTCCTGAAGTTTGACGACCGTCCTGAAAATTATTGGGCCTGGAAGTCATCTTCCTTAGCAGCACCCAAGACTTAAACATGACAGACAGAGAAAAACTAGATCTACTCTCTAAATGGCTCGGACCAGAATCTTCCGAACAAGCCAAAAGAATTAGGTCCGTACACGCTCACAACGCAACAACAGGACTCGCTATGGTGTGGCAGAGATTGGAGGAAGGTTATGGATCACCAGAAGTAATTGAAGATGCACTCCTGAAGAAAATTGAAAATTTCCCAAAAGTAACAAAGACAATCAGAAGTTAAGAGAGCTTGGAGACATACTCCTGGAGATGGAATCAGCAAAAAATGGTGGACACCTACCAGGTCTCTCATATCTAGACACGGCACGTGGGGTCAACCCTATAATAGTGAAGCTTCCTTACAACTTGCAAGAAAGATGGGTTACAGCAGCGTCAAAATACAAAGAATGCTATCAAGTGGCATTTCCACCTTTCTCCTTCTTCACTAAGTTCATAACGAACCAAGCGAAAACCCGCAATGACCCAAGCTTTGCCTTTTTGAACCTGGGAAACCCAAACTATAGCAGAAAAGAATCACTGCAGCCGAACAGGGAATCAAGGACAACGGTGTCTGTACGGAAGACAGGAGTACCACCTGAGTCTGAATACGTCAACAATAGAATCGCAGAAAAGAAAATTGAAGATCCAGACGATCAGTGTCCGATACACAACAAACCTCATCCTCTGAAAAAATGTCGCGGTTTCAGGATCAAGACAATCGAAGAACGCAAGTCCTATCTTAAAGACCATTACATCTGCTTCAGATGCTGTGCTTCAACTCAACATCTCGCAAAAGATTGTAGGACAGCAATACAATGCAGAGAATGCCACAGTGACAAGCATCTTTCTGCAATGCATCCAGGCCCAGCACCATGGGCAGAGGAGAACGTAACCACCCAAGAAGATCATGGTGGGGAGCAAAAAGAGGACGTAGCACCAGCAATAACGTCAACGTGTACAGAGATCTGCACAAAGACATTTAGTCCTAGATCATGCTCAAAGATATGTTTAGTAAAAGTATATCCTGAAGGTCACAGAGAGAAAACTGTGAGAATGTATGCAGTATTAGATGAGCAGAGCAACAGGTCTTTGGCCAGAACAGAGTTTTTCAACATCTTCAACGATAGTGGAAATCCGGTTTCATATACCTTGAAGACTTGCTCAGGTATTATAGAGACATCAGGGAGAAGAGCAACCAACTATATCATCGAGTCAATAGATGGAAAAACACAGTTGTCCCTCCCAACTCTCATAGAATGCAATACGATACCAGATGATAGATCAGAGATCCCCACGCCCGAAATTGCACGTCGACATCCTCATCTGAGACAAATAGCAGAAAAGATACCAATACTTGACCCAGACTCTGCAATCCTCCTCCTACTTGGAAGAGACATACTGAGAGTACACAAGGTTAGGGAACAGTACAATGGGCTACACAACGCACCATTTGCGCAACGTCTCGACCTTGGATGGGTTATCATTGGTGACGTGTGTCTGGACGGAGTTCACAAGCCAACAAAAGTGAATGTCTACAAAATGAACCTGTTGCAAAATGGACGCACGTCATGTTTGAGCCCTTGTACAAACAACATGCAAATCAAGAGAGACTAGTACTCTCAAAGCAACACCAGAAGCATCAGGTCTACATGGCGACTACAGCTTCACAGAAGATACAGATAGATTAGTGTCAGGTTCGTGCCAGGAAGGAGCCATGGCACAGCCTCAGTGTGATGTTATATTCCCAAGCGCTGGGGTGAGCAGGCAGAAAGACACAGGAGACAGTAAATGCACAACAAAGCTTGTATTGTGGGATGGTGGACCACGTAGTCTCTCTCCAGATCCGCTTGAGGAGAAGCAGGAGCCTTTAGGCAAATGTACCTTGATAGTAGGTTGGTCTCCTTGGAGAGAGCTGGAGGGCTGGAAGCCACTTGAGTGTCTCTGGACCCACTGGATAGTGGGCCACGCAGTGGATCGTCCAGCACGCAGGAACCAGGTAATGCAGACACAGCAAGGATGCACGGCAGAGCAAAATAAATCAGGAACATACAATGACAAGAGGGAGCTCTCAAGACCTCTGGACACTGGGAAGGGAAAAACACAAAATGAAAGAGCAAAGGGGAGAAGGGTGTGGTCTGGTTTTATGCAGAATCCTCAGGTTCAGACACAGGAGTTAACCCTTAGGTGGGAAGCAGGTATAGAGAGCTAGTGACCCAGGCTGGCTGAGGCATGACAGTACCTCCCTCCTTACAAGGTGCACTCCGGGCACCTAGGGCAGCCCATATCAGAGAAGTAGCAAGGAGGTCACCACCAACCATCAGAGTCTGAGTCTGGATCATCGTAAATGTCCCCATGAGCATGTAGGGCCTGCTCAAAGATCTCCAAATCCTCCTCCGGACTAAAGTCCCGTTGGATGCCCAGACGCAACCCTCAGGAGTAGGACTGTCCACAGGGGCACAGGCGTGAGAGGGGTGCTGGTGGCAACACCCACACTGATGGGTGAAGGAACTGGCTCCTTAGCTGCCAGGCGCTGTTCGTATGCAGTAAGCTCAGAGTCTGGCACGATGAAGCCATCAGAGGCTATGGACAGAGTCTGGATTTGGTCTGGTGGCTTGGTTGAGTCTCAGAAGGTAGGGTGTCACAACCATAGAACCCCGAATTGAATGCAGGTCTCTTAAGCAGGGCCCCAATTTGTCGTCCAGGACCACCTTGAGGATGCTTAGCAGTCTGGGGGTCATAGTAGAGGCCACCAGGAGAGGAGCAACCTCCATAGGTTCTTGGTCTGTGGGGAATGTGGGCTCCACACCCATGGGTTCTTCCTCGCTAGGCTCAGTAGGCAGAGTCTCCATGTACTCGGCAATCGAGTCCTCCTTAGAACTTTCCTCCTCCGAGGAGACCACACTGGATGCAGGCCTCCTGGGTACAGGAGTTCGACAAAGCTTGCCAACATTGGTAGCCTGACGAGGCTTGACAGCAGCTGGAATCTGGCGGACTTGCAGCAACTTGGCGAAGCTTGGCAGCAACTGGAGTCTGACGGGACTTGGCAGCAGCTTGGCGAGGCTTGGCAGCAGCTTGGCGAAGCTTGGTAGCGACTGGAGTCTGACGGGATTTGGCAGCGGCTTGGCGTGGCACAGGACCAGCGGCTTGGCGTGGCACAGGACCAGCGGCTTGGCGTGGCACAGGACCAGCGGCTTGGCGTGGCACAGGACCAGCGGCTTGGCGTGGCACAGGACCAGCGGCTTGGCGTGGCACAGGACCAGCAGCTTGGCGTGGCACAGGACCAGCAGCTTGGCGTGGCACAGGACCAGCAGCTCGGCGTGGCACAGGACCAGCGGCTTGGCGTGGCACAGGACCAGCGGCTTGGCGTGGCACAGGACCAGCGGCTTGGCGTGGCACAGGAGCAGCGGCTTGGCGTGGCACATGAGCAGTGGCTTGGCGTGGCACAGGAGCAGTGGCTTGAGGCTTAGCAGGTCTGATGGGACAGACATCTATTCGGTGCAGATCTGACCCGCAGTAGAAGCATTGGTTCAGCCTTCTACGCCTTTCTCTCTGTGACTCCACAGAAGGTGCCTGGGCTCTGCATTCAGGTGGAGAGCGATTAGCCACAGCTGGTTGCTGCAATGCTCTGCTCTCTGGTGAAGGCCTGACAGGGCCAGGTGTAAGAGGAAAACAGTCCATGAGATTCCATACATCCTCTACCACAAGCAGCAGCTGATAAGCAATGTCCTCCAGTGCATGTATTACCCCCACGGGCCTGGTGTAGGGCTCTTTCATTATGTCAGGTTCGTGCCAGGAAGGAGCCATGGCACAGCCTCAGTGTGATGTTATATTCCCAAGCGCTGGGGGTGAGCAGGCAGAAAGACACAGGAGACAGTAAATGCACAACAAAGCTTGTATTGTGGGATGGTGGACCACGTAGTCTCTCTCCAGATCCGCTTGAGGAGAAGCAGGAGCCTTTAGGCAAATGTACCTTGATAGTAGGTTGGTCTCCTTGGAGAGAGCTGGAGGGCTGGAAGCCACTTGAGTGTCTCTGGACCCACTGGATAGTGGGCCACGCAGTGGATCGTCCAGCACGCAGGAACCAGGTAATGCAGACACAGCAAGGATGCACGGCAGAGCAAAATAAATCAGGAACATACAATGACAAGAGGGAGCTCTCAAGACCTCTGGACACTGGGAAGGAAAAAACACAAAATGAAAGAGCAAAGGGGAGAAGGGTGTGGTCTGGTTTTATGCAGAATCCTCAGGTTCAGACACAGGAGTTAACCCTTAGGTGGGAAGCAGGTATAGAGAGCTAGTGACCCAGGCTGGCCACAGCAGGCTCTCAGGGCTGAGGCATGACAATTAGGGTGCAAGGTGTTCGAAAGAACACAAAGTGATGACAAACAAGCATTATCTGTGGAAGATAACCTCTTCCTTGAGATCATGAGCAAAGAAGTCTTCATAGATGAATCAAACAACTGGGTAGCTCCTTTACCTTTCCGTTTACCACAATGTCACCTCCGAATAACAGAAGACAAGCAATGAAGCGTCTCCTTTCCATGCAATGCACTCTGAACAGAGTGACCCGCATTAGGAAGTCCACCCATCCAGAACAGTGGCATTACATCAGTACAGATAAAAATCCAGCTGACCACGGGACTAGACCTATAACAGCATCTGCCCTACAACACACTAACTGGTTCTCAGGTCCACCCTTTCTAAACAGGAGAGAGAAAGGAGAGAGTGCTCAGTCAGAGACCTTTGAACTTATAGAACCAGATGATGACAAGGAAATACGACCACAAGTCACAACGTTAATTACTAAATCTACCGGAGGTAGTCTAGGCACGTACAGGTTTGAAAGATTCTCAAATTGGAAGTCACTTACTCGAGCAGTAGCAAAACTTATTACTTTAGCCAAATCTTTCTGCAGAGCTACAAACACTGACAAGTGTGATGACAATCATCTCGTACAAGCTAAAATCAACATTATCAGATGTGTACAACAAGAAGTTTTCAAAGAAGACATCAAGTGTCTTACTAAAAGAGAAGAGCTCCCCAAACATAGTTCACTTAGAAAACTGAACCCTATCTTGGATGAAAACGGAGTCATGAAAATTGGAGGTCGTATGTCAGCAAGTGACATAACTATTGAGGAGAAACATCCCTACATCATACCCAAGAACCATCACCTTTCGTTGCTATTGATAAGACATTATCATGAACAAATTGGTCATCAGGGACGCCACTTCACTGAAGGAGCAGTCCGGTCATCTGGATTCTGGATTATAGGAGGTAAACGACTGATCTCCAATGTAATTCATAAATGTGTAATTTGTAGAAAATTAGAGGAAAACTTGAAGAACAAAAGATGTCAGACTTAGACTTACTTCGGAACCACCATTCACGCATGTTGGATTAGATGTCTTTGGTCCTTGGAACGTCTCCTTTCGTCGGACCAGAGGACACAGCACAGGGACTAAGCGTTGGGCCGTTCTGTTTTCTTGTATGAGCACTAGAGCAGCACACATAGAAGTGATTGAGTCCTTGTCTACGTCAAGCTTCATCAATGCCCTGAGAAGATTTATTTATATCCGAGGACCCGTAAAGCAACTTCGCTCTGACTGTGGTACGAACTTTGTAGGAGCTTGCAAGGAACTGAAGATTAACACGGAAGGCTCTGAGATGGATACTTACCTTCAAGAACAAGGATGTATTTGGACCTTTAATCCTCCGCATGCATCACATATGGGAGGAGCTTGGGAAAGGATGATCGGAGTCGCTCGTCGTATTCTAGATGCCTTGCTTCTAAAAGCTACCTCTACACGTCTTACACATGAAGTCCTGACCACACTCATGGCTGAAGTCATGGCCATCATGAACGCTCGACCTTTAGTTCCAGTATCCACAGATCCTGAAATGCCAGAAGTATTGACACCCGCGATGCTTCTGACTCTGAAAGTCAAAACAACAACGGCACCTCCTGGAGATTTTGAACTCAAAGATCTTCATGCCAAGCAGTGGAAGCAAGTGCAGAGTCTTGCAGACACATTCTGGAGACGATGGAGACAGGAATATTTAGTGACGCTCCAGCCACGCAGGAAATGGCAAGCTGACAAGCCTAACTTACAAGTCGGAGACGTTGTCTTACTGAAAGACACTCAAGTTCATAGAAATGAATGGCCTGTTGGACTTATTATCAAAGTTGTACCTAGTGTTGACAACAAAGTTAGAAAAGTAGAAATTAAAGTCATGAAGGAAGGTACTCCAAAAGTTTATTTTTAGGCCTGTTTCTGAAGTTGTCTTACTTCTCAAAAAGGATACATAGTTGCATAATGTTATTATCCAAAGTGGGGAGTGTTCTGTCACTCACAATTTCTAAGCATTTCGTTTATTAGAGTACTGTTTCTTTAATTGAGCGGCCATTACTGATGCCATGCAGTACAGTTACTTCCTGGTAGAGCCAGATTCAACCAGCATAGCTACCAGTGAGTCAAGCAGAAAGCAAGCTCCACAGTTCTGTTACACAGGCCTTCTGCTTATAAGTCTGTAAGTAGAACCTTCATGTTTTTAGTTATGTATATATTTTTAGCAACTCAAAGCACTGTTAGATTAGTTTAGTAGTGTTTGATTGTCTTCACATTAAGTTAAACTTCTGTTAGCCAGTAATTTACATCTAGGTAGCATGCCTGTCACTTATTTGTGTAGATTTGCATTCCTAGACTAATATATTGCCATAATTCCGTATTTTCCACAGTTTTACAAAGTTTAAAGATCTGAAAAGTAAAGATACAAATAAAGTTCAGTAAAGACTTTTCTTCAATCCTGCTTCCAGATTTTTATTATGTTAGCTGTCTGCCAAGCTTTGTACCTCAGACACACTGTGAGGGCAGAACAGTGTCAATGAAGAATTCACAAAAGAAACATTTACTACTGTATTACAAAACCAATTGATGTCATTTTAGTTGCATATGGTTCTTTAAAAAGTCCTTGTAGGATTTAGTCTTAGATTAGAGGGGCAAAGGTTTAAAAGTAACATCAGGAAGCATTATTTTACTGAGCGGGTGGTGGATACAGGGAACAGCCTTCCAGTAGAAGTGGTAGAGGCCAAAACAGTAATTGAATTTAAGCAAGCATGGGATAGGCATAAGGCTATCCTAAACAAAAGATAAATCCAAGTAAAGTATCCATGTAATTGGGCAGACTAGATGGGCCGAAAGAAAAATGTCGGCAGATAAGAACCTATGTTTCTATGTTTCTATTTCATTCTGAATACAATTACAAATGTACACTAAATTCCCTAAAACCCTTTACAGCATTGGGGGTTGAATAATTTTGAACACAACTGTATATATATATATATATATATATATATATAGCAATGTGTTTAAATCTGTCCTTCGGAAATTAAACAATATGGCCACTAGGGGGAGCCAGTGTATAACATATGAAAAGGATTATGCTGGACTAAGAGATTTATGAACTTCATCCCCCAGAAACCCTGGGAACAGGAGGGGGGAAGGAGGAGCTTGCGCCAGGAAGTGGAGGATCTCATGTGCAGCGTGTGGAGAACAGTGTGAGGAGAGAGGGAGCAGTCACATGGATAACACTCTGGGATCTTTGCAAATTGGCTGTGGAGAATCGGCGGCATCCAGTGCTGGAGGATCGGGGAGACTGTGGATCAATTGGCTGTATGTGTGTCATGCTGGACTGTTCCTGTTTCAAGTGCATTCTGGAGAAGAGGGACCTTGAATAAAGAGGTTGCAGACGGAGCAGAGCGCTGGCGGCACCCGGGCTCTGACCTGAGGAGAACCGGATTGGGAGTGCAGACAAAGATAGCACCGGGTTCCAGGCCGTAGAGAGGACAGATCATCTTGAGAGGGACCTTTCTCTAGTGTTTCCTCTGTCCAGGACAAGCTGTTTCGCCAGATAGGTGAGAGGCCTCAAGGCCTACGGTTCCGAAACGAAAGTGCGCACTTGGCTAATTGCTTCAATCCACAGTGCCCCAACGTTGACTAGCTGAAGACAATTTTGCTCATTCACTGGCCAGTTGAATATACTGTATGTAACCGGCCTACACCCTTGCTGCCCGTTCGTATCGACTCTGCATTGTGTTTTGTGTGTTGTTGAGCATCAAAGATGAGACGAGACCGGTAACTGGATCGCTGGGAACATGCGATTTTAATCTGAGTAAAAACATATGTAGCGCTCACTCCCGGATGAGCCGCTGAATAAACCTCGGGTTAGTCTCTCCGCACTAGGGAATATATATACACCAGCACTGTTGTGGATTTTATAAATTATATACTTTACTGATCCCAATAAAGTGACACATATAATACAATTACGGTATAGGAACGACAGGATTTTCGTAATGCGGGAAACACGCGGTGGCAAAAAGAAAGGATTAACCCCTTCGTTTCTGGAGTGTAAGTCCCATAAGAGTAGTGTCCCAAAAAGGTGTGTGTGTGTGTGTGTTCTCAGGTACCCGGGTACTATAGTCAACTGGCCAGTGAATGGATTTAGCAAATCTTCGACTAGTCACGTTGGGGCCCTGTAGATTTAAACAATACTGCAGCGTGCTTGGTTTAAACTTTGACTGTGGCCTGGAAGGCCTCTCACCCATCCTCCAGACAATCTGTTCCGCTGTCCGATCAAGGATCTCTCTCCGCTTGGTTATACTGGAACTCTGTGCTACCGGATCCGCTTCTCCTACTTGTCCGATTTTGGTAACGAGAATTACAGCCTACCGCCTGCACTCCCAGTGGATCATCGCGGTCTCCTAACTCTGGGTCCAACTGGAACGTTGTGTCTGCGCAAAAACCTCTCGGCGATGTGTGGATAGATCTCCACCAGCACTGTCTCTGATTATCAGCACCCGCAAGGCAGCTCCTGCTCTCCGGCCTGGTCTTAATCTCTGGCAGTCTCACGTGCGTCTTCCACCTTTCGTCGCTCGGCTCACACTGGCTCTCCTTCGGAAGAGGCTGCGGATGTCCTTCTCTCTCTCTCCCACCCACTTCCTGTCCCCGCCGCAAAGCATGATGGAAAACGTAGTCCTGTTGTGTCCAGTATACTCTACATTGCGCTTGTCTCCCCCGGTGGCCAAACCCGAGCAATACAACAGAGTTTTAAACAGCGCTACACATATATAAAACACGGCAATGAGAATATCCTCTGTGACATCCACCTCAAGCAGCTCCCTCGTGATCTGCAATGCTGAGTAATATAGTCACATTACAATACAATAAATATATACATATATACCTCGGGATAGTCTCACCGTACTAGGAAATAACTATATACCAGCACTGTTGTGGATTTTTATATATTATATTCTTTACTGATGCCAATAAAGCAGCATATATTACGCATATACGGTATTTGAATGACAAGAATTCGTAACGCGGGAAAAACACGCGGTGGTAAAAGAAACGGTTAACCCCCTCAGTTCTGGAGTGTAAGTCCCGTGAATAATCGCTCAAAAAATATGTGTGTCGAACGCCCAATCGACTCTGTTGTCATCCGCGCTATCCAGAGAAGAAATTTCTGACACTATCAAATCCCTCCCACGTCACAAAGCCCCGGGCCCTGACGGCCTGACAGACCTATACTACTCCAATTTTGCTTCACTTCTATTGCCCCACCTCCACAAAACGTTTGAGAAGGCCTCGGAACTGGGCTCCTTCCCGGTCGACATGTTACGAGCCCACGTTATCACGCTCCCTAAGCCGGGTAAAACGCCAGACTTATGCCCGAACCTAAGACCCATATCCTTATTGAATGTAGACCTCAAGATATACAGCAAAGCATTGGCGGCCCGATTAAAACTGATCTTACCATCTTTGATAGGACAAGACCAGGTGGGATTTATACATCGACGTCACGGCCCAGATAGTACAAAAAAACTGCTGAACCTGATGGAGGCGATGAGGAGGCTCGAGCAGCCTAGCCTTGTGGTCTCTTTAGATGCGGAGAAGGCGTTCGACAGGGTCGGCTGGTTATTTATGCGCTCAACTCTTTCTAAGTTCAAGTTCCCACCCAAATTCCTCAATGCCGTGCAGGCGATCTATGACGCTCCGTCAGCCAGAGTCCTAAACTCAGGATTCCTCTCCGATGAATTCGCTATCTCGAACGGGACCCGACAGGGTTGTCCCCTCTCACCTCTTCTGTACGCCCTAGTCCTAGAGCCATTGGCGCAAGCCATCCGACAAAATGATTTGATCAGGGGGGTTTCTATAGGCCCAACCATATACAAACTAAACCTATATGCTGATGACATTCTCCTGACCCTAACGTGTCCCTCCCGGCCCTCCAGACAGAACTCACTTCATATGCTGCGGCGTCCTATCATCTTGTTAACGCACAAAAGACACAAGCCCTCCCCATAAACATATCTCCCACACATTTGCAGGCACTTACGAGACGGTACCATTTTGACTGGCGCAGCTCACTTTTGACATATTTGGGGGTACGGATTACTAAAAAGGCATCGGACCTGATACCACAGAACTACACACGGCTTATGTCCAATGTAAAATCCCTGTTGGGGACCTGGCAGCGGGGGGGGGGGGGGGGAAGTCTCATGGTTAGGTAGAATGGCTGCTGTAAAAATGTCGATCATCCCTAAACTCCTGTATATCTTCCGAACCCTTCCAGTTAAATTACCCAAATCGTACCTAGATTCCTTCCAATCACTTTTAATGACATACGTTTGGAATCATAAGCGCCCTAGGGTGTCTAGGAGACTGTTGTATTATCGCCACAGAGACGGAGGCCTCAACCTATTTCACGTCCACAGGTACCACTGGGCCTCATGCCTGGCATCCCTTTCGGAAGTGTTTAGACCTTCCCCGATGCCGCAGTGGCTGGCGGTGGAGGCGGCTTACATGCAGGGTCATTCACTGAGCGACTTGTTATGGATACCTCCGACCCTGAGACCCAATATGAGAGAGATGCACGCCTCCACGGTTTTTCCACTTATGTGGCTGGGATCGACATATGTCACTATTCACAAACTACCACCCCCTCGCGATGGCCCGCCCGCTGCAGGCCTTGAGGTATCTACCCGCATGTTGCTATAAGACCTTGGCTCAAATGTGGAGTATCGCACATACACCATTTATTTGGACAAACAGCCATCCTGCCCTTCGGAGACTTATAAACACGATATGGGGTGTCGAATAATATGTTTTTATCATACATGCAACTATATTCCTACCTCAAACAGAGCCCAATCTCCTCATCCCTATCCTCCCTTCTCCCTCCACTCTCGAGACAGAACAACTGTTTTGCCTAGATCCGCTGTCCACGATTAAACCGATCTCAATGTTCTACCGCGTGCTTAACACCCCCCAAAGAGCGGAACGATGGCCCTATCAACGACAATGGGAACACGATCTCTCACTCACTTTAACCCCTTCCCGACCGAGGACGTACCATGTACGTCATTGCAGCGGGTCTCTCTTAGACCCGCTGACGTACATGGTACGTCCTGCCGTTTTTGAGCTGCTGGAAGCGATCGGATCGCTTCCAGCAGCTCAAACGCCATTGCAGGATGCCTGGGAGTCCAGGCATCCGTGCAATGGCCGTTAGAAGTGCCGGGGCACCATGTGATCGCTCCCCGGGAGCGATCTACATCCGGTTGCACCGGAGAGGTGCCCGGCACTTCTACAGAGCGCTGGAAGCGATCGGATCGCTTCCAGCTGCTCTGAGCATATTACAAGGATGCCTCGACATCGAGGCATCCTTGTAATATACTTACCTGCCGCTGGTCCGTCCGTGATCGCTCCCCCGAGCGATCACTTCCGGTAGCGGCAGGAAGTACTGAGTGCCACGAGGTATCGTGGCACTCAGTACAAAATCGATCACTTCAGTGATCAGGTGCTCTGCTGGGTGCCTCGAGGGATCAAGGCACCCAGCAGAGTAAAAAAAAGTGAAAAAAAAGTAAAAAAAAGTGTAAAAAAAAGTGTGTAAAAAAAGAAAAATAAATAAAATAAACTGACAGTTAGGGGTAGGGTTAGGGTTAGGGTTAGGGTTAGGGGTAGGGTTAGGGTTAGGGGTAGGGTTAGGGTTAGGGTTAGGGTTAGGGTTAGGGGTAGGGTTAGGGTTAGGGTTAGGGTTAGGGGTAGGGGTAGGGTTAGGGGTAGGGTTAGGGTTAGGGTTAGGGTTAGGGGTAGGGGTAGGGTTAGGGGTAGGGTTAGGGTTAGGGTTAGGGTTAGGGTTAGGGTTAGGGGTAGGGTTAGGGTTAGGGGTAGGGTTAGGGGTAGGGTTAGGGTTAGGGGTAGGGTTAGGGTTAGGGGTAGGGTTAGGGGTAGGGTTAGGGTTAGGGGTAGGGGTAGGGGTAGGGTTAGGGGTAGGGTTCTAAGGGCAGGGTCAGGGGTAGGGTTAGGGTTCTAAGGGCAGGGTCATCTTGGGGCTGAGTGGGATGTTCCTAGCCTGCCTCATCAGAGAGGCAGGCTAGCAACATCCAATCAGAAGTTAGAAAAAATCAAAATAAAATTTCTAATTTGTCAGGTCAGGCCAATATTTTGTAAATATTGGCTCTGACCTCTGTGATTCTCCCTCCCTCTCCTCACTTGTGTTTTGGTGAGCGAGAGAGAGAGATCAGATTTGACAGGTTAGAGATTTTAGTGAGATTTAGTGAGATTAGAAAAATTGAGGCAGATTTAGAGAGATTTTAGGGAGATTTAGAAGAATTGAGGCAGGTTTAGAGGGATTTAGAGAGATTTAGGTGTTTATTTGTATTTTCTTGTGAAACCCAACGGTTCTTCTAAGAACCAACAATCCGCTTATATATATATAATAATTATAAAATTTTATAATCTATTATATATAATGTCTGAGAGGGTGTACAACGCCGAGGAGGCATATGCCATCCTGGCGTCAGAATCTGAGGCATCTGCGTCAGACTCAGACCCTCATTTCGACCCCCGCTAACTGCTCAGAGGCGTCGCTAGATACATTATCTATGCTGGCTGATGTATCTAGTGATGTTTCTGATGCAGATCCTGGGTCACCACCTGCCAGCAGGAGACGCACAGCTCCAGCTGAGGAGTGGGTAGTGCCTCATCGCCAGAGGCCAGATATCCCTCCTTTCACGGCAAATCCTGGCATCAATATTGATGTTGCAGGATTTACCGCCACACAGTTTTTGCAGGTGTTTATGGGGGATGATTTGTTGGGCCACATCGTGGCCCAATCAAATCTGTATGCCCATCAGCATTGTGCTGCGAAGCCAGACTCCTACTTGGCAAGGCAGCAATGGACCCCGCTAGATGTGCCAGAATTTCTGAAATTCTGGGCACTTACTATGCTGAGGGCATCATAAAGAAGCCCTCAATTCGCTCCTGCTGGAGCAGTAGCCCCATCTGCTCTACCCCCATTTACCTCCAATCAATGTCACGTAGAAGGTATGAAAACATTTTGCGTTTCATGCACTTCAGTGACAACAGCCTGTGCTCCCCTAGAGAGCATCCCCAGTTTGACAGGCACCAGACTTTTACATTTTATTCGTACATTTTTATGTTCTACAATTGGTGCTGTATTTTGCCAAAATCTTTGCACACCTATGCATGGGGGGCATGGGTGTACTCAGGAGATCTTGCAGAAAACAACCTGGAGAGTTTTCATGCAGTAACAAACAACAGTGTCTGCTAAGGCTAGGGTCAGACGAGCGTGATTTCTACGGACTGTACGTCCGTGCAGTACGGACATCGTCAGTACGGAAGACGCAGTAGTGGTCACACAGTCCGTTTTTTCACTGACATTTATTTTTTGACAGATGTAGGAGGGACAATAAATTCAATTGCAAAACCATTTTGTCCGTGAAAAATGCAGGACGTATAAATGCAGTCCGTCTGACCACGTTCCATCACTCACACACAAAGCTATGCAGACGTTGCGGACGCAGCGCACTTTGTGCGGCCGTTCTAGCGGTTCTACGTTCTTGCCTGCCTTGCGTCCGTGGGCCGCGGCCGTTGTGCGTCCGCAGTTCAGTGCGGACGTACTTCGTGTGTCGGGCTCCATTGGACTTTATGTCATGCTATCACGGACGTACTTTTAGGCGCGATCACGGACGTGAACACACTACGCTCGTCTGACCCTAGCCTAAATCACAGTCCAAAACTACTGTGGGCGTAAAAATCAGAAATTTGAAAAATTACCGCCACACACACCTTGTTGCCAAATGTTTTGGGCTAAAACCGTTGCATCCATGGCATCAAAGCACTCCATATGCAATACCTTGGGGTGTCAACATAACAAATATAAACAATTTTCTGGCAATAATTCAAACTGGGGTATGCGGTAGACCCAAAACCAAAGATAGGCTAGCTGAAGAAATAATCTCAATTTCAACTCTAATGACAAAGTCATAAAAATTGTATTTGAACCTTCCCAAAATCCTGGCAAACCTAGGCATGGGGGGCATGGGTGTACTCAGGAGATCTTGCAGAAAACAACCTGGAGAGTTTTCATGCAGTAACAAACAACAGTGTCTGCTAAATCACAGTCCAAAACTACTGTGGGCGTAAAAATCTGAAAATTGAAAAATTACCGCCACACACCTTCTCAAATGTTTTGGGCTAAAACCGTTGCATCCATGGCATCAAAGCACTCCATATGCAATACCTTGGGGTGTCAACATAACAAATATAAACAATTTTGGCAATAATTCAAACTGGGGTATGCGGTAGACCCAAAACCAAAGCTAGGCCTAGCTGAAGAAATAATCTCAATTTCAACTCCAATGACAAAGTCATAAAAATTGTATTTGAACCTTCCCAAAATCCTGGCAAACCTATGCATGGGGGGCATGGGTGTACTCAGGAGACCTTGCAGAAAACAACCTGGAGAGTTTTCATGCAGTAAAAAACAGTGTCTCCTAAATCACAGTCCAAAACTGATGTGGGTGTGAAAATGAAAAATGACCACCAAACAGTATCTAATTTGTTTGGAGCAAACGGATGCATCCATAGCATAAAAACACTCCATTTACAATACTTTGGGGTGTTAGCTTACCAAATATATGCACGTTCATAAAACTGGGGTATGTAAAAAGGCCCCTAAAAAGAAGATAAGCAAAGAAGATACTGTATGTCAAATTAGAAAATTGACAAGCACATGTCAAAGATTGGCGTAGCCCCCAAAAACAACAGAACAAATCTATATATGGGTGGTATCAATTTACTCAGAAGATGTTGCTGAACATATTTTGGGGTGTTTTTTGGCAGTAACCCATAACTGGATTTGACAATTCATGCCTAAAGTACAATGTGTGTGAAAAAATAACACAAAAAGTGACTACCTGAAAGATTGACAAAGAGCTAGTGCATGGAAAGTGTTAAAACAACTCTTTGAAGCACCCTAGGGTGTGCCCTTTCTAAAAATATATGGTTTGATGGGGGAAATTACTTTGGCCGGCTTCAAAAATGTCCCAAATAGGACATGGGTGCATGATGACGAAATGTGAAAATTCCAAGTTGGAAAACTGAAATGCGCACCCCAAAATAAGGCCTTTTAGCCCCCAAATGACCCGACATACCTATACATGGGTGGTATCAATTTACTCAGAAGATGTTGCTGAACATATTTTGGGGTGTTTTTTGGCAGTAACCCATAACTGGATTTGACAATTCATGCCTAAAGTACAATGTGTGTGAAAAAATAACACAAAAAGTGACTACCTGAAAGATTGACAAAGAGCTAGTGCATGGAAAGTGTTAAAATACAACTCTTTGAAGCACCCTAGGGTGTGCCCTTTCTAAAAATATATGGTTTGATGGGGGTAAATTACTTTGGCCGGCTTCAAAAATGTCCCAAATAGGACATGGGTGCATGATGACGAAATATGAAAATTCCAAGTTGGAAAACTGAAATGCGCACCCCCCAAAAATAAGGCCTTTTAGCCCCCAAATGACCCGACATACCTATACATGGGTGGTATCAATTTACTCAGAAGATGTTGCTGAACATATTTTGGGGTGTTTTTTGGCAGTAACCCATAACTGGATTTGACAATTCATGCCTAAAGTACAATGTGTGTGAAAAAATAACACAAAAAGTGACTACCTGAAAGATTGACAAAGAGCTAGTGCATGGAAAGTGTTAAAATACAACTCTTTGAAGCACCCTAGGGTGTGCCCTTTCTAAAAATATATGGTTTGATGGGGGTAAATTACTTTGGCCGGCTTCAAAAATGTCCCAAATAGGACATGGGTGCATGATGACGAAATGTGAAAATTCCAAGTTGGAAAACTGAAATGCGCACCCCCCAAATAAGGCCTTTTAGCCCCCAAATGACCCGACATACCTATACATGGGTGGTATCAATTTACTCAGAAGATGTTGCTGAACATATTTTGGGGTGTTTTTTGGCAGTAACCCATAACTGGATTTGACAATTCATGCCTAAAGTACAATGTGTGTGAAAAAATAACACAAAAAGTGACTACCTGAAAGTTTGACAAAGAGCTAGTGCATGGAAAGTGTTAAAATACAACTCTTTGAAGCACCCTAGGGTGTGCCCTTTCTAAAAATATATGGTTTGATGGGGGTAAATTACTTTGGCCGGCTTCAAAAATGTCCCAAATAGGACATGGGTGCATGATGACGAAATGTGAAAATTCCAAGTTGGAAAACTGAAATGCGCACCCCCAAATAAGGCCTTTTAGCCCCCAAATGACCCGACATACCTATACATGGGTGGTATCAATTTACTCAGAAGATGTTGCTGAACATATTTTGGGGTGTTTTTTGGCAGTAACCCATAACTGGATTTGACAATTCATGCCTAAAGTACAATGTGTGTGAAAAAATAACACAAAAAGTGACTACCTGAAAGTTTGACAAAGAGCTAGTGCATGGAAAGTGTTAAAATACAACTCTTTGAAGCACCCTAGGTGTGCCCTTTCTAAAAATATATGGTTTGATGGGGGTAAATTACTTTGGCCGGCTTCAAAAATGTCCCAAATAGGACATGGGTGCATGATGACGAAATGTGAAAATTCCAAGTTGGAAAACTGAAATGCGCACCCCCCAAATAAGGCCTTTTAGCCCCCAAATGACCCGACATACCTATACATGGGTGGTATCAATTTACTCAGAAGATGTTGCTGAACATATTTTGGGGTGTTTTTTGGCAGTAACCCATAACTGGATTTGACAATTCATGCCTAAAGTACAATGTGTGTGAAAAAATAACACAAAAAGTGACTACCTGAAAGTTTGACAAAGAGCTAGTGCATGGAAAGTGTTAAAATACAACTCTTTGAAGCACCCTAGGGTGTGCCCTTTCTAAAAATATATGGTTTGATGGGGGTAAATTACTTTGGCCGGCTTCAAAAATGTCCCAAATAGGACATGGGTGCATGATGACGAAATGTGAAAATTCCAAGTTGGAAAACTGAAATGCGCACCCCCCAAATAAGGCCTATTAGCCCCCAAATGACCCAACATACCTATACTTGGGTGGTATCAATTTACTCAGAAGATGTTGCTGAACATATTTTGGGGTGCTTTTTGGCAGTAAACCTTAAAGTTCACAGTACATGTATTCTTAAATTGCGTTCAAAAAAAAAAAATCACCAAAATTTTTTTTTTTTTCAAACTTTGGCATAGATTTGTGGTAAAATGGTTTGCATGGAAAGAGTCAAAATACCCCAAGTTTAATACCTTGATTTGTGTACTTTAAAAAAATATGTATATGTGGAGGGTTATTCAGGAATTAGTGACAGATATCAGTGTTACAATGTCACTATCACTAGTTTTGAAAATAAACTCTTTGGAAATGGCAAAGTGCTACTTGCACTTATTGTTGCATAAAATAAGGAAAAAAGCGAGGAATATGTAAACATTGGGTATTGCTAAACTCAGTACTAAATTTAGAAACTACTAAGGAATAAAAAAATTTTGACGGTTGTTGATACATAAGAAATTTTGGGGGTCAAAGTTCGAAAAAGTGGTGTTTTTTCAATTTTTGTGTCATATTTCACAATATTTTTTATAGTAAATTATATGAAATGATGAAAAAAAATGGTATCTTTATAAAGTCCATTTAGTGACGAGAAAAAACAGTGTAAAATATGTGTGGTTACATAAACGAGTAAGAGGAAAATTTGACGTAAACACTAAGAGCGCAGAAACGTAAAAACAGCTGCGGTCACGAACGGACGGATTTGTGTAAAACCGCCCGGTCACTAAGGGGTTAACCCCAACTCAATGGGCAAATGCACATATGTTTGCGGTGGGAGCATCGAGATGTGCGACGCTGGTGGAAACACAGAGGAAGATTCTGTACCGCTGGTACATGACACCGGATAAGATACATCGCTTCTCGCCGCTCATTTCTGATACATGCTGGAGGTGCGGACAGGCAACAGGAACAATGGGACACATCTGGTGGCTCTGCCCCATCCTATCCCCGCTGTGGCAAGATATAGCTAAACTGGCGACGGAAGTCTTGGGCACCCCGATTCCATGCACGCCAGAAGTTCTGCTGTTGGGCGTTATACATCTCCCTCGCACTCATACAAAAATGCTTTTTATAATCATTTCAACCACAGCTTTGCTAATCGCTCGACAATGGAAATCTGCAGTGATTCCTACGCAGAAACAGGTCGTGAACACATTAGACCAATACCGTCAATTTGATTCCCGAGCCTCATTCCAGTGTGGCCTTTCTCCGCCTGCCAAAGACCCCTGGTCGTTATGGGATATCCACAAGCTCTATAAAGCGTGCGGTTTATAACTATGCTATATTCCTGTCATGAACTTACAAGGTGTTGTATATCGTGCTCTGAGATCCCCCTCCCCCTTTATAGACAGTTGATATTATTATTATTATTATAATTTTTTTTTTTTCTTTTTTCTTTTTTTTTTTCTTTTTCCCTTTCCTGCTTGTTTGTGGGTATATGTTTTGTATTTTTCTGAAAACACTAATAAAAATTTAAGTTTAAAAAAAAAAAAAAAATATGTGCGTGTTGTCTCGGGTACAACTGGCCAGTGAATGAAACAAAACAATCTTTGACTAGTCACCGTTGGGGCCCTGTGAATTTAAACAATATTGCAGCGTGCGTTTCTGTATTGGAACTGCGGCCTGGAGGCCTCTCACCAATCCGATGAACGAAACTGTCCAGCTCTCGATGCCTCGACCACAAGATCTTCTCCGCGGTGTACTGGGACTCCGTTCTACTGAATCTGCTCACAGCTTGCCCAATCTCCGCAACTGGAACACCGATCCACTGCCTGCACTCCCAATCGATCAGCGCAGCCTCCTAGCTTTTTCCTCCAGACCTCTCAGCGCTGCGCAGGTAGGTCTCAACGTGACTACTGTCCCGATCTCCAGCACCCGTAAGACAGCGTCTGTACTCCAGCCTGGTTGCGATCCCTGACAGCTCTAACGTGCGTCCTCCACCTTTCACTGCTCCGCTCACTCTGCTTCTGCCTTGCACGAGGCTGCTGATCTCTTTCCTCTTCCTGTCCTCACACAAAGGATGATGGTACATGTAGTTCGGTTTTGTCCAGCATAGTCTAACAATGTCTCTGTCTCCCTCTGGTGGCAGCAATAGTTCAATGCACCAGAATACAGTGTTTTTAAAAAAGTGCTACATACAAATAAAACATAAAAATGGGAATAAAACAAATCATACCGCAGCAAAAACATATATAAAACACAGCAATGAGAATATCCTCTGTGACATCCACCTACATAGACCAAGCATAGGATTAGCACAGATTTATCAGATGTTGTGCTGATATTTTACAATCAAAGCCCTGTGCTAAACAATAGAGCTATTTTACTCTGTATAACTGAACCTCCTAGAGGAACTAACATAACAACTACACATATATAAAGTTTAAATCTAAACACAGAAACCGTTTTGGGAGAACTTTTGCATGGGTTTAGAACGCTAAGGGATGAGAATCTGAGAGCTTCACATAACACCTCCTACCTCAAGCAGCTTCCTCGCGATCTGAAGGAAAAGCCCGGGCTCACATGGGATGAGGTCATGCCTCATTAGCATATAAGCATTAACTCCTAAACGGCTGCACAAAATTAAAACAAAAACAAACCAAAAGCTTTCTTTGGGTGAGACATTCACAATACTACAGGAGTTTCTCTAAAATGGGGGATATTAGGGTAATTAACACATACTGTGCTCTTAAAGAGACACACATATTTACATGGGTTACATGTAGTACCCGGGTACCCGAAGACACTATCTTGAACGGGACTTAAACTCGCAAACTGAGGGATATTAACCATTTATTTTCCGCTGCGTGTTTTTCCCGCGTTGTGCAATCCTGTTATTTCTCTCAACGTACGTGTGTATTATATGCCACTATTGATCCAGTAAAGTATATAACTTAGAAAATCCACAACAGTGCTGAGCCCCATTCAATACCTCAGTAGCTGCTGAATTGCTGCAGCGCAGCAATTCAGTTTGCTTCAGCAGTGTCATTGAACGCTTTGGATCCGAATTTCGAATCCAAAATGGCCGATTTCTTAATAAAGAATCAGATTGTATTTCGTATGACTCGGGCAACAGTTGAGGTATATATGATAAAGAAAAGCAGTCAGCACAATTTCGTTTTGTACGCACACACCACAAATGATAGTTTATATTGAATAAACGTTATGTTTACTTCTGAAACAAAATATAAATTGAGCTGTAATATATGTCTATGTGCAGGGGTAAATAATAAATAAATATTTTGTGCTTTGGTGAACAAAAACCTCAAAACTATCATTGCCGTACGGAATTGTTACTTGCTTCATGGCGGCGGCCATCTTTAATACGTCACACTCAGCTACTCGCAGCATCTCCTCAGGTCGCTGCAAGTGCTAGGTTAGCAGTGCTGAGCGCTGAGCAGCAGAACGGCGTTCAGTGGCAAGTTGCTAACTTAGCACTTGCAGCGGCTGAGGTATTAATACGCGCCTCTGGTGTATAGTGATTCCTAGTGCGGTGAGACTATCCTGGGGTTAATCAGCGGCTCCTCCGGGGGTGAGTGCTGTGTATATTATATATATATATATATTATGAAAAATAAATGCTGAATAAAAGCAGATGATCATGTAACGTGCATCAGCGCTTGACACCCAATTGGTCAGTTTCATTCAGGAGCATTATTTGCATTTTTTAATTCAGCCAATGACCCAGAGGCTAGCTGAGGATCATGGGATGTGTAGTTGCAAAAGGTGCAGGGACAGCAAAGCCACTGTGGCTGGTTTGGAGCTTTTTCAGGGATCATCAACCTTGGCTCTCCAGATACTTTACATCTCCCGTGATGCTCAGCCACTTCTAAGATGAACAGCTGGGAATCATGGGAGATGTAGTTCCAAAAGATTCAGGTGCCTGACTTCTGCCTTACAGATAACCTCTCCAGCGGTTTCCTTTCAGCAGCATATGAATTATACATGTTGAAGGGCAGCACTTTTCCCTGTGCTCCCCTCTGCATGTAGCAATCACATGAGTCCAGAAAAAAATGGCCGACCTGGCAACCCCAGAGGTCTGAGGCACCGCTTCCCCTTCCTGACAGGGTTGCCAGGTCGGCCATGTTTTCCTGGACACATACTGCTATTTCATGCAGAAGGGGAGCACAGGGAAAGTGCTGCCCTGCAACATGTATAATTCATATGCTGCAGGAAGGAAATCATGTCAGGTCACCTGGGATTCCTGTTTGATTTCTTACCTGTGACGTATGGATTATACATGCTGCAGGGTGGCATTTTACATGCACTGCCTATCAGCATGAATAAATGATATGCGTTCAGGAAAACATGGAGGATCCGGCAACCCTAAACTTCCAGGGTGTCTGGACGGCTGAAAGAGATAGTTGCGGATTTAAGAGGGCCGCGGGAGCCCCCAGGACTCATTAGGAAGATGCTCGCTGTCAGTTTTGCTGGTGTAAGGCACTTTTTTGGACGATAGCAGCAATCTGCAGCTGATTAATAGAGTCCAGGGGGAACCCATTTACTGCTGCGCTTTAATAAGGGAGCTGGTATCAAAGATGGTTTAAAAACAAACAAAAAATAATGTAATAAAAATCAGATTACACCAGATTCACGGGTTTTCCTTTTGAAGTTCCTACTGTTCAAAAAAGAAAAGAAAAACCTTACAGTGGATTTATCAAAAATGTGTAGGAATAATATTCAAGGCGTATGATTAAGGCTAGGGTCAGACGAAAGCATTTTTCCCCGCGAACGTGAAAAAGTGCGTCCGAAAGCATTGACGTATTTTTTCACGGAATGCGCAAAAACGGTCAGACGACGCGCATTTTCGGGCGTGATTTTGTACGGATCGTCAATAAAACTCTTTTTGTGTCTGGACGTTATGTAGGCTGGACATTAGCAGCGTCTGACGTCTCCAAATCACGCACACACGCCGCTATGCCGCAGCTGCGCACTCAGTACGTCATTACTAGCAGTTCTGCGTTCTCAAAAAAATGCGTTCAAAGTCCACTTGCGTTGCACGGCCGGACTTTTGTGCGGCCGTACATCGTATATTGGCCGTCATTGCCCGTCATCTGCTGCTAGTGCGGCCGTAATTATGTGCGCCAGAATGCACGTTAAAAGTGCGCTGGTCTGACCCCAGCCTTAGGCTAAGGTCAGATGAAAGCAGTTTTAACGTGCGTTAAGGCTAGGGTCAGACTAACGCATTTTTCACGTTGTCCGTGAAAAAGTGCGTTCGAACGAATGGACTTATTTTTTCACGGAATACGCGATAGCGGTCATACGATGCGCAGTTTCATCCGTGATTTTGTACGGATCATCAATAAAACACTTTGTGCGTCTGGACGTTATGTAGGCCGGACATTAGCAGCGTCTGACGTCTCCTAATCACGCACACACGCCGCTAGCGGACGCAGCGCACTCTGTACGTCAGTACTAGTGGTTTCACGTTCTCGAAAAAATGCGTTTGTTTGCCGCTTGCGTTGCGCGGACGGACTTTTGTGCGACCGTACTTCGTATATTGGCCGTCATTGCCCGGCATCTGCTGCTAGCACGGCCGTGATTATGTGCGGCTGCACGCGCGTTCGCACTGCCTCAGTCTGACCCTAGCCTTAGCCGCACGAAATCACAGCCGTGCTAGCAGCAAATGACGGGGAATGACGGGGAACATACGACGAACGGCCGCACGAAAGTCCGTCCGCGCAACGCAAGTGGCAAACGAACGCATTTTTTCGAGAACGTCAAACCGCTACTACTAACGTACAGAGTGCGCTGCGGCCGCATAGCGGCGTGTTTGCGTGATTTGGAGACGTCAGACGCTGCACACGTCCGGCCAACATAACGTCCAGACGCAAAAAGTGTTTTATTGATGATCCGTACAAAATCACGGACGAAAATGCGCATCGTATGACCGCTATCGCGTATTCTGTGAAAAAATACGTCCATTCGTTCGAACGCACTTTTTCACGGACAACGTGAAAAATGCGTTCGTCTGACCCTAGCCTAAGGGGGAAAAAATCCCGAAACAAAGCTTTATTTAAAAGAAGGATCGTAACATTTTCATACAAGATGAAGAAAATTTAGCAGACAATAAGGCTGGGGTCAGACGAGCGTAGTGTTCACGTCCGTGATTGCGCCTAAAAGTACGTCCGTGATAGCATGACAGAAAGTCCATTGGAGCCCGTTACACGAAGTACATCCGCACTGAACTGCGGACGCACAACGGCCGCGGCCCACGGACGCAAGGCAGGCAAGAACGTACAACTCCTAGAACGGCCGCACAAAGTGCGCTGCGTCCGCAACGTCTGCATAGCTTTGTGTGTGAGTGATGGAACGTGGTCAGACGGACGCATTTATACATCCAGTATTTTTCACGGACAAAATGGTTTTGCTTTTTAATTTATTTTCCCTCCTACATCCGTCAAAATATACGTCAGTGAAAAAACGGACTGTGTGGCCACTACTGTGTCTTCCGTACTGACGTACGTCCGTGTGCACGGACGTATAGTCCGTAGAAATCACGCTCGTCTGACCCTAGCCTTAGGCTAATGTCAGACGAACACAGTCTGAGCGCGTGCATAACGGACAGACGTACTGACGGAAGATACTGCAGACACCACATGGTCTGTGTTTTAATGACGGACATAGAAAAAAAAAAGGGAACTATGGGAAATAAAATGAAAAATTCTAAAAATTTGAAAATGATATGAAAAGCCATTTCATGCGTCATGGTGTTGGACGTCGCAAATGCGCTGCGTCTGACATCGCATCACTCACACAGAACGCTACACGGACATGGTTCACTCTGCGCGTCCGTCTAGCGGTTTTACTTGTGTCCGTTTGCCCCGTGCGTTGTGCTTGCGCTGTTCGGTGTGCATGTACTTAGTGTGTGGGTCTCTATTGCTCATGATTCTATGCTACGACGGGCGTTAAACTTGTGCGGCAACACGGACGTGATCACTGCGTTCATCTGATTAAGGCTAGGGTCAGACGAACGCATTTTTCACGTGCGTTTAGCCGCATGAATTCACGGCCGTGCTAGCAGCAAATGACGTCCAATGCCGGGGAACATACGACGAACGGCCGCACGAAAATTCGTCCGTGCAACGCAAGTGGCCAACGAACGCATTTTTTCGAGAACGTCAAACCGCTACTACTGACATACAGAGTGCGCTGCGTCCGCTAGCGGCGTGTGTGCGTGATTGGGAGACGCCAGACGCTGCTAATGTCCGGCCAACATAACGTCCAGACGCAAAAAGGGTTTTATTGATGATCCGTACAAAATCACGGATGAAAAGGCGCATCGTATGACCGCTATCGCGTATTCCGTGAAAAAATGCGTACGTTCGTTCGAACGCACTTTTTCACGGACAACGTGAAAAATGCGTTCGTCTGACCCTAGCCTTAGGCTGGTGTCAGACGAGCATAGTGTTCACGTCCGTGATTGCACCTAAAAGTACGTCCGTGATAGCATGACAGGAAGCCCATCGGAGCCCGTTACACAAAGTACGTCCGCACTGAACTGCGGACGCAAAACGGCCGCGGCCCACGGACGCAAAGCAGGCAAGAACGTACAACCACTAGAACGGCCGCACAAAGTGCGCTGCGTCCGCAACGTCCGCATAGCTTTGTGTGTGAGTGATGGAACGTGGTCAGACGGACTGCATTTATACGTCCAGCATTTTTCACGGACAAAATGGTTTTGCTTTTTATTTTATTTTCTCTCCTACATCCGTCAAAATATACATCAGTGAAAAAAACGGACTGTGTGGCCACTACTGTGTCTTCCGTACTGACGTACAGTCCGTAGAAATCACGCTCGTCTGACCTTAGAGTTGCCAAGTCAGCCATGTTTTCCACGGACTGGACACATAATGTATTCATGTTGATGAGCAGCGCATAGAATATACCACCCCGCAACATGTAGAATCTATACGCTGCAGGTAAGAAATCAAAAAAAGGACTCCCAGGTGACCTGCCTTCATTTACTTCCTGCAGGATATGAAGTATACATGTTGCAGGGCAGCGCTTTTCCCTGTGCTCCCCCTCAGCATGAAATGGTAACATGTATCCAGGAAAACATGGCCGGCTATTGGATTTGTGATATGATTAGATATCTATGTAATATTGCTGGGATTAAGGGACAATAAATCCTTCCAATTATTAACAGGAAAAAAAAAATTACAATTACAAAGCGCAGACAAAAATAAAATCCGGGAAATTGTACTCCTTGAAATTTTACAATCCACAATAAAAATGTGGATTTGACATGAATATCAAAATAAAAGATTTTTTTTGCACTTAGAAGATTTATTTGAACCATGAAAAGCGAAGATAATTAAATACGGGTAAAATAGGAATTTTGCACAGAGGTTGTTAAATTAAATAATGTCAATTTTCAAATTTTTAGTTTTTCATGTATTGCTCTATCCTTTACATTAATATCACTGGGGTGAAATGTTCTAAACTCTAGATGGCGTCCATTATTTGGCACAGGGTCTGCATTATCAGCATAAGGCAGAAATGGCCTTTGTGTCAGTAAATGTGCTGCAGACAGATAATAAAATGGTGAGATCTCCTGCTTATGGGGGTTTGTAGTGATCAGAATGAGATTATTAGCAATGCAATATCTGTATGTGCTGCATAATGCCTGTGTATGACAATTACAGCAACACCTTGTATCTGTATGTGCTGCATAATGCCTGTGTATGGCAATTACAGCAACACCTTGTATCTGTATGTGCTGCATAATGCCTGTGTATGGCAATTACAGCAACACCTTGTATCTGTATGTGCCGCATAATGCTTGTGTATGGCAATTACAGTGACACCTTGTATCTGTATGTGCTGCATAATGCCTGTGTATTGCAATTACAGCAACACCTTGTATCTGTATGTGCTGTATAATGCCTGTGTTATGGCAATTACAGCAACACCTTGTATCTGTATGTGCTGCATAATGCCTGTGTATGGCAATTACAGCAACACCTTGTATCTGTATGTGCTGCATAATGCCTGTGTATGGCAATTACAGCAACACCTTGTATCTGTATGTGCTGCATAATGCCTGTGTATGGCAATTACAGCAACACCTTGTATCTGTATGTGCTGCATAATGCCTGTGTATGGCAATTACAGCAACACCTTGTATCCAGGGGCGTCGCTAGGGGGGGTGCGGCCCGCACCAGGTGACACCACCCCCTAGGGGGACACTCTTAAACAAAAAATTATAATTTTTTTTTTTACACAAAAATATTCTACCAGGAAGGATACATTGAGAATTCTCTCATTTTCAAGTATGTCCTAGGTGGGCAAGGCCTAGACTGGCACTTTCCAGGAGGGGGGGGGGGAAACCCACAAAGAGGATATTCACAGAGCACAGAAATGATACAGACATTTCAGTGTTCTGTTGTTCTCCGCACTTTGGGGAATCAAATTTCCCCGGTGAATTCACCACAGGGTCTCTGAAGTGCAGGGAATCAGCCACCGAATGCTGCCGCAAACCCGTCGCCCGCTGTTTTAAAAAGAACTACTGAATGAAAATATCTGGAATTAACATATGTTCCTATGAATGTTATATATGTTATATATGCTATGTGTTTTACATACACTATCAGGGTTATTCAGAGAGAGGAGAAAAGCAGGAGAATGACTGGAGAATGAAAAATTCTAGGTCAAAATAGCCAAACCAGAAAAATTCTCCCTTTCATCTCACTTTCCAAATCGGCTATTTTGACCTAGAACTTTTCATTCTCCAGTCATTCTCCTGCTTTTCACCGCTCTCTGAATAACCCTGTATATTGCCAAAAGTATTCGCTCACCCATCCAAATAATCAGAATCAGGTGTTCCAATCACTTCCATGGCCACAGGTGTATAAAATCAAGCACCTAGACATACAGACTGTTTTTACAAACATTTGTGAAAGAATGGGTCGCTCTCAGGAGCTCAGAGAATTCCAGCGTGGAGCTGTGATAGGATGCCACCTGTGCAACAAATCCAGTCGTGAAATTTCCTCGCTCCTAAATATTCCAGTCACCTGTCAGCTGTATTATAAGAACGTGGAAATGTTTGGGAACGACAGCAACTCAGCCACGAAGTGGTAGGCCACGTAAACTGACGGAGCGGGGTCAGCGGATGCCGAGGCGCATAGTGCGAAGAGGTCATCAACTTTCTGCAGAGTCAATCGCTACAGACCTCCAAACTTCATGTGGCCTTCAGATTAGCTCAAGAACAGTGCGCAGAGAGCTTCATGGAATGGGTTTCCATGGCCGAGCAGCTGCATCCAAGCCATACATCACCAAGTGCAATGCAAAGCGTTGGATGCAGTGGTGTAAAGCACGCTGCCACTGGACTCTAGAGCAGTGGAGATGCGTTCTCTGGAGTGATGAATCGCGCTTCTCCATCTGGCAATCTGATGGACGAGTCTGGGTTTTGCGGTTGCCAGGAGAACGGTACTGTCTGACTGCATTGTGCCAAGTGTAAAGTTTGGTGGAGGGGGGATTATGGTGTGGGGTTGTTTTTCAGGAGCTGGGCTTGGCCCCTTAGTTCCAGTGAAAGGAACTCTGAATGCTTCAGCATACCAAGACATTTTGGACAATTCCATGCTCCCAACTTTGTGGGAACAGTTTGGAGCTGGCCCCTTCCTCTTCCAACATGACTGAGCACCAGTGCACAAAGCAAGGTCCATAAAGACATGGATGACAGAGTCTGCTGTGGATGAACTTGACTGGCCTGCACAGAGTCCTGACCTCAATCCGATAGAACACCTTTGGGATGAATTAGAGCGGAGACTGAGAGCCAGGCCTTCTCGTCCAACATCAGTGTGTGACCTCACAAATGCGCTTCTGGATGGTCAAAAATTCCCATGAACACCCTCCTAAACCTTGTGGACAGCCTTCCCAGAAGAGCTGAAGCTGTTATAGCTGCAAAGGGTGGAGCAACGTCATATTGAACCCTATGGATTAGGAATGGGATGTCACTTAAATTCATATGCGAGTCAAGGTAGGTGAGCCAATACTTTTGGCAATATAGTGTATGTTACATGAATGTTCATATGTTAACAAGTTTCTATGAATGATAATAAAAAGGTCTGTTACAGAAAAAAAAGAAAAATTGCTATTACTTTTTCAAATGTTCGAGTTCGAATGCGAACCGAACACGGGGGTGTTCAGCCAATCACTAATCTGTATGTGTCGCATAATGCCTGTGTATGGCAATTACAGCAACACCTTGTATCTGTATGTGCTGCATAATGCCTGTGTATGGCGATTACAGCAACACCCTGTATCTGTATGTGCTGCATAATGCCTGTGTATGGCAATTACAGCGACACCTTGTATCTGTACGTGCTGCATAATGCCTGTGTATGGCAATTACAGCGACACCTTGTATCTGTATGTGCTGCATAATGCCTGTGTATGGCAATTACAGCAACACCTTGTATCTGTATGTGCCGCATAATGCCTGTGTATGGCAATTACAGCAACACCTTGTATCTGTATGTGCCGCATAATGCCTGTGTGTGGCAATTACAGCAACACCTTGTATCTGTATGTGCCGCATAATGCCTGTGTGTGGCAATTACAGCAACACCTTGTATCTGTATGTGCTGCATAATGCCTGTGTATGGCAATTACAGCAACACCTTGTATCTGTATGTGCTGCATAATGCCTGTGTATGGCAATTACAGCAACACCTTGTATCTGTATGTGCTGCATAATGCCTGTGTATGGCAATTACAGCAACACCTTGTATCTGTATGTGCCGCATAATGCCTGTGTATAGCAATTACAGCAACACCTTGTATCTGTATGTGCCGCATAATGCCTGTGTATGGCAATTACAGCAACACCTTGTATCTGCATGTGCTGCATAATGCCTGTGTATGGCAATTACAGCAACACCTTGTATCTGTATGTGCTGCATAATGCCTGTGTTATGGCAATTACAGCAACACCTTGTATCTGTATGTGCTGCATAATGCCTGTGTATGGACAATTACAATAACACCTTGTATCTGTAGGTGCTGCATAATGCCTGTGTGTGGCAATTACAGCAACACCCTGTATCTGTATGTGCTGCATAATGCCTGTGTATGTCAATTACAGCAACACCTTGTATCTGTACTGTACAGGGATTTACACTCATTATAACCCCCTGAATCCTATCCTTGTATAGCAGCAACTGACCCCAGAGCTCCCCCTGTATTCTACTGAATCCCTGCCTGCTGTAACGCAGCACTAATCTATTTGAACTTTTTGTTACAGTGAGGACTGGGGCTCTATTTGCAGCTGGTTTTGTCTCTTAGAGAGCCACAAAACAAAGGATTCTGTTTCTCCACAGGGGGCACACTAATCCTGCTTTAAAAAGGTGTGAAAATGGTCTTTTGATATGTTAATGAGTGCTTTTCAATGCATTACAATGCAAAATCCAGATAACTCGATTTGGTGCGTGAAGGGCACAAAACGGTCAAAATTATATCAGCACACAGAAAGTGAAATGGCTCAGTAGTGTATGGGTTAAACTTTGGTTTTCAGTGCAAAACATATACATATTTGTGGTACTGAATGGGTAAAGCTCACAGATGCATAATGTAATACCTGGAAACATTTATGTAAATTTTATGTACGCAGAAAGTTATGTTTTGGGTAAATTTGAATTCTGCAAACTACGGGCGCTTTTGAATGATAAATGTGTGTTTTTACTAATTATTCAAAAGTAGAGATTTGACTGAAAATATCCTGATTTTCTTTTAACCAACGAGCATGTGAAATATTTTTATGATACTATTTATTTTATTCGATTATTTAATGTGTATATTGTTTTGTTTAATTATGACATCTTAATGCTTCAGGTATAGAGTTCTAGTGTGTGTGTGTGTGTGTGTGTGTGTGTGTGTGTGTGTGTGATATATATATATATACAGTCAGGTCCATAAATATTGGGACATGGGCACAATTCTAACATCTTTGGCTCTATACACCACCACAATGGAGTTGGAATGAAACAAACACAATGTGCTTTAACTGCAGACTGTCAGCTTTAATTTGAGGGTATGTACATCCAACTCAGGTGAACGTGTAGGACTTACAGCAGTTTGCAGATGTGCCTCCCACTTGTTAAGTGACCAAAAGTAATGGGACAGAATAATAATCATAAATCAAACTTTCCCTTCTTAATACTTGGTTGCAAATCCTTTGCAGTCAATCACAGCCTGAAGTCTGGAATGCATAGACATCACCAGACGCTGGGTTTCATCCCTGGTGATGCTCTGCCAGGCCTCTACTGCAACTGTCTTCAGTTCCTGCTTGTTCTTGGGGCATTTTCCCTTCAGTTTTGTCTTCAGCAAGTGAAATGCATGCTCTATGGGATTCAGGTCAGGTGATTGATACCGACTGATGAAACTCGCAGGGAAGCGAGTGAAACGCGTCTCGGTTATGGCCCATTATTATTATTTTTTATTAATTTCTGTTTAAATTTGTTTTTAATATATTAAATTCTTTTATCTACACCACCTTGGGAGTACTAAATTTGCTATTACTAACGGAACCATTATCGTTACGAGGGAAGGACCCCCCGTGGAATAAGTGGTCCAATGCTCTAATACTGAGCCACTCAAAAGGGAGGCTCAGGAACACGTGAGTAAACTGAACTACGCTGACCTTCTATCTCAATTTGATTAGTGGTACTGTGCTATGTATATTTCTGTCATTTCCGAGGTAACTACACTACTGAAGTAAAAAGCTGCAACACAATTTACCATCCTCCTAAGAATTGTTTAATGCTAGGGGCCCCCCATAGAGGCTCATCTGTGAATAATACAAACCAATAGGTTCTCGTTTGTGAGTGGTTTTCCTTAATATAGTCTTCTAGTTGTGTTCAAAATGATTCAACCCCCAATGCTGTAAAGGGTTTTAGGGAATTTAGTGTACATTTGTAATTGTATTCAGAATGAAATCCTACAAGGACTTTTTAAAGAACCATATGCAACTAAAATGACATCAATTGGTTTTGTAATACAGTAGTAAATGTTTATTTTGTGAATTCTTCATTGACACAATTATTCAACCCCTTAAAGACTACCACTCTGAAGAACAGAGGTTCATTCAAGTGTTTTCAATCAGGTATTGAAAACACCTGTGGATGTCACGGAGCAGCAATAAAGCATAATAATCACCAATTAGCAGCTTTAAAATGACTGTGATACTCAGCTCCTTCTAGACATTTACTGGTGTGGTTACAAACATGGTGAAGTCAAGAGAATGGTCCAGGAAGACAAGAGAAGAGGTGATTACTCTTCACAGGAAGGGCAATGGCTATAAGAAGATTGCAAAGATGTTAAACGTACCAAGAGAGACCATAAGAAGCATCATTCGCAAATTCAGGCAAAGGGCACTGTTGAAACGCTAGCTGGTCGTGGCAGAAAGAAGATGCTGACTTCGACTGCTGTGCGCTACCTGAAGCGTAGAGTGGAGAAAAGTCCCCGTGTGACTGCTGAGGAACTGAGAAAAGATTTGTCAGATGTGGGTACTGAAGTTTCAGCTCAGACAATACGGCGCACACTGCGTAATGATGGCCTCCATGCCAGAACTCCCAGGCGCACCCCCTTGCTGTCTCCAAAGAATAAGAAGAGTCGACTGCAATATGCCAAAAGTCATGTGGACAAACCACAGACGTTTTGGGCTAGTGTTCTGTGGACTGATGAAACAAAATTAGAACTGTTTGGGCCCATGGATCAATGCTATGTTTGGAGGAGGAAGAACAACGCCTATGAAGAAAAGAACACCTTGCCTACTGTGAAGCATGGCGGGGGGGTCAATCATGCTTTGGGGCTGTTTTGCTTCTGCAGGTACAGGGAAGCTTCAGCGTGTGCAAGGTACCATGAATTCTCTTCAGTACCAGGAGATATTGGATGACAATGTGATGCAGTCCGTCACAAACCTGAGGCTTGGGAGACGTTGGACCTTTCAACAGGACAATGATCCCAAGCATACCTCCAAGTCCACTAGAGCATGGTTGCAGATTAAAGGCTGGAACATTTTGGAGTGGCCATCGCAGTCACCTGACTTAAATCCGATTGCGAACCTCTGGTGGGACTTAAAGAAAGCAGTTGCAGTGCGCAAGTCTAACAGGGTTATCCAAAGAGATTCGAAAAGTCACCGCACGTTCGGTGACTTTTCGTTCTCTTCAATTCGGTTCCTTTTGCCGATTGCATTTCGGTGACCCTGCGGTGTATTCAGCAAACACCACAGGGTCCCCGAATTGCAGGGAAAAGCTGCCGCAAACCTGACGAAAACTAACCGAATGCACGCTGAAAACAAGCAAAAACATCTGGATTAACCTTCGAAGGGGAGCCGAACAGGAGCCGAACAGGAGCCGAATCACACAGAGCCGAAGCAGCTGTGACGTAGAGGAGGCAGTGAATAAATTAGAAAAACCATTTGTATGAATCTGGGAAAAAGAAACGCTGTTTGCAAAGAAACTACTGAGCGAAAATGTCTGAAATTTTCACAGGAGGTCCAGGGAATGATAATAAAGAGGGCTGTTACAAAAAAAAATAAGCAAACTGAAAAAAAAAAAAAAAAAAATCGGACTTTTAATTTTTTTTTAAAAAAATTCAGAAAAATGCTTAAAGTATCCTAAAAAATCTATAAATAAAGAGACTTTTTGCTGCAGAATTTTATAATGAACGGTTTATTAGATATTGAATTAAAACAGGAATATTTTTAACATTGAAGTCTATGGGATTCTCCTGAATAAATTTGCCGAATGAAACCACCGAATGGCAGGGCATTAGGGGAACCTTTCACTGCTGGTTTGTGTTCTCTGAATAGCCGAAGCAATGCTTTTTCATGGGGATTTCACTGCCCTCGAACAGGGACCGAACAGTCACCGTATGTGCAGGCAATTCGACAGGATTTGGCGAATTGCCTGCTCTCTGGATAGCCGAATGGCCAGGAAAGGTAACCGAACGCTGATTTTCAGCGTTCGGTTACCTTTCTCAAGCAATTCGAATCTCTTTGGATAACCCTGTAAGAATGTGACTGAACTGGAGGCTTTTGCCCATGACGAATGGGCGAAGATACCCGTAGATCGCTGCAAGACACTTGTGTCAAGCTATGCTTCACGTTTAAAAGCTGTTATAACTGTAAAAGGATGTTGTATTAAGTACTAAGATTGAATGTCACTTGGGGGTTGAATAAAACTGATAATGATGTGAGCACAGAAAAGACATTTGTGGTTATTTCATTATAAATGTTATGTTATATTTGTCTGACCTACACGTGCCTCTTTGATTTAATTGTAAGCAAGATGACTGAATGATCAAAATCAATGTCAAACTGGCCAAAACACTCAATTTCAGTGGGGGTTGAATAATTTTGAACACAACTGTAGACTATCAGGGTTATCCAAAGAGATTCGAAAAGTCACCGCACGTTCGGTGACTTTTCGTTCTCTTCAATTCGGTTCCTTTTGCCGATTGCATTTCGGTGACCCTGCGGTGTATTCAGCAAACACCACAGGGTCCCCGAATTGCAGGGAAAAGCTGCCGTAAACCCACCGAAAACTAACCGAATGCACGCTGAAAACAAGCAAAAACATCTGGATTAACCTTTGAAAAAGCCGAACAGGAGCCGAACAGGAGCCGAATCACACAGAGCCGAAGCAGCTGTGACGTAGAGGAGGCAGTGAATAAATTAGAAAAACCATTTGTATGAATCTGGGAAAAAGAAACGCTGTTTGCAAAGAAACTACTGAGCGAAAATGTCTGAAATTTTCACAGGAGGTCCAGGGAATGATAATAAAGAGGGCTGTTACAAAAAAATAAGCAAACTGAAAAAAAAAAAAAAAAAAAAATCGGACTTTTAATAAAAAAAAAAAAAATCAGAAAAATGCTTAAAGTATCCTAAAAAATCTATAAATAAAGAGACTTTTTGCTGCAGAATTTTATAATGAACGGTTTATTAGATATTGAATTAAAACAGGAATATTTTTAACATTGAAGCCTATGGGATTCTCCTGAATAAATTTGCCGAATGAACCACCGAATGGCAGGGCATTAGGGGAACCTTTCACTGCTGGTTTGTGTTCTCTGAATAGCCGAAGCAGTGCTTCTCTATGGGGATTTCACTGCCCTCGAACAGGGACCGAACAGGCACCGTATGTGCAGGCAATTCGCCAGGATTTGGCGAATTGCCTGCTCTCTGGATAGCCGAATGGCCAGGAAAGGTAACCGAACGCTGATTTTCAGCGTTCGGTTACCTTTCTCAAGCAATTCGGATCTCTTTGGATAACCCTGTATATATAACAGTACTGCACGATTATTTGCATTTTATATATTTTAGTGCACATTGCTGGATACAGTTGTCCATCTGAAACCAATATTTTGGAAGAAATACGTGTCAATCTACTACCTGCGCTCCCAACAAAATCGTTTGTATTTTATATGTTTGATATTAGACTTGTGCACCGATATTTTTTTATTTTTTTTTGTACGGTTCGTTCGGATTTTGTAAATTTTCATTTCGGCTCGTTTCAGCCAATGTTCGGTTCATTTTTCATATCGACTTTTTTTTCGTGATTTCAGAAATTTTCGTGTTTTTCGGAACGTTTGTTTTCCTCATTTCAAAGTGTCCGTTTTGACGTAAACTAATTGTTTTCAGTTCCGATATTTCTGTCGATACGATAATTCTGCCAGATTTGAGATTTCTCATGTTTTACAAGAAGGATACATTGAGATTTCTCATGTTTTACAAGAAGGATACATTGAGATTTCTCATGTTTTACAAGAAGGATACATTGAGATTTCTCATGTTTTACAAGAAGGATACATTGAGATTTCTCTGGTTTTACAAGAAGGATATATTGAGATTTCTCTGGTTTTCCAGGAAGGATACATTGAGATTTCTCTCGTTTTACAAGAAGGATATATTGAGATTTCTCTGGTTTTCCAGGAAGGATACATCGAGATGGGAATGATACAAAGATAATTACAGAATAAGCGATATAACCGAAAAATACGTTGTCCGAAATCAGGAATGGAGCCGAAATCACGAATGGAACGAAAATGATTTTCGATTTTACACATTTCTAGTCCGTTCGAAAATTCCAAAAAGTTTTAGTTTCGGCTCGAAAATTTGTTCAGATCTGCCGTTTTCGGATCCGAAAAGATTCGGAAAATCGTCCGAATCCGAATGCACGAATCGTGAAAATTCCGAAACCCGAAACGCACATCCCTATTTGATATGAGTGAGGGACACACCATGTGGTGAGCCGCATGATTGCGAATAATCCACTCCAATATATAATTTTGTTTACCAACAATCACAGCGCCGAGCATATTAACACTATATAGGTGTTATACATGCATTCTGTATGTAGTCACTGTGTTAAATGTTTACAGGTGCATTCTGTATATAGTCACTATGTTACATGTTTACAGGTGCATTCTGTATATAGACACTGTGCAGTGTTACATGTTTAAAGGGGCATTCTGTATATAGTCACTGTTCTGTTTCTCCACCAAAGCACTGAGAATGTGATCTCTTAATTTACTGTTGTGATGAGATGGCGATAACTCCCAGTCTTAGATGAATTACAGACAGTGACTCAATCCAGATGACACCTTGAAGATCTGTTGAAGTTGTATTCCAAAACTGTAGAAAATCCACCACAATATACATCGGATAGGTCAAAAAAATCATAGTGAATCTGAGTCCATAAGGCTTGCAAAGGATTACTGGGAAGAGAGCAAGGGTGGAGCTATCTGGACAGGAAATCCCTGCACCATGAGGAGGGGAGGAGAGAAACCATGGGTTAGATGAGACCTGTGCAATTCTTAAAGGCATATTGTTACATTTTCCCTGGTTTTGGTTGTGCCCCCTGGTGGTGAAGGGCCTTCATGTCTGTTTTTCCCCTGTAGTGTGTTTTGGCCTTGCTGTTTGGGGCTGTTCTGGGGCTCTGTGGTGATCTCCTGGTCTGGGGGTCACATGGCCCAATCACACAGACCCACTCCCTATAAATATCCCAGCAGCACAGAGCCTCATTGATGGTTTGTGGAGTTTCATGGTGGTTCTGTGTGGTTCGTGGTCCCTGAGTTGCTGCAAAGCATTCTTGTTCAAGTATTTTCTGGTTCTGACCTCGGCTTTATTCCTGACTATCCCTTCTATTCACTCCTGGTACTGTATATTCTGATCTGTTGCCAACCTCTGCCTGATTGACGATTCTTGTATGGTTCATGTTTTATGTACCTTGTCTGTCTTTAGTTTAGTATATTTTCAGAGGCCGCTTATAAGGACCTCTTTAGAATAGTCTGTCTGTTTTGTTTACTGTCCTGCAGCCTGCTTAATTCACAGATTTTCAGGTGTATCATTGTGTTTCTCTGACTGCCCTGCAGCCTGCTCAATTCACGGATTGTCAGGCGTATCATTGTGTCTCTGAGTGTGTCCTAAGTGGTCTGTCGGTCTCGAAACCTTCGGAGCTTAGTGGCAATTCAGTTCTGTTTTTTTGGTGCTCCTTGGTTTTGGAGAAATCAGTCTGTCCTTGTGTCCAGTCAGTACTCATCTGCCTTAAGGGCTTCACTCTTTCGTCCTAACCACCACGATGGCCCAAGCAGGGGCTAACCGTTACACATATCACAAGTCATGTGAAACATGACAGTCACTGTGCAGTGTTACATGTTTACAGGCGCATTCTGTACATAGTCACTGTTACATGTTTACAGGCGCATTCTGTATATAGTCACTGTTACGTGTTTACAGGAGCATTCTGTATATAGTCACTGTTACGTGTTTACAGGAGCATTCTGTATATAGTCACTGTTACGTGTTTACAGGAGCATTCTGTAAATAGTCACTGTTACGTGTTTACAGGAGCATTCTGTATATAGTCACTGTTACATGTTTACAGGCGCATTCTGTATATAGTCACTGTTACGTGTTTACAGGAGCATTCTGTATATAGTCACTGTTACGTGTTTACAGGAGCATTCTGTATATAGTCACTGTTACGTGTTTACAGGAGCATTCTGTATATAGTCACTGTTACGTGTTTACAGGAGCATTCTGTATATAGTCACTGTTACGTGTTTACAGGAGCATTCTGTATATAGTCACTGTTACGTGTTTACAGGAGCATTCTGTATATTGTCACTGTTACGTGTTTACAGGAGCATTCTGTATATAGTCACTGTTACATGTTTACAGGCGTATTCTGTATATAGTCACTATGTTACATGTTTACAGGTGCATTCTGTATATAGTCACTGTGTTACATGTTTACAGGCGCATTCTGTATATAGTCACTATGTTACATGTTTACAGGGGAATTCTGTATATAGTCACTGTTACATGTTTACAGCCCCATTCTGTATATAGTCACTGTGTTACATGGTTACAGGCGCATTCTGTGTTGAGGTATGTTAATAGAGCTCTCTTAAGGGACTGGGGGAAGATTTGTGTCTGGGAGGTTATTCCATATTTGTGGTGCTCTGTAGGAAAATGAGGATCGAGCCACTTTCTTTTTGTATTGTGGTATTGCAAGTAAGGTGCAGGTCCTGGATCGGAGATTATAGGATGAGGGAACGGCTGGGGAAGCAGCCTATTCAGGTAGGGTGGTAGCTTCCCAGAAAAGCTCTTAAACACCAGGTTGGAAAGGTGAAGGGTGCGTCTGGATTCCAGCGATGGCCAGTTTAGCTCTTTTAACATGTCACAATGGTGGGTCATGTAGTTACATTGGAGCACAAAACGGCAGAATGACTTATACGATGTAGTAAGTTTATGAAGGCGCTATAGTGACCGGCTACCGACCGAGGCAGAAGAAAAAGGAGGGGAAACAAAGGATGATGAAGGGAAAGAGAACTGAAGGACAGAGTCAAACACTAATAAAAAAATAACACAACAAGATCCAAACATCCACACGTTTCCAATGTGCCTTTGATTCCCCCCGGCAGTGCGGTGTAAGAATTCTCATTTACAGGTGATAAAACGCGCGTCTGAAGGCATGTGTCACGGTTCTGTATCGTGGGTGGGAGGCCATTGATCTGCTGCTGTTTGTCCCGGCCGTATGACACTGATATTGTTCGTGTTTTGCTGTTGTTTCATTTCTCTTTGTGCGTGTTACCTGCGGTCTCGCTGACACACAAGCTCATTCTTTTCTCTCTCGTTCTATAAAGCTCCGTCTGGGGAAATCTTTTGTTTTTACTCGGCGCACACTTGGCAGGGAAGAAAAGAGATGTCTAAAATGCCACAAAAGAAGCTTTTTTTTTAAAAAAAAAATTCTTTCTTTCTGGCTTGCTTTAATAAGGTATACTATACACAATATGTATTTTGACCAATCCTGAGGGGTGGGTTCGGGCGCAGGGTTTTGAGATTTGTAACACTGTATTTTAAGAATTAGGTTATTCAGTGGAGCAGCTGGGGGGGAACTAAAAAAGTAAAAAAAAAAAAAAAAATCAACATGCTGGGGTCTATTCGCAAAGCACCGACATGTTCATTTTAACTCACCTGGTTGATTCCATTTCAGCAAAAATTCGGAGCATTCACTATTTATCGATTGGTTGCCATATTGCGCTAAGAATGGAGTCACCAAAGAAGTTATAAGACGTTGGCGAAAAGCACCGATAACTGCCGAAATGGGCCCCTATTACAATCTTCAAGCAAATGCGATTGCACAGCGCAATTTTTTTTTGGGCACGCAAAAAAACGTTAGCGTGCAAATTAACGCAGTATTAAGATCCGAGCGCAGTTTTTCAGCCTTCATGGTTTTCGAGCACAAATCCGACGTGCAAAGCCGGGTGCAAATGACCGTTGCGTGCAGGAATCGGTGGGTAATCAGAATTAAGAACCACCATTTGCTAGGTTTCGGTTGTTGCGCCTGTCAAAGTCAATCTGCGTATATGTGCTGCAACAAAAATAAAAAATTAAACAATTTATTAATTTTATTGTTTGGGTATGTGTAGAATGTGTAACGGTACTGTGCTGTATATATTTTTTTTTGTGCAGGTTCATTTCGTTTCGGCCAGAACGTTCAGATTGTAAATTAACACCAGGTTTTCAAAGACGTTACGATATTTTGCGCAAACGTCGTTCGTACGACGATGCGCGAAGATCGTAATACCATCAGCTCGAACGCATTCGCGCTGACAATGGTAAGTATTAGACATGTGCACAGCACAAAATTTCGTTTTGAACTAATGCATTAGTACTAAAATGCAATTTATTTAGTTGCTAAAGAAATTCGTTTTCAGTTCTTTAGTATGAAAACTAATTTCGTTCATCCGAAAACCAGTGGATACAATTACTATTGTTGTGGTGGCTCCTCAGAGGGCTGAGATCGCTGCTTGTTACAGTATCTCTCACTCTCAGCAAATGTGGGCCATATTACATAGTTGGTGCTAACTTAACCAGAGCTGTTGTAAACTTCCCAGAGCCATTATAGCCTATGGAGGTTTTCAGTTTACAACAGGTTAAGTTAGCACCAACATTGTAATACTGCCCCGTGTCAGGCAAAGCTGTTACAGTAACTGACTGCTGCTCATCAACAGCGCTCAGAGTTTCTGTAAAACTAGTAAATAATATTTTTATATGTAAGAGGTTAGAACAATATTATTTCCTTGTTTTACTGAAACTCTGAGCGCTGTTACAGTCAGATACTGTAACAACTGAAGCCTGAATACATTGTACTGAGATATAATGTAACAAGCAGCCGATCTCAGCGCTCACAGCCACTGGATTTAAAGGGCTAAAAAAAAAGGCTCCTCTCTGTATAATGTTAGAACATCCTCCTGCATTAATTAATACCCCTCTTTGTATAATGTAGATAACATCCTCCTGCATTAATGTCCTCTCTGTATAGAACATTCTCCTCAATTTATACCTTTCTCTGTATAATGTATATAACATCCTCCTGCATTAATACGACTCTCTGTATAATGTATAGAACATACTCCTGCATTAATTAATGCCACTCTCTGTATAGAACATCCTACTGCATTGGCATGTGGAGGGTGCAGAACTTCGGATGTTGCGATGTTGCGATCTTCATTGCTGGTCTCCTTCACTCATCAATGTAATATCACAAAAAGGACTGAAACTAAAATGTAGTGCATTTTATTTTAGTTTCTTTCGTTTTTTGTACTGAGCAGTTTCGTTTCTCTTGAGTCATACTAAAACTAAATTATCCCAAAATTCGGACTAAATCGTTTTAGTACTAAAACGAATGCACATGTCTAGTAAGTATGGGATGCGCTCGCGCTGGGTTCGCGCAGGGTCAATCGCGGTAGACGCTAACGCGCAACGTTTGCGCGAACGTCGTAATACAACGTTCAGCGCAAATGTTTTTGTCCTCGCACATTTGCGCGCACGCAAATGCGCTGTGCGAGGATTGTAATAGGGGCCTTGGCCTGGGCGAATTCCACCGAACTTGGACAAAAAAAAATAAGTCTGTTTCCCTATATTGTCGATACAATTGTTGTTTTGGTCAGGACTTGCGGCCCCCCCCCTTCTCTCCTTTTTCGTTCTGTGTGTCTTTTTGATTTTTCTTTTTGCGTTTGGTTATTATTTTTCTGTTTGAAAATGGTGCCGTACTTTCTTGTGCTCTGTCATTATCGCCTCCCGTGGGGAGTCAGTCTGTTGTTTGTATTGGCAGTTTGAAAAATTAAAGATATATGGAAAACACATGGGGGGGGGTAGCACTCAGCCTTAAAGGGACACTCTAGGCAACATGACCACCTAAGCTATTTTAGGTGGTCATGATGCCCGGAGTATCCTGCCCTCTGTCCCCCCTCCCTCCGCTCAGCGGTTCAGCTGTAAATGCTGAAAACAGCTGAGAGAGGCGGAGGAGTTTACTCCGCCCTCCCAGCTGTCAGTCAGCAGAGCGGGAATCATATTTCCCACTTCTGCCGACTTTTGCCGAGTAGGAGACGTCATCGCGCTTTCAGCTTTCAGCGCGATGACGTCTCCAACTCACCGCAGAAGCTGGCGGCTCCCTCTGAGGGTTAGTGTTGCGCGCATCCTCCTGTGCGCAACACTAATCCTCAGAGGGAGCCGGGAGGAAGCCTGCCGATTGGCTGGCTTACGTGAGAGGCGCGCATGCGTGCTTCTCACGTAAACCAGAAGGCAAGAAGAAGAAGAAACAAGGACGGGAGCGGAAGAGGAGGGAGGTGAGTAAAAAAAAAAAAAAACAGCGCTGGAAACAAGGATTTTAGGGTAAGTATTACAGTTAAAAACTCAAAAACGAAAAATAACTATTTATTAAGGGAATAGGGATAGGTTAGGATTAAAAAACGGGGGGGGGGATTTTTTGTTAGTGTCCCTTTAAGAAAGCGTTTCAGTGCGGGTGCATCTCAAAATAAAATACAAAACAAAACCACGGAGCGAGCACTCCAGACAAACACATTCAAAAACCTGCAACAACAGCTCCATGCATGAGTACATAATACCAGCTTTTATCACATGGAGAAAATTTCATATCTCTGAGCTTTGCTGAAATAAAATGGTGAAAATGTGGTTCTATTTAACCTTGATCTGTGGGAGCTCCATGAAGGGACCTGTTCCTCAGTAAGTGAGTTTATCCCATTATGGGCAGTCATTAGGTTTGCAGAGTAGGACCTGCCAGAGGGTGGATTACATTGACGCTGTTGGCAGGCTTAAAGGGACACTCTAACAAAAAATCACCCCCCCCCCGTTTTTTAATCCTAACCTATCCCTATTCCCTTAATAAATAGTTATTTTTTGTTTTTGTGTTTTTAACTGTAATACTTACCCTAAAATCCTCTCGTTTCCAGCGCTGTTTTTTTTTATTTTTTATACTCACCTCCCTCCGCTTCCGCTCCCGTCCTTGTTTCTTCTTCTTGCTTTCTGGTTTACGTGAGAAGCGCGCATGCGCGCCTCTCACATAAGCCAGCCAATCGGCAGGCTTCCTCCCGGCTCCCTCTGAGGATTAGTGTTGCGCACAGGAGGATGCGCGCAACACTAACCCTCAGAGGGAGCCGCCACCTTCTGCGGTGAGTTGGAGACGTCATCGCGCTGAAAGCTGAAAGCGCGATGACGTCTCCTACTCGGAAAAAGTCGGCAGAAGCGGGAAATATGATTCCCGCTCTGCTGACTGACAGCTGGGAGGGCGGAGTAAACTTCTCCGCCTCTCTCAGCTGTTTCAGCTTTTTCAGCTGATCGTCTGAGCGGAGGGAGGGGGGACAGGCAAGGGAATACTCCGGGCATCATGACCACCTAAAATAGCTTAGGTGGTCATGTTGCCTAGAGTGTCCCTTTAAGCAATTCACGGCCGTTCATTGCGAACCAAATTTCCACCATTTTATTTCAGCAAAGCTCAGAGATATGAAATTTTCTCCATGCGGTAAAAGCTGGTATTATGTACTCATGCATGGAGCTGTTGTTGCAGGTTTTTGAATGTGTTTGTCTGGAGTGCTCTCTCCATGTTTTTGTTATATATGTTTTTGATATATATATATATATAACATATATAACATATATAACATATATAATCTATATATCTCCTATTCTCCTAATAGGAGCTTAAAACAATAAAAATGTAGTAAAAATGTGTAAAAAAAAAAAAGTTCCTTTAACCACTTCCATGCGGAGGACCCGCTGAGCGCGTCCTCCGCATGGCTCCTGCTGTGCGGAGGACGCGCTGAGCGCGTCCTCCCTTTGGGGTCAGCGTTCGGCCGGGTTCGGGCCGATCGCTGGCCCCCCCGGTGCGGGCTGACATCCTCGATGTCAGCCCAGCATCCGGAACCGCCGCCGATGAAATTAGGTGTCATCGCGGCAGCGCGATGACACCTAATTCAGGCGCCCCCCCCGCATGTGCGGAGGAGGCGCCTGAAAGGGAGGGGGGAGGTGCTTCGGACCTCTCTCCCTCCCGATCGGCGGCGTTGCGGGGGGTTAACCCAGGCACCATTTGGAAGGGCACAGCCTGCCCTTCCAAATGGTACCTGGCATTAACCCCTGGGGAGCCGGATCACGAATCGGCGCTGAAAAGCGCCGGTTTGTGATCCTTTCCCGGAGCCTCCGGGAACTGCCCCTGAGGACTGGCGTCATCGTGCATAGCACGATGACGCCAGTCCTAGAGTTAACCCCTAACTGCCACCAACGGTGGAGATAGGGAGTTCATTGGAACTCCCTATCTCCCGATCCGTGGCAGCTATGGGTTAAAGTTTAGTATTGCTGGATCGGCCAGAGCATGGCCGTTCCAACGATACCAAACACTACTGTGAAAAAAGTTTTTTTAAAAAAATAAAAATAAAAATATATTTAAAAAAAATATATATAAAAAAAAACAAACATTTTTTTTTCTTTTTTTTGGTTCGTTAATGCAGCAATATTGTTCAAATTTCAATTATAATGTGAACAATGATGCTGCACTAACGAGTTTTGTATGCAGTGCGTTTGTTAAAAATCGTGTAATTTTCCCAAAAAAAAATGTAACGAGACCCCATCTCTAATTTTTTTAACAAGCGCACCCCATACAAAATATAACCGCAATTGCTCGCATGTTAAAATGTGAAAAAAAAACACTTTACACATTGTAAATTATTGAAAATACATATTTTATTGCATTTTTTGATATAATATACAGACAGGTCATGACGTATACATATAATAATGACATATTATGAATCTACCGAGTCTGACGGAAAGAACGATATATAATATGTCTGGGTCATATACTAAAATAAGTCTTCAAAACACATTTAAACATGATGAGCAAAACCGGTAAAAATGACCTCAGCACAGAGGTGTGAAAAGCTTCAGCAGCGAAAGGGTTAAAACTAATAAAGTCCTTTTAAAACAAAATGTATTTTAAAAAATACAAAAATGCCTTTTATGAAATAAAAAAAGGAAACTAAAAATTAGTAAACCAAATAAATGGTCTTTAACCCTTTCGCTGCTGAGGCTTTTCCCGCCTCTGTGCTGAGGTCATTTTTTACCTGTTTTGCGCATCATGTTTAAACGTGTTTTGAAGGCTTATTTTAGTATATGACCCAGACATATTATATATCGTTCTTTCCGTCAGACTCGGCAGATTTATAATATATCATTATTATATGTATACATCATGTCCTGTCTGTGTATTATAACAAAAAAATGCAATAAAATTAGAATTTTCAATAATTTACAACGTGTAAAGTGTTTTTATTAACATGCGAGCATTTGCGGTTATATTTTGTATGGGGGTGCGCTTGTTAAAAAAATTAGAAATGGGGTCTCGTTACATTTTATTTGGGGGAAAATTACGTGATTAGCAAACAAAAATCGCTAGTGCAGTATCGTTGTTCACATTATAATTGAAATGGGAACAATATTGCTGCATTAACAAAATAAACTTTTTTTTAATTTTTTTTTAAAATATATATATTTTTACAAACATTCTACATGGTCAGGTTTGTGATCGTTAGAAAGGCCATGCTCTGGCTGATCCAACGATATCAAACATTAACCCCTAGCTATCACGGATCGAGAGAGGGGGGTTCATTGGAACCCTCTATATCTCCACCATTGCTGGCAGCTAGGGGTTAACTCAAGGACTGGCGTCATCGCACTATGCACGATGTCGTCAGGGGGAGTTCCCGGAGGCTTGGTCGACATCCAAGATGACAGCCAGCTCCGGGAGAGGATCGCGATCCAGCACTTTTCAGCGCCGAATCATGATCCGGCTCCCCAAGGGGTTAATGGCAGCCACTGTTTGGAAGGGCAGGCTGTACCCTTCCAAACCATGCCTGCCTTAACCCTGTGGCCCCCGGCCATCGGGAGGGAGATGGGTCTGAAGGACCTCCCCCCCTTCCCTTTCAGGCGCATCTGCCGCACTCGCGGGGGGGCACCTGAATTAGATGTCATCACACTGCCGCAATGACATCTAATGGCCCTGCTGGGGTCCCGAAGTGCTGGGCTGACATCCAAGATGTCAGCCCGCACCGGGGGGGCCAGCAATCGTCCGGAATCCTGGCCGATTGCTGCCTCCTGTGCATGGAGGCGCTCAGCGCGTCCATAGCACAGGAGGTGCACCTGGCAGGATGCGCTCAGCGCGTCCTTAGCAGCCAAGTGGTTAATGCATTTTTGGGATTTTGTCAAATTTTTTTAAATCGTTTTTTCTTTTTTTCTGTAACAGACCTTTTTTATTATCATTCATTGGATCTTATGTGTAAATTCCAGACATTTTCGTTCAGTAGTTTTTCTGCAAACAGCGTTTCCAATTTCAAACTTTCAAGCAAACGTTTTTTTTTTTTCACCCCGTTTGTCTTCGTGACGGCTTTTTCGGAGGCTGCTCTGCGCTGTGATGACTGGCTGCTTGGATTTTTCCGGCGTGTTCGGCTTGGTTTTTGCGGTGGTTTCTGAGGGTTTTCGGTGAGTGTTCGGTGAATGTTCGGAATGAGAATACCAGCTCTCACGGCTATACTTTTTGATGGAAATTTCGTCTTCATTGAATGGATTCGAAAATATCAATAAGCCGATTTCCGCAAAAAACTTCAAGTGCTGAAAGGGAAAACAGTATTACAGTGGATAAAGGGGTCATTTATTTTTGGGTTTGCTACACAAGCTTTGCGCTCCTGGATTTGGAGTTTCTGCCTTTCATCTCTGCAGATGCCCTGGAGCTCAGGTTGGATGGAGGTGTAGCGCTCACTCCCGGAGGAGCCGCTGAAAATGAACCACGGGTCAGTCTCCCCGCACTAGGGAATAAATATACTCCAACACAGTTGTGGATTTTTATATTATATAGTTTACTTGAATAAAAGGCAAATAAAGAATAACACGGTCTTTGGATATGTCTACAGTATTTCGTAATGCGGTAAACGCGCAGCGGAAAAGAAATACGAGGCTTCGTATTTCGGGAAAATGCGCGACCGAACAGAAAAATACAATGCTTCGTAATTCGGGAAACACGCAGCGGAAAACAAAATAAGATGCGAATCTTTTCCCCTTCTTTAGATACTAGGGAGTGAGTCCCGAACAGGTTAAGTCCCGAACTGTGAGTGTATGTGTGTGTGTTATGGTACCCGGGTACTATTCAACTGGCCAGTGAATCTTTTAAACGATGTCTTCGACTAGTCAAGTTGGGGCCCTGTGGGTTTCAGAAATAAACAACAGCGCACTTTCTTGACTTTGTAAAACCGGCCTTGGAGGCCTCTCACCCATCCGCTGGATCACCAAAGGTTCCGCTGACCCAGGACGTCCTCCGCTCGATGCCTGGCTAGGATACTGGCTACTGGATCTGTTGTCGGGTTCTCTTTGCTCCGACCGAGGCTTGTCCAGCTACCGCCTGCTCTCCATCCAATGGACCTGCGGTACTCCTAACTCAGGGGTCCTCCGCTTCCTTGATAGCAGCTTGGGGAATGCCTGTGGATCACTGGGTCTCCTTCTTACAAGGCTGGGTAACCCTCTTGGAATCCTGGTAGGCCGCACCTGCGCTCCGGCCTAGTCACTGTTCCACTCTGCAACACTGCATCCTCTCTCATGCACTCCCTGGCACGCTCTGACAGCTATTTCCACGAGGCTCAGGATGTACAGCGTCTGTGTCCCACCCACTTCCTGTGTCTGTTTGCAAAGCATGCCAGGAAACGTAGTCCCAATGTCTTCTGTGTCTGTCCAGCATAATTTTACCATGGTCTCTGTCTCCCTCCGGTGGCCAAAAATAGGTACTGCCACAGTAAGGTTTTAAACACAGCGCTACAGAGGCTTTCAATGGACACCGTGGAGGAGACACCTGTCACAGAGCCATTTTCAGGTCTCTAGAGTATGTTTGGGTTCAACTTGTGCCTCCGGCTGGGCCACACAGGGAGAACTTTGTGAAAGTCCTTAAGTTGCTCATGTTGTTTTGGCTGTTTGATTAGGGTCCATGTTCTTTTGGAAAGTGAATGATTTGCTTCCCATTCGTTGTCACTGACACCTCCAGACCATGACGCTAAAACTGCCATGCATATCTGGTGGGATGGTATGGTAAAGGTGATGAGCAGTAACTGTTTTCCTCCAGACATGATGCTTTGAACAGTTCAATTTGTTTCTTCAGACTCAGACCAGGGAATCCTGTTTCTCAGACCAGAGGATCCTGTTTGTCACAGTCTGAGAGCCCTTCAGAAGGTTTTTTCACAAATTCTAGGTGGGCTTTCCTATGTCTTGCAGTTGTAGTGCTGCTTTAAAAACACTATTCTGGTGCATTGAACTATTGCTGCCACCAGAGGGAGACAGAGACATTGTTAGACTATGCTGGACAAACCTGAACTACCTCTACTATCATCCTTTGTGGGAGGACAGGAAGGAGGTGGGACAGGAAGAGGAAGGAGTTCAGCAGCCTCGTGCAAGCCAGAGGAGAGTGAGTGGAGGACGCACGTTGGAGCTGTCAGGGATCGCAACCAGGCCGGAGTACAGACGCCGTCTTGCTGGTGCTGGAGATCGGGACAGTGACCATGTTAAGACCTACCTGTGCAGCGCTGAGAGGTCTGGAGGAAGAGTTAGATCCGGCAGGACCCCGAGTTAGGAGACCGCGCTGATCGATTGGGAGTGCAGGCGGTAGATCATTGTTCCAGTTGCGGAGATTTGGCAAGCAGGGAGCAGATTCAGTGGCACGTAGTCCCAGTGTACAGCGGAGAAGATCCTTTGATTGAGGCATCGGGTGCTGGACAGTCTCGTTCATCGGATGGGTGAGAGGCCTCCCAGGCCGCAGTTCCCAAATAAGAAATGCACGCTGCAATATTGTTTAAATCCCCAGGGCCTCAACAGTGACTAGTCGAAGATAGTTTTGTTTCATTCACTGGTCAGTTGAATACAGTACCCGAGACAACACACATACACATTTTTGAGCTATTATTCACGGGACTTACACTCCAGAACTGAGGGCGTTAACCGTTTCTTTTGCCGCCACGTGTTTTTCCCTCGTTACAAATTCTTGTCATTTAAATACCGTATATGCGTAATATATGCTGCTTTATTGGGATCAGTAAATAATATAATATATAAAAATCCACAACAGTGCTGGTGTATAGTTATTTCCTAGTGCGGTGAGACTAACCCGAGGTTTATTCAGCGGCTCCTCCGGGAGTGAGCACTACACAGTGAAAAGAGGTCTTCTACAGGCTGGCCAGTCTGCCATATAGGCCAGATCAGTGGTGTGTTGCAGTGATTATTGTCCTTCTGCACTTTTCTCCCATGTTCACAAGTGATCTCTGGCATTCATCCAGAGTGACAGGCAAGTTTTTGGTCACCTTACAAAGAACCACCTCCCATGATTACTCCATTTGACCGACAGCCAGCTCCAGGAAGAGTCCAGGTTGTCTCAACCTTCTTCATTGCAATGATGGAGGTCGCTGTGCTTTCGGGAACCTTCATTTTATCCAGGATGATTTGTAGCCTTCCCCAGATCTGTGCACAATCCTGTCGGTGAGCTCTGCAGGTCCTTTGTTTAGACCTCATTGCTTGGTTTAGGCTCATATTTGCATTTCCAGCTGTGACAACTTACGCAGACAGGTTTTGCACCTTCCAAAAATCACGTTCGATCCACTGAATGTATTACAGGTGGATCCAACCAAAAAGTAAAAAAACACCTCAAAGACGATCCAGGAAAATGTGATGCATCCGAGTTAAATTTCAAGTGTCATAGCAAGGGGGTCTGAATATTTACGTCAATGTGAGATTTCAGGTTTTTTTTTTGTGTAATAAAACTTTTTTACTTAACAAATAAAAGACAGATATACATGTTAATGACCCTAAACAAAAGTAAATAGGACATATCCAAAAGAAGCATATCAGTATAAGCAATGTTTCACATTCTTAAATAAGGAATAACAGTGTACAGGACAATATCGTAGTAGCAACTGATACAAATATGCATGTTGGCTCATGTGTCCTAAGCACTCTGATATGATCATAAGAAAAAGTGGTGGGCAATAGCCCTATTGTAACTGAAGCGTAATACACATTGCTCCCAGGTATTAGTGCCCTCGGACATCTACAAGACGGACAGCACAGAAGATAACACAACATATAAAAGGGATTATAGAAAATATAGATGGGAGGAAGTCAGATTCAGATAAAAGAGGGGGAGGAGTAACCATGGCGTGACACAGCACCCCAGATCAGAGGCAACCCCGGAGGGGCCAGCCACCGTCCGACCACACGGGTCCCCTTTTATACAGGACCTCGACATCTGAAGAAGAACCTACTCAGGATCAGGTAAAGGTGGCATACGTAGTCCATTAGATGCGTATTCGTCCCAGTAGAACCACAGAGTTGTGAATTCTGCAATGTGATCCCTTTCTACTACCACCAGGCGGTCCACGGCACGTAAAGTCTCAATTTTTTCAATCCATGTTTTCCGAGAGGGGATCGTCTGCGATAACCAGTACAGCGGGATCACGAGTTTAGCCGCCATCACGAGTCTCATCGCCATTGATTTCAGCATAGACAAGACCGAAGCTTGGAATTGCAATAGAAGGTAAGTGGTCGGCGTAAAAGAGATGGTGAGGCCAAATATTTGAACAACAGCATCATGTACCATCTTCCAGAAGGGAGCAAGTAGTGGGCATTCCCACCAGATATGAAGGTACGTGCCCGTTGTCAGTGAGCATCTCCAGCAAGTTGGATCCCTCTGAGGGAACATACAATGTATCAGATCCGGTGTCCAGTACCAAAAGGAGAGAGCCTTATAAGCGTTCTCAGCACAGCGCAACGCAGAAGAACTTCTGTGCGTCAGAATGTAGGTCATGTTCCGTGCTCCTTCCGTGTCTGGGATGTCAAGAAGTGCCTGCCACTTCCCTGAAAAACGGGCGGTTCATCGACAGCAGTTATCAACATATGATAAAGAGTCGAATTACTCCTAGATAGCGAGAGTCCGAGACAGAAAAAATTCTCAAAGAGAGTAAGGGGACGCGCAAGGCTGTACCCGGCCCTCAGAGATTTGAGAAAAGAATTGATCTGCATGTAGTTAAGCCGTTCAGAGAAAGTAATGGGTGGGCTCAGCTCAGGGGCAATGAGCGGAGGAGGGGTCCCATCATGTAGATTATCTGTCTAGAATCTTTTAGATACGATGGCGCTAGTGTCACATATTTTTGTAAGTAACAATCTGTATAATGAGACCGCTTACAGGTCATTGAACCGATCCCACTTACAATAGGCCTCCCTGGGGGGTTAACAAGTCTTTTATGAATTTTGGGCAGATGATATATAATAGGAATCTTAGGATGCTCAATATAGAGATAATCAAACTCATTTTTTGTCAGGATACCTTGATCCATACCATCCTTCAAGAGGTCATGCATTTCTTTCATGTATTTCTTTGTTGGATCCCCCTCCAACCGCTTATAAGTAACCTTATCTTCTATTATATTCAAGGCTTCTTTCCTGTAATCTTTTCTATCCTGTATCACCACTCCACTAACTTTCCTGTTTCACAAAAAGATAGGTTGGCCATAAAAAATTTACAAGAGCAGAAGGAAGTAATCATTAGACAGGCTGATAAAGGGGGTGGAGATCCAAGATCCATCTAGGCGGCCAGTAAAACCGGTGGACGGTTCGTGGACCAATTGGAGGATTAACATCGGGAGGTCTGGGTCTTTGAGACCAAGGTTTATATGCACATTTTGTACGTGCCCTACAGAATGTGAGTTTGTTCTTTGATTTTAAATAAATTTATTTGTGTTTTAATAATACTACACCATATACCGCCCCTCATTATTTCAGGTCTGTGGTGGATTAAAGGAAGAAGGAGAATACGATTCAAAGTGGTCGACAACGTTAAAAAATATGATACAATAAGACGTGCCATCCATTACGTTTATCGTTTTTCGTTTTTCTATTGGAAGAGACTTGTGGTGATCTCTGTGGATTGGCAGCAGCGAAGGAGGAACTTTACTAACGTTTTGATTTCTATAAGTGTACAGCATAAGCATATAATTTAGCAACAGGCAACACCAAACCACCATGTAGCTTAGGTCGGCATAAAGTGTTGAATTTGACTCGGTTTACCTCTAGGCCAAACAAATTTCAGGACCAGAGACCGGAAAGGAGAGAAAAATCGCACTGGCAGCTGGATGGGGACAGTCTGTAAGATATAAAGTAATCGCGGCATAATATTCATTTTGATCACGTTAACTCGGCCGAGCCAAGAGATAAAGTTACTCGTCCATCCAGTTAGGTCTATCTTGAAGGAATCCAGAATGGGTCGGTAGTTGTAATCATACAATCGCAGGTGGGAGGATGGTATCCAGATACCTAAGTATTTTAATTTGTCTTTACACCAAGTAAAAGGGTGAACCGTTTGCATGCGTCGGAGCAGCGGGGTAGGAAAATTAATAGGGAGTAGGTCCGATGATTTTTTTTTTTTTTTTTGTGAAAGGATTTTACCAGGAAGGATACATTGAGATCTCTCTCGTTTTCAAGTATGTCCTGGGTGGCGAGTATGTACCGTTAGGTGTCTTGCCAAGGACACTTACTGGAGAGGTTGCTCGCTGGGATCGAACCCGTGTCTCCACAGGCTCTCTCCATGCAGAGCAGTGACATTACCTCTACTCCACCCAGCCGGATTTGTCCGGATTGCTCCAGAAACCAGAGAACCGGCCGTTTTCCTCAAGCAAGCATAACACCTCCGGCGGTGATTTCTCAGCATCAGACAGCATAAACATGAGGTCATCTGCATACGCCGACACCACAGCATATACCTACAACCTCGGAGTCCCTGTATGACTTTATTCCTACGGATAGTCTTGAGTAAGGGCTCTAGATAAAGTGCGAATAGCAATGGGGAGAGCGGGCAACCCTGCCTCGTCCCGTTACCGATCCGGATGGGGCAGGACAGGGCACCATTTACACGGATCCTGGCCATCGGCAAGGAGTACAAGGCAGAAATCAAATGCAAGAACCCCTCAGGGATACCCACCTGTCGTAAAACTGCAAATAAGTAAGTCCACCTGACCCTATCAAACGCCTTCTCGGCATCTGCCGAGAAGAACAGTAATTCACTCTTAGTACTATGAGCCAAGGTAAGTGCATTTAATACTCTCATTGTAGCGTCCTTGGCTTCCCTGCCAGGCACAAACCCCACCTGGTCTGGTTTTACCAAGGTGGGCAGGTAATCGCTCTGCAAGTAGTTTAGCTAAAATCTTCATGTCTGCGTTTAGCAGAGAAATCGGTCTGTAGTTCTTACAATCTACTCTGTCCCGGTCCGGCTTAGGGATAACCGTTATGGTAGCCGCCATTGTAGCTGGGTGAAAGCAACCATCAAGTCCTATCTTTTGAAACGTTCGTAGCAAAGTTGGTAGCAACGCAGCAGAAAACTGCTTATAGTGCTCCGAGGGGAGCCCATCCGGCCCTGGGCTTCTCCCATTCTTCATCAATTTCAGGGTCGAGGCTAGTTCTGCTCCCGTAATGGGACCAGCCAAAGCCTCTTTAGCATCCGGGGTTAGGGTGGTATGCAATTTATCCCTAAGGTATGCCGACATGGCCTCCGCGGAGGGACCCTTGCCCTCCGAGTCCAAGTCATACAAACCCTGATAGTACGACGCAAAAGCATTCGTAATCTCATCTGGGTGTGGTGTACAATGGCCAGAAGGCAGTCTAATTTTAGACACATAGTCCATTTGTCAACGTTGTTTCAGTAAAGTCGCCAGCAACCTGCCCGGTTTGTTCTCCCTGAGGGCTAACATACACTTAGCTTTCGCAGCGTCGAGACGTAGGCTGCCACTCAGAATGTCATGGAGCTGCCTTCTCAGTTGCATGGCCTCTGCCAATTCAAGGTCGGACGGCCAGTATCCGTATAAGATTCCAACCTACTAATGCCTACCAGCAAAGCAGCTATCTCTGACTCTGACAAGTTAGCTTTCTTCAGCGCAGTAGCTTTACTAATCAATAGACCTCGAACCACCGCCTTATGCGCTTCCCAGACAGTTGCAACCGGGACGTCCTCCACATCCAGGTTATCTTGAAAATAGTTCGCTAGGCGTTCAGAGATCTCAGACACAAAATCTGGATCATAAAGTAAAGTAACATTTAATCGCCACGTTCGTTCCCTAGGGCACATAAGGGGGGACGTCATTGACCTCCACACCAGTGAGTGATCAGACCAAGAACGAGTACCTATATTTGTATCCAAGACTAATGGCAGTTGATGCTGCTGGACAAAAAGGTAGTCCAGTCTCGAGAACGAGTCATGTACTGTCGAGTAATATGAGACGTCTCTAACACCTGCATTAAATGTATGCCAGACATCTACCAGTCTCATAGCGTCCAGGGATCGCCTAATGTGTCTCAGAGTACTGGAGGGAATAGACGAGCAGCATCTAGAAGTATCCCATTTGGGATCAAGCGGGACATTTAAGTCCCCTGCCAGGATCAAGGTACCAGTAGTAAACTGGGAAAGTTTTTTAAGAATACGTGCTAGGCATTTGTGTTGGTTCGTGTTTGGTAGATAAATGGAAGCAAATGTGTATTGCCTATCCAAGATAGTGCCTTTAACAAAAATATAACGGCCGTTCACATCCGTTATTTGATCTGTCAATTGAAAAGGGACGTTTTTTGAAATAAGTATAGCAGTACCTCTGGAGTTCGCGTTTACATAGTTGCTAAAAAATCCCATGGGATAAGCCCTTGAAATGAGTCGGGGTGGGTCCCCCGCTTGGAAGTGTGTCTCCTGAAGAAAGAGAACGGCCGTACGAAGAGAGACAAGTTCCCTCAGCAAGCGACCTCTTTTCTCTGGGATGATCTGGCCTTTAACATTATAAGTAAGAAACCGGAAAGGCCCGGTCTGGAAAGGCCGACCCCTCAGCCCCCAGGGCCCCGTCCAACCCGGCAGCCATATCAAACCAAGGGTAGGGATGGGGAGGGGGGGAGGAAGGAAGAGAGGGTAGAGAGAACGTAAGAAAGGAAAAGAGGAAAGAGCAAAGTACAAAGAGGACGAGGAAATAAAAACACAAAACAAACACTCAGCAGTAAGGCAAAAACGTCCGTCAGGCACACTATTTCAGGAGCGAACTCACCGGACAGTGTCCCTGATGAGAAATGGATGCAAAAACCTCCGGGGAGAGATGTGTGTTCTATTTCTCCACCAAAGGACTGAGAATGTGATCTCTTAACTTACTGTTGTGATGAGATGGCGAAAACTCCCAGTCTTAGATGAATTACAGACAGTGACTCAATCCAGATGACACCTTGAAGATCTGTTGAAGTTTTATTCCAAAACTGTAGAAATTTAAACAACAATATACATCTGATAGGTCAAAAAATCATAGTGAATCTGAGTCCATAAGGCTTGCAAAGGATTACTGGGAAGAGAACAAGGGTGGAGCTATCTGGACAGGAAATCCCTACACCATGAGGAGGGGAGGAGAGAAACCCAGAGGTAGATAAGACCTGTACAATTCTTAAAGGCATATCACCAGTCATGCGAAACATGACACTCCCCGTCAAAATCTATGATTTCTATAATTAAATAACTTTGACTAAAGTTCAAAACAAGTAAGTGAAGATGCTTTTCCAGGAACATCTGAAAAACAAGAGAGAAGGGAAGAACAAGAGAAAATAATGCAAACATTAACAATTCTTGGATCTTGATGGTCCAGGCTGTGACAAGAACAGCCAGTGAGTTCATCTTCAGAGGGGAAGGCAGCAACAAGCACCAATCCTTCTTACCTCCCTTTGAGTCAAATTGATGACTTGTGAGGCTTGTCTTCCTCTTTGGGCAGAAGAAGTACTAGTTCCTTTATAGGCATGAAGTAAAGGTGTGGAGAATCGTTTTTCATGAATAAGTTGTAAAGTTTTCTGGTCCAGTACCAGTCCAGGATTTTTCTTACAACTCCAATCATGCGTTCCCAAGAGTCTCTCATGTGAAAGGAGTGAGGTGGGTTGAATTTCCATTTACACTTGTCGTCATTCAAGAAGTTCAGTATCTTTTCTGGTCGAGAGGCCTCCTGAATTGTGGGGGGGGGGGCTTTACAGATGAGCCGCTTGCGACATTGTTTGTTCGTGTCAGAGCTGTTTGTAAAACTGAAGAGCAATGTGAATAAGGCGTGCAATGGCTCTTACAATAGAAGACCACATAGAAAGGCGTTCAAAACGGTGAGGACTCAGCCTTATCCTTTCTTTCACAGAGGTGTTGAGTGTAACAGCTCTAATTTCTTTTTCAGATTCTGGTTCAAGTTCTATAAGCTCAGCAATTTCCACACCTAACACAGCTGCGCAAAGTTCAAGCCTTGGAATCGTATGTGCAGGTTTTGGTGTGAGCTTGGACTTGCCCATGATAAATCTTAGACTTGCTCCACCGCTGGGATCTGTGACCCGAAGATAAGCCACTGCAGCTATGGCTTTGTTGGATGCATTGGAGAAGACATGGATCTCTCTTCTGGTGGCATTCTTTAAAGATGCAGGGGTGTAAGCACGTGGTATCTGGATTTGTTCTAACGCTTGTAGAGATTGTTTCCAGGATTCCCACCTTTGTTGTTTCTCCTTGGGTAAGGGGGTATCCCAGTCTGAGCTTTCAGAAGTAAACTGTCTCAGCAGTATTTTACCCTGAATGGTGAGAGGTGCTATGAAACCCAATGGATCATAAATACTGTTCACTGTAGACAGAACTCCTCGCTTTGTGAAGGGTTTATCACAGGTTGATGCTTGAAATGTGAACGTGTCTTGCTTAACGTTCCAAAGCAATCCAAGACTGCGCTGTGTAATGGAAAGGTCCGTACCTAGTTGGAATTTCTTCACATTGACAGCGTAGTCATCAGAGGGAAAGGCTCTCATGGCCTTGTCGCTGTACGAAATGATTTTGTGAAGTCTGAGGTTTGCAGTGGCAAGCATGTTCTGGGTTCTAGTGAGAAGGTCAATAGCTTCTTCTTCTGTAGGCAGAGATTTGAGTCCGTCGTCTACATAGAAGTTCTTTTCGACGAACTGTCGTGCATCAAACCCAAATTCTTTCTCTCCTTCTTGAGCCGTTTTCCTCAGTCCATAAATTGCTACTGCGGGAGAAGGACTATTACCGAAAACATGTACCTTCATCCGGTAGTCTATGACTTCGTCATTGACATCATTATTGCGATACCATCGGAACCTGAGGAAGTTTCTGTTGTCTTCACGGACGATGACACAGTGGAACATTTGCTGAATGTCAGCCATAATAGCAATTGGTTCTTGTCTGAAGCGAAGTAAAACTCCTATGAGGTTGTTGTTCAGATTAGGCCTTATGGCCTAATTCAGATTGAGGGAGACACCTTCGTGTCGAGCACTTGGGTCGAAGACCACCCTAATCTGATCAGGCTTGCGAGGATGATAGACCCCAAAGCATGGAAGATACCAGCATTCTTCTCCTTCCTTAAGCGGAGGTGCAGGCTCAGCATGATCTCTCTCAAACACTTTCTGCATAAAGTCCACAAAGTCTCTTTTCATCTCAGGTTTCCGATTCAAACTGCGTATTAAAGAAGTAAACCGTGCTTCTGCATGTTCTCTGTTGTTTGGTAGTCTCTTTCTTGGAGTACGGAATGGTAGAGGTGCTACCCAGCTGTTGGAATAATCTTGGTGGAACTCTTTACTCATGGTTTTCAGGAATTCTTTGTCTTCCATGGTAGCTGCCAACTTGTTATCTTTAGATGTTACCTCAAACACTGTGTTGCCGATGTTGTCATCCCAGAAATTAAGAGCGTTCTCTTCATCCTGTATGATGTGTCGTTGTGCGCCCTTATGAAGCAGTCTTTCCTTCACATGATATTGGTGTGGTCGTCGTGCAGAACAAGAAGTCCGTCCATGCGGCAGGACGTGTGTTTTAAAGGAAGAAACTGAGTAAGATTCTCTGCCTTTGTCTCGACAAACATTGCCTATGATGACCCAGCCTAGATCCAGACACTGAGCATATGGAGCATCATGTGGACCGTTGATTTGTTGATGAACTTTGTGCACCCTTAAGATGTCTCGGCCGAGCAACAGCAGGATATTAGCACTTCCGTCGAGGGCTGGTATTTGGTAGGCTATGTCTTTCAAGTGAGAATGGTGTAAGGCAGCTTCAGGAGTAGGGATCTCCTCTTTGTTGCTTGGAATCTGGTTGCACTCAGTGCTAGTGGGCAAAGGTATTTCCACATTGTCGTTCGGAGGAGCAACCACAAGACCGCTGGCTCTCCTACCTAAGACTTCTGTAGTGCCGGTGCAAGTAGTTAGGGTATACGGTACAGCATTTTCTTTTATGTTCAAAAGTTCAAAAAATTGTGTTTTGCAAGAGATCTGTTACTCTGATCATCCAGAATAGTATACAGTCTTATGGCCTTTTCAGGTTGACCTCTTGGGTATACACGAACCAAACATATCTTTGCGCAGGATTTGTCACAGAGTCCTTCTCCACAGACCTCCGTACATGAAGAGAACACTGAGGTAGAAGGTGCTGCTTGATCTGTGCGCTCCCCGCCTTGCTTTGCCTCAGGAGGATTGTTTGTGGGCTTAGTAAAGTTGTGCGGATATGAATGAAGAGCTTGTACATGGTCATCACTGTCACATTCTATGCATTTAATGATAGCTTTACAGTCCTTTGCAAAGTGTTCTGTGGAGGCGCAGCATTTGTAGCAGGCCCCATATTTCTTTAAAAGTTCTTTACGTTCTTGTAGGGTTTTCTTTCTGAAGCCAATACATTTCTTAAGTGGATGCGGTTTGTTATGTATGGGATATTGGCGATTTGGGTTCTCAATGTTCTTGTTTTGTTCAGTCTTTTCAAGAACTGTAGCAGGTGCAGGTAGCACAGTGGTCCTTTTCACTGACACAGGTCCTCTATGGTCTCTGCGTGTCATACGTGTGTTTGTAGGTCTTGGAGTGGGTGAACTGAGAGGGTTACCGTCACCATAGGAGAAACTTGGGTCATTTTTTGTGTCTGCAATTCTTTTGATGAACTCACAGAAGTAGGAAAAAGGAGGAAAGGCAACTTGATGTTTTTCCTAGTATTTTGATCCAAGCACTGTCCAATTTTCTTGAAGGCCATACGGTAGCTTGAGAACAATAGGGTTGATGCCACGAGGGGTGTCAAGGTAACTGAGACCAGGTAAGCGGATGTCAGCTTTAGTGAGTTGAAGCTCTAATATAACATCGCTGAGTTCTTGAAACTTTATATTCTCTCTAGCGGAAATCCTTGGGAAGCTGTGCAATCTTTTGAATAAGGCATCTTCAATGGCTTCTGGACTGCCAAAGGTACGTTCAAGTCTGTCCCAAGCAGCATTAAGACCTGCAGCAGGGTTGTCAATATGAACCGCTTTGAGCCTCTTGATGCGATCAGTAGACTGGGGACCTAGCCATCTGATGAGCAGATCTAATTCTTCTGTAGCAGTGATGTCTAGGTCACTCATTGTGGCATTAAAGGTGGATTTCCATCCTCTGTAATTTTCAGGCTTGTCATCAAACTTGGTGAGGCCTGTCTTTGTGAGCTCTCTGCGATCCATGTATTTAGCAAACTGCGACATGTCCGTGTTTTCAGACTTTGGGTGCATGACTGCAGGTGACTAGGGAACATATGTTGGTGCTGAAGCATTCAACACTGGAACTGGTTTAAAGTTTATTGGCATGTTGGTTTGTAGATGTGGAGCAGTGTGCTTGATAGTAGGTACTTGGCTGATGTCAAGGTAAGGTGGATAGTTTATTATGTGCATGCTATTGTCCACTGCTTGCTGAGATGCTACAGTCTGGTGTACTGGAAGATATGACGGCAAATTGTCTTGGAGTACAGTAGGTGCAGAGAAGAGACCTTGGTTGAGTGCTTTGGTTGCTGTGACAGGGAGCTGATGTTCTGGAGAGGAATGTGAAGAATCTGAGGCATAAGACACGGCTGAGTGTGTGCTGCTACTATTGTCTCTTTCACTTTCACTAGCAGCCTGTTCTAAAACCTTTAATCTTGCCATGGCCGTGGCATGTTCATTGTTTTTCCAAAAGTTCCAGTTCCACTTTGTGGCGTGCGGTTTCAGCTTCCTTGCGTGCGGCTTCAGCTTCCATTTCTGCCTTCTGGCGTGTGGCTTCAGCCTCCATGCGTGTGGCTTCAGTTCCCATGTGTGCGGCTTCAGCTCCCATTTCTGCCTTCTGGCATGTGGCTTCAGCTCCCATTTCTGCTTTATTTTTGGCAAAGGCTGCCTGAATTTTAGAAGCTTCAGCATCAGCACGGGCCTTTATGAGTTGTTGACTGAGTGTGGAAGACCTTGATTGTAGGGATTTGGAAGACCTCGAGGAGTGTCTGGTGGATGCAGAGCGGTGGGATCTGGATTCGTGGAGCTGTGTGATTCTTACTTCTGCCTTTGTCTTTGTTTGCAGCACTAAATTGTCTCTTTCTAGATTGTGCTCATTGAATCTCTTTAGTTCTTCCAGTGACACTTTAGTGTTGTATCGCTTTAAGAAATTAATATATTTAACACACAGTCTTTGATAATTCTGAAAAGCGACATCTAATTGCTTAATGGTCTCTAGTTGTAATGCATCATGACATGGTTGAGAGAGAGCTGACATGCATGTGACAGCAGTACACCAGAGATCATTCGTGTGAGACACCAACTTTTCTGCGTCAGCTTCAAGATTTTCTTGTACTTTCCAGGTTGGTTTTGTTAATCTTTTTTCTCTTTTGTTTGGTTCAGGTTTTAATTCCTGATCTGAAAGGATTTCTGAGTCTGGTAGTGTGTCAGATTGCATGTTGATTTGCTGGAACATTTTGCTGACAAGGAGAGGGTTAATGATATAGTTTTATAGCAGCAGAGAAATGTATCAATTTTGCTCAGCTCAGCTAGGATTTCTAGGCAACGGTTGAAGAAAGATTTGTGTTTACTTTCTGACAAGATTTCAGTCAAATCATGTGCAATGCATACAGAGTAATAAACTGGTCGTAGTGTACAGATTCCCTGGATAAACTGTAAGGCACAGATGTATTGAAGATTCACAGCACTAATATCCTGACACTGTTGAATGCTATGCTGGGACTTGCTTGCAGGCACATACAGGCTTATGGTAATGGCTGCACTGTGTGAAGCTGCTATTTCCATTGTCCCTACAGCGTCTCCCTGTGTATCCAGAGCTAGCAAGGATCCTATGGAGGATGTCTGAGTGATCTTTCTTTGATCTTTTGGCTGATCTTTCTAAGATCTTCTGACTGATTTTATATGATTTTTTGACTGTTCTGTTTCTCCACCAAAGCACTGAGAATGTGATCTCTTAACTTCCTGTTGTGATGAGATGGCGATAACTCCCAGTCTTAGATGAATTACAGACTCAATCCAGATGACACCTTGAAGATCTGTTGAAGTTTTATTCCAAAACTGTAGAAAATACACAACAATATACATCCGATAGGTCAAAAAATCATAGTGAATCTGAGTCCATAAGGTTTGCAAAGGATTACTGGGAAGAGAACAAGGGTGGAGCTATCTTGACAGGAAATCCCTGCATCGAGGGGAGGAGAGAAACACAGAGGTAGATAAGACATGTGCAATTCTTAAAGGCATGTCACCAGTCATGTGAAACATGACCATGTGTATTCAAAAGTTACCGTAGCAAAGCTCAGATAAGTCAGAAAAATCATGTAGTGTGTAACCCCTGGAGTACAGTAATTCTACTACCCTGCAGTTTCTATGTAGTAACCAGCAGATGGCGACCTTCTGTTTGCTCTGAGATTCAAGACTGTGTGGCTCTATGGTTTTGTGTGTGGAGGCAGGGCTGCAAGAGAGGAAGCAAGAGAGAGGAAGCTGGAAGATGATGGTGGCTGAGATTTGTGGTATTGTGTCCAGTGCTGAAGTATCCTGCATAAAGGCTCCCAGCAGACTCTGTATCCAGATCAAAGCACAGAACTGTTCCTGGCAGTAATTGATCTGCAGAAAGAAGGAATCCCAGTGGAGCAGCTTCTCCCCTTCCTGGACAAAATTTGATTGCAGACTGTGGAGTGGTAAACTGAGACCTCTCCAATTGGTTTTACAACAAGGCATTCTGACACTGGTTACTAAAGCAGCAGTCTATGACTTCTCTGATCCCTGGAACATACCAGCATATTACTAACAAAGTGGATTACAATTATTCTGGGCCCCAACAATGTGCACCACCTACCTATGGTACCATTAGGGAAAAGACTAGGGTGGGCCGCAGTATTGTTTGTGGATAAACTCATACTGACTCTAGCGTTATTTACTTATTCCACTGCATTATGTTTATTTAGACCGTTACATTTATTTTTGCATAGAGTTTTGCTGTGGAATACAAAGTTCTATAAAAGACAGCTCTGTGTTGATTTATTGCTTGTTTAAATATGTTCCCAACTGGATCTCACACCCAAAGCCTGGATGTCCAGTTGGGTGGAGGCACTGCCGCAATCATGTACCCCAACTCCCAGGTAGCAGAGGCTCAGGATCGGCTTGCAGAGCGCTTGAAGGTAACTGAGGTAAAAGACCACAGGGGTATTTGTGGGACTACGCAAAAACCCGTTACAAATGGAGGCACTGCTGACATGAATTGGGGTACAACCAACAAGGATATATTAATCCCACGGCCCACGTTCTTATTTGCGACAGAATGGGCCCAGCAACAGAAGATACCGTTATATCATGCAGTGATGATATGTCAAGTACCTCCCTACAGCGAGCTGAAGCATGTCACCAAGTGTTTGGAGATTTTATTGGGAATAGAGATTGTTACCATCAGGGATATCTTGCAGGATTTAAATGGTCAAACTTATATGTTAATATATGCCCATACAGATTTGAGAGGCCGCCAGAGGGCCACAAGCCTACACCTTCTTGGAGCAGCACCCGAAGGATGCCCCTTAGTGTACGCTCTTTTGGACAAAGAGGAGGGGCATACTCCACAGCAACCCCTCAGTATAAACCTGAGGGATTTTGATGTATCAAGCCATTCCCAGCCTCGGACCCCTATGTTAGAGAAAACTACCTGGAGATTACCGGTTACACCATTCGAAGTTGGAGCCATTCCAAAACAGACTGTACAATTTTCCACAGAGCAAGGGGAAATCAACCCTAAGACCACAGGTCTTGTAGTGGTCTCATCTCCAATATCGCCACAGCCAGACAGCCCCTTCTTGAGTATCACAAATTCAGGGGAAAGTAACATGGCCGAAATACTACAAAAACTCTCAGAGGCCATAGTAACGGCCACGCACAGCTACCGCAAGTTGAAGGTGTTTTCTGGTAACCAGCCTGTGCCTGTAGGAGAAGAAACCTTTGAAGCCTGGAAGGATAATGCTTTACAATTACTGGAAGAATTGTACTGATATTATAAAGACACAACGGTTAATGGAGAGTCTCCGATCCCCAGCTACAGAAATAATAAGGCTTTACAAGGGAGTGAATGCACAAACTACCGCACAGGATTACATTCAAGCTTTGCAAGATGCTTATGAAAAATCGGAGGACTCTGATGATCTGTTAGTCAAGTTCCTAGCCACCAAGCAGAAGGAGCATGAAAACTCTTCTGACTATATTAATCGATTACAACTGCTACTAGGAAAACTATTTCAAAAAGGAGCAATCACGGCATCTGAGTTGGATACACGACTGTCACGGGATGGCCCAGCACCCTCAGCCAGGGGCGGTGCACAGTGACAGTGGTGGCTATGGACACTTGGGTGTGGTGGCACGCACCTAGTTTTACAAGTACTTATTTAGATGTGATTATTGTGTGGTGTAATAAAGTGTTCCCCGTTGGTTTATTGCGTAATGTATTTTCCCTTTGTCTGCCTTGCTCGCCGCCATTTTCCGATCACCTTGTGGCGCAGTTCAGAATCTTCGATTCGGAAAATGGCCGATTCGAACCATCCGGTTCGAATCGTAAAATGGCCGATTCGGACCATCCGGTCCGAATTGGCGACTCCCTGAAGTGTAATGGCCAATGGGTCCTGGAGGGCGGGCAAGGAGTCCCATTGTATTCTAATTTATGGGAAGTTGATAAATGCTTGAACCGTGCATAATAAAGGCAGATTTTGCAGTGCATCCAGCTTTGACTGATGTGTCTTTGTCTCCGCCATATTTCGCATCTGAGTGTCCCCCGCGATCTCAGGATACGGTGACCACCCGATACGATCCGAATCGAGCGCTCTGCCCCTGCATCGTGTATCAGGGCAGAGGCGCTGCGTATGAAGATTCGGTTCCCAGATTGCTTGGCAGAGATCCGAACCGAAGGGCGCGGCCGTGTACCGCGCTCCGGTATTGCGAGGGATTGCGGTAAGATCCGAATCCCTCGCCCAACCCGGCAGATCCGAAGATTCCTTCATTCCCGATCCGATCCGAAAAGTCATCCGCTTGAGATCCGACTGTTACCCGCACCGAGATCGGAAACGTTTCCCGCGAGATCCGAAACGTTTCCCACAACCGATACGAAGGTTCCTCCGCGGCAGAACCGATCTCCACGGACGTCCCACACCCGCAAGGTCAGTGAACCAGTTGCTCGGGACGCTGAGTGCTGTATGGCTCAGTGGTCGGACTGGTTCTAGGCAGGGGTCCCCTCCACCGTCCGCTAACCCCTTCCCGGGGTCACGCCAGGCCGCACGAGACGCCGAGTGCGCGTCACTCGGTAGTCGGGCCAGCGGTAAGCGACGGTGTCACGCAGATTGAGCACACCCGCAGGCGGAACAACATCTCCATTCCGTCATACTGGTGGCAGCGGTGGGATCGCTCTCTGCAGGCCCCTAGGAGACCTACGCCATGGTGGTGTACACCTACTATGACCGGGACACCCTGCGTGGGATGTTGGAGAACCGGGGAGGAACGCCGGGTAACAAGAAAAGAAAGACCCTGATCAAGGAGCTGACTAAGATGGATCAGGACGGGGCGATGACGCCCGTTCCCAGCCCTGTCCACGCGGAGGTGGAGGAAGATGCGGGTCTCCGAGAGGTGCGGCGTCGGATCGCCCTGCTAGGAGATGCCCCAGCGACGGCGGACAGATGCCGGGTGATCCGGGAGTTCTACCGTGAGGTTGAACAGGAAAAGGACCGCCAGCACGAGCTGCGGTTGGCAGAGCTCCGTGGAGCAGAGCCAGAAGATTGGAACCCCGAACCCTATCCTGTGGAACCCTGGGTCGAGGCTCACAGCTCGACTGGAGCTTCACCTGGGGAATCTGCAACCCCCAGTGACTACGCTTGCGGGACTCTCAGCTCGCCTGGAGCCTGTACTGAGGACGTCACTCCTCCCAGCGACCCTCGGATGGAGACTCACAGCCCGCCTGGAGCTGCATCTGAGGACGCCACATTCCCCATTGAGGAGCGGTGCTCCTGCGCTGGCACCTTCGCCGACATAAAGGTCGTGTTGGCAAGAGAGCTGCAGGAGGACCTGGGGCAGGACCAGAGATCCACAGAGGAACTGTGGTACGAGGCCCTGGACCATGAGCGGGACTGCCATGGTGCGTACATTCCTTCCGACGCTGTCGTCCATCGGGTGCAGTACGATGTGCGAGCAGCGTTCCTGCAAGGTCGGGCCCCAGAGGAGTGGGAAGCCGAGCTCCGGAGTCTGGTGCAGGAGGAGATCGCACTGGACGCCGCGTACCGCGCGCTCCGGTGGCTAACCGCTCTCCGACAGCGCGCCCGATGGGAGGCAGTTCCATTGCAGGGCCTCGCTACGGAGGCACGGGGCTGCTCTACGCGAGCATGGCCGCCGACCCCGAGTTTGGAGAGGAGACGGAGGAACGGATGGAAGACATCCTGGAGCGACGGGAACTGGAGATCCCGTCAGACAGCAGGGACTCGGTGTTTGAGGAGCTGGAGTCCCTAGCAGAGCGAGAGTGGGAGCTCGAGGTGGCTTATCGTAGACTGTTGGACGGCGTTCCGCAGTCGAGCCTGAGCTCCCCGTGGTGGGACGGGTCGGCGGAGGAAGTCGACAGTCCCCAGGTTTGGGACCTATGGGAGGCCGAGGCGGACCCATGGGTGCCCGTGGGGGTTTCGACTGAGGAAGTTACCCCCTTCACCCCGCAAGAGGACAGGGTGGCCGAGGCCACGGGTCCAGCGGGGGAGGAGACGGATGGTCTCCCCGGGATGGGTTGTGCGCAACCATTGTTTGCCCCGGGGGTGAAGTGACCATCCTTCCCCAAGGAGATCTCCAACCAGCGGAAGAGCTGGCTACGGGGCAGAGTGCCGCTGGCCTCTGCCCACTGCCTACAGTCCGCCAGGAGGAGCCGACGGTTGGTCCCCCGGGATGGGTTGTGTGCAACCATTGTTTGCCCCGGGGGTGAAGGGACCCTCCCTCCCCAAGGAGATCTCCCACCAGCGGAAGAGCTGGCTACGGGGCAGAGTGTCGCTGGCCTCTGCCCACCACCCACAGTCTGCCGGGTGGAGCAGACGGATGGTTCCCCCGGGATGGGTTGTGCGCAACCAGTGTTTGCCCCGGGGGTGAAGTAACCATCCCCCCGCAAGGAGATCCTCCTCACCCAGCTGAAGAGCTGGCCACGGGGCAGAGCGCCGCTGGCCTCTGCCCACTACCCACAGTCTGCCAGGTGGGGCAGACAGATGGTCCCCCCGGGCTGGGTTGTGCGCAGTCAGTGACGGTCCCGGGGGGAAAAGAAACCATCCTCCCGCAAAGGGATTTCCACCCAGCGGAAGAGCTGACGCCAGGGCAGAGCGCCGCTGGCCTCTGCCCGTCTTCCCCAACTCGCCCCGAGGGGCAGAGTGAGGTCGACCCCGTGCAACTGCTGTGGCATCCATTTGTCTCCCTTGTCGGCTACCAGGAAGAGCAGCCAGGTTTGGCTCTATTTGCTCCTTCGGTTGCCGTGTCCGTACCTGGCCATCCAGTGGAAGAGCTGGCAACGGGGCAGAGCGCCGCTGGCCTCTGCCCATTTTGGCAACCCTTGGGCTCGGGGTCCTCACGCAGCCACGGTGCTTTCCCACGGCTGACCTGGGCACCGGGGCGTGTGCATTTAGCACCCGGGTTCCCCGGGTGAGCAGTAACCCTGGAGGGGACACAGGAGGCACGCCGGCTCAGATGTATGTCCTCCCGCCCAGCCGGGGAAACTCTAAGGACATGGGGTCCCGGCCAAGCTGGCACGGCCGCAAGGCCAAATGGAGAGGCCTGGTGACTCGGCCTCCCCAGACTGACTATGGGCCTGGGAGCACCGACTTCCCCGGTATGACCCGGTGGGGTCAGACCAGGTGCGTCGAACTGGGGGAGGGGGAGGAGTGTCACGGGATGGCCCAGCACCCTCAGCCAGGGGCGGTGCACAGTGACAGTGGTGGCTATGGACACTTGGGTGTGGTGGCACGCACCTAGTTTTACAAGTACTTATTTAGATGTGATTATTGTGTGGTGTAATAAAGTGTTCCCCGTTGGTTTATTGCGTAATGTATTTTCCCTTTGTCTGCCTTGCTCGCCGCCATTTTCCGATCACCTTGTGGCGCAGTTCAGAATCTTCGATTCGGAAAATGGCCGATTCGAACCATCCGGTTCGAATCGTAAAATGGCCGATTCGGACCATCCGGTCCGAATTGGCGACTCCCTGAAGTGTAATGGCCAATGGGTCCTGGGAGGGCGGGCAAGGAGTCCCATTGTATTCTAATTTATGGGAAGTTGATAAATGCTTGAACCGTGCATAATAAAGGCAGATTTTGCAGTGCATCCAGCTTTGACTGATGTGTCTTTGTCTCCGCCGTATTTCGCATCTGAGTGTCCCCCGCGATCTCAGGATACGGTGACCACCCGATACGATCCGAATCGAGCGCTCTGCCCCTGCATCGTGTATCAGGGCAGAGGCGCTGCGTATGAAGATTCGGTTCCCAGATTGCTTGGCAGAGATCCGAACCGAAGGGCGCGGCCGTGTACCGCGCTCCGGTATTGCGAGGGATTGCGGTAAGATCCGAATCCCTCGCCCAACCCGGCAGATCCGAAGATTCCTTCATTCCCGATCCGATCCGAAAAGTCATCCGCTTGAGATCCGACTGTTACCCGCACCGAGATCGGAAACGTTTCCCGCGAGATCCGAAACGTTTCCCACAACCGATACGAAGGTTCCTCCGCGGCAGAACCGATCTCCACGGACGTCCCACACCCGCAAGGTCAGTGAACCAGTTGCTCGGGACGCTGAGTGCTGTATGGCTCAGTGGTCGGACTGGTTCTAGGCAGGGGTCCCCTCCACCGCCCGCTAACCCCTTCCCGGGGTCACGCCAGGCCGCACGAGACGCCGAGTGCGCGTCACTCGGTAGTCGGGCCAGCGGTAAGCGACGGTGTCACGCAGATTGAGCACACCCGCAGGCGGAACAACATCTCCATTCCGTCATAACGACTATCCAAGCAAATTCAGAGAGGAGGCCTTACCAACGACCCAGTAATGATTATGTTAAGAGTTAAGCTGGATGATCAAGTTTTGTCCTATTCCACACTGATCAACAAAGCAAAAAGATTGGAGGATCAAATGTCCTCATCTCCTTTACGCAAAGGGAATACATTTAAAGCAGCAGAGAAAGAGGATAGGATCTGGCAATTCTTAAAAAGAAGATAGCTGAACTAGAATTATTGTCCAAGCCAGCGGCAAAAAGGACAGCTTCTTCTCCTCATAGACAACTCCACAGGGGGACAATGAGAAGATTGTTACCTGAGGATTCGTCCCCCCAAGGAAGCTGTTTTAAATGTGGAAAATTGGGGCACTTCAAGCGGGAGTGTCCCAATTCATCAGAGACAGATGTCGAAGTGCTAGCTATTGGGCTAGAGAAGGCCTCCACTTCCAGTGTTTCTAAGAAAAATAAGAAAGATCATATATCTGTGGGAGCCAAGATTGGTCCCAAATCAATCATACACCTGCAAATAGAGGGTATTTACACATCTGCCTTGCTAGATACTGGATCTCAGGTCACCATCATTTATAGAGTGGAAAGGGTAGCCCAGTGATGGACTACTAGAGAGCTTCTAAGATGTAATATCAGAGCCACTGGGGGGGGTAACCCAAATAACAAGTAAGAAGGACCTCTAAACTAGAGGTGAACGGCTAGGACATAACATAATACATAATAAACTTTATTGAACATTGAAACATAATCCCTTGAGAAGGTTATAAAAGACAACACAAAACAAATAGACAACGTGTAAAATCAGTATAACCACGAAAGTTGATGGGTAAATTACTTCAAGAAGTGGTTATAACCATTCAATGATAAATGAAACTAGTGAAAAGCCCATGAATAAAGCTCCTTAATTAATACAGCATTCATGTCTTTGTGGGGCATCAATGGGTTCACTAGATTATATGGGATCGTAATAGTCGCTGTCTTGACTAGATGTACTATCTTATGGGGCATATATAAGTAGAAAAAACCCCTAATGTGGATAGAAATAGTCACCACGTAGAAGCCACTATCTAAGGGGAAGTATGTATATAAAGAGACCCTTTGGACTAACTGAAAATGTCACTGCCGATTGGCATAGATTCTAATATAGCCATTTATATATGCTAATGTGGTTATGGACAAGTACTTCAGTAATAGGCAAGGTGAATAGTTTAGATCCTTCCTCTTAAGTAGATCTTATGTAATCACAATAATTGCATGATTAGTATACGCAATACAATTTAATGCACAATTTAAAGATATTAAGCTGTTATATTCATTTCTAAAGTATCCCAGGATATCATATTGTGAAATCTCACATCAAACAGTGACCCCTAAAGTAGCGTTATTAAGACCATCTGTATTTTATAGGAATGCAGGGTACAGTTATAAACAGTCCTCCTAATTATGCAGAGTAAGATTATATACCCAATTCAAGGGTTAAAAGGTGTTTCGAACATTCCTCAAGAATCAAAGAAGGAATAAAAAAGTGTTCATATGTTGCATGTAGAATAGTGACGCCCGGAACGCCGTTCAAGTAAGCTTTCCCTGCGTTGTTGGCATCAAAAATACAATAGTGCACACTTCTAGAGTCCTAGGCTGTTACATTTACAATTGTGTATATTTCTCAAGTATCCTAAGAAACTTATAACAGAGTTGCATATGAAGTAGTAAAACCTGCAATAGGATTAGACCATCTGTGCTTCATAAAGTTGCGAAGTACAATTATAAACAGTTCAGAAGTGAAAAGCTGTGATTTTCTTTAGCAGAATTCACAAAATGCTATATTGCAGATTTCTCAAGTGTCACAGAATTCTATATTGCAGGGATACATATATAATGCCCAAAGCAACGCTGGAAACAATGATCCTTACGTCATAAGCGTGCAGAATATAATTATAAACCCAAATCAGAGGTTTAAAGTTATTGCGAATATTCCTCAAGTGTCAAAAAAGATAGAATACTATATGACTGAATGTCCATATTTTGCATATAGAATGGTGATGCCCTGAGCAACGTTCAATTAAACATTCCCTGCGTTGTTGGCATAGAGGATACAATTTGTTCACAATTCTAGAGTCTAAAGCTGTTACATTTACAATTGTATTCGTTTCTCAAGTATCCTAAGAAACTATATTGCAGAATTGCACATGAAGTAATAAGACCTACAATAACGTTTGATTAAACCATCTGTGCTTCATAAGATTGCGAGATATAATTGTTCAAAAGTAAAAAGCTATTGTTTTCTTTTACTAGTTTCACAAGGTGCTGTATTGCAGGAATGCGCATGTAAAATTTAATGCCCAAAACAGCACATAAATCGAATAGCCCTTACGTCATTAGTGTGCAAAAATTGCAATTGTTTGCCCAATTTAGGGGTACTAGGCTGTTGAAAACAAACCCCAAGTGTCGACAGGATTACTATATAACAAGAGTATCCCTATATTTCATATAGGGTGGTGGCGCTCAGAACCACATTCAATATAGTCATTCCCAGCGTTGTTAGCGTGAGAATTGCAATTGTGCACAACTCTAGAGTCTTAAGCTGTTGCGTTTACTCATTGAGTAACCTTAGGTACTTTTGATGAAGTAATGTCGCCCAAAGCGGCGTTTAGTTAGAAGATTGTTGCATTATTGGCAAAAAAAGATGTAATTGTATGCACAGTATTGTAGATTATAAGCTGTCCAAAAAGCAGCGTTATGGTAAACAATTGTTTACCATAACGCTGCTTTTTGGACAGTTTATAATCTACAATACTGTGCATACAATTACATCTTTTTTTGCCAATAATGCAACAATCTTCTAACTAAACGCCGCTTTGGGCGACATTACTTCATCAAAAGTACCTAAGGTTACTCAATGAGTAAACGCAACAGCTTAAGACTCTAGAGTTGTGCACAATTGCAATTCTCACGCTAACAACGCTGGGAATGACTATATTGAATGTGGTTCTGAGCGCCACCACCCTATATGAAATATAGGGATACTCTTGTTATATAGTAATCCTGTCGACACTTGGGGTTTGTTTTCAACAGCCTAGTACCCCTAAATTGGGCAAACAATTGCAATTTTTGCACACTAATGACGTAAGGGCTATTCGATTTATGTGCTGTTTTGGGCATTAAATTTTACATGCGCATTCCTGCAATACAGCACCTTGTGAAACTAGTAAAAGAAAACAATAGCTTTTTACTTTTGAACAATTATATCTCGCAATCTTATGAAGCACAGATGGTTTAATCAAACGTTATTGTAGGTCTTATTACTTCATGTGCAATTCTGCAATATAGTTTCTTAGGATACTTGAGAAACGAATACAATTGTAAATGTAACAGCTTTAGACTCTAGAATTGTGAACAAATTGTATCCTCTATGCCAACAACGCAGGGAATGTTTAATTGAACGTTGCTCAGGGCATCACCATTCTATATGCAAAATATGGACATTCAGTCATATAGTATTCTATCTTTTTTGACACTTGAGGAATATTCGCAATAACTTTAAACCTCTGATTTGGGTTTATAATTATATTCTGCACGCTTATGACGTAAGGATCATTGTTTCCAGCGTTGCTTTGGGCATTATATATGTATCCCTGCAATATAGAATTCTGTGACACTTGAGAAATCTGCAATATAGCATTTTGTGAATTCTGCTAAAGAAAATCACAGCTTTTCACTTCTGAACTGTTTATAATTGTACTTCGCAACTTTATGAAGCACAGATGGTCTAATCCTATTGCAGGTTTTACTACTTCATATGCAACTCTGTTATAAGTTTCTTAGGATACTTGAGAAATATACACAATTGTAAATGTAACAGCCTAGGACTCTAGAAGTGTGCACTATTGTATTTTTGATGCCAACAACGCAGGGAAAGCTTACTTGAACGGCGTTCCGGGCGTCACTATTCTACATGCAACATATGAACACTTTTTTATTCCTTCTTTGATTCTTGAGGAATGTTCGAAACACCTTTTAACCCTTGAATTGGGTATATAATCTTACTCTGCATAATTAGGAGGACTGTTTATAACTGTACCCTGCATTCCTATAAAATACAGATGGTCTTAATAACGCTACTTTAGGGGTCACTGTTTGATGTGAGATTTCACAATATGATATCCTGGGATACTTTAGAAATGAATATAACAGCTTAATATCTTTAAATTGTGCATTAAATTGTATTGCGTATACTAATCATGCAATTATTGTGATTACATAAGATCTACTTAAGAGTAAGGATCTAAACTATTCACCTTGCCTATTACTGAAGTACTTGTCCATAACCACATTAGCATATATAAATTGGCTATATTAGAATCTATGCCAATCGGCAGTGACATTTTCAGTTAGTCCAAAGGGTCTCTTTATATACATACTTCCCCTTAGATAGTGGCTTCTACGTGGTGACTATTTCTATCCACATTAGGGGTTTTTTCTACTTATATATGCCCCATAAGATAGTACATCTAGTCAAGACAGCGACTATTACGATCCCATATAATCTAGTGAACCCATTGATGCCCCACAAAGACATGAATGCTGTATTAATTAAGGAGCTTTATTCATGGGCTTTTCACTAGTTTCATTTATCATTGAATGGTTATAACCACTTCTTGAAGTAATTTACCCATCAACTTTCGTGGTTATACTGATTTTACACGTTGTCTATTTGTTTTGTGTTGTCTTTTATAACCTTCTCAAGGGATTATGTTTCAATGTTCAATAAAGTTTATTATGTATTATGTTATGTCCTAGCCGTTCACCTCTAGTTTAGAGGTCCTTCTTAATCATTTATAGAGACTTCTATGATCATCATTTAAGCCATATTCCTCTGGAGCCTGCGGGAGAGTTGCAGTTGTGGGGAGTGGGATCTCAGGCCCAATCTGTACAGGGATGCATAAGGGTTACTGTAACCATCCCACAATTAAACACAGGAATGATCTGTCCTATGGAATTGGAAGCTCTTATATGCCCAGTGGAAAGAAAACCTTGTGCTCCAATTATTCTGGGTACCAATGCAAGAATTGTGCAGGACATGTTCAGGACCTATCTTTCTGAAGTGGGAGATGTATCTCTAGCACGACTAATGGAGGTCAGCCCTGTTTTAGGAAAGGAGTGTCGTCGACTAGCCCTACAAGCTAAACCTGGGTCATGCTATTACTCAGGAAAAGAATCTGTATTTGTGAAGCCTGGAGAAACCAAGACTCTACGAGCCATAGCTTCTATGCATCTTGAAATATCAGGAGGAACCAGGCAATACCTAGTTGAGTCCTTGACTGAGGAGGATACGAAAAATGGATGGACCCTCATACCTGAAGTGAAACATTGGCGGAATCACTGGTGTTAAGATTTCCCCGTAATGATACAGAATTTTACACCTACAGAGGTCAGAATTGATCGTCACCAGAAGATTGGCGTAATTCACTTGATAGAGCAGGTATCTTCAGTAATGTCCTTGAAAGCAGAACTGGGGAGTAACCTTAAAGGATGTATAGATTTTGATCTGGAAGATTCTCCTTTACCACAAGAATGGAAAGATAGACTCCGATCCAAACTAATTACACGAGAGGAAGTCTTCTCCAGTGAAGAATTGGATGTGGGATGTGCAAGAAGTGCCACACATGCTATTAGACTTTCTAACTCAACTCCTTTCAGGGAGAGATCAAGGAGAATACCCCCGCAAGATGTGGAGGATGTCCGTGATATATTACAACGTATGGAAGAATCTGGTATTATTTAAGAGTCCAGAAGCCCATATGCCTCACCCATAGTGATCGTTAGGAAAAAGTATGGCACAGTTCGGCTCTGTATAGACTATCGCACTCTGAATAAGAGAACAGTGCCAGATCAGTACACACTACCACGGATAGAAGATCTGTTAAATGCCCTTTCTGGAAGCAAGTGGTTTAGTGTTCTTGACTTGAGATCTGGGTATTATCAAGTTCCGCTGAATGAGGAGGATCAGGAAAAAACAGCCTTCATCTGCCCTTTTGGGTTCTATGAGTTTACTAGGATGCCTCAAGGAATCACAGGAGCTCCTGCCACATTCCAAAGGCTAATGGAAAAGACTGTGGGGGATATGAATCCCAAGGAGTGCCTAGTGTATCTGGATGACCTCATAGTGTTTGGAAGGACCCCGGAAGAACACGAACAGCGATTACTGAAAGTGCTGGATCGAATCCAAGCAGAGGGTCTGAAATTATCATTAGACAAATGTCGATTTGCACGGGACTGTCACATATATAGGTCATATCGTTTCTGCAGAAGGAGTAGCAACGGACCCGGCCAAAATTGAAGCAGTGGTGAATTGGCCTAGGCCAGATACCATTAGTGAGCTACGTTCATTCCTAGGGTTCTGTGGTTATTACCGAAGGTTCGTGAAGGACTACTCGAAGATTGCTCGAGAGTTACATAATTTGTTAAAGGTTACCTCTGATATAGAAGGTGCTAAGGTACCCAGTCCTAAAGACTCCTTCGGAAACAAATGGACTTCAGGATGTGAAGAAGCCTTTTTAACCTTGAAAGAAAGACTTACAGAGGCCCCAGTCTTGGCGTATGCAGACCCGAGAAGCAGTATGTGCTCCATGTCGATGCCAGTATGGAGGCCCTAGGGGGTGTATTACATCAAAGCTACCCAGAAGGGTTAAGACCCATGGCATACATAAGCAGAAGTCTAACTGGTGCAGAGAAAAACTATCCAGTCCACAAGCTAGAATTCTTGGCTCTTAAGTGGGCAATTGTAGACAAATTGCATGACTATTTATATGGTACAACATTTGAAGTAAGGACAGATAATAATCCACTTACATATATTCAAACTACGGCTAAGCTAGATGCCAAAGGAAACAGGTGGCTGGCAGCATTGTCGAGCTATAATTTCAACCTTAAATACAAGCCAGGCCCCAAGAATGTCAGTGCAGATGCTCTGTCTCGCAGACCTGGACTTCTTCCTCATGAAGAAAAGGAAGAATGGGAAGAAATTCCTGGGCCAGGGGTAGGGGCTTTTTGCCATACCTATGTAGTGGCCGAGAAACAGGAGGAGTTCTCTGACCTTAGAGGAATAGATTCCATCAGTTACTCCTCAGAAGCAGTACCAGAGATATTTTGTGCTCCAGTCATCCTTCAACATTGGTCTCAAATAACCAATGAAGAAAAAAAGGAAGCCCAATCACAGGATTGGTATATAGGGACAGTCCTCAAGGCGATGAGAGTTAAGAATCCTAAATTGCTGAGCTCCCTTCCGATAGGACAAAGAGACGTGTACCGGAGAGAGTGGAGTAAACTACATCTGGAAGATGGGATCCTTTATAGAATTTTGAAATACCACGACCACCCAGGTCAAAAGCAGCTGGTACTACCTCATAGATACCGGGGAATAGTCATGAGAGCTGATCAACATGGTCATCTTGGAGTTGTCAAAACCTACGGACTGATACAAGACCGGTTCTATTGGCCTCGTATGAGGGAATGTGTTGAACATTATGTGAAAACCTGCAGAAGATGTATTCAGAGAAAGACCCTACCTGTGAGAGCTGCCCCTATGGGCCACCTTAAAAGCACAGGGCCCCTGGATCTTGTGTGCATGGACTATCTATGTATTGAGAATGATACTACTGGAATCGGGAATGTTCTAGTGGTTACAGATCATTTTACCAGATACGCTCAGGCCTTTCCTACTAAAGTCCTGTGGCAGAAGTATTTCATGCACTACGGTCTACCCAATCGAATACATTCTGATCAAGGTAGAGACTTTGAGAGCAAGTTGATCAAAGAGCTGCTGGATATGTTGCAGGTTCAGAAGTCCAGAACAACACCCTACTACCCAGAGGGTGATGCTCAGCCTGAGCGTTTTAATAGGACCTCCTAGATATGCTTGGGACTCTGAAAACAGTGGAGAAGTGGTCTTGGAGTAAGCACGTGGAAACCATGGTCCACGCATATAATTGCACAAGAAATGAGTCTACAGGATTTTCACCCTACTTCCTGATGTTTGGAAGGGAAGCTAGACTACCAATAGATGTCCGGATGGGGGTGTCCCCTGATGGGACAACTTCAAGCTCACACTCCCATTATGTGAGGACCCTCAAGCAAAACCTCCACAGGGCCTATGAGTTGGCTACTCAAGCCACGACAAGAATGGAGGAGCGGAACAAGAGAAGATACGATACCAAAGTCAAGTATCGGGAAATCCAAGCAGGCGATAAGGTTCTACTGCGGAATCTAGGGGTGCTTGGAAAACACAAATTAGCAGACAGATGGAAGGATACCCTGTTCGAAGTTGTGTCTAAGCTAAAAGGACTGCCAGTGTACAACATAAAAGGGCCTGAAGGACGGATAAAGGCTTGGCATAGGAACCATCTACTACCGGTAGCCTATACAGATGATGAGGAAGAGCGTAGTAGTGAATTGGAGGAAAGCACCGCAGCGAGTCCTGAAAATGGGACAGAGGAGACCTCAGAGACTCCCACAGCTGATGATCAGTGGTGGTCTCCCCATACTGAGAGAACACAGAATTTGTCTCCTACCCCTGTGGCACCTCAGAGAGTTAAAACCCCTCTTATGTCAAACAGTCCTCCATCTTTGAACCCAGAAAGCCCGTGCTTTGTGCCTGGGACCACCGTCAGAGACTCTCTATCTATGGGAGAGCCAGGGCCTCAAGCCACTGGTGACCTCCCCAACTACAGGGCAGGAGCCGAAGCTTCCCAGGCACGGTCAGAAAGTGCTTTTCCTCAGCAACTTCCAAGACACAGCACCAGGGTATGGCAGCCTCCTACAGCCTTTGTTTATGATCACATAGGAGAACCTAGCTATGCTCCAGTGACACAGGCATCATGTAAAATTACCTCCTTTCTCCATGCGCTAGCTGAAATCGTAAATGAAAATCATTCTCTGTTTTAGCGTAGTTGGCCAGATAGGATGTCATTGTATTAGCTAGCACTGTTATTGTAGGCTTTTATAAATGTTTAATATGGTTTGGTTTTTGATCGCTTCCTGTCCAGGACTTGCCAGTGGAAGGCAAGTTATTTTCAAAGGGGAACATGTAACCCCTGGAGTACAGTAATTCTACTACCCTGCAGTTTCTATGTAGTAACCAGCAGATGGCGACCTTCTGTTTGCTTTGAGATTCAAGACTGTGTGGCTCTATGGTTTTGTGTGTGGAGGCAGGGCTGCAAGAGAGAGGAAGCTGGAAGATGATGGTGGCTGAGATTTGTGGTATTCTGTCCAGTGCTGAAGCATCCTCCATAAAGGCTCCCAGCAGACTCTGTATCCAGATCAAAGCACAGAACTGTTCCTGGCAGTGATTGTTCTGCAGAAAGAAGGAATCCCAGTGGAGCAGCTTCTCCCCTTCCTGGACAAAATCTGATTGCAGACTGTGGAGTGGTAAGCTGAGACCTCTCCAATTGGTTTTACAACAAGGCATTCTGACACTGGTTACTAAAGCAGCAGTCCATGACTTCTCTGATCCCTGGAACATACCAGCATATTACTAACAAAGTGGATTACAATTATTCTGGGCCCCAACAATGTGCACCACCTACCTATGTTACCATTAGGGAAAAGACTAGGGTGGGCCGCAGTATTGTTTGTGGGTAAACTCATACTGACTCTTGCGTTATTTGCTTATTCCACTGCATTATGTTTATTTAGACCGTTACATTTATTTTTGCATAGAGTTTTGCTGTGCAATACAAAGTTCTATAAAAGACAGCTCTGTGTTGATTTATTGCTAGTTTAAATATGTTCCCAACTGGATCTCACACCCAAAGCCTGGATGTCCAGTTGCGTGGAGGCACTTCCGCAGTCATGTACCCCAACTCCCAGGTAGCCGAGGCTCAGGATCAGCTTGCAGAGCGCTTGAAGGTAACTGAGGTAAAGGACCACAGGGGTATTTGTGGGACTACGCAAAAACCCGTTACAAGTGTATAACCAAAAACGCTGATCAGCCGAAGCAGTTGCTGATCTACAGGCGCCAGCAACAGAATCAGAAACGTATTAAGTCAAAGAAACAAGTTGCAACCACCCCGCTTGAGAGCCATCAAGAAGCAATAGGTAGTCATACATGTGGCATTAAGTAAACCGTTGTCTTCTCAGGCTAACATCGCAGTGGTAGGCAAATCTATACGTCAGTAATCAATTTCCACCCACCATGCCAGCTCGACCCCGGCCCGCAGTCCCTGAAATTTCTCCACCAGCACCCCAACATCCCATGCATTATATCCAACATATCTAGGCCGAAATGTCATTTATCTTAAGTAATCTCTATCTTTATGCAAAATACAAATAATAAACCAACTTCCCCCACTCCTTTCCCCCTTTCCAACCTCCCCTCCTCCCTTTCTGTCCTCCCTCCCTCGCCCCCACCCAGTTTACCCTCCCCCTATGTTCTATCCTACCCAACATTCTCATATCGGTATCAACATCATATCCCCCACCCTCCCACCCCCTACTTTCCCTGTAAAATGTTTTTCCTTTCCATTTGGGAGAAACCCCCCCACCCTCCAGTAAATGAATAAGAAAAATAACATCTCTAAGCAAAACACAATGAGTCAGTCTTTCATAAACAGATTCGAACCCCTTTTTTTGTTTTTTTTGTTTTGTTTTTATCCATCCCCCCACCCCATCCCTCCCCCTATTAACTATCCCCCTCCCCAAACATATCTCCATCCCCCAAAATACCAAAGTGTAATGGAAAAAGAATAAGTAAGTCATAATAAACTCCCCACATCCAGAAAGTGTCTATAAAGCAAGTCTGCAGATGCAAAGTCTTCAATCTGGGGAGCAGGTACATGTACAATGCATCTCCAGATGCGAGTGAGCGTAGCAGGACATTGCGGGTCCCATCCAAAATAGGGATGTGCGTTTCGGGTTTCGTAATTTCGGAATTTTCACGAAATTTCCCGATTCGTGTTTTCGGATGCGGCCGATTTTCCGAAAATTTTTAGATCCGAAAATGGCAGATCCGAAAAGTTTTCTGAGCCGAAACGAAATATTTTCGGAATTTTCGAATGTACTTGAAATGTGTCAAATCAAAATTTATTGCTTTGAAACGAGGAGAACAGACGTTCCAAAAAACGAAAATTTTCGAAAATACGAAAAGTCGATACAAAAAATGAGCTAAGTGAGACGAAAATACAAAAGATGGTCGATATTCTGAAACCATTTACAATTCCGAAAAACGAAAATTTCCAAAAACACGAAAAGTCGATACAAAAAACGAGCTAATTGACACGAAAATACAAAAAATGGTCGAAATTCCTAAAAAAAAAATGTACACGAAAAACGAGTCGAGCCGAACCGAATCGAAACAGAAATCGGTAGAAACGAGCCGAATCGAAAAGTTTAAAAATCCGAAAAATCAAATCGAACCGAAAAAAAAAATCGGTGCACAAGCCTAATCCAAAACATAGGACGCATAACGAATTAGACAGGGGTATCCAGGGTGCAACAAGCATAGAGTCAAACATTTTCCTGGGGTTCTCACAGTCTTCAAGATCATCATATGGTAAAAGGTCAGCTCGGGTACTCACAGGGTGCGTGCATAGCGAGGAACGGCAGTCATCTCAGGAACTGAAAAAAGCAGCAGTGTCGAGTTCAATCTTCGGGCCGAGTGTCAGGCCCCTCAGTGCGGCGTTGCTTCCTGCGGTCTCCAGGTCCAAAGGGTCGTTGCGGACGGGGTTGAGACAAAGATGGCGTCTGTTCTTCTAAATGCATCTGCTCCCAATCCGATATGACCACATCCGGGATCTGAAGCCGTTGGGTAAAGGCCGGAACATCACTCGGCTTGTTGATCACGATCATAGTTCCGTTTCGGAGTACCATGAGGGAAAATGGGTATCCCCACCGATATGGGATATCTGCTTTCCTCAACTCTATAATGAGCGGCCGGAAAGCCCTCCTAGCCATAGGCGTCTCTACAGGGGGGCAAGGGGGGGCAATTGCCCCCCAAGGTTATTCCTTGCCCCCCCATGTGCCCCCCCACCAAAAATCGACATCCAGCTTCCTACACTTTTTCAGACCACGGTATCTCCGTTGCTATGCATCGTATATGGACATTCTAGGTGTCATTGGAAAGGGCAGATTCTGGCCTTTCCAATGATACCCAACATGACCATATTCAGTGTAAAGTAAAAGTCATAAAACATTAAATAATAACGTGCACTTAAATGTAAACGTTTTCACAGGGTTGAAATGGCTCAGCAGTGAAGTGGTTAATGTTCAGACTATACATTACATTGTGTATTACGTTAGTTTTTGCCTTGCTTCTAGTTGTATATTAAGGGTTAATGGCAGGCTTCATCCCTCATAGTATACATTTTATTTTTTCATTGATTAATGGCATTTTAGGGGTTAATGGGTTGGCTACATGCCTCAAAGTGTATTCATTTCATGTTTTCCCTTGATCAATTGCATGTTAGGGGTTAAGGGGTAGCTAATTGCCACATTGTTTATTAATTTTATTGTATTTGCCTGGGTTTATGGCATTTTAGGGGTTATTATGGAAGTTAGAATCTAAAGGGTATATTCATTTTTAGAGCCTCTGCTTTCCGTCACATTTCGGGGAATTTATTTTGCCGAAAATAAGGTGAATTCCCTATTTAGCGAATGGTCACTGTATATTTCTAAAAGTGGAGTCGCTGAAGCAGCTATCAGACATTCAGCGAAAACTGCCGAATTGCGGCAAATAAAATATTGAATTTAAGTATCAGGTTAGTATCACAAAAAGGTATCATTGCATCACATTACTCTGGGGTTTTGGAATCTTGTTTATATATACTTATTTAGGGCACTATTACCTGGTGTGAGCTAACCCTTGCGTCGGCAGGTTTTGCGTTAGCGCCAGGTTAATCGAGTCTAGCGCCTGGCCAACAGATTGTTTGCCTCCTGCTACAAACAGGAAAAATCACTTAGCGCGTTGCTATTAGCGTTTTGTACCGCGAGCTTACTGTACTTTCCGCGTCCTTTTCTTAACATGGGGAGCACTAGAGATCTCTAGTGCTTTTGCAGCTAACGGATCACTTGGTGCCAGCGCTAATTTTTTGAGGGGCGCTAATTGCAACATTTTACCTACTGCTCAACCCTGGTGCTAACTCAAAAAAAACAGGTCCTCGCCCAAAATTAACAGGCAATTAATAGGCAATGTAAAGAAATGCAGCACAGGTGTTCTCTTGGCCCCATACGCCATAGTAATGGATCTGGTCAGCAATGTTGTTGCTGTTGCAGTCGGCTCTATTATAAATGTATCCTTTATCCATATATATCCTAATTCTAATATATTGCCTAATTTTAAACATTTTATGCTGGGGGTTATTCATAGTATGGAAGCAGTTGATTATTAGAGTGACCGTGTGGACCATGTTTAAAGGGACACATCAATTAGTCTTGCCCTGAAACATGTATTTTTTATATGCTGCAGCAGGGAAATTTGTGTCGCTCACCTGGCCTTCCTTTTGGATCTATTAAATGCAGTGTAAGGATTCTACATGCTGTTGGGTGGCATTTATCATGCAATGCCCATCAGCCTTAATATTTGTGTGCATCAAAACATAGATGATAGGACCACCGTGGAGGATTTTAATAATGCAGGGGTGTGAAGTTATTCACTAGATATGTTCATATTCATGCTTGTGAGAACAGGGGATAGGTATGACCCGGCACTCTGCACTGGAAAAAAAACAGTTCTAGCCTGTACACAACTGCATTAGTTTCCCTAGTGTGCGCTAAACGACCTTGTTCATGGACTACCGCGGACAAGGTGATCTGTTAGTAGGTCGTCAGACACTACGTTTTAACAACTCGCGCTAAAGTTTTCCTTTAGTGATGGTGTTTAAGCTCACACCAGGTGATAGGGCGCTTAGTTTTATTCAGTGGTATGATTTGGGGTGAAAATTATTAGTGCCCCCCCAGTTTTGACTGTGGTATCCTATGTGCCCCCCCTAAATATTGTTCCTAGAGTCGCCACTGCTCCTAGCCGACAGTGTAAACTTAGATAGGTTAGCGTAAACTTCAATCGCATCTCCTTCGAACTCCCAAGATCTCTTCGCCTGCGCAGCTTTAAATAAACGTTCTTTAAGCATGAAGTTTGGCATATGACATATAATATCTCTCGGGGCCGATTTGAGCAGAGGAGCGTGTGAGACGAAAAATACGGTGGGCCCTTTCAACGTCTGAAGGTTGAAATTTCCCCTCCAGGAGTAAGAAACGAAACAGTCTGTTTAAATAGTTCCGAATGTCCAGCTCTTCCTCTTTGACCCCCCTAATCTTTAGATTGTGACGGCTGGATCTATTTTCGAGGTCGTCCATCCTACGTAATAAGGTGGTTAGCACTGGAGGGTTCTGGCCTAGGCCGAGTGTCAGCGGTGGGGCCCCCTCCGCGGATTCAAGGTGAGTAACCCGTTCCTCTAGGGCCTTAAGGTCGGACCTCATTTCGGAGACCTCACCTTTCAGAGAGTTCCTGGGGGAAGTAGCCAAATCCTGCAGGTCCCGTTTGGTTGGCAGAGCCGTAACCAGTGCCTCCAGCCGTCTCATGCGAGAGTGGTCCTCCAGCTCCGAGGCCTCTGATGGTTCGGAAGAAATCGAGGATGCCTGGCTAGGCCCGGAGGATTGCGTGGCCGGCGCATTCAAAAAAGGCTCCATGGTTCCCTGTAATGGGAGTCGAGGTGGTCAGCCTCCTGCCCCTTCCTTTCACCATCACCCGCAGATCAGCAAAATTAAAAGCGTTTTTAACAGCTTTATGGTCAGAGCTCAAGGTTCACGCAGCCATCTTCGAGTTCGCTCAGGCCACTCCCCCCCTTTTTTTTTAAATTAATTTGTAAAGTTAATACAATCAGTTTTGTTTTTTCTCCTGCTTTATCATCATAGGGTATTGTATGTAGATTGACACAAAAAATGTAAATAATTTCAGCACAAGGCCGCACCGTGAAAAAAGGCGAAGGAGTCTGAATACTTTCTGAAAGCCGAGTGTTTTGAGAACCATGAGAAAACACTTCGGCAGCTGTGAGACAGACTGTAATTGCGTTCGTAATGATGTACTTGTTAAATTGAACAGATACTAAGTTGTTAGATGAGTTTGCACATTACCATGCCGGGTTGTGCATCGCGTTCAGGTGAGACCTGCAGAGTACCAGGGTAATGCACATCAGGTGTGTTGACATGACTGGGGGGCACAGGATGCAGAAATAACTGCGGCACGAGTCCATGGGTAGAGAAATACACGTTCTTATGGGACAGAGAATTTTTAGGCTGGCCGTACACTGGGTCCATATTCGTCCAACTAACAAGTCGTCCGACGAATCCCACAACACAGTGGAGATTCAACCCTTGTCCACTGCCTCTGACCTCCATCAGACGACTTCGTGCGACTATATCAGACTAGCGATCTTTCCCATTTGAACGGGATTTGTCGGACAAAGTCAAACAACCTGGTACAGCAAGCATGAAAAAATGCTCTGATTTTCGGTGATTCCGTTTGACAGGTAAAACAGGCGAATCCCAAACGATTCAATGTAAAATAATAGTTTTGTTTCTATTTTTTATTAAACCATTTATTCGTTTCATTTTCAGCAATAAAGTGTTTTTTTTAATTATTTTTAAAAGGCGTGATTTTAAAATTCTGTAACAGATCTTTTTATTCTCGTTTAAATGACCTTTTTTAGTATTCAGACACATTTTAATAATTTTTTTATTGGTTTTAACACCTGTTAGAAGAATAGCAGAGTTCTGTTTGCTTTATCTGCAGTCAAGAGGTCTTCGGCAGGGTTTCTTTCTTTTTCTGCAGTTCGGCAGTCTTTTGGCGTTTTTTTTTCTGCAGTCTAGCGGTCTTCGGAGGTGTTTTTGTTACCCTGCAGTCTGGTTGTGTTCGGCAGGCATTTTTTTACCCTAGAGGTCCGGCTGTGTTCAGCAGGCGTTTTTTTTACCCTGCAGTCCAGCTGTGTTCAGCAGGCATTTTTTTTCCTTTTTCTGCAGTCTGGCGGTCTTCAGCGCGTTTGTTTTTCCGGCAGTCAGGCTGTCTTCTGCAGGCATTCGGCGGTCTGTCAGTCAGTCTTCCTGGGTGGTCCATAGTCGCTTGCAGTGGACTCAGGTCGTGAGACTTCATTGTCCATAGTCTGACGACCAAGTCGGTCTTCTGACAACGTCAAATGTTCTCCCTGGCTGGCCCCTATAAGGGCAATATCCGAGCTGAGTGAGCCTTTGAAATGATGGAAAGTTTCCCTCGTCTTGTTCCGCACTTATCCAGCTCTTATTTGCTGCAATTCAGGGTTGGCAAGAGAAATCTTGGGGTCCCTTGTTGATCCACTGGTCGGTCCCCCCTTCCCTCAGCTGCCCATTTCAGTAAACTAATTAAAAATTGAACAGTTTGCCTCCTTTCCCGCTTACCTTATATTCTAAAGGAAGGGGGCTAAATCCCTGGTGGGTGATGAGTCGGAGTGATCTTACCGGCCACTGATGCCACGTCCCACCGGGAAATTTGTTGGTATCTTGGTGGACCAGTGCTGGATGCCATGGAGGGATCCTTCTATCTCTGGAACTTAGACCTACTGCACAGGGTTTGGCAGGGCCCACTGGAGATACGGGGCCCCTGAAGATATCATTAACTGTCCTCCTGGTGGCAGCACTGGCCGGCGAAGAAAATCACTGCCAGAAGCCAACGATTTGTGGAAAATGACTTTGCATTCGCCCCACACTAAAAATGTACAGAAGTGGAAATAATACCCTTCCACCTTAAACAGACTCTGTACTGAAAAAGCAAGACTGCGGTGTTTAACGAGGTTAATCATTAACCCTTTCAGACTCACCCCTGTTTTTATTGACGAGTCTTTTTAAGTCTTACCTCTTCTCCAATGCTGCGATCTCCCTTGGCGCTTTCCTGGGATGATTGTGCGTACAGCCATTCAGTTTCCTAATTTTACGACAATATAGTTGAGCGGAATGAATACCACGTTTGGGAGGATCAGGAAATCAAGGTATTTTGACCCGAAAATGATAAAAAAGCAAGGAACCAAACAGAATTTGGTTGTTTAGTGAATAACTGTTTAGAATGAATTCACAGATTTTTCAATGTTCTTTCCACCATAGTTTGTTCCGAATTTGTTTAGCAGAGTTCTCAGCAGAGTTCTCACCGTTACGGATTGCCACTTTAAAATCGCTGAAGTATAGTCACCAATGTTACAAACAACAATAGAAAAATAAAGCCGAGAATAACAGCAGGTTAATCATATTATAGAAGAATAATAGTGCGACTGGCAGATCTTCCTTTTCCTTATGGCCGATGTTCACTGTAGTCGCAACAATGGTGATCTTTTCCATGTTTTACAACAGCTGTGAACATTGGTAATTAGTGAATTACCACATCGATAGTTTGACTCATATATGATAGATCTATCCCATGCCTGGCACAGGATTGGCTTTCTGCCATGATTCAGCAGATGCAGGACCTTATAGCTCTTCTGTTGACCTGCTCAAAACTGTCACGGTTCCCAAATCCCACCACGCAGTACCTAACGCCCAACACTCCACAGAGCCCAAAAGCTACCAACAGAGTAGCCGTGAAGAATCCCTAACTGTCTGGTCCTTAGAATTGGCCAGGTAAACTAGCTAGACAGAAAGGGTTAAGCAAAACACAATGTTGTAATACAAAACCAGGTCAGCAACACGGGGTTAGTCAGACGAGCCAGAATCAGGAATACAGAGTATAGAATAGTCAAATGGAATAGCCGGGTCGATATCAGTGCAGTAGCGTAGTACAAGAAAATAGTCTAGGGCAACAGAAGGCAGAATAGTCAGGAAACAAGCAGAGGTCAATAACAGGTTAAATCACAATAGAATACAGGCACAAGGAGCTCAGGTATGGATAACCACGATCTGGCACTGCTGAGAAGTAACTGAGGGTTTTTAAAGACCTTCACCAGGCCACGCCCCCCACTCAAGCCGCGCCTCATGCAGCCACCTCCCTGCCTGTCTTCATTTAAACCGGGCGTTGGTCAGCGAGCAGCATCAGACATGCTGCCCTCAAGCACACAAGAGAGGCTGGAAGCCCCCAACGTTACAGTACCCCCCTCTCCACGAGAGGCCACCGGACGACCAACAGGACAAGAGGCAGGACGACCAACAGGGCGAGTGGCAGGACGACCACCAGGGCGAGTGACAGGACGACCACCAGGGCGATCAGGGTGCGAGGCATGGAATGCCCTGACAAACCTAGAGGCAGACATGTTGGAAGCCGGAATCCAGGACCAGTCCTCTGGACCATAACCCACCCAATCGACCAAGTACTGCAGAGCACCCCTGAACAGCCTAGAATCCAGAACCTTCCTAACCTCATACTCTAATTCTCCATCAACCTGAACAGGTGGACGAGGAGGAATGACCCGCGTGTACCTGTTACACAACAAAGGCTTCAGTAAGGAGGTGTGGAAGACGTTGTGCAAGCAAAGATGTTTAGGAAGGGCAAGAGCATAAGCCACAGGGTTAACGCGGTGAATGATCTTGTATGGACCTATAAACCGAGGTGCCATTTTCATAGAAGGCACCCGCAACTTCACGTTCCTAGTGGACAACCAAACTCTATCCCCCACGTTATAGGAGGGAGCTTGTAACCTATGCCTGTCAGCCTTGCGTTTCTGGACGGCAACATTGCGCTCCATGTTTTCGCGAATCTGTCTCCAAATCTCTTGCAGTTGAGTGAGATGTTCATCGAGAGCCGGGATGGCCTGTTCAGTAAACTGAAGCGGTAGAGCCGGAGGGAAAAAACCATAGATGGCAGAAAAAGGAGAGTGGCCAGTGGTCTCATTAACGGCGTTATTACGTGCATACTCAGCCCAGGGAAACAACTCCGACCAATTGTCTTGTTGTTGTGTGGTAAAGCAACGTATGTACTGCTCGAGACCCTGATTTGCCCTCTCTGCTGCCCCATTGGTTTGTGGATGATATGCTGAAGAGAAGGCCAATCGCACCCCCATCTCTGCACAGAAATCACTCCAGAAACGAGAGACGAACTGAGCTCCTCTGTCAGAGACTATTTCAGATGGAACCCCATGTATTCGTACAATCTCTCTAGCAAAGACAACCGCCAGTTCTTTGGCTGTAGGAAGCTTAGGTAAAGGGACAAAATGAGCCATTTTGTAGAAGCGGTCTACAACTGTCAGAACCACAGTATGACCCTTGGACTTCAGCAAGTCCACAATAAAATCCATAGATAGATGAGACCAAGGCCTCTTAGGTGTGGGTAAAGGCTGCAATAGACCGACAGGCAAGGTTTTACTGGTTTTGCTTCTGGCACAAACTTGACAAGCCAAAACAAACAGACGTACGTCCTGTCGCATGGTGGGCCACCAGAACTGTCTGGAGATACTGGTAAGAGTCTTAGTAATACCAGGATGACCTGCTGGTTTAGAATCATGAAACATTATGAGTAATTCTTGTCTTTCCTTTTCAGGTACAAACAACATATCTGGAGGCTTGTCAGGTCGAGCCCCCACTTGAGCTGCCTGGAGGCGTTCCAGGAAAGGCGAGGAGACAGACAAATCCGTGGAAGCCACAATACGTTCAGGAGGAACTATAGGATTGTGGTCTTGTGTATTTGATTCATACGGGTCAAAAATGGCAATGAAGGGGGAAGTTATTATCATGGGGGACTTTAATCTTCCTGATGTGAACTGGAAAACCAAAACTGCTGGGTGCACCAGGAGTACAAATATTCTAAACTCCCTACTGGGATTATCTCTAACACAAGTAGTTGAGGAGCCGACCCGTAAAGAGGCCATATTGGATTTAATACTCACAAATGGAGGTTTGGTATCGGACGTTGTTGTAGGTGAAAATTTGGGATCTAGTGATCACCAGTCAGTATGGTTTAATATAAGAACAGAGATGGAGCCGCACCACACAAAAACAAAAGTTTTAGACTTTAAAAAAACAGATTTTTCTAAAATGAGACTTTGTGTGAAGGAGTCATTATCAGACTGGAGGAGTTTAAAGGGTGTCCAGGAGAAATGGGATTATTTAAAAGAAGCATTATTGAAGGCCACAGGCAATTGCATTCGACTTGTTAGCAAAAACAAAAAAGGGAAGAAACCACTGTGGTACTCTGCAGAAGTGGCCAAAATAGTGAAGAACAAAAAGACAGCATTCAATAATTATAAAACAACTCAGAGTGAAGAAGATAGGCAAACCTATAAGATTAGGCAGAAAGAGGCAAAGCAATTTATAAGAGCTTCCAAAGCACACGCAGAAGAAAAAATAGCTCAGTCAGTAAAAAAGGGGGACAAAACATCTTTTAGATACATAAACGAGAAAAGAAAAGTAAAACAAGGATTAGTTAGATTAAAAACAAAGGAAGGAAGGTATGTAGAAGAGGATAAAAGTCTTGCTGACTGCCTCAATGAATATTTTTGTTCAGTCTTTGCAGAAGAAAAGGAAGGAAAGGGACCTCAGTTAGGAGGAAACACTAACGAGACAATTACATATCAGTTTACAGAGGAGGAGGTTCTACAGCAGCTGTCTAAAGTAAAGACAAATAAGTCAATGGGGCCTGATGGGATCCACCCTAAATTATTAAAAGAGCTCAGTGATGTAATAGCAAAACTGTTAACAGATTTATTTAACCAATCCTTGCTAACGGGAGTCGTCCCAGAAGACTGGAAATTAGCAAATGTTGTGCCCATTCACAAGAAGGGTAGTAGGGAGGAATCTGGGAACTATAGGCCAGTTAGTCTTACGTCAGTAGTGGGGAAATTAATGGAAACCATGTTAAAGGAAAGGATTGTTGAACATCTAAAAACACATAGATTACAGGATCAGAAACAACATGGGTTTACCTCAGGGAGATCATGCCAAAATCTTATTGATTTTTTTGATTGGGTAACAAAAATAATAGACACAGGTGGTGCAGTAGACATTGCTTATTTAGATTTCAGTAAGGCTTTTGATACTGTTCCGCATAGAAGGCTTATCAATAAATTGCAATCTTTGAGCTTGGATTCCAATATTGTTGAATGGATTAGGCAGTGGCTGAGTGACAGGCAACAGAGGGTTGTGGTAAATGGAGTTTATTCGGCGCATGGTCTTGTTACCAGTGGGGTACCTCAGGGGTCAGTACTTGGACCCATTCTATTTAATATTTTTGTTAGTGATATTGCAGAAGGTATTAATGGAAAAGTATGTCTTTTTGCTGATGACACAAAGATTTGCAACAGGGTTGACGTTCCTGGAGGGATCAGCCAAATGACAAATGATTTAGGTAAACTAAAAAAATGGTCGGAGCTGTGGCAATTGAGTTTTAATGTGGATAAGTGCAAGATAATGCACCTGGGACGTAAAAACCCAAGGGCTGAATATAGAATATTTGATACAGTCCTAACCTCAACATCTGAGGAAAAGGATTTAGGGGTTATTATTTCAGAGGATATAAAGGTAAGTAGTCAATGTAATAGAGCAGCAGGAAATGCTGGCAGAATGCTTGGTTGTGTAGGGAGGGGTATTAGCAGTAGGAAAAGGGAAGTGCTCATGCCACTGTACAGAGCACTGGTGAGACCTCACTTGGAGTACTGTGTGCAGTACTGGAGACCGTATCTCCAGAAGGATATAGACATCTTAGAGAGAGTTCAGAGAAGGGCTACTAAAATGGTGTACGGCTTGAAGGAGAAAAGTTACCAGGAAAGGCTTAATGATCTTAACATGTACAGCTTGGAAAAAAGACGAGACAGAGGAGATATGATAGAAACATTTAAATACGTAAAGGGAATCCACAAGGTAGAGGAAGGGAGTATTTTTAAAAGGAAACAAAGTAGCAAAACAAGAGGACATAGTCTTAGATTAGAGGGGCAAAGGTTTAAAAGTAACATCAGGAGGCATTATTTTACTGAGAGGGTGGTGGATACATGGAACAGCCTTCCAGTTGAAGTGGTAGAGGCCAAAACAGTAATTGAATTTAAGCAGGCATGGGATAGGCATAAGGCTATCCTAAACAAAAGATAAATCCAGGTAAAGTATCCATGTAATTGGGCAGACTAGATGGGCCGAAAGGTTCTTATCTGCCGACATTTTTCTATGTTTCTATGTTTCTATATTGACGAGATAAGGCATCAGCCTTTACATTGCGGTCACCTGGTCTGTAAGTCAATACAAAATTAAACCGAGACAGTAGCAATGACCACCTGGCCTGTCTCGCATTCAAACGTTTAGCATCCCCGATGTATGTAAGGTTCTTATGATCAGTGATTATCAACAAAGGGTCAAGAGTACCTTCCAACAAATGTCTCCACTCTGACAGGTCAGATACAATAGCAAGCAATTCTCTGTTACCGATATCATAATTGCATTCTGCTGGTGATAATTTTCTTGAAAAGAACCCACAAGGATGTAGGGGTTTCCCTGGGGACTCTCTTTGAGACAGGACAGCCCCAATACCTATCTCGGAAGCATCAACCTCAAGAACAAATGGAATCCTGGGATCAGGATGCTGTAACACGGGAGCGGAAGTGAAAGCTTGTTTGAGAGCTTCGAATGCCTGTTTGGATTGTGAAGACCAGATCTGGTTCTTCAGACCTTTACGTGTCATATTAATTATAGGAGAGGCTACAGTGGAATAATTCTTGATAAATCTCCTATAATAGTTGGAAAACCCCAGAAACCTCTGTATGGCTTTGAGACCTTGAGGGAGAGGCCATTCTGAAATGGCCGTGAGTTTGGAAGGATCCATCTCAAAACCTTCTGGAGTGATAATGTACCCAAGAAATTTTACAGTAGTAATGTCGAATAAACACTTCTCCAGTTTGCAATAAAGACCATTATCCAGTAATTTTGCTAATACCTGTCTGACATGTGCATGGTGGGTTTTCAGATCGGGAGAGTAAATCAATATATATCGTCTAGGTATACTATAACAAAGGTTTGCAAGAAATCTCTGAGCACATCATTAATAAAATCTTGGAATACCGCTGGAGCATTACAAAGACCGAAAGGCATGACCAGATATTCATAATGCCCACTCCTGGTGTTAAATGCTGTTTTCCACTCATGCCCTTCTTTTGCCACCTCCCTGCCTGTCTCCATTTAAACCGGGCGTTGGTCAGCGAGCAGCATCAGACATGCTGCCCTCAAGCACACAGGAGAGGCTGGAAACCCCCAACGTTACAAAAACCAACCCGTATCCTATCCTTCAGGCCTGCCATTTGAAAGACCCAGGCCAGTCTTGGCAGAAACATTGTTCCAGTAATCAGAACCACAGGATCATCAGTCATAGAATCTAGTGCATGAAGCCCAATACAAAAGACCCAATACATAGGATACAACCGAACCCAATACACAGGAACCAATAGAACCCAATAAAAGCCAATACATAGGACCCAACAACACCCAATACGTAGGACCAAATCGAACCAATACGTAGGACCCAACAGCACCCAATACGTAGGACCCAATAGAACCAAATACATAGGACTTAACAGAACACAATACACAGGAACCATTAGAACCCAGTACATAGTACCCAATAAAACCCAATACATAGGACCAATAGAAGCCAATACAGAGGAACCAATAGAACCCAGTACATAGGACCCATGAGAATCCAACACATAGGACCCAATAGAACCCAAAACATAGGACCCAACAGAACCCAATACGTAGGACCCAATAGAAACCAATACATAGGACCCAAAATAACCCAATACATAGCACCCAATAGAAACCAATACGTAGGACCCAAAATAACCCAATACATGGCACCCAATAGAAGCCAATACATGGCACCCAATAGAAGCCAATACATGGCACCCAATAGAAGCCAACACATAGGACCCAATATAACCCAACATATAGGACCCAACATATAGGACCCAATAGATAGGACCCAACATATAGGACCCAATAGATAGGACCCAAGAGAACCCAATACATAAGACCCAAAATTACCCAAAACATAGGACCCAAGAGAATCCAATAGATATGGCCCAATAGAACCCAGTAAATAGGACCCAATAGATAAGATCCATAGAAGTCAAAACATGGGACCCAATAGAACTCATTACTTAGACCAGTAGTTCCCTACCTGGTCCTCAGGTCCCCCTAACAGGCCAGGTTTGCAGGATATGTGAAGCACAGCACAGGTGATATGATTTGCTGCTCAGTGATTGCAGGATTCAGTCTGCATTCCCTAAATTAATCCTTAAAATCTGTTAGTGGGACCTGAGCAACAAGTCTGGGAACCACTGACCTAAACTATAAAAGATGGTGTCTGGTCGCACTGTTCTTTAAGCTTCTTGGCTTGTTCGCTGAGCAATGAATTGCATAATACGGCAATTTTTTAGAGATTAAAATTCTCATGTCAAATATTCACAACTCCTGGGTTCATTGAATAAGAAAATAAAATATCATGGCAGACTTCTGGATCCTCCAAACGAGATAAACTTTAAAATAAATGAAAACCGGAAACCTGTAAACGTCGGCAGGTTTAGCAAACCGTAAGCCAAGTCCTGCATCGCTCATCAAAGGGTTAACACTCAGGACTACGTGACTGGGATGTGAATGTGTTGCGTCTCGCCCCCTCGTATCCTCATGAAACACTCGCCTTGCCGGCGGCTCCACTGGGCGGACGCAGAGGAGACCGGCGTTGATAAAGTAATTTACCTACAACATCATCTCCTATGAGGAACGTTACCTTCTCCCTGTCAGGCTGCTGGTCTGCGTGTGCTGAGCCCACTGAGACGCCGCAACAATGTTACCTGCAGACAATGAAAGAAACAATGGGCTTCGCTTCCCTTTGGATGCTGCACTGTATTTCATGGTTTTGACTCTAAACGAATATTCTGTGTGACAGATCCCCTTTCCCATAGTTTACTGTACCCGGGAATGTGCTGCTTCCTGGGGGATTTCCTCCACATGTGTGTTTTTCATAGATTTTCTTTTTTTTGTGGCAAAAAGTCCCTTTTGTTTTGGACCTACTCTCCCATTTGTGAGATTTGAAGGGTCGCTATATTAAAAGTATTGGGCTCTATTCCCTAGTGAATGTTAACATTATCTTCTGGATGTGTAAGTGTTACCGCCAGGATAAGTGACTTTAACCAATGCCCCCATATTACCTTTGTGACGCTACCCCCCCCCCGTTAGCGCATCAGTGATTGCGTTACCTTCCGCAAGCTTACTGTACTTTGCACTCCCCGTTAAGTATAGGATGCAAAATCATTAATTAGTATTTTGAGAAGTGAGGTATTACATAGGGATGTGCGTTTCGGTTTCGGAATTTCGGAATTTTCACGAAATATTCCCGATTCGTGTTTTCGGATGCTGCCGAATTTCCGAAAATTTTTAGATCCGAAAATGCAGATCCGCAAAAGTTTTCCGAGCCGAAACGAAATATTTTCGGAATTTTCGATGGACTTGAAATGTGTCAAATCGAAATTTATTGCTTTGAAACGAGGAGAACAGACGTTCCGAAAAACGAAAATTTCCAAAATACGAAAAGTCGATACAAAAAACGAGCAAAGTGACACGAAAATACGAAAAATGGTCGATATCAAAAAACATGTACAATTCCGAAAAAAGAAAATTTCCGAAATCACGAAAAGTCGATACAAAAAACAAGCTAAGTGACACGAAAATACAAAAAATGGTCGATATTCCGAAAAAAAATTACACAAAAACGAATCGGCCGAACCGAACGAAACAGAAATCGGTCGAAACGAGCCGAATCGAAAAGTTTAAAAATCCGAAAAATCGAACCGAATCGAACCGAAAAAAAAATCGGTGCACAAGCCTAGTATTACATAGTCCTAGCGCTAATTACCGCAGGGACGCACAAGGCAAAATTTTAGTGGCACCTAAAAGCGGGTGCAAAATTGTTCTGCTAAATTAATTAACACCCCCTAAACCCTCGCAATAAATATTATACTCACCTCTCAATCCACAGCACCACAGAACAGTGGCCTGATCCGCTGCTTCTGGCCGCCGGAAGCAGAGTGAGACTGGGAACAAATGGTCCTCCAGTCTACCTACACGATCACTCCGCAGCGCTGCGTGATCTCGCAAGAACGAGATCACGTTGGCTTGTGGTCCAGAAGAGCAAACCCTCCATGGAGTCCTATGGACTCCAGGAGGTGGCACGGCGGCGTGGAAGTGCTCCAGCGAGTATCCCAGTGGTTAGTGCTGCATTCCGGGGCGAGGTGCTCAGTTAACGCATGCCCTGGAATATTGCGATAAAATGGAGACGCCACGGGGAAACCTGCACGCTTAGATTTCTCCCAATAACATCCCCATGTTAAAACAAAGAAGGGAATAGGGCCCAGAGAGAGTGCCCCTTTTTTGCACCTAAATAATTTTGCAGATCCTGCTGACAGCCTCATCCCAATTATTTAGTAATGTTTTTTTTTTAGTGATTTTACACTCGCCGCCCGGCTCCTCCTCTTCGGTCGCAGGAACTCCCAAACCTGGAAGCCCCTGAAGCTTTTCTTTGCTTCTATGCAAGTTGCGTAGCATAGGAGCTGAAAATTGCACTGCGGGATTCATACACTTTACGTACCCAAGTTCCGTAGCGGCTGCGCAAAGCGATGGATCGGAGCTGCACGTGCATGCACAGATACGATTCATCGGCTGCCTCTCTGAGAACGCTCGCTACAGCGATATGACTTTCCTGGCTGCTGGTAACGCTGGATAAGGTGGAGGAAATTCCTCCACTTCATCCGGCGATTCTGTCAGATCGGGGCAGGAGGGAGAACGGGGCACTCCTCTCACCATGACCACTTTGTAACGATAAAGTGGCCGGGATGAGTAGAGTGTCCCTTTATGGAATATATCCTTCAGAATTTGTGGAATACTGTATTGGAAATCTGATGCAATAATCAAAGGTTTTTTTTCAGAGAGCACCGAAATGTCGGCGACAAATGTCGGACTCTCGTTTCCTGCACTTCCCTGCACTTTGGGGAATCAAAGTTCCCCACCCTGCGGTGAATTCAGCATTCACCACAGGGTCCCTGGAGTACAGGGAAAAGCCGACGTAAACCCACCGAAATCCCACCAAAAACCCACCAGAACCGCCACAAAAAACATGCCAAACACGTCGGAAAAAGTCGCCGAGCCGCCGATCACAGCGCAGAGCAGCTGCAGGAAAAAGGCGACAAGCTGACGGATGGGGTAAAAAAAACAAACAATACGATTGAAAGTGTCAAAATTGAAACACCGTTTGCAAAAAAACGACAGAACGAAAATGTCTGGAATTTACATATAAAATCCAATGAATGATAATAAAAAGGGCTGTTATAGAAAAAAGAAAAAACGAATAAAAAAAAAAGGGAAATTTTTTTGCCGTTAAAATCCCGAAAAATGCCTAAAAGATCCTGAAAAATCTATAAATAACGACACTTTTTGCTGCAGATTAAAAAAATAAACAGTTTATTAGATATTGAGTAAAAACGGGAATATTTTTTACATTGAAGCCTTTGGGATTCTCCTGAATAAACCTGACGAATGAAAACACCGAACAGCAGGGCACTTCGGCAACTTTTCACTGCTATTAACCATTGCTTCTCTATTTTATTTATTTATATTTATAGATTTCACTGCCGTCGAACACACCGTACGTGCAGGCAATTCACCAAAATTTGTCTGCTCTCTGAATCGCCGAATCGCCCCGAAATGTCACCGTATGGGGAAATTCTCTGATCGGTGACATATCGGGGCCAGATTGGCTCTATCTGAATAACCCCTACAGACTGGGAAAACTTCCTTATATTAACAGAACTATTTTTTTCCCAAAAATTTGTAATTTCCCCCCAATTTTTTTTTTTTAATAATCCGTATAGTTTCAGCTGATTAAACAGGGTTATTAAGTGTACATTGCTTAAGCGTGCTTTATTCTGTCTCACACGTAATATCTTTAATTTCCGCATTCAGACTCCGCGCCAGAAAGTGACAGCAACTATTATTACAAGGTTTCATTTCAAACATTCAGACCGTGACCTCCTGTTTAATTCCATGAGCACCTTGTCCGGTCATTCCTCTAAACATTCGGTACCATGCTGTGCTATGCACTGTGTGCTTGGCGCTCGGCGACTGGATGAACGGCTGCGTTCCTGCTTTGCCCGATGGCGTCGCTGTGCGCAGCTGGGTAATCATTTGTGCTGCGCCGCTGGTATTGTCAACTGCAGCTGCCACCACCGCCAGCCTCCGAAATGCCCCTCGGCAAGTGGCACGTCTGGCGTTGAGCACTTCGACGCTTGCGACTCCATCTAGAAGAAAAAACACAAATGCAAATACTGCTCGTTTAGGTCAAAATGAAGGATGTGGGGCTCGATCACATCCTTCAAGCTAACACTACCATCGTCGTTTCACGAATTAACGAGTTTTCAAACGAATTGAGATTCAATACGAAACGAATGCACACCTCTAATACGTACTATAGTGTTTATTTATTATCCAGGGGGTGGTCACGTTTGTTGTTTATAAAAATACGATCACACCTAGGACCTTCACCCATGTTTCTCCAGCCGTGTCTTCCAGCGCGGAGTACGCTGGACGAAAACTGAAGGCTGAAACATCTGCATCGCCTCCTCCTGAGCAACAAACACCGTCAGGACGCAAAAAGCAGAGGACGCAGAAATAACGGTTCCAAACAAGCCCCTATCACTGGAGGCACCAAACATCCAGCTGCCCCAGTCACTTTAGGTCGGCCACCACTAGCCATGCGGGCTTCTCCGGCTGTTGTGTCCCATCACTGATGATGTTAAGTCTCGCTTCACAAATGAAAAAACATTGAGACGTAAGTCATTTTGGACTGGGCAAATGGAGGCATATTTGTAGGGTGCAGGACTCATAATCAATATTGGCCCATTGCCCTCTCGTGTGCAAAATGTTGGTATAATATGTGATTATGCAAGAATGCTATTGTCTATCTGTTGAAAGGATTAACAACCCAGTTTACCCGGTCTCAAGAATGTGGTTATCTGTTTCTATTTGAATAAATTGTAAATCTGCTGCCTGTAATCTGTTATCTTGATTCCCATTGTCCTGCCTCATTTACAAATTTTATGTAATGTTTAATTTAAACTGTCTGTCCCTAATCTAATTATGTTTCACATTCCAAAAGGCAAATGTAAGTCCAATTATCTGGTTGGGTCTGGCTGGGTCCCCCTGCATTTTCTAGGGGGGTTTGTTTATGTAAATGATCCATGTGTGACCATATAAATGTATGTGTGTGTGTGTCCCTGATTGAACCAGTTCTGTTCTGACCCTACATGTAGTCACGACTCATGGTTTGGGTAGCAGCTATATTCTGTTCGCTGGTCCAGATCTACAGTCTTGCCTTATTTCTGGGAGACACTAGCAAGGCTCTCTATGTGTACCTGTCTTTAAGCTGCGGCTAAGGACCGGAGAAGAAAGGCACGAGAGTCATGAGGAGAACACAGGGGTCCAGTAAGGAAGCGGCATTGGTAGATGTGACCTTGTTGGGGCACTGAGAACCGTTGCAAACATCTTTTTACATGTCAGCGAAGTCCATCAGAAGGGACAATTAGGAAGTAGGGATGTGCGTTTCGATTCGGACCGATTAGTTTTTTTTCACGAAACGGGCCGATTCGGTGCTTCGGATTTGTCCGACGTTGCGAATCAGATCGGCACCGAAATACACAGCATCCGAAATAATTTCTGATACGAAACAAAATAATTTCGTTATTTCGTATGAACGTGAAATTTGTAAAATCGCAAGTCATTTTCGTTCGGTTCCATTGCTGATTCCATAATTTCGTATCGTTTCGAGTCCATTTCGGTTCCGTTGCTGATTTCGTAATGTCAGTCACTGTTTTCACTTGTTCAAGTGCTTTCTTTCGTTTCTACATCAATAATATATTATTTTAAATATTTAATTAGCTTTTCCCTAAATCCCCAGTCTAACAGTACAAGATATTGATACTATACTACCAATAAAATAAAAGTCTCCTTACTTATTTATATTTTTTACAAATTTTTTTGGGGCATTTTTCAGGAATTTTTGGCTTAATCTTTAGGGTTTCTAACTAATTTTAAACAAAACTAGGCTTTATTCCTCCATACTTTACTTTCAATGTGAAAATATAGTTGCGTTTTTAACTTTTTATTAAATATCTCTTAAAATTTTTTTAGTTTCATCTGCAGCAAACAGATATTTTTTTTATTTATTTTTTAGGATTTTTTTTAATTTTTCAGGAATTTTTTGGGTTAATCTTTAGGTTTCCTAACTATTTTTATATGTAATAACGAGGTCTGTTTTTTTCATTGCTGAAATAGTCTGATGAAATGTTTCACTATCGGTGACGGTCCAAGGTTCAGCACCCTGGACAGTAGTAAGTCTGCAGTTACCCACTAGTGATGAGCCGAACACCCCCGTGTTCGGTTCGCATTCGAACTCGAACAATTTCAAAAGTTTGGGTTCGAAAGCGAACACAATTCAAACTCAATGCAAACCAAAGGGACTCGAACGTTCGATTTTTAGAGTGCCCTCCAAGAGGGCATATATGCATGATATTTGCCATAAAAGGTGTATGGGGGCCGGGTAGCGCCCTGGGAGACAGGAAACAAGGACAAAAAGTAAAAAAAAACGTTTTTAAAGGAACAGTGAGTATTCCATGAAATAAAGGTTAAGAATAAAAACGAAAAATTCCTTCAAATATCGTGCCTAGGGGGGGGCGTGGCCGGCTGTCTACTGGAGAGGACGTGTTTTCATGGAGCTCCGCATGTCCTCTCCTCCTAGGGACATATAGATGATTTTACCCACAATATTTTTGATGATGCTGAATCCTAGGAGGCTGGCCATCGGTTCTGGAAGGTCCGGAGCCCGTTGAGTCCCCCGCTCCGGACGAGAGACAACTCTGGCAGCTGCTTTTTGATAACCGACACGTGGTGCAGGTGGCCATCTTGAGGCCTAGCATTGGGCTCCTGCCGACTCAGGACTCTGTCCTCGCCTTCCTCCAAACGGAGTGCCGATCGCAGTCTGAGGGGACGGAGGGCCCACGTCGCCCGGCTGCTTTGGGCAGAAGTTTCATGGAGGTGGCAGACGGACCCACGGAATGGCGGCGGGATGGACCCCCTCCCCCCGCTGAAGGTGAGGGGGTTTTTCTTTCCGGCTTGGACGCCTGCTTACTGATGCTGGCGGGAGAGGACGAGGAAGGCCCACTTACTGCAGGATTTTGGCGCAAGATGATGGCTGCGTTGCGAGGCTGCCAGGAGGAAGGGATCCCGAAGAGGGAGGTGATCGGGGCTGATACGACCATTGAGATTTGCTTACCTGCCGCTGACCCAGTGGAAGAGGGCACTGAAGACGGCGTCTATGAGGTGGTACTGTCCCGGGCGCTCCAACCATCCCTGCGATCCCTGGCTTCAAGTGCTCGTGGAATTGATGAGACTTGCGAGCCCAGGGAGATGGCCGTTTTGACGAGTCAAGGGCTGAAGGCTTTTCCTCGCCGACCGGAGAGGGGTGGCGCTCCCCGACCAAGGGCCTGGATGGTTCTGACGCTCACGCCGAGATCTGACCCGATCCTGCCGAGGGCTTATGGTAATGGAGCATGCGGTGCGTTTGGAGCCTTGCTGGAACCTGAAGACCTTCCTCGTGGCTACGAGAGAGTGGAGGCCAGAGGATCCGGCCTAGTGGGTGACACGCTGCCTGTGCCATGTCCCTTGCCGTTTGTGGACGCAGGCTGAAGAGATTTTTAACCTAAATTTTTGAGTCTCCTTGTTTTCGGGAACTTCTCCCCAGTTATTCCCCCCTGCGCCTTTTATGACGAAATGGACAATTTCTGAGACCGTTTTGAGACTTTTTGGTTTTTTATTTATTTTCGTTTTGTCCCTTTTTCTTTTCTTTTTTTTTTTCTTTTTTTCTCTTTCTCTGCAGTATTTCAGATGACCTTTGCTATAACCCTTTTGATTCTACCTATTAATATGCTGACATTTTTATTGCTTTCGGTTAGAGTATTTCGACAGTTGGCTTTTCTTTTCTTTCCCACTTACTTTTACCTTGAAACACCTAAGATGATCTTGTTATTTTTAGGAGTAAATGTGGGTTTTATTCTTTCTCAGAAGCACCTGCAGACTTTCGTTGTTGTTGTCCCCCCCCTCATTTTTACTTCCCCACCCCACCCCTTCCCCCCCCACTACGACATATTGTTAATTTGAAGCCGAGATTCCCCCATCCCTTGATAGTTGTTATTACTATGTGTTCCCCTGAGACATCTCCCCCCTTATTTCTTTTAAGCTGAGACCCCCCCCTTTTCGGGGGATGTTTGTTATTTTTCACAAGTAGTAGTACTTATGCTGTGGTAGGCCCTGCGTGGCCCTTGCATTAATCCGTTTGATTGTATGCTGCCTTCTTTACAAAATAAAAAATCTTAAATACAAAAAAAAAAAAAAAAAAAAAAAAAAAAAAAAAATATCGTGCCTAGGAGGTCCCCATAACCTGCCCGTGAAGTGGCGGATTTGTAGGATGTATTATAGAAACATTTAAAAACAAAAAAATTACATTTCAAATGACGGTAAATGATTTTCCTTTAATCTATTCATAAACAACTGCATGGGGCGACAGCCTGTATGAAAAGAGGAGACGTTTTAGGATACGCAGAACAAGTTATTGATTTTTTTAGGCTAAATTATGGTGAAACTTATGCAGGCTTTGGATGAAAGTAACAATAGGTGCTTTAAGATTGGGCCTTTAGTGTCGGCAACAGTGCCGTCACACCGTAACCCCTCTGTGGTATTGTGGAAGAGTGTAGGGTTGGACCCTGCAGTCAAATATTAAAATGATATGAATCTGGTACAGGTGTCAGGGCACCCAAATATTGTGCTTTTGGTGGCAGCAAGTGCCTTCACACCGTAACCCCTCTGTGGTATTGTGGAAGAGTGCAGCGGTGGACCCTGCGGTCAAATATTAAAATGATATGAATATGGTATAGGTGTCAGTGGCAGTGCACCCAAATATTAGGCCTTTGGTGCCAGCTAGTGCCTTCACAACATGACCCCTCTGAGGTATTGTGGAAGAGTACAGGGGTGGAGGTTTTGGTAATGCAGAAGAGATCCACGATCTATTCAGTTACGTCAGCATCAGGGAATTGATAGCTGCTGATCCAGGACTGATTCATTTTTATAAATGTCAGCCGGTCTACAGAGTCGGTGGACAGACGCACTCTTTTGTCTGTGACAAAACCTCCAGCGGCACTGAACGTCCTTTCAGAAAGCACGCTTGATGAAGGGCAACCTAGTAGCTGCATAGCATATTGGCTAAGTTCTGGCCAGTGATCCAATCTCAACACCCAGTAAGCCAGTGGATCATCTGCTGTAAAGGTATCCAGGTCTGCCCTTGCCCCTAGGTAGTCCTGCACCATACGGTGAAGACGCTGGCAATGGGTGCCTACATTTGACGTCCCTGGGCGCTGTGGACTAAAAAATGTTAAAAAGGCATCGGTCAAGCCCCGGGCTTCACCGCTCTTCCTCTGATCATCCGCAGCCTCAGAAGCACCTGTGTCATCACTTGGTAACCTGCCAGTGCCTGGAAAGGAGTTACACAAGTGTCGCTTTAGAGAGTACTCAAGTTGTTCATCCTGTCCTCCCTCTGTGCGGGCAGGATGAGCTCTGCCACTTTACCCTTGTATCGTGGATCAAGAAGGCTTGCCAACCAGTAATGATCCCTCTCCTTGATAGCACGAATCCTGGGGTCCTTTAGCAGGCTTTGCAGGATAAGGGAGCCCATGCAGTGCAGGTTGGAGGTGGCATTAGCTACCGAGTCTTCCTGGTCAATGAGGATGACCCCATCGTGCACTACCTCCTCCCAGCCACGTACTAGTCCTTGGGTTTCTGGGCACACAAAACCCTCCTTTGAGGAATCCCCACCTTCAATGCCCCCACTACTTAAAAATTCCTCTTTCTCCTCATCCTCCTCCTGTCTGATCTGAGGACCTGCAGGAATGCTGTCTGTGTAAAGACTGGGACCTTGAGAGCTAGGGAAGGCCTCCTCTTCCTCCTGCTGCTCTGCCTCTAGTGCCACATCTATAATTCCCCGCAGAGTGCACTCCAGCAGAAACACTAAAGGAATTGTGTCACTGATGCATGCACTGTCCCTGCTCACCATCCTCGTTGCCTCCTCAAATGGTGACAGTACAGTGCATGCATCATTGATCATCAGCCACTGCAAGGGGGGGGGGAAACAACAAGTTGACCTGAACCTGTCCTTTTGCCATACTCACACAGGTAATCATTGATGGCCCTCTGCTGCTTGTGCAGACGCTGCAACATTGCTAATGTCGAGTTCCACCTGGTGGGCATGTCACAGATCAGACGGTTGGTGGGAAGGTGGAATGCTGTTTGAATTTCTGCCAGGCGAACACTTGTTGGGAATGACCGTCTGAAGTGGCTGCAGACTTTTCTGGCCTGGCTGCGCTGAGAAGCTGTGCCAGCCCTGGGTACCTGGTTAGGAAACGCTGTACCACCAGATTTAGGACGTGTGCTATGCATGGTACATGCGTCAATTTACCCTGGCGTAGGGCGGAGAGAAGGTTGCTGCCATTATCACAGACTACCATTCCCAGCTGATGCTGGCGTGGTGTTAACCATCTCTGCACCTGCCCCTGCAGAGCTGACAGAATTTCTGGCCCGGTGTGGCTCCTGTCCCCTAAACAAACCAGCTCAAGCACAGTATAGCATCTTTTTGCTTTAGCCATTGCTTAGCCCCTGCCATGCGTCGGTTTAACTGCCACTTCGCCAGAGACAGAGAAGGAGGAAGAGGTGGTGGAGCAGACAGACCTCATACAAGCAGCTTTTTGGAGGCGTGGTGGATGAACAAGCTCCAGCACAGAGCCCCATCCTGGATCCCTCCCAGCTGCAAGCAGAGTTACCCAGTGTGCCGTGAAGGAAATGTAACGGCCCTGTCCATGCTTGCTGGACCACATGTCTAAAGTCATGTGCACCTTGCTGCTGACTGCCTTTCCCAATGACTCCATAACATTGTCTTCCACGTGCTGGTATAGTGCTGGAATGGCCTTGCGTGAAAAGTAATGGTGTTTTGGAACCTGCCACTGTGGTACAGCACATTCAGCAAATTCACGGAAGGAAGCAGAGTCCACCAGCTGGAAAGGCAGCAGCTGTAATGCGAGTAATTTTGCTAAACTGGCATTTAGACGCTGTGCTTGGGGATGGTTGGGACTATATTTTTTATTACGCTGCAGCAGCTGGGGCAACGTAATCTGACTGCGTAAATCTTCAGCTGATGGGATGCTGTCACATTCTGAGGAAGGACCTGCTACACCCATTACTGTAGCATCATCCCTGTCAGTGGAGGTTGTGTAGCAATGACATGGCAGGACATATAGTGGGGATAGAGACAGATGAGGAGGAGGAGGAGGACCTATGCAAAGTGTTGTGCCAACGGGATGCGTGACAGGTGGTCATATGGCGCCTCAAGCACGTGGTACCAAAGCGTGGGATGTCTTTCCCATGCTTGATCCTCATCTGACATAGATTACAAATAGCAACGGTGCGGTCTGCTGCATATTTCTTAAAGAACTCCTAGACAGCAGACTTCCTGTACATGTGCTTTGAGACAACAGCGCTCTGCACCTGAGCAGCTGTGACTTCTGATGCCTTGGACTGGCTACGGTTGCTCATAGAGGACGTTGTGCCTCGTGTTTGTTGTGCCTCCTCCTCCTCACTTGACTCCTCTGTTCGATCAGGCACCCAGGTGGAGTCAGTGACCTCATCATCGTCATCACTCCCTATCTCCTCATCACTGGAGCCAACTTGTCAGTATGCTGCAGCTGCTGGGGCAACATGAGTGCCAGTTATTTGTGTGTCACTGGCACCCCCTTCCTCTAGGTTGATTATACTCCCTTCCTCAACCTCAGAATTTGAATCAGAGCACTGTAGTTGCTGTGCATCCTCAAGCAGCATGTCACTGTCATTGTAGTCAAACAATTCAGCTGTGATAGTGAGGCTACGGCAGGAGTAGCTGTGGACATGGAGGCTGAAGTAGATGTTTTGGCAGCTGAGGTGGACTGTAAATCACTACAAGCCTGGCTGGCAGAGGACTCGGAGGATGAGGATGGCCTGGTTAGCCAATCCACCAAATCCTCTGTTGCTGCTGTTTAAGACGGCCAGCACCAGTTAGAAAGGAGGACAAGCGTGCCCCTGCAGAGGATGCACCACGTCCACGGCGACCAGATGCACAGCCTCCCGACACAGAGGCTGCTTGCCCTCTTATCTGTGTCTGGGGGCGTCTGCCTGTCCTTTTTGGTCTTCCTGACATGGTGAGTGATATATAGATTAAAGATATACAGAACTCTGATTCAACTCTGTTATAAAAATTGGAAATATGCAGAACTCGGATTCAACTGTGTTATCTATATTAAAGATTTCCAGGACTATGGCATAACTCAGTGAGACACCCTGATAGCTGGCAGCCAGTGACAAGACACAGATTAAAATTCGCAGAAATCTGCTACAAGTCTGTGAGACCCCCTGATAGGACCCCCTAATAGCTGGCAACAGTGACAAGACACAGATTACAATTCCCAGATATCTGCTACAAGTCTGTGAGACCCTCTGATGGGTGGCAGTGACAAAACACAAATTACAATTTCCAGAAACCTTCTATAAATCAGTGAGACCCCCTGAAGGGTGGCAGTGACAAGACACAAATTACAATTCCCATAAACCTCCTATAAATCAGTGAGACCCCCTGATGGGTGGCAGTGACAAGACACAGATTATAATTCCCAGATATCTGCTACAAGTCTGTGGGACCCCCTGATGGGTGACAGTGACAAGACACAAATTACAATTCCCAGAAATCTAATACAAATCTGTGAGACCCCTTGATAGGACCCCCTGATAGCTGGCAACAGTGACAAGACACAGATTACAATTCCCAGATTTCTGATAGAAGTGAGACCCCCCAATAGCTGCTGGCACTGACAAGACACAGGTTACAACAATTACCAGATATCTGCTAGAAGTGAGACCCAGCCAATAGCTGCTGGCACTGAGAAGACACACTAACAGAACAATCCCCTCTTAAAAAACACGTGCTGGGGCTGCGAGGGACGCCTTATATAGTGTGCTGTGGGACTTAGCTCTGTGAGAACATGATTGTGCAAATTTTGCTCAATCAGGACTCTGAGCCGTGATTGGCATAGTCTTGCACCTGACCTGTGGTCAGGTGCAAGGCTGTAACCAATTACAAGCTTCAGGCCAGTGGAAAAGTGCATTGTGTTGCATTGTGGGCGAACATGCGGCGACACGCGGAAATGTTTGGAGTTCGACGAACAGCCGAACGGGCGATGTTCGAATCGAACACCGAACAGATCGAACCAAACAGCTCATCCCTATTATCCACATCAGCAGTCTATTTTCTTCACATCAGGACCTTGGATAGTAACAAGTTGTGTTACCATCCAAGGTCTTGATGTGAAGAAAATAGACGGCTGATGTGGATAACGGCAGACTTACTCTATCCAAGGTCCCGATGTGAAAATAAATAAATAGATGAAGTGTTTCACCATCGATTACTGTCCAGGGTGAAATATTCCTTTATTTCATGGAATACTCACTGTTCCTTTACAAACGTTTTTTTTATACTTTTTGTCCTTGTTTCCTGTCCCCCAGGGCACTACCCGGCCCCCATACACCTTTTATGGCAAATATCGTGCATATATGCCCTCTAGGAGGGCACTCTAAAAATCGAACGTTCGAGTCCCTTTGGTTTGCATTGAGTTCGAATTGTGTTCGCTTTCGAACCCAAACTTTTGAAATTGTTCGAGTTCGAATGCGAACCGAACACGGGGGTGTTCGGCTCATCACTAGTGGGTAACTGCAGACTTACTACTGTCCAGGGTGCTGAACCTTGGACCGTCACCGATAGTGAAACATTTCATCAGACTATTTCAGCAATGAAAAAAACAGACCTCGTTATTACATTTAAAAATAGTTAGGAAACCTAAAGATTAACCCAAAAAATTCCTGAAGAATTCAAAAAAATCCTAAAAAATAAATAAAAAAATATCTGTTTGCTGCAGATGAAACTAAAACATTTTTAAGAGATATTTAATAAAAAGTTAAAAATGCAAATAATGTTTTTTCATTGAAAAGTATGGAGGAATAAAGCCTAGTTTTGTTTAAAATTAGTTAGAAATCCTAAAGATTAACCCAAAAATTTCTGAAAAATGCCCAAAAAAGCCAAAAAAAATTATTTAAAAAATGGCATATTGCTGCAGATGAAACTAAAAAATGGTTTATGAGATATATAATAAAAAGTTAAAAACGCAAATAATTTTTTAAATTGAAAAACTATGCTGCATTTAATTATACAGCAGAGAAGAGAAGTGCTGCCCAGCAATGTGCAGATTCATATGCTGCATTAATTATTTCGGCTCAATTCATCTATTCACAAAGCTATCAAATCACCAAAGACAGGCGAATTGACAGCAAAATACAGTGCCATTCGCCGCAAGCCAAATTGGCCCATGGGGTATCGTGTCTTCTATTCAGAGAACGTTGAACTGCACCGAAATTACAGCAAAATGCCGTGATTTTCAGTGTTTTGATTTAAACGGGTTTAAATAGGTGAACCCATTAGGTTTCAATGTAGAAAAGTAATATCTTTTTTAATTAAATTTTTTTTAAAGACTTTTTATTCTTTTTATTTTTTGCAAAAACACTTTTTATTTTATCAGACCTTTTTGTGTCTTTTATTAGACATTTTTAAAAGAAATTTAAAGTAAGTTTTCATTTTCAATCTGTAACAGACCTTTTTATTATTTTATTATTATTATTCTTTATTTATAAAGCGCCAGCATATTCCGCAGTGCTGTACAATAAGCACAGTATAGACGGTATTACAATACATTGAACAACATTTGACAAACAGTACAGGAGGAGATGAGGGCCCTATTCCCATAGGAACTCACAATCTGGGAGGGTTGGGTTGGAAACAGGAGGAGAGGACTGTAAGGTGAGAGTGATTGATGGTTGCGTCAGTGAGTTGGGTGGTAGGCTTCCCTAAATAGGAATGTTTTAAGGGAGCGTTTGAAGGAAGAGAAGTTAGGGGACAGTCTGACAGTATGAGGGAGAGCGTTCCAGAGAGTGGGGGCTGCGTGTGAGAAATCCTGCAGTCTATCATGGGAAGAGGTGATGCGGGGAGAAGCTAGGCGCAGGTCACTGTTTGACCTTAGGGAGCGGGCTGGGGTGTATTTGGTGATTAGTGAGGACAGGTAGTGGGGAGCTGAGTTAGTGAGGGTTTTGTAGGTAAGGATAAGCATTTTGAACTTAATTCTGCAGTGGATGGGGAGCCAGTGAAGGGACTCGCAGAGGGGAGCGGCAGAGACAGAGCGGCGGGTGAGGTGAATTAGCCTGGCGGAGGCGTTCAGGATGGATTGTAGGGGGGAGAGGCGGGACAGAGGGAGGCCAGATAAGAGATTATTGCAATAGTCGAGTCGGCAGATTACCAGGGCGTGTATGAGTTGTTTTGTGGTGACAGCGGTAAGAAATGGCCGAATTCTGGAAATATTACGCAGATGGTATCGGCAGGAGGAGGAAAGAGACTTGATGTGGGGGATGAAGGAAAGAGCAGAGTCAAGTGTAACTCCAAGACAGCGAACTTGGTTTGATGGGGAGATGGTGATACCCTCCACCGTGATAGAGAAGTCAGGAGGTGGGGAGGCATTGGAGGGAGGAATAAGTAGGAGTTCAGTCTTTGACATGTTGATCTTTAGGTGGTGGGAGGCCATCCAGGAGGAGATACCAGATAAACAGTCACTGACTTTTGAAAGGACAGGGGGAGAGAGATCAGGGGTAGAGAGGTAGATCTGAGTGTCATCAGCGTAGAGGTGGTAATTAAAGCCAAAGCTGTTGATGATTTTGACCAGGGAGGAGGTGTAGATGGAAAAGAGCAGAGGACCAAGGACAGAGCCTTGAGGTACACCAACAGATAGAGGCAATGAGGAGGAGGAGTTACCAGCAAAGGACACACAGAAGGACCTGTTGGATAAATAGGAGTCAACCCAAGCAAGTGCAGTGTCACCGAGACCCAGAGAGTTGAGGGTCTGTAGAAGGAGGGGGTGGTCAACAGTGTCAAAAGCAGGCGAGAGGTCAAGCAGGATGAGAATAGAATAGTGGCCGTGTTTTTTAGTTAGGAGGTCGTTGGTGACTTTGGTGAGGGCAGTTTCAGCTGAGTGTAGGGGACGGAAGCCAGATTGCAGGGGGTCAAGTAGGGAATTGGAGGACAGGAAGAGGGAGAGGCGGTTGAAGACTAGTTTTTCTAAGAGCTTTGATGTGAAGGGAAGCAGGGATACAGGGCGGTAGTTGGATGGAGAGTTGGGATCGAGGGATGGTTTCTTTAGTAAAGAGGTAACTAGCGTGTGTTTGAAGGCGGATGGAAAGGAGCCAGTGGAGAGAGATAGGTTGAAGATGTGTATGAGAGCAGGGGTGAGGGAGGAGGAGAGGGGAGGAATTAGATGTGAGGGAATGGGGCCGAGCGGGCACGTGGTGAGATGTGAGGAGGACAATAAGGAATTGACTTCCTCCTCAGTGGCTGGGAGGAAGTGGCAGAGGGTGGCAGAGGGGACCTCTGGGAGTGGAGGTGGCAGATAACTATCTTGTGTTGGTATGTTGCTTCTGATAGCAGAAGTTTTACTGAGGAAGTAGTCTGCCAGGTCTTGAGCGCTGAAGGCAGCTGTGGGGGGAGGTGCAGGTGGGTAGAGGAGGGTGTTGAAGGTGGACCAGAGCCGTTTAGGGTTGGAGGACAGCGTAGATATAAGAGATGAGAAGAAGGATTGTTTGGCCAAGTGGAGGGCAGAGGTGTATGATCGGAGAATAAACTTGAAGTGAACAAAATCAGCTTCAGAGCGGGATTTCCTCCAGGCACGCTCTGCAGTGCGGGAGCATCTTTGCAGGTAGCGAGTCTGGAGGGTGTGCCAGGGCTGAAGCTGGCAGCGTGGGGCCTTACAGAGTCAAAGAGGAGCAAGAGTGTCTAGAGCAGAGATAAGAGTAGTGTTGTAGTGATTAGTGGCAGCATCAGGGCAGGTGAAGGATGGGGTATGAGGGAGGTGGTGAAGTAGGTTGGAGAATTGATGGGGATCCACAGCATGTAGATTTCTGCGAGTGTGTGTGCGGGGTGGGGGAGCAGGGTGTTTAGGAAGTCCAGATAGGTTGAAAGAGAGAAGGTGGTGGTCAGAGATGGGTAAAGGGCGACATTTGAACTCAGAAATAGAGCAGAGGTTGGAAAAGACAAGGTCAATAGCGTGACCATCGCGGTGTGTAGGGAGGAGGGAGGATTGTGTGAGTCCAAGGGAGGACGTGAGTGAAAGAAGTTTGGAGGCAGCAGGGGCGGAAGGATCGTCAATGGGAATGTTGAAGTCCCCGAGAATTAGGCATGGAAGATTAGAAGACAGGAAGTGAGAAAACCAGGTAGCAAAGTGGTCAAAGAACTGGGAGGTTGGTCCCGGTGGGCGGTAGATGACTGCCACCCTGAGAGCCAGAGGAGAGAACAGGCGGATGCAGTGTGTCTCAAAGGAGGAGAAGGAGAGGGATGGGGGTGGAGGGAGATGCTGGTAGGTGCAGGTGGGAGAGAGCAGGATTCCGACCCCGCCACCATTTCTCTCACCCGGTCTGGGGGTATGGCTCAAGTGTAGACCGCCATGTGAGAGAGCAGCAACGGAGGCCGTGTCAGAGGGAGTTAGCCAGGTTTCAGTTAAAGCTAGGAGGTTGAAGGAGTTTGAAAGGAAGAGGTCATGGACGGCTGTGAGTTTGTTGCACACAGAGCGAGCGTTCCAGAGGGCGCAGGAGAAAGAGGACAGGCGCTGAGGGATTATGGGAATGAGGTTGCTGGGCTTGCAGGGAGGTGATTTATGTGCGATGGAGATAGGATGAGAGGGAAGTATTGGATGTGTTGTGGGGCCAGGGTTAGGGGATATGTCACCTGAATAGAGTAACAGCAGGAGGGTGAGAAAGAGAAGGTGGGAATGGGATTTGTGGGAGTGATTGGCAGCACGAGAGATAGAGGGAGACCATGTTCTGAGGAAACAAAGGAGCTCATGCGAGGCCATCATGTGGGACGAGAGGAGGGAGGGAGAGATGCAGATAGTGTAGGGGTCGGTGGTAGAGGGGCAGGAGTTCCATTTAAGGAGAAAGGTAGAAGTAAAGAGCAGAAGCGTGAGAGAAAGCATGATATAGACGTGTGTTTACCCAGAGTAAAAAGTGGGCCTTGCAGTTCCTTCCTCCAGTCCCGCAACTCCAGGAAATCAACTCTGAACGTCCACTTAGGATGCCACTCAACTCCAGGAAATCAACTCTGAACGTCCACTTAGGATGCCACTCAACTCCAGGAAATCAACTCTGAACGTCCACTTAGGATGCCACTTGGGGAGGACACAAGAGCCAAGGCTCAAATGGAGCCAGTGTTAGTTGTTATATAGGGCGGACTGATTGCATTTAGGCAGTTAAAAGGTAAACACCTGTAGCTGGATGGGCTGTGTCAATAGGGCAGGAGATTCACATGCTAATTAGCAAAGCAAATGGTGGAGAAAAACAAAAATAAATAAAAAAACAGAAAAAGACCAAGGTAACGTTACAATGTGGGTGCCTGCGAATACTGGGTGATGGGGGTCCTACCAGCAAAAGTATGCAGGGGATCAGTTGAGATGTGGGTGTCTGGATAATGGGTGATAATGTCTTACCAGCAAAAGTATGCAGGGGATCAGTTGACATGTGGGTGTCTGGATAATGGGTGATAATGTCTTACCAGCAAAAGTATGCAGGGGATCAGTTGAGATGTGGGTGTCTGGATAATGGGTGATAATGTCTTACCAGCAAAAGTATGCAGGGGATCAGTTGAGATGTGGGTGTCTGGATAATGGGTGATAATGTCTTACCAGCAAAAGTATGCAGGGGATCAATTGAGATGTGGGTGTCTGGATAATGGGTGATAATGTATTACCAGCAAATGTATGCAGGGGATCAGTTGAGATGTGGGTGTCTGGATAATGGGTGATAATGTCTTACCTGTGGAGAGAGGAGACACAGGAATTAGGGATCGTGATGGTGGATGGCATAGGGGATCTTGGATAAAACTCCAGGAAATCAACTCTGAACGTACACTTAGGATGCCACTTGGGGAGGTCACAAGAGCCAATTTTATTAAAGGACCTTTTTACTATTCAGACACATTGTTTACTACATTTTTATTGATTTAATTTCCTATTAGGAGAATATGAGTCTTCCTTTTTTTTTTTAAGTTCAGTTTTTTTTTTTTTTTTAAAAATACTGTTTATTCTTTTTATTTTTTGCAAAAACACTTTTTATTTTTAAGAGACATTTTTCTATTTTTCAGAAGACTCTTTTTTTAAAAAAAATTAAAATAAGTTTTTATGTTCATTCAGTAACAGACCTTTTTATTATTTTTTAAAGTACCTTTTAACTATTCAGACACATTTTTTTTACTACATTTTTTTCGATTTCACCTCTAATTAGGAGAATAGGAGACTTCCATATTTTTTTTTTTAGTTCAATGGATTTGTCTAACAACTGCTTTGGCGACTCCAATTTCGACAAAATACGGTGAACATTTGATAAATGGTGAATTCACTGTATTTTTGGACAAATGGAATTGCCGAAGTGCGCCAAAATGCATAGAACCGAAATTGCGTGCCATTTCTGTGTTTTGTGAATAGACCTTTCTATGATTCTATCTCTCATTTTATCTATCCTTCTGTAATTACACTATCATTCCATCTGTCCTTCTGTCTGTATGTTTATATCATCTCTCTATTTATGGATCATTTAAGTTGTTGGGTGCATCCACCTAGTTATTCTTCTGCTAATCCATAAATCTATCCATCCCTTCATCTATTCATGGGTATGTTTATATAGCTATCATCTGTCGACCCTACTTGTAACAGATCTCAGCACCCCAACTAAGTGACGTCTGTTAATCTCGCACCAGTGATTTTGTCATGTCTTCTTCAGGCCTCAGTCAAAGCTTAAGGACAGGTACACCGAAAGAGTGGTTAAAGCATTCCCCAGAAATGAGGAAAGACTCATTGCTGGGGTGAAACAGACAGATGTCAATGAAATATATGAGATAAATATATACTGTGCAAGGAGGGACCTGGAGAACAATAGAAGATGACACCCTGGTGATGGGAATTTAGCTCACAAAATAAGATAATGTAACCACTTGAAAGGGAAGGACATGTGGGCATCGACCTCCCATTTCCCTCTGTGGAGGATGTCACAGGTAGACATACCCATTTCTCTGTGTCTAGCTATCTGTATGTATATATATATATATATTTATATCTATAGATACCAGGCCATTTTGCGCAGCTGCGCTAGTAAATCAATGCCTGCACTTCCAGCCTGCTGGAGGAAACAATTAACAGGTCAGTGACCGTTTTCTCTGTGAAGTCAGCGAAGGTGTGAATTAAAGAAATCACCCTTTTGGTTCTACCCAGCAGGCAGGAGGGGCAATTGCTCTTGGCAGGGATAAGGCGCAGCCGGAGTGGCACCCCAACAGCATATCAAAGAAGCAATCACATCCTTTGATCACTAGAGGTGGTCTCTGGGAGATGATTGATAGACCAGGGAATTAAAATTAATGAAGAAATGCACTGAGCGTGCCCAGGAGAGAGGAATTCTGGGAATTGTAGGCAAAGGCTCTACCAGCTAGGAGGCTATACTTAGAAAAAGGGCAGCCCTATATATATTCTGAATCAAGCATGAGCTAGGGGCTGTATCCTTGGAGGTCAATCGAGAATTGAGGGAATATTGCCAGCTCCTAATAGAACCTCCCTATGACTGATCGTCTAGCGTATATTGTAAGTAACTAGGATCTGATGTTATCTCCCTTTTATTTGTTTGCTGTTTGTGTGTAATGTGTAATTAATTGATTTATCATATCCATCATTTTTTATAACAAATGCACTGTGATAATTTTCTCTATATCATAATAAATATTCCTTATTAAGATCTGCTTTCTGCCTGATATTCGATCCATGCTAACTGAAGAGACTGAAGTATTGCTTGTTGTTTTAAGCTCGAGTAGCTACGAAATTGTGAGTTGCGGTCGATGGGGATGGCGGGGATTGTTATCCACGCAGTCATTATCTGGGTCTAGGATAGACAGATAGTGGGTCGCTTAGCCCTGCGTCCTTAGCCGCAACACGCGTAGTGTTCAGGAGAACTGGTGGCAGCCTAACTAATAGAATAAGAAGTGGGCCCATGGATTGTGGGAAACGTAGTCACTACCTGATTTAAGAGAAGACAGGTACTGCATTGCAATCCTGGGACCATTGTATCGCGCTCTACGTACCTGTTGCAAGAGAAATTGTGCGGGGACGGATAGGAAAGCAAGCGCACGGGGATTGTTATCCACGCAGTCATTATCTGGGTCTACTCATGAAAATGTAGACTCGAATGCAGCCCCAGACGTGGATCAATAGAGTGAGGGTCTCTTGCTCCACAGCCCCATATAGCAATAAAATAATGAAAAGAACTACAGAATCCACAATGTAATTCAAATGGATTTAATCCAACACCAAGAGAGCAAGGCAACGTTTCGACCACAACTGGTCTTTGTCAAGCCTAAATAAATCACAATAACACAACTAAAAAATAAATAGTATCCCAGGTCAATCAAACAATCAATTAATCATTGCAACCGATCCGTGTATACCCACCCAGTAATTAAAAACAAAGTGTCTACAAGCTGATTCCTTAATTATCACGTTAGCATCAACCATATTATGAATTCATTATGTATTAACAATAGATCCGATCGTAGACATAGATTCACCTATGAGAAAAACAACTCTACAGGTCTTAATGTAAAAAGAAGGAGGAGAAACACCTTACTATTGCAGTAACCCTGCTATTCCTAACCATTCCTCACACTTAAATCTGCAAAGATAAAGGAAAGTTTAATAATTCAAATTTTTATTTTGAATTATGGTTAAAAATAATTCTTGTAAGATACCCGTAATCATTTATAGAAAAGGTGAGAAATCTGATTCTCTATTAAGACCATGTGGGGAAAGAGTATTAAGATGATGGATCCAATATAGTTCCTTTCTCTTAAGTAATTTTTCTCTGTCCCCGCCTCTTGTCAATTTTGGTACTTCATCAATTACCTGATAACGTAACTGAGAAATGTCATGTCCACTACATATAAAGTGTTCAGGAACAGGGAGTTCAGTCTTTTTAGTTCTAATATCCGACCTGTGTTTGATAAACCGATTTTTTACTTTTTGGGTGGTCTCAAACACATAGATCAGCCCACATGGGCACTTCAACAAGTAAACCACATAAGTGGAATAACAGGTAAAGTACCCTTTAATTTTAGACTTCCTCCCAGAATGAGGATGGACAAACGAGTCACCACGTATTACTGCATTACAGCATGAACAATTCAAGCACGGGAAAGTTCCATTCCTTGGTTTCCGAAAGAAAGGTCTTCCACCTGTATCATGCTTGAATTCCGCCCCAACCAGTGTTTGACGAAATGATCTCCCTTTCTTGTATGACATTAGTGGGATGGTCTGAAACTCTGGTATTTTAGGATATGCATTAGACATGTGCATTCGTTTTAGTACTAAAATGATTTAGTCAGAATTTTGGGATAATTTAGTTTTAGTATGACTCAAGAGATACGAAATTGCTCAGTACAAAAAATGAAAGAAACTAAAAAAAAATGCACTACATTTTAGTTTCAGTCCTTTTTGTGATATTACATTGATGAGTGAAGGAGACCAGCAATGAAGAGTGCAACATCGCAAAGCTACAGAAAAGGTTTGTATGCGTAATCCTTCCCGACCCCTACCCGAAACTCAGACAGTGATAGAGCTCCAGAATACTCACTCGCAGCACAGACAGCCAGCACAGGAGAGGAAACCTTTACTTAACCCTTGCATGTCTATGAGGCAGAGAAGATGATAAAAGCAGCTGGAGAAGGTAAACATTCAAATAAATCACACTGAAAGCTAATGACAGAGGAGGGCTGGATAGTAAAAACCCCTTTATAACAAGCAGCACTGGGAGAAGAGAGGGACTTTATAAAACGTGAGTTATCTCCCCTCCCGCTCTGCATAATAGGGGCTTAGGTCTGATACATTTTATATTATCCAGGAGCACTATCCCCCTTTCCTCATCTATAATACACGTTTTATATAAAGTTCCTCTCCTCTCCCAGTGCTGCTTGTTATGAAGTTTTTTTTTACGTCTGATACATTTAGTATCCAGCTCTCACAGTTACACTGTGATTATGAACCTTCAGTGTGATTTATTTGAATGTTTTCCCTGGATTTAAAGTGCTTTATTTTATTATAAAAATAAATTTGCACCAGTCATCTCTTCTCTGAGCTTTCAGACTGATTTATGCTAATATTTTCCCTCTCCCCTGCTTTTATATTCCTGTGTCTCCCCCAAAGAGATACAAAGTTTCAGTAAAAGTTCTCGCTCCTGTGCTGGATAAGCATTGCATTCCGAAGTTCTGCACCCTCCACATGCCAATGCAGTAGGATGTTCTATACAGAGAGGGGCATTAATTAATGCAGGCGGATGTTCTATACATTATACAGAGAGGGGTATTAATGCAGGAGGATGTTATATACATTATACAGTGAAAGGTATAAATTGAGGAGGATTTTCTATACAGAGAGGGACATTAATTAATTCAGGAGGATGTTCTATACATTATACAGAGAGGGGTATTAATTAATACAGGTGGATGTTGTATACATTATACAGAGAGGGGTATTAATTAATGCAGAAGGATGTTCCATACATTATACAGAGAGGAGCCTTTTTTTTAGCCCTTTAAATCCAGTGGCTGTGAGCGCTGAGATCGGCTGCTTGTTACATTATCTCTCAGTACAATGTATCAGGCTCAGCTGTTACAGTAACTGACTGTAACAGCGCTCAGAGTTTCAGTAAAACAAGGAAATAATATTGTTCTAACCTCTTATATATAAAAATATTATTTACTAGTTTTATGGAAACTCTGAACGCTGTGATGAGCAGCAGTTAGTTACTGTAACAGCTTTGCCGGACACATTGTGCTGAGAGTGAGAGATACTGTAACTAGCAGCAATCTCAGCCCTCTGAGGAGCCACTACATTAGTAATTGTATCCACTGGTTTTCGGATGAATGAAATTAGTTTTCATACTAAAGAACTGAAAACGAATTTCTTTAGCAACTAAATAAATTGCATTTTAGGACTAATTCATTAGTTCAAAACAAAATTTTGTGCTGTGCACATGTCTAATATGCATCCCTCAGGATGTACCAATACTTACATAGAATTTTTTTTCACTTGTTTTGTATGGGTCCCATATTTGGATACAAATGGAATTCTTCCATAGTTCTGATTCTGACATCTCTGAGGTATTATTTGTTGATTAATCCTAGTGCCCTCTTGTCTCAATAGGCGCCTAGGATATCCTCTAGCTCTAAATCTCTCAATCATTTCTTCAAACCTTTTATCCTTAATCTCAGGCAGATTAACCCCCCCTTTACTCGCATAAATTGACTGCGAGGAAGGGAATCAAGTAATGTGATAGGATGTGCACTATCATACCTTAATAGGAAAGTCCTATCGGTTGGTTTACGGTAAAGATCTGTCATTAATTTACCATCTCTTTTGACAACCAAGGTGTCTAAGAAACTAATTTGTGTAAGACTACATGACATCGTAAATTTAATGGAAGTGGATCCGTTATTGAGTACATTGACAAATTCGTCCAATGCTTCTAGCGAGCCCAGAATAGGGATGAGCCGAACAACTCCCGAGTTCGGTTCAGGCCCGAACCCGAACTTTCCATATGTTCGGGTCCGAACCCGAACCCGAACCCGAACTCCATGCAAGTCAATGGGGCTGAAAATTCGGTTTTTAGAGTGCCCTCCAAGAGGGCACATATGCTAGATATTTGCCATAAAAGGTGTATGGGGGTCCGGGTAGTGCCCTGGGGGACAGGAAACAAGGACAAAAAGTTTTAAAAAAAATGTTTTTAAAGGGACAGTGAGTTTTCCACGAAATAAGGGTTAAAAATAAAAATGTAAAATTCCTTCAAATATCGTGCCTAGGAGGTCCCCATAACCTGCCCATGAAGTGGCGGATTTTTAGGATGTATAGAAACACTTAAAAACAAAAAAATGACGTTTCAAATTACGGTAAATGCTTTTCCTTTAATCTATCCATAAACAACTGCTTGGGGCGGCAGTCTGTATGAAAAGAGGAGACATTTTCGGACACGCAGAAAAAGTTTACTGATTTTTTGGCGGTGAAAAGCAGGAGAATGGAAACTTCTAGACCAAATAGCCGATTTGGAAAGTGAGATGAATGGGAGAATTTTTCTGGTTTGGCTATTTTGACCTAGAATTTTCTCTTCAGTCATTCTCCTGAGTTTCACCTTTCACCGGTGAAGAGCAGGAGAATGACTGGAGAATGGAAAATTCTAGGTCAAAATAGCCAAACCAGAAAAATTCTCCCATTTAGGCTAGGGTCAGACTAGCGAATTTTTAACGTGCGTTTAGGCGCACTTAATCACGGCCGCACTAGCAGCAAATGACGGACAATGACGGCCAATATACGAAGTACGGTCAGACGAAAGTCCGGCTGCGCAACGCAAGTGGAAAATGAACGCATTTTTTCGAGAACGCAGAACTGCTATTACGGACGTACAGAGTGCGCTGCGTCCACTAGCGGCGTGTGTGCGTGATTTGGAGACGTCAGACCCTGCTCATGTCCGGCCAATATAACGTCCAGACACCCAAAGTTTCCTGGTTTGGATCCGTAAAAAATCACGCACAAAAAATGCGCATCGTATGACCGTTTTCGCGCATTCCGTGAAAAAATACGGCAATGCGTTCGGACGCACTTTTTGACTGTCGCTGTGAAAAATGCGTTAGTCTGACCATAGCCTTATCTCACTTTCCAAATCGTCTATTTGGTCCAGATTGTTCTCTTTTCCTGCCATTCTCCTGGTTTTCACCTTTCTCTGGTTTGGCAACATGAACAGGTATAAAGTAAAAAAAAGAAAAAAGAAAATAAAAACATGTATTTTTTTGTATGTTATTTTTATTAATGCAGCAATATTGTTCACATTGCAATTATAATGTGAACGATGATGCACTAATGATTTTTTCTATGGGGTGAGTTTGTTATAAATCACGTAATTCCCCCCACAAAATGTAACAAGTCCCCATTTCTAATTTTTTGTACAAGCGCACCCCATAGAAAACATAATCGCAAACGCTCATGTGCTAAAATGTAAAAAAACAACACTTTACACACTGCAGATGATTAAAAATTCAATTTTTATTGCATTTTTTTCATAATATACAACCAGGACAGGACGTATAGATATAAAAATGATATATTATGAATCTGCGGAATCTGCCAGATAGAACAATATCTAACATGTCGGTCATTTAACAAATGAGGCTTCAAAATTGTGTTTAAACATGATGAGTGAAAGCGGTAAAAATGAGCTGAGCACACAGCGGTGAAATATAGCATAATAGAAGTTTTAGGAGGGAAATTAAAACTTCTCAAATCTCAATCAGAAGCAGACACCACCCCACCCCCTCAGTATAGTCTACAATGTATCAAATTGATTAGACCAGCCTAAAACACCTGTTGTTATGACATTTGAAAACCAGAGGTCATTTAGAGTTGAGAAATTTTGCACATACACATTAGTTTTTAATTCAATATCTAATAAACCATTGCTTGTAATATTCTGCAGTAAAGAGTCTCTTTATTTCTAGATTTTTTAGTATTTTTTTAAGCATTTTCTATACTTTTTTCAAAATTTCTTTTTTTTTCCGAACTTGAACCGAACACACCCAAAAAGTTCGAAGTTCGCAAACTTTCGAACAACCAAAGTTCGGGTCGAACTCCGAACCGTCCGAACCCGAACAGCTCATCCCTAGCCCAGAAGAGCGTCGTGACTAAACCGCCGACGAGGAGCAACCAGTCCCTGTACGAGACGTTAGTCTTTAATTTGTTGGACATTCATTTGACTGTTGATGAGGTCAAATTACTTTCGAGAGGTCTATCGTATTGTCCGAGTGAACGCATTGATTCATTTGACGCTCGAGTTGATTTGTTTAAATTCTTCCGTACCATTCGATTGAAATGTTTATTCTCGGGGCGGTCAGATAGTGATTTATCGCTAGCACCGTTTAATTCAAAAACTTTAGGCTTGAGAGAAAAAAGGAATTTTATACCTCAAAATGTGGAGCACGATGTTGAAACGTATATTAAAATTGTGGATTGAGAAATGTCGCAAGTATACTCCAAGCAACATTTTACCAGAGCCTCCCCCAATATGCCTGCTACTGACGTTGGGATCTTAAAGAGATTACGCAATGATCCTTTAATTACTATAAAACCTGCGGATAAGGGGGTGCTCTGGTAATTATGAATAGTGGAGATTACATGGCTGAAATACAGCGTCAGCTTGGTAATGTTGAGACATATAAAAGATTAGATAGAGATCCTACGGCAGAAATTGCCAGTAAAATTTCCATTCTAGTATGTGATGCTCTTGACAATCAGATAATTGATGTGGGTCTGTCAAAATTTCTCATTAAGAAATATCCTTTGACACCTGTTTTGTACATACTGCCCAAAATACACAAATCCCTCTCTACGCCCCCAGGGAGGCCTATTGTATCTGCTGGGGATTTGGTCTTTAGCCCACTGTCCATTTTTTTGGACAAGGTGGCTCGGCCCTATCTCCAGCGGATTCCATCATTCATTCTGGATACCAACGATTTTCTGGTTAAATTACGCGACATTACTGTTAGCGATAACAGCATTCTGGTTAGTCTAGATATTACTAGCCTATATACATCTATACAGAATTTGGAAGGCATAGGTGCTATGAAGCATGCACTCATTGAATTAGGCTTTCATGACAACCAGTTACAATTTCTCCTTGACTTACTTGATCTAGTGTTAGGTAATAGCTTTTTCCTGTTTGATGGGGCATTCTATACACAGATACGGGGGACCAATATGGGCACTAATGTAGCACCCACCTATGCGAATATCTATATGTCCGAATTTGAGAAAAATTTAGTTTACAAATGTGATCTTTTCCAGCAATATGCCCATCACTGGTACCGTTATATAGATGACATCATTTTTGTATGGGAGGGCACCATAGAAGCATTGGACGAATTTGTCAATGTACTCAATAACGGATCCACCTCCATTAAATTTACGATGTCATGTAGTCTTACACAAATTAGTTTCTTAGACACCTTGGTTGTCAAAAGAGATGGTAAATTAATGACAGATCTTTACCGTAAACCAACCGATAGGAATTCCCTATTAAGATATGATAGTGCACATCCTATCACATTACTTGATTCCCTTCCTCACAGTCAATTTATGCGAGTAAATAGGGTTTTTAATCTGCCTGAGATTAAGGATAAAAGGTTTGAAGAAATGATTGAGAGATTTAGAGCTAGAGGATATCCTAGGCGCCTATTGAGACAAGAGGGCACTAGGATTAATCAACAAATAATACCTCAGAGACGTCAGAATCAGAACTATGGAAGAATTCCATTTGTATCCAAATATGAGACCCATACAAAACAAGTGAAAAAAATTATATGTAAGTATTGGTACATCCTGAGGGATGCATATCTTAACCACTTCAATGCTAAGGACGCGCTCAGCGCGTCCTCAGCATTACCGCTGGTATGCGGAGGACGCGCTGAGCGCGTCCTCGCATTGGGGTCAGCGTTCGGCCGGGTTCCGGCCGATCGCTGGCCCCTCCGGTGCGGGCTGACATCCTGGATGTCAGCCCGGCATCCGGAGCAGTGGCCGCCATTATTATGTGTCATCGCGCCCCCGCGATGACACATAATTCAGGCGCCCCCCCCGCATGTGCGGAGGAGGCGCCTGAAAGGGAGGGGGGGGAGGTCCTTCGGACCTCTCTCCCTCCCGATCGGCGGCTCACAGGGGCTTAACCCAGGCATCATTTGGAAGGGCACAGCCTGCCCTTCCAAATGATGCCTGGCATTAACCCCTGGGGAGCTGGATCGCAAATCGGCGCTGAAAAGCGCCGATTTGCGATCCTTCCCGGGAGCTGGCCGACATCTTGGATGTCGGCCAAGCTTCCGGGAACTCCCCCAGAGGACTGGCGTCATCGTGCGTAGCACGATGACGCCAGTCCTAGCATTAACCCCTAACTGCCACGAACTGTGGAGATAGGGAGTTCCAATGAACTCCCTATCTCCCGATCCGTGGCAGTTAGGGGTTAAATTTTGATATCGTTGGATCGGCCAGAGCATGGCCGTTCCAACGATACCAAACATGAAAGTAAAAAAAATTGTAAAAAAAAAAAAAAAAAAAAAAATAAAAATAAAAAAAATTAAAAAAAAAAATAATAAAAAAAAAATAAACACTTTTTTTTTTTTTTTTTTGGTTTGTTAATGCAGCAATATTGTTCCCATTTCAATTATAATGTGAACAATGATGCTGCATTAACGATTTTTGTATGCGGTGCGTTTGTTAAAAATGGTGTCATTTTCCCCAAAAAAAAATGTAACGAGACCCCATCTCTAATTTTTTTAACAAGCGCACCCCATACAAAATATAACCGCAATTGCTCGCATGTTAAAATGTGGAAAAAAACACTTTACACGCTGTAAATTATTGAAAATACATATTTTATTGCATTTTTTGTTATAATATACAAACATGACATAACGTATACATATAATAATGACATATTATGAATCTACCGAGTCTGACGGAAAGAACGATATATAATATGTCGATGTCATATACTAAAATAAGCCTTAAAAACACGTTTAAACATGATGCGCAAAACAGGTAAAAAATGACCTCAGCACAGGGGCGGGAAAAGCCTCAGCAGCGAAAGGGTTAAAATACCAGAGTTTCAGACCATCCCACTAATGTCATACAAGAAAAGGAGATCATTTCATCAAACACTGGTTGGGGCGGAATTCAAGCATGATACAGGTGGAAGACCTTTCTTTGGGAAACCAAGGAATGGAACTTTCCCGTGCTTGAATTGTTCATGCTGTAATGCAGTAATACGTGGTGACTCGTTTGTCCATCCTCATTCTGGGAGGAAGTCTAAAATTAAAGGGTACTTCACCTGTAATTCCACTTATGTGGTTTACTTGTTGAAGTGCCCATGTGGGCTGATCTATGTGTTTGAGACCACCCAAAAAGTAAAAACTCGGTTTATCAAACACAGGTCGGATATTAGAACTAAAAAGACTGGACTCCCTGTTCCTGAACATTTTATATGTAGTGGACATGACATTTCTCAGTTACGTTATCAGGTAATTGATAAAGTACCCAAATTGACAAGAGGCGGGGACAGAGAAAAATTACTTAAGAGAAAGGAACTATATTGGATCCATCATCTTAATACTCTTTCCCCACATGGTCTTAATAGAGAATCAGATTTCTCACCTTTTCTATAAATGATTACGTGTATTTTACAAGAATTATTTTTAACCATAATTCAAAATAAAAATTTGAAACATTAAACTTTCCTTTATCTTTGCAGATTTAAGTGTGAGGAATGGTTAGGAATAGCAGGGTTACTGCAATAGTAAGGTGTTTCTCCTCCTTCTTTTTACATTAAGACCTGTAGAATTGTTTTTCTCATAGGTGAATCTATGTCTACGATCGGATCTATTGTTAATACATAATGAATTCATAATATGGTTGATGCTAATGTTATAATTAAGGAATCAGCTTGTAGACACTTTGTTTTTAATTACTGGGTGGATATACACGGATCGGTTGCAATGATTAATTGATTGTTTGATTGACCTGGGATACTATTTATTTTTTAGTTGTGTTATTGTGATTTAGGCTTGACAAAGACCAGTTGTGATCGAAACGTTGCCTTGCTCTTTTGGTGTTGGATTAAATCCATTTGAATTACATTGTGGATTCTGGAGTTCTTTTCATTATTTTATTATCTGGGTCTAGGCTAGACAGATAATGAGCGGCTTAACCCAGCGTCTTTCGCAGCAGTGCGTGTAGTTGTCGTGACAGAGGACACTCCACGCATGTCTTCTCATTGCCCAAGCTCAACGCCGATCTAGGGGCTTCATTCACAGTTTGCTGACATCTTGCATGTCAGCCATCGCTGTGGGACTGTCCCCCTGCCACGGGAGTCATTGCAAATACGCACTATGATGTTATAAAGAGGGAGCACCCCTGCCAGGCAGGGGGATCCCAAAGCAGCAGATGCAGGGGTCTTTAGACTGCTGTATCATCAGAACCATGCATCTAAGGAGGTCGGTTTTGGTGTCATTGGAAAGGCCAGACTTTGGCCTTTCCATCTGTATTTCTAGCTATAAAAGGGTCTGCCTGTGTATATGTGTCTAGGTGCCTGTTTATACCTATTTCCTCCATATAGAGTCATATTCATATTTGTGTCTGACAATTTGGGAAGCGTATCCCTGTGTCCACAACTGTTGAGGGTGAGTGCTAAAATGTAATTAAAATAGTTAGCTTTTCTCCCTTGGGGGAGGATATAACATGTAGTGAAGGAGGAATGGGTTGGTGAATAATAGTTTGTATTAAAAGATTATGTAACCTTATCTGATACAACTTAATAAAGTACACAAAGGGTTAACCTGAGCTGTGTGCAAAGACCTGAGCCGTGTGCAAAGACCTGACCCGTGTGCAAAAGAAGTTTGTCCAGGTGTCCAGCAAGCAAGACCCCCCAGGGCATGAGCCGATACCACAATTCCTGAATAGATTCGAGGGAACGGCCACTAATGAGATTCTGTTCTTTTGTTATCTGTTATCTGTAAATCTATGCCATCAACTGAAAAGGTTTCCCTTGTCATCGAGGCTATAAAATGTATAGGAAAAAGTGCATCTGGACTCAGTGCTAGTCGTCCTGACATGATGCCACTGAGTCTTGGTGAATAAATCCTGCCTTCCTGAAGAATCTCTGTCTGGGTATTATTTCTCCGCCGCGGCACGAAATCCCTAAAATCTGATTCCTATTTCATATGGTGCGGTTGGCCGGGAAACCACTGCCCTGTTCCTGTTTGTGACCGGGCACCCAAATGGATCTCCTGCCGCGTGCGTTGAGGATTCCTGATGGCCAGCGACTTCGAGGACCGGGGTGGGTTGAATGTCTTCGGTTGGCGCCACAGACGTTTTTGTCTGAATCGGGATCTTCACCTGCTCCCCGGTTCTCAGGTCTCTGTGATCCAGGCTGATGTCCGTTGATGAGTCTTCAGGAAGTCAGTCCAGCGCTAGCGTCTGAATGGTCAGTATACTGCATCTGTCTGTTTGTCTGTGCCTTCTCCTATCTGGAGAAGAGGGGAGACTTGATCACCCTCCCTTTGCAGGTTCTGGTCTCGGTATTGTGTGTGAGAGAGTCCGTGTGTATGCTTGCGAGCCTACCCAGATAGTGGGGAAGCCAATCTGAGAGCGAACTGTTGAACAGCATAGAGTGTATTATTATGGGTCGGAAGTTTTCCCAGTACAAGGGGACGCCTTGGGACATGTTGTTGGTTCTGGAGTATTTTTGGATGGGCTGCTGTGATGTGTTTTCTGAAGCAAACTCCGTGAAGTGCATGAAGTGTGTGTATGTGTGAAAGCTCATCCAGGTCTGTATCTGCTATCAGTGTTTCTGTATAAGCACTGCTCTCTGTATAGTGCTCAGTGTCGGCTCTGAGTATATATCAGTGCCTGTGTATAAGCGCTCGGTGTCTGCTCTCTGTATAGGAGCGCAGTCTTGGTAATCCTGTGTATGATTTTGGTTTGTTTCTGACGTTTCTCCTGTGTAAAACTCTTTTTGGTTTTTTTTTTCTGCTGGTTTTTTTTTTCTGTTGTGCTTTTTGGTTGTTTTTTCCCCCTGGGTGGCTGGTGACCTGTTAATTGGGGGCGTGTAGCCTGTCAGGTGATTTCACTTGTATGGCTACATAATCTCAGGGGCAACTCACTGAGCTTGCTTACAGGGGCTTGAGGTGGTCTACTTTAAGTGGGCTATTTTCAAGTGGAGTTAAAAACAGGAGTTTAAATAACAGGTATCAATTGTTGTTTATATATTTGTTGTCTTGTTTTGGGTATGAGTGTTAGCAAGCTTGAAGGTTTGACCCAGTGCACATCCTGCTGCATGTATGCATGTCTGGAGGAATCCTTCCAGGGTCCATATCTCTGTAGCAAGTGTGAACGTGTAGCTCTTCTGGAAGCTCGTATTGGAGATCTGGAAGGGCACATCGTAACGCTGAGGCAGATTGACAATCTTGAAAGGAGCCTGCTTCTCACGGAGCAAAGTATAGTTGAGGAATCTAGGGGTGTGGGAGGAGTGGAGTTAACCGGGGAACAGGTTGGTAGCTGGGTGTCAGTGACACGTGGTAGCAGGGGGGGAGGGAAGAGGAAAAGGTTGGCTAGTCCTGATCTTGCACACACCAACAGATTTGCCCCCTTGAGCGAAGATGTTGGGTGCAGCAGCTCAGGTGTAGCAGTACTGGAGGCTGCTCCCTCTAACAGCCGGGGGATCAGCCACCAAGTAAGGGAGGGATAAAGAGGGCAAGTAAGCCTAGACAGGTTGTGGTGGTAGGGGACTCTATTATTAAGAGAGTAGACAGGGTAATCTGTCGCGCTGATCGCCTTAACCGGACAGTTCGCTGTCTGCCGGGTGCCCGTGTTAGGCATGTGGTTGACAGAGTTGATAGATTATTGGGAGGGGCTGGAGATGACCCAGCTGTCATGGTCCATATTGGTACCAATGACAAAGTAAGCGGAAGATGGAAGGACCTGAAGAATGATTTCAGGGAATTAGGAAGTAAACTGAAGAAGAGGTCCTCCAAGGTAGTATTTTCTGAGATCCTACCTGTGCCACGTGCTACAGTGGAAAGGCAGCGGGAGATTAGGGAGGTCAATGCGTGGCTTAAAGCTTGGTGCAGGAAGGAGGGCTTTGGGTTTTTAGAGCACTGGGCTCATTTTGCACTGGGGTACAATCTGTATAGTTGTGATAGATTGCACCTGAATGGAAGAGGGTCTGCTGTGCTGGGGAGAGGATGGTTAAAAGGTTGGAGGAGACTTTAAACTAGTGGAAGGGGGGGAGGGATACAGTATCTTACAAAATGGAGACAGAGCAGATAGCGGAAGGGTTTCAGTTCAGACTAAGGGGGGTGGAGCCGGGGGGATGGGTAATGTAAGAACAGTGGAGGCATGTAATGTAAAGTCGCATTCAGCATGTGTGGGTAGAGACAACATTAAATGTATGCTTGCTAATGCAAGGAGCCTTAATAACAAGATGGGGGAACTAGAGGTAATAGCACACACTAAGCAATACGACATTATAGGAATAACAGAAATGTGGTGGGATAAAACTCATGACTCTGCTGTAAACTTAAATGGTTATACATTGTTTAGAAAGGATAGGAAACATAAGAAAGGGGGTGGAGTGTGTTTATATGTAAATCAGGATTTAAAGCCTAATATTACACAACTGGAAAGCGATGAGGGAAATGTGGAATCCTTATGGGTAAATATTTCGTTGGGGAATAAACAGGGAAGTCAATTATTGGTTGGCATATGTTATAAACCACCTAATATAGATAATGATGAGGAAGAACAACTGTTAGAGCAAATTAGGAAGGCTGCACATCATGGCAGCACTTTAATTATTGGAGATTTTAATTACCCGGACATAAATTGGGATAGTGGGACTAGTAATTCAGCAAAGGGAATCCGGTTCCTGAACATTTTAAATGATACCTTCATGTCACAACTGGTAGAAACACCAACTAGAGAGGATAACTGTCTGGACCTGGTTATAACAAATAATGTGGATCTTTTCTCAAATATTAATGTAAAAGAACAGTTGGGAAATAGCGACCATAACATGGTGACTTTTGAAATAAACTCAAAAAAACACATTCATAAGGGGCATGCTAAAATATATAATTTTAAAAAGGCCAACTTTATTAAAATAAAGGAAGCTCTCAATGTCATTGACTGGCAGAAACTCTTTCACGGGAAAAACACTGAGGATAAGTGGAATATCTTTAAACTAACACTAGAAAAGTACACGTCACAATATATTCCACTGGTTAATAAATATAAAAGAAACAGACTGAAACCAATGTGGCTTAGTAGGAAGGTAACTAAGGAAATGAAAAATAAAAAGAAGGCATTTAAAGCTTTTAAATTTGATAAATCTGAGGCATCCTATAAAGCATATAGGGCAGCCAATAAAGCATGTAAAAATGCGATTAGATGGGCTAAACTAGAAAATGAAAAAGAAATAGCCAAAGAGAGCAAGACCAACCCTAAAAGATTCTTTAGGTACATAAATTCTAAAAAACCCAAGAGTGAAAATGTAGGTTCACTAAAATCTGAGTCAGGGTTATTGTTAACTGAAGATCAGGATAAGGCAGAAATTTTAAATGATTATTTTTCTTCAGTATTTATCAAAGAGAAACCTATAACAGGAGACATGAAATTCATTACTAAAAACTTACTAATACAAAGTGACTGGTTGACTCAGGACAAGGTTTTACACAAATTAAACAATGTGAATGTTAATAAAGCCCCAGGGCCAGATGGAATTCACCCGCGAGTACTAAGAGAGCTATGTGTTGAAATATGTAAACCTCTGTTCTTAATCTTTCAAGATTCTTTTCTTTCAGGAATAGTACCAGAGGATTGGAGAAAAGCTGACGTGATCCCTATATTTAAGAAAGGTTTAAAATTTGTGCCTGGGAATTATAGACCTGTGAGCTTAACATCTGTGGCTGGGAAAGTATTTGAGGGGTTACTAAGGGATAATATTCAGGAATTTATTGGGAGGTATAATGTAATTGGCAAAAATCAGCATGGTTTCATGAAACACAGATCATGTCAGACTAACCTAATTACGTTCTATGAGGAAGTAAGTAGAAGTATAGATCAGGGGGTCGCAGTGGATGTGATTTACTTAGATTTTGCCAAAGCTTTCGACACAGTTCCACACAAAAGGTTACTACTTAAATTAAGAAAAATGGTCTAGATGAAAATACTTGTTCTTGGATAGAAAACTGGCTAAAAGATAGGGTACAGAGAGTGGTCATAAATGGTACATTTTCAAGATGGACACCAGTGGTAAGTGGTGTCCCTCAGGGGTCTGTTATAGGACCAATACTATTCAATTTATTTATAAATGACCTTGAGATAGGCATTGAAAGTCATGTATCAGTGTTTGCAGATGACACAAAGCTAGGAAAAGTAATACAATGTGAGCAGGATGTTACTTCGCTGCAGAGGGATTTAGATATATTGGGGGACTGGGCACTTAAATGGCAGATGAGATTTAATCTAGATAAATGTAAAGTTATGCACTTTGGAGTGAAGAACACACAAGCAATTTATACCCTAAATGGTACGGAGTTAGGGAAATCCAAGCAGGAGAAGGATTTGGGAATAATCATAGACTTCAAACTAAGTAACAATGTGCAATGTCAAACAGCAGCCGCCAAGGCCAGCAAAGTACTGGCATGCATTAAAAGGGGAGTTCACTCACGGGATGAAAACATAATTTTGCCTCTGTATAAATCAATGGTCAGGCCGCACCTTGAATATGCCGTGCAATTTTGGGCACCTGTCTTAAAAAAAGATATTATATCGTTAGAAAAAGTGCAGAGACGGGCAACTAAATTAATAAGGGGGATGGAAGGGTTAAGTTATGAGGAAAGACTAACAAGCTTAAACCTGTTTAGTTTAGAGAAAAGGCGCCTTAGAGGGGATCTGATCACCTTATATAAATATATACGGGGCCATTATCAACCATTGTCTGATAACCTATTCATTAACAGGACTATACATAGGACAAGGGGTCATCCATTTAGACTGGAAGAAAGAAAATTTAGCTTAAAGCATAGGAAGGGTTATTTTACGGTGAGAACAATAAAGCTGTGGAATTCTCTGCCTGTTGAGGTGGTTGGGTCAGAGTCTGTACAGACTTTTAAAAAACGACTGGATGACTTCCTGCAGACACAGAATATTAAGGGTTATAATATTTAATATGTGGGTAAAAGCTTCTTGATCCAAGGAGAAATCTGACTGCCATTCTGGGGTCAAGAAGGAATTTTTTCCCAGTATGTTGCATATTGGCGAGCATTCAGACTGGGTTTTTTGCCTTCTTTTGGATCAACAGCAGTAGGTTATGTGGGAGAGGCTGAACCCGATGGACGCATGTCTTTTTTCAGCCTATATAACTTTGTAACTATGTAATCCTCATGTGATATTTACTGATATTCTGTGTACCGTATCTGTTCTTGGCATGTCTGACATTCTCTCCTGGTTCTTGATCCTTTGCTCCGGTTATGACAATTCTATTGAATGTTGCTTGTGTCCTGTCTGTGTATAACCTAGCAACATTATATTCAGTTCGTATTAAAAGTCCTTTCTGTCTGTCCTAGTGTTTAGGGATCCCTTTAGTTGTTCGTTATTATTCTTGTCTAGTGTGTGGTCTGTCTATGTAGCTGCCTGGTCTGTCTATGTATCTGTCTGGTCTGTCTATGTATCTGTCTGGTCTGTCTATGTATCTGTCTGGTCTGTCTATGTAGCTGTCTGGTCTGTCTATGTAGCTGTCTGGTCTGTCTATCTAGCTGTCTTGTCTGTCTATGTAGTTGCAGAAAAACCTACCTCAAGGGTGGTTAAATATCCAGTATAAAGGACCCACCTTGGCTCACACCGGGAGCCCCCCTAATAATTAGTCAAAATCTGCAGTGGTGTATTGTTTCTGTTCCCGTATTCAAATATGTGGAACAAAAAAGGGCATCTGTCATGCCTGCTGCTGCTCCTGCAGTGCGGCCTTCCCAACAGAGAGGGCGCCAGTCTCTGAATCAGGCCACTTTGAATGCCGCACCTGGTCAGGGATCTAGGCCTTTAAATATCAGTCACTGACTGTGCTCTGAGCCCTGACGTGGTTTATTCTAGACCTCAGCGTGTGTCTTTAGCTTCTGCATATTGTTTTTCTGGTTTGACTTCTGGCTTGTATATTTGACTGTGTTTTCTGTGATTATCCCTTGGCTTATGTTTATCTCGTGTACCGACCTCTGGCATGTTATTACTACGATATCTCTCCTGTCCCTGATCTGTACTTCTATGTATTTTAGATTAGTACCTGGCCATTCTAAGGACCAGCTTCTCAGTTTAGGGTTTTTTCTTGCCTTTCTTGGTTTTGTCTGCGTGCTGGGTGACTCTATATCCTTACAGCATCAAGCTGCTAAATACTGTATAAGGAGCTCCATAATGTACAAAGTATTCTACATATAAAACAGGAGCTTTAGCAAGTAATAAAAACCTGCCCTGGTAATAAAACAGATATCAAAAAGGGCTTTAAAAAAAAAAAAGTGATATACAGTTCACAGTGTGTAATGTATGTATATTTGTTATTCTGACTCTCCCTTTGTACAACGCTACAGAACTTGTTGGCGCTTTGTAAATGCTTGTGACTGTATAAGGTGCATATAACAAATGTCCAAAAGTGCGTAGTGCAGCAGTTCATATATCCACAAAATACTGTGCTGGGGATTCGTTAGGATTCCTTATGCTTTGCTGCCACATTGTGCATTAATGTGAGATAAGAAAGGGTTAAATACCCTAAGAGTTCTTTTTGTGTTTGCAGAAAGTCTGGTTGGATATATGTGTATAGATATATATATATTATACTAATACGGGGTCCTTTATGAGATTGTGAAGTGCCCTGAATCTATGTATAGGTTCTGCGATTAGATATTACCCTGCCTGAATACCACATATTGCATTGTTTGTTATTTTGGATGATATTAAGTGCATTTATGGCTCTGTACAATGTCGCTTGTTGCTTTTCATGAAGCACATGGCTGTCCGCCATTTTGAGGCCGCATGGCAAACACATGGCTGTCCGGCATTTTGGAGATAGCCACATGCTGATGACTTTGCTATAATTGTACAGCCGTGGCGCAAATAATTCATCCATAGCAACGCAAAGTATTTTAAAAAGCATATCGAGCAGGATATCACCTAATATTAAAAAGCTCTAGCGAGTGATGTGCGTTTGATAATTAAGACGGTTTCATTAGTCGGCTTTAAAATCGCTGCTGTTTTAAGTTTGTTACGTTGCCTTTATTTGGAAAGAAAGTTGCAAATTGTATTGTAAAATATGGATCAATTCTTAGTAGGGATGTGCGTTTCGGGTTTCGGAATTTCGGAATTTTCACGAAATTTCCCGATTCGTGTTTTCGGATGCGGACGATTTTCCGAAAATTTTTAGATACGAAAATGGCAGATCCGAAAAGTTTTCCGAGCCGAAACGAAATATTTTAGGAATTTTCGAATGTACTTGAAATGTGTCAAATCGAAATTTATTGCTTTGAAACGAGGAGAACAGACGTTCCGAAAAAACGAAAATTTCCGAAAATACGAAAAGTCGATACAAAAAACGAGCAAAGTGACACGAAAATACGAAAAACGGTCGATATTCCGAAACCATTTACAATTCCGAAAACGAAAATACGAAAAGTCGATACAAAAAACGAGCAAAGTGACACGAAAATACGAAAAATGGTCGATATTCGGAAAAAAAAATGTACACGAAAAACGAGTCGAGCCGAACCGAATCGAAACAGAAATCGGTCGAAACGAGCCGAATCGAAAAGTTTAAAAATCCGAAAAATCGAATTGAATCGAACCGAAAAAAAAATCGGTGCACAAGCCTAATTCTTAGGTGCGATTTCAGATTTTGATTCAGATTTAGGTGAATCACAGAGCTTAAATCTCAGTACATACAGTAAAAGTGAACGTAAATGTGCTGCTAAGATTGGATGGATGATAATGAAGCGTGTACAGAAGGAATAAATTAGAGACCTGCAATTAATAAAAGAAAAGGGGTTTTGACTGAGGAATGTTGGAAGTCCATTTAAAACCAAGAGGTGATTCGATTGTACTGATAAGAAGATGAATTGCCCAGTTACTGTTAAATGAGCTGGTTAAACCAGCCGAGTGGATTTTTAAGAATATTTAATTGTTTGTGTTTCAATGCATCAGAAGTTGGGGATGTAAGGTTAGCTGTCCCATATTCACAAGTTAGAAATGCCTTGAGGCGATCCAGATCTGTAAGAGTTAATGTCCCTTTAAATGGATGTTATTAGACAGGCCCATGTGTTCCCTTTACATGTAGATTAGAGCCCACATCCCCCTGTATTATAATGGAAGGTGTCATTCACAGGGTTCGCAATATGGGATGTGTGGTGGGATTGACTGCAAATAACTGTGAGGAACCTGATATGGAAGATTTCACTGCTTATATGAGAACAAGATTGTTAAAATGGGAGTAAAATTGACTTGATGGAGAAGGTTAGGAGTGAACGTGAGAACGATCAGATGTAAATGTCTAGGCGGCAAGTTTGGCATAAATTGACAAGTTCGGGTGTGTCTAAGAATGAAATTGATGGTATCCTCCCTGATAGAGCCCTGCCAGCCCTGGTCCCACTCAGATAAATGCCCCTATTCCAGGTATCTCCGAAATCCCATATCCCTTCATGAAAAGAGCAACTGGTGGAGAGCCCCACCCTCAGCCTCTGGGGGTCCTGATTCATATAAATGTAAGGGATGGGGAGTAACTGGAAACAAGGGAAATAGAAAAGAAAATAGAGCAGTTGTGAGTGTGGATGTGGCGATGCTTTTTGGGAAACCCTATCAAGCACATTGTCAAAGATGGACCGGGTGTAGAGTGCAGACACATTTACAGCAAAAATGACCCCAGACACCATTGTATCCCCCAAAAAGTGAAACGTGTTACTTTGCCTCCAAAGAGACAGTGCAAATAGTGTTATTTCTTCTTCCACCATGAAAGAGACTGGAAAAGAAACAAACGCGACCCGCTGAAAGACTAATGAAAAACTGAATTCTGTTCTGTAAAAGAGCCAGGTGACTCTAATGAGGTGGTGATTGATGGCACCCTGCAGTGCCTTCTCAAATATGGGGTTCTGAAGTTCTGTGTCTCAGCATGGAATATGCCCCAGTTGGCCGTCCAAAAAGGGGTCTGCCGTATACCCACCCCCCAAGAGTAGGCATCAGGTTCTACACAGCAAAACCTCTGTATGAATCCACAAGGGGGGGGGGCATGGAAAACAAGCCAAGTATGCCTCAGAGATTCTAGTCCTCTTGGAAGCCATCTGGATACCTAAAGCAGTGAGTGTTATCCACTGCCAGGGACATCAGAAGGGAAAAGAAGTTGTTCCCCGAGAAAACCGTAAAGCTGACTAAGCCGCCAAGGAAGCTGCCAGTTGTGGCCGCCCTGATTCCTGCACCGCTGATGGAATGAGTTTCTGTATACCCTGAAATGGATCATGAATGGTTAATTTCTGAGCCTGGTGCCTACGACTCCAGTGGATAGTATATCGTGAAAGACAACAGTATTGTGGTACCCTCTACCATAGCCCCAGAGTTAGTCCAGAGTCAGCATAATAGTACGCACAGCAGAAAGACTGCTGCTATGGAGAAACAGTTAGAGCTTGTGTTCTATGTGCCACACCTGCCATCCCTCTATAAGACCGTGACTCAGCATTGCCCCACTTGTGCCCGAAACAACCCCAGACAGAGACCTATCTTGCCTCTGAGTAGAGTCTCTGTAGGACTGATACAATGTTATTTCTACAGGTGGACTTCACAGTTATGCCTCCCTGTAAAGGCTACAAATACCTCCTGGTGTTCATCTGTACCTTTACCGGCTGGGTAGAAGAACACCACACCCGTACAGAAAAGACCACAGAAGTAGTCCGATGTCTCATGTATGAGATCATTCCACGATATGCGATATCTTCGGAGATCGGCTCTGATAATGGGCCCGCCTTTGTCGATCAAATACTACAGGCCTTGGCCCAAACCCTACAAATCAGGTGGAAGTTGCGTACAGCCTACCGCCTCAAAGTTCAGGGAAGATGGAACGTTGGAACCATACTTTGAAAAACCGGCTTGAAAAAAATGTGCCAAGTAACTTCTCTGAAGTGGCTGGAAGCCTTACCTATGGTCCTGTTCCACATCCGGTGTAGTCCAAGTGCTCCTCTGAACCTCAGTCTCTAAGTTGCTGTTTGGACTTCCTAATCCGCTGATAAAAAAACATGACTAAAGGACTCTGGGTGAAAGCAACCTCTGTCACCAAGTGATCCAGTTAGGCCGCTCCTTGTCTGTTCTACACAGATGGCAGTAAAAGTTGCAGAAGTGGTCCCGTGGATACACCACTCTCGTCTGAAACCCGCTGCACCTCCACTGCCAACCGGGGATCCAAAATGGAGAAGTCATCCTGATCCAGACAATCCTCTGAAACTGCGTCTCACAGCTACCTTCTGATATCAGCAAGTAGGTGTTTTGAGGGCCACAATAAAGCCTGACCACCTGCCAGCGATGGAAAGACGGGTTAGCCAAGAGGTTACCAGTGAAATTGTGCCTCACACTCTCTTCTGATCTTCTGATATCCGCCAGCGAGTGGTTTTGAAGGACATAATAACGCCTGATCACTTGCCAACGAGGGAGAGACGGGTTTTTAGCCCAAAGGGCTGCCCGCGAAACTATTCCTCACAGATCATCCACTCTGCAGCCCTCACTCCGGAAGCTGAGGTGCCTTCGAAGTCGAAGAATGGAAGGGAATAGAAGAGCAGGAATCCGAAACACATATACTGTAATAATCGCCTCTGGTGTTCTTTTTTATTAATAACTGTGATTGTCCGGTATATAGGCCCGTATACTCCTCCACTCGAATTGAGTAAGCCCCAGGTATATCATCATGAAAAACCAGCAGCTGAAGGCCTTGTGCAGCACCATGAAAAACGAAGCCTGGTATCCCAGAATTTGTTAATCAAATATAAATATGCTTTTGCCAACCGATCAGGCCATGAAGCCTGTTGGGTCTGTAGTAGATTACACCCAGACACTATGTATATTCCCCTTATGGCAGTACCATGGTCCTATGAAAATGAAAGTGAATCCCTAACCCCTGCTGGCACCTCCCACTTTCATTATAAAATCGTAAATAATACAGTTCTAACCCCCTTGACAGTTATAGGCCCGAGTAGGCCACCTCTCTGGTGTCTCCAAATAGGCCTCAACCATTCCCAGGGGGCAGCCTACTGTAACCAAGCCTTGGTGAACGTCACGGCATTGGTAAGAACTCAAGGCAACCTATGGGAGACCATCAGCCTGCAGGGGAGGGAACGGGATAGGGATCGGTTCTGGGCATGGGTTAATAGGACAAATGCCTCTGGAGCGGCTGGCCAGGCTATAATAACTCTCCTCATGGATCTTACCTATATAGCCCATGTCCATCGCTTTAGCATGAATAGAGCTGAGCCTGAGCAGGTCAATATACACAGCCCGGTTGCACTGACTAATGGTCTGTATTTATGTTGTGGAAAGCAATGCTATCTGTGGCCCGACCTGAACACACTCTGCTGGTGGTACGTTGCATATGTAGTACCTTGGGAGACCATAGTATCGGGTCCAGAAGTAGGAGTACTGGCATACCCCAGGTACCCCATTCAGTTGCCAGGAAGGCAGAAGTGGGACCTTTTTACAGAAGGAGATCAAGTTTGGTCCTGGTTCCCTTCCTCCACTGGGTGGGGTATCGAGATGATGCACAGGTTCAATAATTATTCAATGTTAATGGATTAAATCCTCAACTTAACTAGCACCGATATACAACTTTTAAACACTGAACTTAGAGAACTGCGGAAAGTACAGATTACACATGAGTTAGCCCTAGAACAAATAGCAGGCGCTATGAATGGGTTATGTGAGATGACCCTGGGATATGATTGTTGTACATATATTCATAACAGTACATATACAACCCCTGATTACTACGAGGTCATTAACGCCCACCAGAAAAAGGTGGATCAGTTGCAGTACCAAGCAAGGAGAATGGCGGAAGAGGGATGGAACCCCTTTAAGGGTTTGGGATCTTTTGGGGATTTTTTTGGTTCCAATTTGGGGTCCCTACAACACGGTGTTTCTGTTATTCTCATGATTGGTATTGTTATCTTGGTCTGTTATTTAGGGTATAAAGTCATTGTATGTATCCTGGCCCACTGCATGGCCAACAAGAAAAGTCAACCCCAACCTAATTATAGATCCCTCATGTTGTAGCACCCGAATACAGGGCACTCACAGACTCAGCGTTGCTATTATCTTCTGGTACCTGGGTATTTATAGTTTGCTAGGAGCCCATTAAATCATGGACTCATGGCCAAAAGGGGGGAATGAAGGAGGAATGGGTTCGTGAAAAATAGTTTGTATTAAAAGAATATTAAGGTGTATCAGTTAAGGTTACATAAAGTACACAAAGGGTTAACCTGAGCCGTGTGCAAAGACCTGAGCCGTGTGCAAAGACCTGAGCCGGGTACAAAGACCTGAGCCGTGTGCAAAAGAAGTTTGTCCAGGTGTCCAGCAAGCAAGACCCCCCCAGGGCATGAGCCAATACCACGATTCCTGAATAGATTTGAGGGAACGGCCACTAATGAGATTCTGGTCTTTGTTATCTGTTATCTGTAAATCTATACCATCAACTGAAAAGGTTTCCCTCGTCATCGAGGCTATAAAATGTATATGAAAAAGTGCATCTGGACTCAGTGCTAGTCATCCTGCCATGATGCCACTGAGTCTTGGTGAATAAATCCTGCCTTCCTGAAGAATCTCTGTCTGGGTATTATTTCTCTGCCGCGGCACAAAATCCCTAAAATCTGATTCCTATTTCAGTAGCTGTAAAATGGAATGTCTTTTGTACAGTGACATATTAGTCGCACCTTGAGAGCCAACCCGGCACCAAGATTTAGGCCCTATCTTCAAAGACAGGAAGCACATCCTTGATCCCTGAGGGGGAGATGGACACCTTTGGGCAATTAAAGATTAATGACAAGCGTACTGAGCATGCTCTGTAGAAGGGAACTCTGGGAAATGTAGTGTAGGAGGGTGGGCCATTTGTGGGTGAGTTGGAAGGACCAGGAAATGTATAAATTCTGAAAACTGCCCATGTGCTTGGACTGATCACTTAGGGTACATTCGAAAGATGACTGATCTGTCCATGTTCTTATCTCCAGACTCCAGGAGGCCATCAATGCTAGCTTACTGATTAGTTCGTCGTAAGTAATGCTCTGTGGTTAACCCTTTTCTTTTATTTGCAGTTTTAGTGTGTAATTAAATGATTTATTCTAGTTATAATTTTTCCTATAACAATGCACTGTGATTTTTCTATATCATAAATTAACTAAACGTATTTAAGTTCTGCCTCTGACTGATGAGATCCACGCTAAGAGATTGGAGTAATTGCTGATGGTTTTAAGCTCGGGTAGATAAGAAATTGCGAGTTGCGGTCGTCGGAGACGGCAGGGATTGTGGGGTAGGTAGAGGTAATCACTGTCCGAGTCTAGGGTAGGCAGATAGGGCGGCTGCTTAGCCCTGCGTCTCCCGCTGCGACGCACGTAGTGTCCAGGAGGACTGGTGGCAGCGTAACTAATAGAATAGGAAAGTGAAGCCAGGGATTGTGGGAGACGTAGTCATTAACCGCTTCAGGAGAAGACTTGTACTGCGTTGCAATCCTGGGATCATTATATCACGCTCTGCGGCCCTGTTACGAGAGAGAATTGCGCAGAGACAGATAGTGGTTGGCGCAATCCGGCGTCTTTCGCAGTAGCGCACGTAGAGGTCGTGACAGGTGAGAACACCCAAAAAATAAAAAATCGGTCTATCAAACACAGGTCGGATATTAGAACTAAAAAGACTGAACTCCCTGTTCCTGAACATTTTATATGTAGTGGACATGACATTTCTCAGTTACGTTATCAGGTAATTGATGAAGTACCCAAATTGACAAGAGGCGGGGACAGAGAAAAATTACTTAAGAGAAAGGAACTATATTGGATCCATCATCTTAATACTCTTTCCCCACATGGTCTTAATAGAGAATCACGCCCGAGTTCGGGTTCGTACCCGAACCCGAACTTTCCAAATGTTCGAATCCGAATCCGAACTCAATACAAGTCAATGGGGCTGAAAATTCGGTTTTTAGAGTGCCCTCCAAGAGGGCATATATGCTAGATATTTGCCATATAAGGTGTATGGGGGTCCGAGTAGTGCCCTGGGGGACAGGAAACAAGGACAAAAAGTTTTTAAAAAAAACATTTTTTTAAGGGGACGGTGAGTTTTCCATGAAATAAGGGTTAAAAATAAAAACGAAATTCCTTCAAATATCGTGCCTAGGAGGTCCCCATAACCTGCCCGTGAAGTGGTGGATTTCTAGGATGTATAGAAACACTTAAAAACAAAAAACCTACGTTTCAAATGACGGTAAATGCTTTTCCTTTAATCTATCCATAAACAACTGCTTGGGGCGGCAGTCTGTATGAAAAGAGGAGACCTTTTCGGATACGCAGAAAAAGTTTAGTGATTTTTTTGGCTAAATTATTGTGAAACTTATGCAGGCTTTGGATGAAAGTAACAATAGGTGCTTTAAAATTGGGCCTTTAGCGTCGGCAACAGTACCGTCACACCGTAACCCCTCTGAGGATATGAATCTGATACAGGCGTCAGTGGCAGTGCACCCAAATATTGTGCTTTTGGTGCCAGGCCTGCAAGTACTATCATACAGTATCCCCTCTGTAGTATTGTGGAAGAATGCAGGGGTGGACCATGTGGTCCTATATTAAAAAGATATGAATCTGGTAAAGGCGTCAGTGCACCCAGATATTGTGCTTTTGGTGCCAGACTGCCAGGCCAGCAAGTACTATCATACAGTAACCCCTCTGTAGTATTGTGGAAGAATGCAGGGGTGGACCATATGGTCCTATTAAAAAGATATGATTCTGGTCAAGGCGTCAGTGCACCCAGATATTGTGCCTTTGGTGCCAGACTGCCAGGCCAGCAAGTATCATCATACAGTAACCCCTCTGTAGTATTGTGGAAGAATGCAGGGGTGGACCATGTGGTCCTATATTAAAAAGATATGAATCTGGTAAAGGAGTCAGTGCACCTAGATATTGTGCTTTTGGTGCCAGACTGCCAGCAAGTACTATCATACAGTAACCCCTCTGTAGTATTGTGGAAGAGTGCAGGGTTGGACCCTGCGGTTCAAAAAATTAAAATGATATAGATGTGGCACAGGCGTCATTGCAGCCAAATATTGCTCCTTTCGTGGCAGCAAGTGCATTCACACCGTAACCCTTTTGTGGTATTGTGGAAGAGTTCAGTGCTGGAGGTTTTGTGCATCTAGAAGACATCCCCGATTTATTCCGATATGTCAGCATCAGGGGATTGAAAACTGCTGATCCAGGACTGATTCATTTTTATAAATGTCAGCCGGTCTACAGAGTCGGTGGACAGACGCACTCTTTTGTCTGTGACAAAACCTCCAGCGGCACTGAACGTCCTTTCAGAAAGCACGCTGGATGAAGGGCAACCTAGTAGCTGCATAGCATATTGGCTAAGTTCTGGCCAGTGATCCAATCTCAACACCCAGTAAGCCAGTGGATCATCTGCTGGAAAGGTATCCTGGTCTGCCCTTGCCCTTGCACCATATGGTGAAGACGCTGGCATTGGGTGCCTACATTTGACGTCCCTGGGTGTCGTGGACTAAAAAAATTTAAAAATGCATCAGTCAAGCGGCCCTGGCCTTCACCACTATTCCTCTGATCATCCGCAGCCTCAGAAGCACGTGTGTCATCACTTGGTAACCTACCAGTGCCTGGAAAGGTGTTACACAAGTGTTGCTTTAGAGCGTCCTCAAGTTTTTTCATCCTGTGCTCCCTCTGTGCGGGCAGGATGAGCTCTGCAACTTTACCCTTGTATCGTGGATCAAGAAGGGTTGCCAACCAGTAATGATCCCTCTCCTTGATAGCACGAATCCTGGGGTCCTTTAGCAGGCTTTGCATCATAAGGGAGCCCATGCAGCGTAGGTTGGAGGTGGCATTAGCTTCCGAGTCTTCCTGGTCAATGAGGATGACCGTATCGTGCACTTCCTCCTCCCAGCCACGAACTAGCCCTTGTGTGTCTGGGCACACGAAACCCTCCCTTGAGGAATCCCCACCTTCAATGCCCCCACTACTTAAATATTCTTCTTCCTCCTCCTCATCCTCCTCCTGTCTGATCTGAGTAGGACCCGCTGGAATGCTATCTGCGGAAAGACTGGGACCTTGAGAGCTAGGGAAGGCCTCCTCTTCCTCCCGCTGCTCTGCCTTTAGAGCCACATCTATAATCCCCGCAGAGTGTGCTCCAGCAGGAACACTAAAAGAATTGTGTCACTGATGTATGCACTGTCCCTGCTCACCATCCACGTTGCCTCCTCAAATGGTGACAGTACAGTGCATGCATCCTTGATCATCAGCCACTGCGGGGGGAAAAAACCAAGTTGACCTGAACCTGTCCTTGTGCCATACTCACACAGGTACTCATTGATGGCCCTCTGCTGCTTGTGCAGACGCTGCAGCATTGCTAATGTCGAGTTCCACCTGGTGGGCATGTCACAGATCATACGGTTTGTGGGAAGGTGGAATTCTCTTTGAATTTCTGCCAGGCGAACGCTTGTTGGGAATGACCGTCTGAAGTGGCTGCAGACTTTTCTGGCCTGGCTGAGAAGCTCTGGCAGCCCTGGGTACTTTGTTAGGAAACGCTGTACCCCTAGATTTAGGACGTGTGCTAGGCATGGTACATGCGTCAATTTACCGTTGCGTAGGGCGGAGAGAAGGTTGCTGCCATTATCACAGACGAACATTCCCAGCTGAAGCTGGCCTGGTGTTAACCATCTCTGCACCTGGCCCTGCAGAGATGACAGAATTTCTGGCCCGTGTGGCTCCTGTCCCCTAAACAAACCAGCTCAAGCACAGTATGGCTTCTTTTTGCTTGAGCCATTGCGTAGGCCCTGTCAGGCGTCGGTTTAACTGCCACTTCGCCAGAGACAGAGAAGGAGGAGGAGGAAGAGGGAGAGGTGGTGGTGGTGGAGCAGACAGACCTCATACAAGCAGCTTTCTGGAGGCATGGTGGATGAACAAGCTCCAGCACAAAGCCCCGTCTTCGATCCCTCCCAGCTGCAATCAGAGTTACCCAGTGTGCCGTGAAGGAAATGTAACGGCCCTGCCCATGCTTGCTGGACCACGTGTCTAAAGTCACATGCACCTTGTTGCTGACTGCCTTTCCCAATGACTGGATAATATTGTCTTCCACGTGCTGGTATAGTGCTGGAATGGCCTTGCGTGAAAAGTAATGGCATTTTGGAACCTGCCACTGTGGTACAGCACATTCAGCATATTCACAGAAGGGAGCAGAGTCCACCAGTTGGAAAGGCAGCAGCTGCAATGCGAGTAATTTTGCTAAGCTGGCATTTAGACGCTGTGCTTGGGGATGGTTGGGACTATATTTTTTCTTACGCTGCAGCAGCTGCGGCAACGTAATCTGACTGTGTAAATCTTCAGCTGATGGGATGATGTTACATTGTGAGGAAGGAGCTGGTACATCCATTACTGTAGCATCATCCCTGTCAGTGGAGGTTGTAGGCAATGACATGGCAGGACATACAGTGGGGGTAGAGTCAGATGAGGAGGAGGAGGAGGAGGACCTATGCAAAGTTTGCACCAACGGGATGTGTGGCAGGTGTTCATATGTCGCCTCAAGCACGTGGTACCCAAGTGTCCGGTGTCTTTCCCACGCTTGAGCCTCATCTGACATAGATTACAAATAGCAACGGTGCGGTCTGCTGCACATTTCTTAAAGAACTCCCAGACAACAGAGTTCCTGCATGTGTGCTTTGAGACAACAGCGCTCTGCACCGGAGCAGCTCTGACATCTGATGCCTTGGACTGGCTAGTGCTACGGTTGGTCATAGAGGATATTGTACCTTGTGTTTGCTGTGCCTCCTCCTCCTCCTCCCCCTCCTCCTCACTTGATTCCTCTGTTCGATCTGGCACCCAGGTGGAGTCAGTGACCTCATCATCAATGTCATATTCACCCCCTATCTCCTCGTCACTGGAGCCAACTTGGCAGTATGCTGCAGCTGCTGGGGCAACATGAGTGCCAGTTATTTGTGTGTCATCACTGGCACCCCCTTCCTCTAGGTTGATTATACTCCCTTCCTCAACCTCAGAGATTGAATCAGAGCACTGTACTTGCTGCGCATCCTCAAGCAGCATGTCACTCTCATTGTAGTCAAACAATTCAGCTGACTCCTCCGTGTGTGATAGCGAGGCTACGGCAGGAGTAGCTGTGGACATGGAGACTACATTAGATGTTTTGTCAGCTGAGGTGGACTGTAAAGCACTACAAGCCTGGCTGGCAGAGGACTCGGAGGATGAGGATGGCCTGGTTAGCCAATCCACCAAATCCTCAGTATGTTGCTGCTGCTTAAGATGGCCAGCACCAGTTAGAAAGGACAAGCGTGCCCCTGCAGAGGATGCACCACGTCCACCACGACCAGAGGCACAACCTCCCGACACAGGGGCTGCTTGCCCTCTTATCTGTGTCTGGGAGCGTCTGCCTGTCCTTTTTGTTCTTTCAGACATAGTGAGTGATATATAGATTAAATATATACAGAACTCTTATTCAACTCTGGTATAAAGATTAAAGATTTACAGAACTCTGGTATAACTCAGTGAGACACCCTGATAGCTGGCAGCCAGTGACAAGACACAGATTACAATTCCCTCTTATAAATCAGTGAGACCCCTCTGATGGGTGTCAGTGACAAGACACAAATTACAATTTGCATAAATCTGCTAGAAGTATGTGGGACCTCCTGATGGGTGGCAGTGAGAAGCCACAGATTACAAGTCTCAGAAACCTCCTATAAATCAGTGAGACCCCCTGATGGGTGGCAGCCAGTGAGAACACACGGATTATAACAATTCCCAAATATTTTGTAGAAATTAGTGACCCCAAAATACTTGCTGGCAGTGACAAGAGACATATCACCTCAATTCCCAGATATTTAGTAAAAATTAGTGACCCCCAAAATACTGCGTGGTACTGGCTGTGTGAGAAGACACAGATCACCTCAATTCCCAAGTATTTTGGGGGTCTCACAAATTTCCACAAAACATTTGGGAATTGAGGTGATCTGTGTCTTGTCACTGCCAGCAAGTATTTTGGGGGTCACTAATTTCTACAAAATATTTGGGAATTGTTATAATCCGTGTGTTCTCACTGGCTGCCACCGATCAGGGGGTCTCACTGATTTATAGGAGGTTTCTGAGACTTGTAATCTGTGGCTTCTCACTGTTTGTGAGACCTCCAAAATACTTGCTGGCAGTGACAAGAGACAGATCACCTCATTTCCCAGATATTTTGTAAAAATTAGTAACCCCCCAAAATAATGCGTGGTACTGGCTGTGTTACAAGAGACAGATCACCTCAATTCCCAAATATTTTGTAGAAAATTGTGACCCCCAAAATACTGCGTGGTACTGGCTGTGTGACAAGACACACATTCACCTCAATTCCCAAATGTTTTGTAGAAATTTGTGAGACCCCCAAAATACTTGCTGACAGCCAGTGACAAGACACAGATCACCTCAATTCCCAGATATTTTGTAAAAATTAGTGACCCCCCAAAATACTGCGTGGTACTGGCTGTGTGACAAGAGACAGATCACCTCAATTCCCAAATGTTTTGTAGAAATTTGTGAGACCCCCCAGACCTCCCCAGTAGCGTGGAAGACCGGCAGTAAGAACACACAACAACAATCTCCTATGAAATCTCCTCTCAAATGCATGCTGAAGCGGTGCGTGGAAACCTTATATAGTGTGCTGCGGGATTTAGCTCTGTGAGCCCATGATTGGGCAAAATTTGCCAAATCAGGACTCTGAGCCGTGATTGGCATAGTCTTGCACCTGTCTTGCACCTGACCTGTGGTCAGGTTCAAGGCTGTAGCCAATTACGAGCTTCAGGCCAGTGGGAAAGTGTATTGTGGTCCATTGTGATGCATTGTGGTCGAACATTCGCCAAACACCCGGAAATGTTCGGAGTTCGCGAGCATACCGAACAGGCTAAGTTCGGCCCGAACTCCGAACTGTCCGAACTGAACAGCTCATCCCTAGTTAAGACCTGGAGAATTGTTTTTCTCATAGGTGAATCTATGTCTACGATCGGATCTATTGTTAATACATAATGAATTCATAATATGGTTGATGCTAATTTGATAATTAAGGAATCAGTATGTAGACTCTTTGTTTTTAATTACTGGGTGGATATACACGGATCGGTTGCAATGATTAATTGATTGTTTGATTGACCTGGGATACTAATTATTTTTTAGTTGTGTTATTGTGATTTAGGCTTGACAAAGACCAGTTGTGATCGAAACGTTGCCTTGCTCTCTTGGTGTTGGATTAAATCCATTTGAATTACATTGTGGATTCTGGAGTTCTTTTCATTATTTTATTATCTGGCTCTAGGCTAGACAGATAATGAGCGGCTTAACCCAGCGTCTTTCGCACCAGCGCGCATAGTTGTCGTGACAGAGGACACTCCACGCATGTCTTCTCATTGCCCAAACTCAGCACCGATCTAAGGGTTTCATTCACAGTTTGCTGACATCTTGCATGTCAGCCATCGCTGTGGGACTGTCCCCCTGCCACGGGAGTCATTGCAAATACGCACTATGACGTTATAAAGAGGGAGCACCCCTGCCAGGCAGGGGGATCCCAAAGCAGCAGATGCAGGGGTCTTTAGACTGCTGTATCATCAGAACCGTGCATCTAAGGAGGTCGGTTTCGGTGTCATTGGAAAGGCCAGACTTTGGCCTTTCCATTTATACCAAACATGACCAGTACATCTGTAAAAATGAAAAATTTAAAGAAGAAACGTTTATTTTTAAAGCGGCAGTATTGTTCACTTTTCAATAATGAAGTGAACAGTACTGCTGCACTTTTTTTTTTTAAGGGGGAGAAAAGCCGTTGGAGTTTGAGGGAGTGCCGGGGGGGGGCCCCATCGTGTGGTTCAGTAAGGGGCCCCATCATTTCTGGTGGCTGCCCTGCCCATGACCACCTATTGCCCGGGGCCCCATTAGTTGTCAGTCTGCCCCTGCACTGAACACCTCCGCCATGACACACTGAACCCCCCAGACATGACACACTGAACCCCCAGACATGACACACTGAACCCCCTCAGACATGACACACTGAACCCCCTCAGACATGACACACTGAACCCCCTAGACATGACACACTGAACCCCCCAGACATGACACACTGAACCCCCTCAGACATGATACACTGAACCCCCCAGACATGACACACTGAACCCCCTCAGACATGACACATTGAACCCCCCAGACATGACACACTGAACCCCCTCAGACATGACACACTGAACCCCCCAGACATGACACACTGAACCCCCTCAGACATGACACACTGAACCCCCCAGACATGACACACTGAACCCCCCAGACATGACACAATGAACCCCCAGATATGACACACTGAACCCCCCAGACATGACACAATGAACCCCCAGACATGACACACTGAACCCCCAGATATGACACACTGAACCCCCCAGACATGACACACTGAACCCCCCAGACATGACACACTGAACCCCCAGATATGACACACTGAACCCCCCAGACATGACACACTGAACCCCCCAGACATGACACACTGAACCCCCAGATATGACACACTGAACCCCCAGACATGACACACTGAACCCCCAGACATGACACACTGAACCCCCCAGACTTGATACACTGAACCCCCAGACATGACACACTGAACCCCCCAGACATGACACACTGAACCCCCAGATATGACACACTGAACCCCCCAGACATGACACACTGAACCCCCAGACATGACACACTGAACCCCCAGATATGACACACTGAACCCCCCAGACATGACACACTGAACCCCCAGACATGACACACTGAACCCCCCAGACTTGATACACTGAACCCCCAGATATGACACACTGAACCCCCAGACATGACACACTGAACCCCCAGACTTGACACACTGAACCCCCAGACATGACACACTGAACCCCCAGACATGACACACTGAACCCCCCAGACATAACACACTGAACCCCCAGACTTGACACACTGAACCCCCAGACATGACACACTGAACCCCCAGACATGACACACTGAACCCCCAGACATGACACACTGAACCCCCAGACATGACACACTGAACCCCCAGATATGACACACTGAACCCCCAGACATGACACACTGAACCCCCAGACATGACACACTGAACCCCCCAGACTTGATACACTGAACCCCCAGATATGACACACTGAACCCCCCAGACATGACACACTGAACCCCCAGATATGACACACTGAACCCCCAGACATGACACACTGAACCCCCCAGACATGACACACTGAACCCCCAGATATGACACACTGAACCCCCCAGACATGACACACTGAACCCCCAGACATGACACACTGAACCCCCCAGACTTGATACACTGAACCCCCAGATATGACACACTGAACCCCCAGACATGACACACTGAACCCCCCAGACTTGACACACTGAACCCCCAGACATGACACACTGAACCCCCAGACATGACACACTGAACCCCCCAGACATAACACACTGAACCCCCAGACTTGACACACTGAACCCCCAGACATGACACACTGAACCCCCAGACATGACACACTGAACCCCCAGACATGACACACTGAACCCCCAGACTTGACACACTGAACCCCCAGACATGACACTGCTCCCAGGCCCCCTGCTGGTCACATTCAGTGCTGCAGGCCCCTGTGTCTTGCTGCTGCTGCTGCTGCATACTGATCACAGATGACTTGATTCCTCTATTAGGATTCAGTGTCAGCCTCCATCCTGCTCTCAGCCAATCAGCGCTCAGCACAAGCCGGGGCTCTCCCTCTCCTCCTGCTGTTCACATTTAAATGGGAGAATGTGCAGAGGCTGCAGCATCCTGTGCCCAGACACAGCAGCCCCCCACCCCGAGACAGCCCCCCACCACCGGACCAGCAGAGCCCCCCCCCACCCTGCAGCCAGCCCTCTATACCGGGGGGCCTCCACATAACAGGGGACCCCCCATCTCTCCTTAAGCAGGCTCCCCCATCTCTCTGTATAGGGGACCCCCATCTCTCTGTATAGGGGACCCCCCATCTGTCTGTATAGGGGACCCCCATCTTTCTGTATAGGGGACCCCCATCTCTCTGTATAGGGGACCCCCCCATCTCTCCTTAAGCAGGCTCCCCCATCTCTCTGTATAACACCCCCCCCATCTCTCTGTATAGAGGACCCCCCATCTCTCCTTAAGCAGGCTGCCTCCATCTCCCTGTATAGGGGTCCCTCCATCTCCCTGTATAGGGGTCTCTCCATCTCCCTGTATAGGGGTCTCTCCATCTCCCTGTATAGGGGTCTCTCCATCTCCCTGTATAGGGGTCTCTCCATCTCCCTGTATAGGGGTCTCTCCATCTCCCTGTATAGGGGTCTCTCCATCTCCCTGTATAGGGGTTCCCCCTTGTAGGGTCAGGCTGGTGTATGCTGCATCCTGTGACTGAGCAGCTCAGTGTGAGCACATGCTCTGCATGCAGATCCCTGTGTGTGTGTTTGCTGCCACCTGAGCATGCTCTGCAGACAGAGCTCTGAGGGGGGACCACAGCAGCCCAGCTCCCACCAGCCTGACCAGCAGACACTCCACTCGCTCTCAGACTGACCAGCAGGCACTCCACTCACCTGACCAGCAGGCACTTCACTCACCTGACCAGCAGGCACTCCACTCACCTGACCAGCAGGCACTCCACTCACCTGACCAGCAGGCACTCCACTCACCTGACCAGCAGACACTCCACTCACCTGACCAGCAGGCACTCCACTCACCTGACCAGCAGACACTCCACTCACCTGACCAGCAGGCACTCCACTCACCTGACCAGCAGGCACTCCACTCACCTGACCAGCAGACACTCCACTCACCCTCAGACTGACCAGCAGACACTCCACTCACCCTCAGACTGACCAGAAGACACTCCACTCACCCTCAGCCTGCCTTCCCATCCAGGGAACAATGGACCAAGCTCCCTGTGTCAGGTGAGTCAGAGATTCCATCTTTTACAGACTATGATCTTTATTGTAGTGATAAACTTCCTCCAGGACTACAATTCCTATCATGCTGAGGCAGCATATTGTATAATCTCCTTTCACATGTTTCATGTCTACAGCCTGATGGGAGTTAGCCCTCTCTAATGATTAAAAAGAAGCATGGCAGAGGGTGGAACATGCCTGATTGCATGCTGTCAGTGTAAGATGGGAGTAGTAGTCGAAGGCACCTATTCAGTGGGAATTGTGATCCATTTCAGTCTTAATGTAACGGCTTACCTGAGATGGTTTCTTTACAGGATGCCTAAGAGTGATGAGACATGCAGAGCAGGTGTCTGGGAGAGATGCATTGTGTTCGTGCAATGTGACTGAGCGTGATGAGAGATGCAGAGCAGATGGCTGGGATAGATGCAGTGTATCCTGGCTGGCTGAGTGTGATGAGAGATGCAGAGCAGATGGCTGGAAGAGATACAGTGTGTCCTGGCTGGCTGAGCGTGATGAGAGGTGCAGAGCAGATGGCTGGGAGAGATACAGTGTGTCCTGGCTGGCTGAGTGTGATGAGAGATGCAGAGCAGATGGCTGGAAGAGATACAGTGTGTCCTGGCTGGCTGAGCGTGATGAGAGGTGCAGAGCAGATGGCTGGGAGAGATACAGTGTGTCCTGGCTGGCTGAGTGTGATGAGAGATGCAGAGCAGATGGCTGGAAGAGATACAGTGTGTCCTGGCTGGCTGAGTGTGATGAGAGATGCAGAGCAGATGGCTGGGAGAGATACAGTGTGTCCTGGCTGGCTACGCGTGGTGAGAGATGCAGAGTAGGTGTCTGGGAGAGATAGTGTTTCTTGGCTGGCTGTGCCTGATGAGAGATGCAATGCAGGTGGCAGGGAGAGATACAGTGTGTTCTGTCTGGCTGAGCGTGATGAGAGATGCAGAGCAGATGACAGAGAGAAATACAGTGTGTGCTGGCCGAGCGTGATGAGTGATGCACAGCAGGTGGCTGGTGTAGCTACATTGCTGACAGGCTTAGCATGATGAGACTTGCAGATCAGCTGGCTAAATACATTGTGTCTTGGCTGGCTGGCTTTGCAGACTGGGAGTTGCAGCCCACAGCATCTGGAGTGTCTCTCTGAGGTCCACTAATGAGAAAAATGGAGATTACCTCTGGACACAGCAAAAATGCAGGGGCTGCTTGAATGCTGAAACAAGCAAACATGGGGATGTGTTCCTAAAGGGTTAAATTAGTAAAAGTATAAGGCGAATGTCTGTCCATCCATCTGTCTTTTGGTTGCAAGGTTTCTGTTAGTCTGTCTGTCCATCCTGTCTGTCTCTTTCCAGTTATATTAATCTACAATCTGTCCACCTGTCACTCTATGTGTCTGACATTATCTGTCTGTCCACTCTAACATCTGTGTATCTATCTTCCTGCCAGTCTGACCACCATAAAGCTATCCCTCTCTCTATCTCTCTATCCCTCTCTCTATCTCTCTATCCCTCTCTCTATCCCTCAATCCCTCAATCTCTATATCCCTCAATCCCTCTATCTCTCAATCTCTCTATCCCTCAATCTCTCTATCCCTCAATCTCTCTATCCCTCTCTCTAGCCCTCTATCTCTCCATCCCTCAATCCCTCAATCTCTCTATCCCTCAATCCCTCTATCTCTCAATCTCTCTATCCCTCAATCTCTCTATCCCTCAATCTCTCTATCCCTCTCTCTAGCCCTCTATCCCTCAATCCCTCTCTCTAGCCCGCTGTCCCTCAATCCCTCTCTCTAGCCCTCTATCCTTCTATCCCTCTCTCTAGCCTCTATCCCTCTCTCTAGCCCTCTATCCTTCTATCCCTCTCTCTAGCCTCTATCCCTCTCTCTAGCCCTCTATCCTTCTATCCCTCTCTCTAGCCTCTATCCCTCTCTCTAGCCCTCTATCCTTCTATCCCTCTCTCTAGCCTCTATCCCTCTCTCTAGCCCTCTGTCTCTCTATCCCTCAATCCCTCTCTCTAGCCCTCTATCCCTCAATCCCGCTGTCTATCCCTCAATCCCTCTGTCTATCCCTCAATCCCTCTCTCAATCCCTCGATTCCTCTCTCTATCCCTTAATCCCTCGATTCCTCTCAATCCCTTAATCCCTCGATTCCTCTCTATCCCTCAATCCCTGGATTCCGCTCTCTATCCCTCAATCTCAATATCCCTCAATCCCGCTCTCTAGCCCTCAATCTCTCTAGCCCTCAATCTCTCTATCCCTCAATCCCTCTCTAGCCCTCAATCTCTCGATTCCTCTCTCTATCCCTCTCTCTCTCCCTCAAACACTCTCTCTACCCCTCAATCCCTCTCTCTTGCCCTCAATCTCTCTCTCTATCCCTCAATCCCTCTCTTTAGCCCTCTATCCCTCTAGCCCTCAATCCCTCTCTCTATCCCTCAATCCCTCTCTCTAGCCCTCTATCCCTCTAGCCCTCAATCCCTCTCTCTATCCCTCAATCCCTCTCTCTGTCCCTCAATCCCTCTCTCTATCCCTCAATCCCTCTCTCTATCCCTCAATCCCTCTCTCTAGCCCTCTATCCCTCTATCCCTCAATCCCTCTCTCTAGCCCTCAATCCCTCTCTCTAGCCCTCAATCCCTCTCTCTAGCCCTCAATCCCGCTCTCTAGGCCTCTATGGGCTCTATTACATTCTCCTCGCAATTACGCTTGCGCAATGTTTTTTTGATCGCATAAAAATTTACGTGGTATCTCGATCCGAGCGCATTTTTTCGTCCCTCAAAAATTTTCGTGCACAAATCCGACGCGCAAAGCTGTTCGCAAATGAACGTTGCTTGCAGGAATCGGTGGGCAGACTGTTTTGTCACGGGAATCAGCCAACATCAATCACCCAATTCCAATAAAATATTTACAAACTATATAAAAAGGAAAAAAAAAATTAACAACCAGCAGCCAAAAAATTAACAATGACACGAGTTATAAATTTTAATGTTTGGGTATGTGTAGAATGTGTAACAGTACTGTGCTGTATTTATTTCCGTGCTGTTGTATTTCGTTTCGCCCAGAATGATCACATTTACAGTTACCACCTGCTTTTCAAAGACATTACGAAAGATTGTAATACCATCCGCGTACCAGCGCACTAACGCATTGGCGCTCGCAATGCTAAGTATGGGATGCGCGCACAAATTCACGCTGGGTTCGCGCAGGGTCACTCGCATTGGACGTTAACGCGCATCGTTAACGTATTACGACGTTCTGCGCAAATGGTTTTGCACTTGCGCAAATGCGCATTAGCGCACGCGCAAAACAAATGCGCGAGGAATGTAATAGGGCCCTATCTCTCTAGCTCTCGATCCCTCGATTCCTCTCTCTATCCCTCGATTCCTCTCTCTATCCCTCGATTCCTCTCTCTATCCCTCAATCCCTCGATTCCTCTCTCTATTCCTCAATCCCTCGATTCCTCTTTATCCCTCAATCCCTCGATTCCGCTCTCTATCCCTTGATCCTCTCTCTCCCTCGATCCCTCTCTCTATCCTCGATTCCTCTCTCTATCCCTCAATCCCTCGATTCCTCTCTCTATTCCTCAATCCCTCGATTCCTCTTTATCCCTCAATCCCTCGATTCCGCTCTCTATCCCTTGATCCCTCTCTCCCTCGATCCCTCTCTCTATCCCTCGATTCCTCTTTCTATCCCTCAATCCCTCTCTCTATCCCTCGATTCCTCTTTCTATCCCTCAATCCCTCTCTCTATCCCTCGATTCCTCTTTCTATCACTCAATCCCTCTCTCTATCCCTCAATCCCGCTGTCTATCCCTCAATCCCTCTGTCTATCCCTCAATCCCTCTCTCAATCCCTCGATTCCTCTCTCTATCCCTTAATCCCTCGATTCCTCTCAATCCCTTAATCCCTCGATTCCTCTCTATCCCTCAATCCCTCGATTCTGCTCTCTTTCCCTCTATCCCTCAACCCCTCTCTCTATCCCTCAATCCCTCTCTCTATCCCTCAATCCCTGGATTCCTCTCTCTATCCCTCAATCCCTCGATTCCGCTCTCTATCCCTCAATCTCTCTATCCCTCAATCCCGCTCTCTAGCCCTCAATCTCTCTAGCCCTCAATCTCTCTATCCCTCAATCCCTCTCTAGCCCTCAATCTCTCTAGCCCTCAATCTCTCTATCCCTCAATCCCTCTCTAGCCCTCAATCTCTCGATTCCTCTCTCTATCCCTCTCTCTCTCCCTCAAACACTCTCTCTATCCCTCAATCCCTCTCTCTTGCCCTCAATCTCTCTCTAGCTCCCTCTCTATCCCTCAATCTCTTTCTCTCTCAATCCCTCTCTCTAGCCCTCAATCTCTCTCTCTATCCCTCAATCCCTCTCTTTAGCCCTCAATCTCTCTATCCCTCAATCCCTCTCTCTATCCCTCTATCCCTCTATCCCTCAATCCCTCTCTCTAGCCCTCTATCCCTCAATCCCTCTCTCTAGCCCTCAATCTCTCTCTCTATCCCTCAATCCCTCTCTTTAGCCCTCTATCCCTCAATCCCTCTCTCTATCCCTCAATCCCTCTCTCTAGCCCTCTATCCCTCTATCCCTCAATCCCTCTCTCTAGCCCTCAATCCCTCTCTCTAGCCCTCAATCCCGCTCTCTAGGCCTCTATGGGCCCTATTACATTCTCTTCGCAATTACGCTTGCGCAATGTTTTTTTGATCGCATAAAAATTTACGTGGTATCTCGATCCGAGCGCATTTTTTCGTCCCTCAAAAATTTTCGTGCGCAAATCCGACGCGCAAAGCTGTTCGCAAATGAACATTGCTTGCAGGAATCGGTGGGCAGACTGTTTTGTCACGGGAATCAGCCAACATCAATCACCCAATTCCAATAAAATATTTACAAACTATATAAAAAGGAAAAAAAAAATTAACAACCAGTAGCCAAAAAATTAACAATGACACAAGTTATAAATTTTAATGTTTGGGTATGTGTAGAATGTGTAACTGTACTGTGCTGTATTTATTTTCGTGCTGTTGTATTTCGTTTCGCCCAGAATGATCACATTTAGGCTAGGGTCGACACTAGAACGGCAGTGCGAACGCGCGTTGCAGGCGCACTTAATCACGGCCGTAGTAGCAGCAAGTGCCAGGCAATGACGGCCAATATACGAAGTACGGTCGCACAAAAGTCCGGCTGCGCAACGCAAGTGGAAAACGAACGCATTTTGTCGAGAACGTAAAACCTCTTCAGTACGGTGCTGTACAGAGTGCGCTGCGTCCGCTAGAGGCGTGTGTGCGTGATTGGAGACGTCAGACACTGCTAATGTCCGGCCAACATAACGTCCAGACGCAAAAAGTGTTTTATTGATGATCCGTACAAAATCACGGATGCAAATGCGCATCGTATGACCGCTATCGCGTACTCCGTGAAAAAATGCGTCCATTCGTTCGAACGCACTTTTTCACAGACAACGCGAAAATGCGTTCGTCTGACCCTAGCCTTACAGTTACCACCTGCTTTTCAAAGACGTTACGAAAGATTGTAATACCATCCGCGTACCAGCGCACTAACGCATTGGCGCTCGCAATGCTAAGTATGGGATGCGCGCACAAACTCCCGCTTAGTTCGCGCAGGGTCACTCGCATTGGACATTAACGCGCATCGTTTGCGCATACGTCGTAATACGACGTTCTGCGCAAATGGTTTTGCACTTGCGCAAATGCGCATTAGCGCACGCGCAAAACAAATGCGCGAAGAATGTAATAGGGCCCTATCTCTCTAGCTCTCAATCCCTCTCTCTATCCCTCAATCCCTCTCTCGATCCCTTTATCCCTCGATTCCTCTCTCTATTCCTCGATTCCGCTCTCTATCCCTCGATCCCTCTCTCTATCCCTCAATTCCTCTCTCTATCCCTCAATCCCTCGATTCCGCTCTCTATCCCTCGATCCCGCTCACTATCCCTCAATCCCTCTCTTTAGCCCTTAATCCCTCTCTCTATCCCTCAATCCCTCTCTATCCCTCAATCCCTCTCTCTATCCCTCGATCCCTCTCTCGATCCCTCTCTCTATCCCTTAATCCCTCGATTCCTCTCTCTATTCCTCGATTCCGCTCTCTATCCCTCAATCCCTCTCTCTATCCCTCAATTCCTCTCTCTATCCCTTAATCCCTCGATTCCTCTCTCTATCCCTCAATCCCTCGATTCCGCTCTCTATCCCTCGATCCCTCTCTCTATCCCTCAATCCCTCTCTATCCCTCAATCCCTCTCTCTATCCCTCAATCCCTCTCTCGATCCCTCTCTCTATCCCTTAATCCCTCGATTCCTCTCTCTATTCCTCGATTCCGCTCTCTATCCCTCAATCCCTCTCTCTATCCCTCAATTCCTCTCTCTATCCCTTAATCCCTCGATTCCGCTCTCTATCCCTCGATCCCTCTCACTATCCCTCAATCCCTCTCTTTAGCCCTTAATCCCTCTCTCTATCCCTCATTCCCTCTTTATCCCTCAATCCCTCTCTCTATCCCTCAATCCCTCTCTCGATCCCTCTATCCTTGATTCCTCTCTCTATCCCTCAATCCCTCGATTCCTCTCTCTATCCTCAATCCCTCGATTCCACTCTCTATCCCTCTATCCCTCTCTATCCCTCAATCCCTCGATTCCTCTCTCTATCCCTCGATTCCTCTCTCTATCCCTCAATTCCTCTCTCCCTTAATCCCTCGTTTCCGCTCTCTATCCCTCGATCCTCTCTCTATCCCTCCATCCGTCTCTCTATCCTCAATCCCTCTCTTTAGCCCTCAATCCCTCTCTCTATCCCTCAATCCCTCTCTCTATCCTCAATCCCTCTCTTTAGCCCTCAATCTCTCTATCCCTCAATCCCTCTCTCTAGCCCTCAATCTCTCTAGCCCTCAATCTCTCTATCCCTCAATCCCTCTCTAGCCCTCAATCCCTCTATCCCTCAATCCCTCACTTTAGCCCTCTCTCTATCCCTCAATCCCTCTATGCCTCAATCCCTCTCTCTAGCCCTCAATCTCTCTCTCTATCCCTCAATCCCTCTATTTAGCCCTCAATCCCTCTCTCTATCCCTCAATCCCTCTATTTAGCCCTCAATCCCTCTATCCCTCAATCCCTCTCTTTAGCCCTCAATCTTTCTATCCCTCAATCCCTCTCTTTAGCCCTTAATACCTCTCTCTATCCCTCAATCCCTCTTTATCCCTCAATCCCTCTCTCTATCCCTCAATCCCTCTCTCGATCCCTCTATCCCTTGATTCCTCTCTCTATCCCTCAATCCCTCGATTCCTCTCTCTATCCCTCAATCCCTCTATCCCTCTCTATCCCTCAATCCCTTGATTCCTCTCTCTATCCCTCGATTCCTCTCTCTATCCCTCGATTCCTCTCTCCCTTAATCCCTCGTTTCCGCTCTCTATCCCTCGATCCCTCTCTCTATCCCTCCATCTGTCTCTCTATCCCTCAATCCCTCTCTTTAGCCCTCAATCTCTCTAGCCCTCAATCTCTCTATCCCTCAATCCCTCTCTAGCCCTCAATCCCTCTATCCCTCAATCCCTCACTTTAGCCCTCTCTCTATCCCTCAATCCCTCTATCCCTCAATCCCTCTCTTTAGCCCTCAATCTCTCTCTCTATCCCTCAATCCCTCTATTTAGCCCTCAATCCCTCTATCCCTCAATCCCTCTTTTTAGCCCTCAATCTCTCTTTAGCCCTCAAACTCTCTCTCTAGACCTAAATCTCTCTATCCCTCAATACCTCTTTCTTGCCCTCAATCCCTCGATTCCACTCTCTATCCCTCTATCCCTCTCTATCCCTCAATCCCTTGATTCCTCTCTCTATCCCTCGATTCCTCTCTCTATCCCTCGATTCCTCTCTCCCTTAATCCCTCGTTTCCGCTCTCTATCCCTCGATCCCTCTCTCTATCCCTCCATCTGTCTCTCTATCCCTCAATCCTCTCTTTAGCCCTCAATCTCTCTAGCCCTCAATTCTCTATCCCTCAATCCCTCTCTAGCCCTCAATCCCTCTATCCCTCAATCCTCACTTTAGCCCTCTCTCTATCCCTCAATCCCTCTATCCCTCAATCCCTCTCTCTAGCCCTCAATCTCTCTCTCTATCCCTCAATCCCTCTATTTAGCCCTCAATCCCTCTATCCCTCAATCCCTCTTTTTAGCCCTCAATCTCTCTTTAGCCCTCAAACTCTCTCTCTAGACCTCAATCTCTCTATCCCTCAATCCATCTCTCTCTATCCCTCAATCCCTATTTTTAGCCCTCAACCTCAAACCCTCTCTCTATCCCTCAAACTCTCTCTCTATCCCTCAATCTCTCTATCCCTCAATCCCTCTCTCTATCCCTCAATCCCTCTCTTTAGCCCTCAAACTCTCTCTCTACCCCTCAATCTCTCTATCCCTCAATCCCTCTCTCTATCCCTCAATCTCTCTATCCCTCAATCTCTCTATCCCTCACTCTCTCTAGCCCTCAATCTCTCTATCCCAAATCCCTCTCTATCCCTCAATCCCTCTCTATCCCTCAAACTCTCTACCCCTCAATCTCTCTATCCCTCAATCTCTCTATCCCTCAATCCCTCTCTATATCCCTCAATCTCTCTATCCCTCAATCTCTCTATCCCTCACTCTCTCTAGCCCTCAATCTCTCTATCCCTCAATCCCTCTCTATCTCTCTATCCCTCTCTATCCCTCAATCTCTCTATCCCTCAATCCCTCTCTATATCCCTCAATCTCTCTATCCCTCAATCTCTCTATCCCTCACTCTCTCTAGCCCTCAATCTCTCTATCCCTCAATCCCTCTCTATCTCTCTATCCCTCTCTATCCCTCAAGCTCTCTCTCTATCCCTCTATCCCTCTCTAGCTCTCTCTCTACCCCTCAAACTCTCACTCTCTCTCAATCCCTCTCTCTAGCCCTCAGTCTCTCTCTCTATCCCGCAAACTCTCTCTCTATCCCTCAATCTGTCCATCCCTCAATCTCTCTATCCCTCAATCTCTTTATCCCTCAAACTCTCTCTAGCCCTCAATCCCTCTCTATCCCTCAAACTCTCTATCCCTCTATCCCTCTCTAGCCCTCAATCTCTCTATCCCTCAATACCTCTTTCTTGCCCTCAATCTCTCGATTCCTCTCTCTATCCCTCTCTCTATCCCTCAATCTCTGTATCCATCAATATCTGTTTATCCCTCAATCTCTCTATCCCTCAATCTCTATATCCCTCATTCTCTCTCTGTCTCTCAATCTCTCTATCCCTCAATCTCTCTATCCCTCAATCCCTCTATCCCTCAATCCCTCTATCCCTCAATCCCTCACTCTAGCCCTCAATCTCTCTATCCCTCAATCCCTATCTCCCTCAATCCCTATCTCTATCCCTCAATCTCTCTATCCCTCAATCTCTCTTTAGCCCTCAGTCTCTCTATCCCTCAATCCCTCTCTCTATCCCTCAATCCCTCTCTCTATCCCTCAAACTCTCTACCCCTCAATCTCTCTATCCCTCAATCTCTCTATCCCTCAATCCCTCTCTATATCCCTCAATCTCTCTATTCCTCAATCCCTCTATATCCCTCAATCTCTCTATCCCTCAATCGCTCTATCCCTCAATCCCTCTCTCTACCCCTTAATCTCTCTCTATCCCTCAATCTCTCTATCCCTCAATCCCTCTCTCTATCCCTCAATCTCTCTATCCCTCAATCTCTCTATCCCTCACTCTCTCTAGCCCTCAATCTCTCTATCCCTCAATCCCTCTCTATCCCTCAATCCCTCTCTATCCCTCAAACTCTCTACCCCTCAATCTCTCTATCCCTCAATCTCTCTATCCCTCAATCCCTCTCTATATCCCTCAATCTCTCTATCCCTCACTCTCTCTAGCCCTCAATCTCTCTATCACTCAATCCCTCTCTATCTCTCTATCCCTCTCTCTCCCTCAATCTCTCTATCCCTCAATCCCTCTCTATATCCCTCAATCTCTCTATCCCTCAATCTCTCTATCCCTCACTCTCTCTAGCCCTCTATCTCTCTATCCCTCAATCCCTCTCTATCTCTCTATCCCTCTATCCCTCTCTAGCTCTCTCTCTACCCCTCAAACTCTCACTCTCTCTCAATCCCTCTCTCTAGCCCTCAGTCTCTCTCTCTATCCCGCAAACTCTCTCTCTATCCCTCAATCTCTCCATCCCTCAATCTCTCTATCCCTCAATCTCTTTATCCCTCAAACTCTCTCTAGCCCTCAATCCCTCTCTATCCCTCAAACTCTCTATCCCTCTATCCCTCTCTAGCCCTCAATCTCTCTATCCCTCAATACCTCTTTCTTGCCCTCAATCTCTCGATTCCTCTCTCTATCCCTCAATCTCTGTATCCATCAATATCTGTTTATCCCTCATCTCTCTATCCCTCAATCTCTATATCCCTCATTCTCTCTCTGCCCTCAATCTATCTATCCCTCAATCTCTCTATCCCTCAATCTCTCTTTCCCTCAATCTCTCTATCCCTCAATCCCTCTATCCCTCAATCCCTCTATCCCTCAATCCCTCACTCTAGCCCTCAATCTCTCTATCCCTCAATCCCTCTATCCCTCAATCCCTCTCTTTAGCCCTCAATCTCTCTATCCCTCAATCCCTCTTTTTAGCCCTCAATCTCTCTTTAGCCCTCAAACTCTCTCTTTCTAGACCTCAATCTCTCTATCCCTCAATCCCTCTCTCTATCCCTCAATCCCTATTTTTAGCCATCAAACCCTCTCTCTATCCCTCAAACTCTCTATCCTTCAATCTCTCTACCCCTCAATCTCTCTACCCCTCAATCTCTCTATCCCTCAATCTCTCTATCCCTCAATCCCTCTCTCTATCCCTCAATTCCTCTCTCTATCCCTTAATCCCTCGATTCCTCTCTCTATCCCTCAATCCCTCGATTCCGCTCTCTATCCCTCGATCCCTCTCTCTATCCCTCAATCCCTCTCTATTCCTCAATCCCTCTCTCTATCCCTCAATCCCTCTCTCGATCCCTCTCTCTATCCCTTAATCCCTCGATTCCTCTCTCTATTCCTCGATTCCGCTCTCTATCCCTCAATCCCTCTCTCTATCCCTCAATTCCTCTCTCTATCCCTTAATCCCTCGATTCCGCTCTCTATCCCTCGATCCCTCTCACTATCCCTCAATCCCTCTCTTTAGCCCTTAATCCCTCTCTCTATCCCTCAATCCCTCTTTATCCCTCAATCGCTCTCTCTATCCCTCAATCCCTCTCTCGATCCCTCTATCCCTTGATTCCTCTCTCTATCCCTCAATCCCTCGATTCCTCTCTCTATCCCTCAATCCCTCGATTCCACTCTCTATCCCTCTATCCCTCTCTATCCCTCAATCCCTCGATTCCTCTCTCTATCCCTCGATTCCTCTCTCTATCCCTCAATTCCTCTCTCCCTTAATCCCTCGTTTCCGCTCTCTATCCCTCGATCCCTCTCTCTATCCCTCCATCCGTCTCTCTATCCCTCAATCCCTCTCTTTAGCCCTCAATCCCTCTCTCTATCCCTCAATCCCTCTCTCTATCCCTCAATCCCTCTCTTTAGCCCTCAATCTCTCTATCCCTCAATCCCTCTCTCTAGCCCTCAATCTCTCTAGCCCTCAATCTCTCTATCCCTCAATCCCTCTCTAGCCCTCAATCCCTCTATCCCTCAATCCCTCACTTTAGCCCTCTCTCTATCCCTCAATCCCTCTATCCCTCAATCCCTCTCTCTAGCCCTCAATCTCTCTCTCTATCCCTCAATCCCTCTATTTATCCCTCAATCCCTCTATCCCTCAATCCCTCTCTTTAGCCCTCAATCTCTCTATCCCTCAATCCCTCTCTTTAGCCCTTAATCCCTCTCTCTATCCCTCAATCCCTCTTTATCCCTCAATCCCTCTCTCTATCCCTCAATCCCTCTCTCGATCCCTCTATCCCTTGATTCCTCTCTCTATCCCTCAATCCCTCGATTCCTCTCTCTATCCCTCAATCCCTCGATTCCACTCTCTATCCCTCTATCCCTCTCTATCCCTCAATCCCTTGATTCCTCTCTCTATCCCTCGATTCCTCTCTCTATCCCTCGATTCCTCTCTCCCTTAATCCCTCGTTTCCGCTCTCTATCCCTCAATCCCTCTCTCTATCCCTCAATCCCTCTCTCTATCCCTCAATCCCTCTCTCTAGCCCTCAATCTCTCTAGCCCTCAATCTCTCTATCCCTCAATCCCTCTCTAGCCCTCAATCCCTCTATCCCTCAATCCCTCACTTTAGCCCTCTCTCTATCCCTCAATCCCTCTATCCCTCAATCCCTCTCTCTAGCCCTCAATCTCTCTCTCTATCCCTCAATCCCTCTATTTAGCCCTCAATCCCTCTATCCCTCAATCCCGCTCTTTAGCCCTCAATCTCTCTATCCCTCAATCCCTCTCTCTATCCCTCAATCCCTATTTTTAGCCCTCAAACCCTCTCTCTATCCCTCAAACTCTCTCTCTATCCTTCAATCTCTCTACCCCTCAATCTCTCTACCCCTCAATCTCTCTATCCCTCAATCTCTCTATCCCTCAATCTCTCTATCCCTCACTCTCTCTAGCCCTCAATCTCTCTATCCCTCAATCCCTCTCTATCCCTCAATCCCTCTCTATCCCTCAAACTCTCTCTCTACCCTCAATCTCTCTACCCCTCAATCTCTCTATCCCTCAATCTCTTTATCCCTCAATCTCTTTATCCCTCAAACTCTCTCTAGCCCTCAATCCCTCTCTATCCCTCAAACTCTCTATCCCTCTATCCCTCACTTAGCCCTCTCTCTATCCCTCAATCCCTCTATCCCTCAATCCCTCTCTCTAGCCCTCAATCTTTCTCTCTATCCCTCAATCCTCTATTTATCCCTCAATCCCTCTATCCCTCAATCCCTCTCTTTAGCCTCAATCTCTCTATCCCTCAATCCTCTCTTTAGCCCTTAATCCCTCTCTCTATCCCTCAATCCTCTTTATCCCTCAATCCCTCTCTCTATCCCTCAATACCTCTCTCGATCCCTCTATCCCTTGATTCCTCTCTCTATCCCTCAATCCCTCGATTCCTCTCTCTATCCCTCAATCCCTCGATTCCACTCTCTATCCCTCTATCCCTCTCTATCCCTCATCCCTCGATTCCTCTCTCTATCCCTCGATTCCTCTCTCTATCCCTCGATTCCTCTCTCCCTTAATCCCTCGTTTCCGCTCTCTATCCCTCAATCCCTCTCTCTATCCCTCAATCCCTCTCTCTATCCCTCAATCCCTCTCTTTAGCCCTCAATCTCTCTATCCCTGAATCCCTCTCTCTAGCCCTCAATCTCTCTAGCCCTCAATCTCTCTATCCCTCAATCCCTCTCTAGCCCTCAATCCCTCTATCCCTCAATCCCTCTTTTTAGCCCTCAATCTCTCTATCCTCAATCCCTCTCTCTAGCCCTCAATCTCTCTCTATCCCTCAATCCCTATATTTAGCCCTCAATCCCTCTATCCCTCAATCCCTCTCTTTAGCCCTCAATCTCTCTATCCCTCAATCCCTCTTTTTAGCCCTCAATCTCTCTTTAGCCCTCAAACTCTCTCTCTAGACCTCAATCTCTCTATTCCTCAATCCCTCTCTCTATCCCTCAATCCCTATTTTTAGCCCTCAAACCCTCTCTCTATCCCTCAAACTCTCTCTCTATCCTTCAATCTCTCTACCCCTCAATCTCTCTACCCCTCAATCTCTCTACCCCTCAATCTCTCTATCCCTCAATCTCTCTATCCCTCAATCCCTCTCTCTATCCCTCAATCTCTCTATCCCTCAATCTCTCTATCCCTCAATCTCTCTATCCCTCAATCCCTCTCTCTATCCCTCAATCCCTATTTTTAGCCCTCAAACCCTCTCTCTATCCCTCAAACTCTCTCTCTATCCTTCAATCTCTCTACCCCTCAATCTCTCTACCCCTCAATCTCTCTACCCCTCAATCTCTCTATCCCTCAATCTCTTTATCCCTCAATCTCTTTATCCCTCAAACTCTCTCTAGCCCTCAATCCCTCTCTATCCCTCAAACTCTCTATCCCTCTATCCCTCTCTAGCCCTCGATCTCTCTATCCCTCAATACCTCTTTCTTGCCCTCAATCTCTCGATTCCTCTCTCTATCCCTCTCTCTATCCCTCAATCTCTGTATCCATCAATATCTGTTTATCCCTCAATCTCTATATCCCTCATTCTCTCTCTGTCCCTCAATCTCTCTATCCCTCAATCTCTATATCCCTCATTCTCTCTCTGTCCCTCAATCTCTCTATCCCTCAATCTCTATATCCCTCATTCTCTCTCTGTCCCTCAATCTCTCTATCCCTCAATCTCTCTATCCCTCAATCCCTCAATCCCTCAATCCCTCAATCCCTCACTCTAGCCCTCAATCTCTCTATCCCTCAATCCCTATCTCCCTCAATCCCTATCTCTATCCCTCAATCTCTCTATCCCTCAATCTCTCTTTAGCCCTCAGTCTCTCTATCCCTCAATCCCTCTCTCTAGCCCTTAATCTCTCTATCCCTCAAACTCTCTTTATCCCTCAATCCCTCTCTCTATCCCTCAAACTCTCTTTATCCCTCAAACTCTCTCTCTATCCCTCAATCTCTCTATCCCTCAATCTATCTATCCTTCAATCCCTCTCTATCCCTCAAACTCTCTCTCTATCCCTCAATCTCTCACTCTCTCAATCCCTCTCTCTAGCCCTCAGTCTCTCTATCCCTCAAACTCTCTCTCTATCCCTCAATCTCTGTATCCCTCAATCTCTCTCTATCTCTCAAACTCTCTCTCCCTCTATCCCTCTCTAGCTCTCTCTCTAGCCCTCAATCTCTTGATTCCTCTCTCTATCCCTCTCTCTATCCCTCAATCTCTCTATCCCTCAATCTCTCTATCCCTCAATCTCTCTATCCCTCAATCTCTCTATCCCTCAATCTCTCTATCCCTCAATCTCTCTCTATCCCTCAATCTCTCTATCCCTCAATCCCTCTATCCCTCAATCTCTCTATCCCTCAATCTCTCTATCCCTCAATCTCTCTATCCCTCAATCCCTCTATCCCTCAATCTCTCTATCCCTCAATCCCTCTATCCCTCAATTTCTCTCTATCCCTCATTCTCTTTCTATCCCTCAATCGTTCTCTTTGCACTCTTTGTATCTCTGTCCCTCTCTATCCCTTTCTATCTGTCCCTCTCAGGGTCAGATTAAGATCTCTATGGGGCTGGAGCTGAAGATTTTTGTGTTTTTTTTTTTGTAATTCAGTGAAATGATAACATATTTTAGGTTATTTAATATTGCAGATGCGGGTATGTCTTAGGCTAGGGTCAGAGTGGGGCAGTCGGAACGCGCGTGCAGGCGCACTAAATCACGGCGGCAGTAGCAGCACATAACGGCCAATGACGGCCAATATACGCAGTACGTGCGTACAAAAGTGCGCCGACACCACGCAACCGGCAAATGAACGCATTTTTCTCAGAACGTGAAACCGCTGCTACAGACGTACAGAGTGCGCTGCGGCCGCATGGCAGCGTGTGTGCGTGATTAGGAGACGTCAGACGCTGCTAGTGTGCGGCCTACATAACGTTCAAACAGCCGGATTTCCCTAGAATTGCGTTGGTGAGTACCTGCGACTGTGCGACTGTGGTCGTCTGACCACTTAAGCGTATTCCGTGAAAAAATGCGTGCGCACGCATCGACGTACATTTTGACGGTGGCCGCAGAAAATGCGCTCATCTGTCCCTAGCCTAACCAGACAGATACTGCGTGAGTAAATTTCCATTCAGATTTCAATCATTTACAGAGTGTAAAATTATCAGAATTGGTGCATCCCTAGTTTTGGAAGATGCTGTTTTATGAATAATATGACTATCAGGGTTATTCAGAGAGCGTGAAAAGCAGGAGAATGACTGGAGAATGAAAAAATCTAGGTCTAAATTGCCGATTTGGAAAGTGAGATGAAAGATCATTTTTCTGGTTTGGCTATTTTGACCTAGAATTTTTCATTCTCCAGTCATTCTCCTGCTTTTCACCGCTCTCTGAATAACCCTGTATGTATAAAATACTGAACTTGCTCTCAGTGTGGGAAATGAGAAGGTGAGTAATGGCAGTGGTATTTCTCATTTTATATGTGACAAATGGACAATACCATCGCTTTGGATCTAAAAGTAAAGAAGTTTTAAAAAGTTTTTTTTTTTTATTCTTTTAGGTTTTACATGGTCATGTTTGGTATCAATGCAAAGGCCAGACTCTACCCTGTCCAATGACACCTCACTTGACCTTGCGCGGTGTAAAGATTAGAGATGCAGGTTTCCAAAGTCCCCGCCAGTGCTCCTTGCTACAGTGCGGCGGTTTAGGTTTTTGATGGAACAATGCGTAATAATGGATTGTGCCATCGCCTTCGCACTTGTGCGGACATGAGAAATGAGATGGTGAGTTGGTGCAGCCAGTGGTATCACTAGGGTTGGTGTCACCCGGTGCGGTAAGTAACTCATGGTGTCATCCCCCCAAGTTTTACGTGTTCCTTTTTTAACTACTCTTACTCATAACTCAGTACTCTAATATAACACTGAATGCTCATAATACACGGCGCACATTACTGTGAGGTTTATTGCTGTGGAGCTGTAGTAAAAAGTCTCTATTTATTGATTTTGTTTTTGTATCTCTCAGGCATTTTTTAAAAAAAAAATCAATTTTTTTTTCTAATAGCGTTTTTTCTGTAACACCTTTTTATTATCATTCATTGGATCTTATATATAAATTCCAGACTTTTTCGTTCAGTTGTTTTTTTTTTTTAAAACAGCGGGCGACGGGTTTGCGGCAGCATTCTGTGGCTGATTCCCTGCACTTCATGGACCCTGCGGTGAATTCACCGGGGAAATTTGATTCCCCAAAGTACGGGGAACAACTGAACACTGATATGTCTGCGTCATTTCGGTGCTCTGTGAATATCCCCTTTTAGTTTTTTTTTTTGCTGCCCCCTGGAAAGTGTCAGCCTAGGCCTTGCCTACCCAGGACATACTTGAAAATTAGAGAAATCTCAATGTATCCTTCCTGGGAAAATATTTTTGTGTAAAAAAAAATAAAAAAAAATATATAATATTTTTTTTAGGGTGTCACCCTAGGAGGTGGTGTCACCCGGTAAGGGCCACACCCCACCCCCTTGTGACGCCACTGGCATCATTGTTCACTTTCTAATCGTAAAGCGAACAATACTGCTGTGTTAGAAAAAATAAAGATTAATTTGTTTTATTTTTACATAAAACCTGGTCATGTTTGCTATCATTGGAAAGATGATGCTCTGGCCTTTCCAGTGATACCATAAATGCCCCTGTAACTGCTATGGAGTCTGAGATACAGGGGTCCAACTATCCATCAATGCAGCCATAGTTATCCTTTTTCTGGGCCTATTATGGGGCCTCCATCAGCCCCTATGTTAATCCAGGCCTGGTCCCTCTGTCCATCCTTCTATCTGTCTATCCGCTGGGTTTTTTGCAGGGTTACTGGCGGTTGTTATTAGTTATAGTTTCATAGCACAGAGGATGGTTATTGTTATTTCCGCGCACGATCTCAGACGTTTTGTGATCTTTTTATGGTTTATTCTGTGTTAGTACAGGCGCAGGATGTTGTGCTGTAAATCCCCAATCCAGGGGTTATTACTGTGAGGGATGTGAGCACTAAGTATTCACCCCGTGTCCCGCAGTGAGCACTAAGTATTCACCCCCGCGTCCCGCAGTGAGCACTAAGTATTCACCCCCGCGTCCCGCAGTGAGCACTAAGTATTCACCCCGTGTCCCGCAGTGAGCACTAAGTATTCACCCCCGCGTCCCGCAGTGAGCACTAAGTATTCACCCCGTGTCCCGCAGTGAGCACTAAGTATTCACCCCCGCGTCCCGCAGTGAGCACTAAGTATTCACCCCCGCGTCCCGCAGTGAGCACTAAGTATTCACCCCGTGTCCCGCAGTGAGCGCCAAGTATTCACCCCGTGTCCCGCAGTGAGCGCCAAGTATTCACCCCCGTGTCCCGCAGTGAGCGCCAAGTATTCACCCCCGCCTCCCGCAGTGAGCACTAAGTATTCACCCCCGTGTCCTGTAGTGAGCACTAAGTATTCACCCCGTGTCCCGCAGTGAGCGACAAGTATTCACCCCCGTGTCCTGCAGTGAGCACTAAGTATTCACCCCCGTGTCCCGTAGTGAGCGCCAAGTATTCACCCCCACCTCCCGCAGTGAGCACTAAGTATTCACCCCGTGTCCTGCAGTGAGCGACAAGTATTCACCCCGTGTCCTGAAGTGAGTACTAAGTATTCACCCCCGTGTCCCGCAGTGAGCGCCAGGTATTCACCCCCGCATCCCGCAGTGAGCACTAAGCATTCACCCCCGTGTCCGTAGTAAGCACTAAGTATTCACCCCTGCATCCCGCAGTGAGCTCTAAGTATTCACCCGCGCGTCCCGCAATGAGCACTAAGTATTCACCCGTGCGTCCCGCAGTGAGCGCTAAGTATTCACCCACGCGTCCCGCAGTGAACGCTAAGTATTCACCCGTGCATCCCGCAGTGAGCGCTAAGTATTCACCCGCGCATCCCGCAGTAAGCGCTATGTATTCACCTGCGCGTCCCGCAGTGAGCGCTATGTATTCATCTGCACGTCCCGCAGTGAGCGCTAAGTATTCACCCCCGCATCCCGCAGTGAGCGCTATGTATTCATCTGCGCGTCCCGCAGTGAGCGCTATGTATTCATCTGTGCATATCGCAGTGAGCGCTAAGTATTCACCCGTGCGTCCCGCAGTGAGCACTATGTATTCATCTGCGCATCCCGCAGTGAGCGCTAAGTATTCACCCGTGCGTCCTGCAGTGAGCGCTAAGTATTCACCCGCGTGTCCCGCAGTGAGCGCTATGTATTCATCTGCGCGTGTCCCACAGTGAGCTTTTACTCATCTGACCAAGCTCCCTTTATATCAGGTCCACCTAAATACACATAAATATGGTACCCGCGGCATCATGTGCTCTTCTGGCATCGTTCATGTAGGGGGCAAAGTATTTCAGTGGCAGAAATTGAACCCTTGATGTTATCCTCCGCTTAATAATACCCACAGTGCTCTCGGGGTTAGGGCTTTGTTACCTCTGTGTGGCTGATTGTGGTGGGAGTAACATGCCTTGGCACCTGGCGTGCCAGTGATGCCCTGTGATGGGATATATTAGTTTTCCTGGTAAAGATATGGGTTCCTTGTTGTGATTTGGACACATTGTAAGGCGTTTACGATCGTCAGCTTCGCTGCCAAGACCAGGCGTGAGGCACGTTCCCGTGTTAGATGAAATGCGTCGGCTATCAGCTATAAACGTCTCCCCGGGGCCCGCGGCGGCTGCCAAAAAGCAGTGCTGCCAAAAGCCGCTGTGTTTCAGGCATGAGAGGAGCCTGTTTATAGGTGTTTATATCACCCGCAGAGCAGTGGCAGCCGTCCTTTGGTTCTGAACTAGGTTTGGAGTGGCAGCCACTACCAGGGACTGCGCTTCACATGAATCCCAGCAGGCTGTACAAACCCCAGCTGGCTTAGTGCTCCGTTCATCGTGTTACATCGCTGTTGCATCGCTGTTAATTCGGGCAGCAGGAGGTCCTTATGCAAGAAGATCATCAGGTCTGTGTACGTATTTTGGCCTGAGGATTCCACCAAGATCCTGAGGTGGGCTAATGCCAGGGCACGCGAGCCGGTAGTCATAGTGTGTCCGATCATAGAGTGTCTGAGATCTGCGCCACAAATCCTCTGGATATAAACACTTTTTGCTGCTAACATGTAGCGTGCTCGGTCTTTGCGTTTGGCGTCACTCTGAGCGCGCAGCACGCGCGCCAGTACTCGACGCTGCGTGATCGTTACCTGAATGGACACTCCAGGCACCATAACAACTTCAGATTATTAGGACAGGTAGAGAGCAGTGACTCCATCCATGCAGAAACTATCCCAATTTCTTAAAGTGACCCTATCATTATCCTCTGACAGTGCTGTCACTCACCCTGTCAGCCCCCGAAGTGAGCGAAAGTGATTTTTTTTTTATGGGGAATTACTTAAAATTTGACTGAGTCTTGAATAAAGCTCACTCTATCAAGATAGAAAAACGTACGCAGGGCTCTCCAGGGTCACTTAAATCAGATTATTTGGAATCCCGAAGCCATGTTAATCAGAGAGTCATGGAATTACATTTCCAGGCTCATATGCCAAATTGGTTCTCTGAAGTCATGAGGCGGGGACCTGCAGGCACCACACCACTATGGTTATTTTTCATATTCTGATTGTTTATTTCCGTTTTGTTATCGGAGATGCCAGGTTCTCCATGGTTTTCTGGACTTAAGTTATAAATACATGCTGATGGGCAGTGTGTGAATAGTGCTGACCTGCAGTTTTTCTCGAATCCATACACAGTAGGTAGGCAATCCGTTCAATAATTGTTGATCACAAACGAGCTGCCTTGGCTGAGCGGTGGATTCCCCTCCTGCAGTTTTTTTTCTCAATTATTCTATACTTTTAAATTTTGTACAACAAAACAACTTCAGTTGAAGGGCCAGACCATGGGCAGTTCCACTTGTGAAATAGATTGATACCATGTTTCACTTGCAGGTACTGTCCAAGGTCTGAAAGTGAAATATGTTATCAATCTATTTCATAAGTGGAACTGTCCATGGTCTGACACAATGTAATGTTCCAATTGCTGAACGCACACAGACTGTAAGAAAATAATCCAGCTGCATGCGTTCAGCAAAGAAAAACAGACCTCATTATTACATTTAAAATAAGTTAGGAAACCTAAACTTTCACCCAAAAAATGCCAAAAGATCCTAACAAATAAATTAAAAAAAATGTCTGTTTGCTGCAATTGAAGATAATAAATGCTTTAAGATATACAGTATTTAATAATAAAAAAAGGATTTTTTTTTTTACATTGAAAGCTATGGTGGAAAAAACCTAATTTCTTTAAAATAAGTTAGGAAACCTAAAGATTAACCCAAAAATTCCCGAAAAATGACAAAAAAATACTAACAAATAAATAAAAAAATGGCTGTTTGCTGCAATTGAAAATAATAAATGCTTTAAGATATATGAAATAAACTGTTAAACACAGGGATTTTTTTTAACATTGAATTCTATGGTGGAAAACTCGAATTGATATCAACTATCGAATTGATCTTAACTTATAATACAATACAAGTAATAGCAAACGACTTAATGAAACAAATTACTTCTGTTTCACTCTTTAATTTGACTCAATTACTAACTTTTTAACAGCAAAATTTGATTAATTGGGGTTTTATTTAGTGATCCAAAATTCGAATTAATATCAGCTACCGAATTGATATATCAAATTCGAATCGAAATAAAATTTCAAATCGATCCTAAACTAAACGAAATTCCGAATACAAAATTATTTTAAAACGAAAAAAAAAAGAAAAACATTTTTCAGCCGTGCACATCTCTAATGGACGTTCACTGGGGTAAAGGGCTAATGTCACCAGCAACAGCTGGGGTCCAGAACTAAGCTTGTGGATGGCTGCTGGGTTATCTAGTAGATGACCACTGGGGTCAAGGGCTAAGGTCACTAGCAACTGCTGGGTTCCTGGACAAACCTTCTGGCCAGCTAACGGGTTCTAGTAGGACTTAACTCATCATGGACAGCTGTCGGAACTTGTGGCGAGTCTCCCGGTTCCAGGGGTTTAAGCTCGTGGTTGGCTGCCGAGTTTTGCCGAGCACCACCGGATTTCGCTGCTTAATTGTCCAAGAGCTGCACTTTTTTCGATGAACATGCCTATTAAAATAATGTGGGTAAAAATAACCCTAAAAATCTTTCTTTCAGCATAAAACGCGCTTATCAAACAGGTCACCTCCCCCGATATCGACAGATGTTCCTCCCGGTGCCTCCAGGACAAAGCGTCATTCAATCAGCCGTTTGGTGATCGTTTCCCGTACCGGCTCTTTGATTTGTCCTCCCACCATGATTAGCAGGACCCCGTTAGCTGTTACGCCGCTGCCGGTTTGCTTACACGGCTCAGGCTTTTGTTGGATTTAATTCGCTCTTTTCATAGATGTTGACGCCCCCCTTCCTTTCTTTTCGACTCTTTTCATTGATTTATGTCGCCGTGAAAGCCGTAATTACGCTTTTGTTTTTAAAGAACGATCCGCGCGGGAGTCAGAGCACAGCGCCGGCATGCAGCAGTGTGCGCGTCACTGTACAACCCGATACGATCCCAGGAGAAGGCTCACCTCAAAAGCTTGCACTCTAATCACAAGTTGCCCACAACCTGCTTGTATTCTGCAACTGCCAGCCTTCCTAAAATATATCAGCTACGCCAAAATGTGCTACCAGCAGGTTGAGGGTGTTACTACTTATGGTCCGCGCAGGAAGGACCTACCTGGCCTCTATAATTCCATCTCGCCTGCACCATCTGCTCTAACCACGTTCCTATAATAAATTTCCAGCTACAGAGTTTTAAGTTACAGGCAGGGTCGGAATGTTATGTTTCGAACCACGATCCAAGGAAAAAAGGACCTAAGAGCTTGCACTCCAATTCCATATCATGTGAATCCTGCGTGATTACTATAGCTGCGTGTGTGTATATATATACAGTGGCAAGAAAAAGTATGTGAACCCTTTGGGATTATGTTGAGTTTTGCATGAATTGGTCATAAAATGTGCTCTGATCTTCATCTAAGTCACAACAATTTGAAAAACACAGTCTGCTTAAAATAATACAACACAAACATTATATGTTTTCATGTTTTTATTGAACAGAACATGTAAACATTCACAGTGCAGGGTGGAAAAAGTATGTGAACCTTTGGGCTTAATAACTGGTTGACCCTCCTTTGGCAGCAATAACCTCAACCAAACGTTTCCTGTAGTTGCAGATCAGACCTGCACAACGATCTGGAGTAATTTTGGACCACTCCTCTTCACTAAACTGTTTCAGTGTAGCAATATTCTTGGGATGTCTGGTGTGAATCGCTCTCTTAAGGTCATGCCACAGCATTTCAATCGGGCTGAGGTCAGGACTCTGACTGGGCCACTCCAGAAGGCGTATTTTGTTTTGTTGAAGTCATTCTTTTGTTGAATTACTTGTATGCATTGGGTCATTGTCCTGTTGCATCACCCATCCTCTGCGGAGCTTCAGTTGGCGGACAGATGGTCTTACGTTTTCCTGCAAAATGTCTTGATAAACTCTGGAATTCAATTTTCCATCAATGACAACAATCCGTCCAGGCCCTGAGGCAGCAAAGCAGCCCCAAACCATAATGCTCCCTCCGCCATGTTTTACAGTGGGGATGAGGTTTTGATGTTGGTGTGCTGTGCCTTTTTTTTATCAACACATAGTGTTGTGTGTTTTTTCCAAACAACTCAATTTTGGTTTCCTCTGTCCACAGAATATTTTGCCAGTAGTGCTGTGGAACATCCAGGTGCTCTTTTTCAAACTTCAAACCTGCTGCAATATTCTTTTTGGACAGCAATGGCTTCCTCCGTGGAGTCCTCCCATGTACTCCATTCTTGTTTATTGTTTTCCTTATTGTAGATGTGTCAACAAAAATGTTAGCATGTACCAGAGATTTCTGTAAGTCTTTAGCTGACACTCTAGGATTCTTCTTTACCTCATTAAGCATTCTGCGCTGTGCTCTTGCAGTCATCTTTACAGGACGACCACGCCTAGGGAGAGTAGCAACAGTGCTGAACTTTCTCCATTTGTAGACAGTCTGTCTTACCGTGGACACATGAACATCAAGGCTTTTGGAGATACTTTTGTAAGGACTTCATGCAAGTCAACAATTCTTGATCGTAGGTCTTCTGAGAGCTCTTTTCTGCGAGGCATGGTTCACATCAGGCAGTGCTTCTTGAAACCAGTAAACCCAAAACTGGTGTGTGTTTTTAAAGGGCAGGACAGCTTTCAGCAACACATCCAATAATATCACACTGATTGGACTCAAGGTTGGCTCACTCCTGGCTCCAATTAGCTCTTGGAGAAGTCATTAGGCTAGGGGTTCACATACTTTTCCCACCCTGCACTGTGAATGTTTACATGTTCTGTTCAATAAACACATGAAAACATATAATGTTTGTGTTGTATTATTTTAAGCAGACTGTGTTTTTCAAATTGTTGTGACTTAGATGAAGATCAGAGCACATTTTATGACCAATTCATGCAAAACTCCATGTAATCCCAAAGGGTTCACATACTTTTTCTTGCCACTATATTTGGACACAGGCACAAATTTGGTGTTTTCCGGTATTTACCAAAACCTATTCAAGCTATAGGTATATAATGGATATGGGTGAAAGTGCACACTCTCAGGTTTAATTTGAGGGAATGTACATCCAATTTGGAGGAAGGGTTTAGGAATTACAGCTCTTCAGAGTAGCCACCCCCCCCCTTATCAAGAGACCAAAAGTAATTGGACAATTGATTCAAAAGCTGTTTCATGGTCAGGTGTGGCTACTCCTTCATTATTTCTTCGTCAATTAAGCAGGTAAATGGTTTGGAGTTGATTCTGAATGTTGTGTTTGCATTTGGAATCTATTGCTGTGAAGCTACATCATGCGTTCAGAGGAGCTGTCCATGCGAGAGAAACTGGCCATTGTAAGGCTTCAAAAACAAAACCAATCCATCAGAGAGAAAACAGCACATTAGGAGCGGCCAGATCCACAGTTTATACATTCTGAGGAAAGAAGAACGACCTTAAGAGCTCAGCAACATAGTATGTCCTGGGTTCAAGAACATTAAATTGTTACAGTGTTACAGAAATATAAAGTAATAAAATGCAAAATATTAAAGAAATTGCACAAATATACAGATAAACAGAAAATAAATATAGTCACTATGTTACATGTTTACAGGTGCATTCCGTATTGAAGTATGTTAGTAAGGAGCTCTTGAGTGACTTTAGACTGGTGGAAGATTTGATGACGTCTGGGAGGTTATTCCATATTTGTGGTACTCTGTAGGAAAATGAGGATCGAGCCACTTTCTTTTTGTATTGTGGTATTGTAAGTAAGGTGCAGGTCCTGGATCGGAGGTTATAGGATGAGGGAACTACTGAGGGAAGCCGCCTATTCAGGTAGGGTGGCAGCTTCCCAGAACAGCTCTTAAACACCAGGTTGGAAAGGTGAAGAGTCTAGATTCCAGCGATGGCCAGTTTAGCTCTTTTAACATGTCACAATGGTGGGTCATGTAGTTACATTGTAGCACAAAGCGGCAGAATGAGTTATACAATGTAGTAAGTTTCTGAAGGTGTGTTTGCAGGGCGGCTGCATACACTACATCTCAGTATTCAACAGCCGGCATAAGCATTTGTTGTACAATCTGCTTTCTTACCGCGGGGCTCAGGCAGGATTTGTTTCAGTACAGGGCACCTAGTTTAGGGTAAAGTTTAGATGAGAGTTTTTCGATGATCCAAAACACACTGCAAAAGCAACCCTAGAGTTCATGATGAAGGGAAAGAAGTGGAATATTCTGTAATGGCCGGGTCAATCACCTGATCTCAACCCAATTGAGCAGCATTTCACTTGCTGAAGCAAAACTGAAGGCAGAAAGAGCCACAAACAAAGAACAACTGAAGATGATGCAGTTAGAGCCTGACAAAGCATCAGAAAGGAGGAAACCAAGTCTTTGATGATGTCCATGGGCTCCAGACTTCAGGCAGTCATTGCCAGTAAAGGAATCTCAATAAAATATTAAAAATGAACATTTTATTTAGGATTATATTCATTTGTCCAATTACATTTGAGCCCCTGAAAATGGGGGGGGGGGGGTTGTGTATAAAAATGGGAGGACCTTTTTATAAAAACGGCTGCAGTTCCTAAAATTTGTACTTTATATTTATGTTCAACCCTTTGAATTAAAGCTGAAAGTCTCCAAATTAATTTGGATTGTTTAGTTTTCATTTTATTCTGGTGGCAAACAGAGCCAAAAGTATGAAAACTGTGCCTGTGTTTAAATATATATGGACCTAGCTGTATGTAAGCTATAGAAAGGTATAGGTGGCGTAAGGGTATCGTCCCACGGACAGAATCTTAAGGCTTGCACTTTAATTCCATGTCACCACGCCAGTAACTGCCAGCGTGGTGCGTGCCAGGCATTGTGTATTATAAGGGCGTCGCACACCGGTGAGCCGCTGCCACGCAGCAGGTCTCACGGTGTCCATTGTCCGTGGTAATGCGACACAAACCATAAATCCCAACTCTGCACCTGTTTACCGCTCTGTGTCTGCAGTTTAGGCGCAGGGGTAACTAGGTGAGACGGGTACCTGGGAGGGGAATAAGTATAAAACAAATATACCAACCCTGCTGTGATGTCAGACCTGCGCCACCATCTCTGTTGAGATTACGCTTCACTTAAATCGATATCAAGGGATTTAAAGAGTAATAGATGACGGTTTGGGTTAAAATGCCAGGTTTTTCTATTCTTTTTTTATTTTCGGTTCGTCTGCTCGCCCCGGCCGCAAGACACAAAATTTAAGACGGTGTTTTATTCGCGTTTATCGAAGGGCGAGTGGATGAGGAACCATTTGTTTCGGTGACACAAAAATACAAACGATTTCACTGAAAACAGAAAAAAAATAAAAAAAACATTTTATGTAGAATTCAATACACCTTTACTCATGAAATAAAAATCAATGTGCGTGGCGGCGGCGGCGGCGGCGCCTGTGACAGGAATGTATGGGGAGCCTCGTTCATCACATTTTTTTAAAGATACAGAAAATGTATAAATATATATTTATTTTTTCTGAAATGCTGGGCTGTAACCAAGAAAAACCCATAGGAATTACATTCTAAATCCCATCTAGTAAAAAAGCTGATGAACCACAAGGTGTCTGGACCATTGGGGTGCGCCTGCCCCCCCCTCCACATACACACACACACACACTTTAGCGTCATCGTCTGGTGATGTCTATGCGTTCCAGACTTCAGGCTGTGATTGACTGCAAAGGATTTGCAACCGAGTATTAACCCTTTCACTGCTGAGGACGTGTGGGGAACGTCCTCATTGACTCCTAAGGAAAGATAGGGGTGGAGATCAGGGTTCCTTTGAACCCAGATATCTTCCAAACTGTTTTCAGCTAGCAAGGTCATGTTTGGTATCATCAGAAAGGCCAGAGCATGGCCTTTCCAATGATACCAAACATAACCATGTTTAAAATAAAGAAACAAAATAACAACAATAATAATACAGAAAAGAAAACGGTGGTTTTTTTAAGACGTGAAATGGCTCAGCAGCGAAGGGGTTAAGAAGGGAAAGTTTGATTTATGATTATTATTCTGTCCCATTACTTTTGGTCCCTTAACAAGTGGGAGGCACATCTGCAAACTGCTGTAAGTCCTACACCGTTCACCTGAGTTGGATGTACATACCCTCAAATTAAAGCTGACAGTCTGCAGTTAAAGCACATTGTGTTTGTTTCATTCCAACTCCATTGTGGTGGTGTATAGAGCCAAATATGTTAGAATTGTGTCCACGTCCCAATATTTCTGGACCTGACTGTATGTGTGTGTGTGGATATATACGTGTTTGTGTGTGTATGTGCAGATGTGTGTGTGTGTGTGTGTGTGGAGATATTATTTATTAAGCACCAACACATTCCGCAGCGCTGTACAAGGTGCAATGGGTAAAGACAGGACAATTCTACATTACATACAGGAGGCAGGTCAGTATTCCTGCCAGCAGATACAGGAGGATGTGAGGACCCTATTCCCGTGGGAATTTACAATCTTGATGGGTGAGGAGATTAGAAACAGGAGGAGGGGACTGCAGTGATGAGCTATTGCAGGGAGAGGTGCGGACTGTTTCTGGGTCGGTCGGATGTCTTGTTACGGAGTCGGGTGGTCGGCTTCCCTAAACAGAAGGGTCTTTAGGGAGCGTTTAAATGAAGCTGGATTTAGGGACAGTGATATTGCGAGGAAGCGCTTTCCATAGGGTCGGCGCCGCACAAGAAAAGTCCTGCAATCTGACACGTGAAGAGGTAATGATGGGGGATGCCAGGCGCAGGTCATGAAACACTTTTGCACAGATTTTGGTAAATGATGCATCATTGGAAAAATACACAAAATGTAAACAGGGGATAAAAAAAAACTAACTTTATTTTTCCTTTTTTATATGCAATTACTTCAAAGAAAGTAAAAAAACAGCAGCAGCATGTGTTTTATAATATGTTTTATAATGTGTATTATAAAGTGTTTCATAATGTGTAATAGAAGGTGGTTTTGTTGATAATGCGCAGTAATCAGTTATAGCCTGTGTAATTTGTAGTGTCCCTTTAAAGCAGGGCTTTCAAACTCCGGCCCCACAGATGTTTTTTAACTACAACTCCCAAGATCCCTGGGTCTTCTATTACATTGAAAAAATTCTGGGAATTGTAGGCTGTCAACGTCTGGGGGGCCCGGAGTTTGACAGGCCTGCGTTACAGCTCCGTCAGTGAGCAGCCATGCGTTATATAATCGCTTATGTTAAATGTTTTTAGTGCAATGTCCTGATCAGTCACAATGTATCATTTAACATGCGGAAGCGCTCGATTTAAATTTTAATGAGACATCGATGATTTAATTAAATTGCTGTTATGGTTTGATGGAATAGTCTCTCTGCGATCGCCCTCAGCAATCTTGCAGGACTGTCCACGTTTGTTTCTTCTAGCAAACGTTGTTGCAGTGCCAGTAGCTCAGCCAATCCAATGCCTCTCAATGCAAATGCGTTGCGAGGCATTGGCCAATCATCCTGTGCTGAGCGGGACATAACTGTCCTTGTACAAGCTGATTGACAGCCTTCTGGGCAGAGGAAAGACCAATCTTTGGAAAGCTGTCACAGACAACCAGGACAGCAGGGGGTAGCGATGGTCACGTAGTAGACCACCGCAATTTGAATTAAATTAAATGGTCACGTGGCTAGAGTGTCCCATTAAATATGGAGTCCAGTGTGCTCCTTGCTGAGCCTCATTAAACTCACTGTGTGCTCTTTGCGGAGCCTCATTAAACTCACTGTGTGCTCTGTGCTGAGCCTTGTTATACTCACTGTGTGCTCTGTGCTGAGCCTCATTAAACTCACTGTGTGCTCCTTGCTGAGCCTCATTAAACTCACTGTGTGCTCCTTGCTGAGCCTCTTTACACTCACTGTGTGCTCTGTGCTGAGCCTCGTTACACTCACTGTGTGCTCTGTGCTGAGACCTTGTTATACTCACTGTGTGCTCATTGCTGAGCCTCATTCAACTCACTGTGTGCTCTGTGCTGAGCCTTGTTATACTCGCTGTGTGCTCTGTGCTGTACCTCTGTATACATTTCAATCACAGTGTGCTCTGTGCTGTACCTCTGTATACATTACACTCCAGTGACGTGTGGTGAGGTCAGTGGCTGGTGAGGCACTGGCTAGTATCAGAGCCAGTTATACACAGGACCCCAGAATTATATGTACAAAGGCAGACAGACCCACACATTATATGTACCCAGCAGCAGAGCCACAGACCCCAGAATTATATGTACCCAGGCAGACAGACCCCAGAATTATATGTACAAAGGCAGACAGACCCACACATTATATGTACCCAGCAGCATAGCCACAGACCCCAGAATTATATGTACAAGGCAGACAGACCCCAGAATTATATGTACCTGTTACGTCCTCGGCCCCCGCAGCACTTCCTGGGGGGTCAGGGCGCCCGGTGGCATCGCTGGCTGTCCAGTTGCCAGTAGTTGGAGCTGGCAGATTGGCATCTGAGGGGGCAGGGCTTGGCATTATGATGAGTAGTCACCAGCCTTTAAAGCAGGGCTAGAGAATCTGCTCCTCGCCCTGATGTGGAGTAAAGTTCCTGCATCGCCTGTGTTTGCATAGTGCTTACTGATTACTGTTACCGATTTGATGCTTGTACGAGGACCCTGTATTGTTGACTGACCCGGCTATCCTATTGACCATTCTCTCGCTTGATCCCCTTTGTATTTTTGTCTGTGTGCTATTTAGGAATCTGGTTTATTGTTTGTACCGCCCTGAGGTCTCTGTTGTTTGTTTATTTGGTGCAAGCCCTAATCGCAAGGCATCCAGTTGTGTCTGTTCTTTGAGACTAAATCATTGCTCCAGTGGCCTGTTGTATGTACTTCCTGCTTTCAGCCTAAACTCCAAGTTTGTTCATTGTGTGACTGCCCTGCAGGCTGCACAACTCACCTACCTCGCTAAGTATCTGTGTATTCCGAGTTGCTATACAGAATCCATTATGATTGAAGGCTTGCCCTGCAGGCTGCTGAACTAAGTGAGTTCCTACTCTGTAGGATTGTAATAATACAGAATCCAGTCATTGACTGTAGGCCTGCCCTGCAAGCTGCTGAACTCCGCAAGTTCCTACTCTGGTTCAAAACAAAAAATATGGTGTTGCCTCTGCTGTAAGTGCTTCATGCACCACGACCATTGATATCAGCAAACTGTATTTTATCTATGACCACGTTGTTCTTGTATCCACATCATTGTATCTGTTTACATAGAGTTTTTGTGTTTCCATAAGTGGTCTTTTGGTCTCGAAACCAATTGAGCTTAGGTACTACTCAGGTCTGTCCATTTACTCCCTGGCTTGGGAGATCAGATCTATAGCCATTATTGCTTTCTGTGTCGAAGAAATCTGTCCAAAAAGATCCAAAATACGCTATTCAAGGTGAGTGCCATAGAGCACCGTTACATTACGTCAGGGCCTAATATGGATTCGACAGATTTAGCCATGGTTATGTCCAAGCTTGGTGATATTATTGCCAAACTAGTAGAACAGGATCACCGCATCGACCAATTTGCTCATGCCTTGGGCCTACTAATGAATCAGTTCAAAGAGTTTGGCGGGCTTCACAACCCTCTTCTCCTGAGGTTGATGTGTCCTCTCATGCAGTGAATGCTTCTTCCTTGATTGCTGCTAAAATCTCCCATGTGAGCTTGGAAACACCCATATGTTTCGATGGTAAACCTGGTTCTTGCAGGGGATTTATTACGCAGATCGAGATTATGTTTGAACTCAATCCTGGGATGTGCCCCTCAGACAGAGCTAAGGTGGGTTATGTTATCAACCACCTAACAGAAAAAGCTTTGCTTTGGGCGACTCCTTTATGGGAATGAAAGAGACAAATTGTATATAACTATGCCGAGTTCATGAAAGACCTTAGGCGCACTTTTGACCCTGAAAGGCGGGCAACTGGTGCTGCCAAGGCTATATGGCGAATCAACCAGGGCAACCGCCGAGTTGCTGATTACGCCATTGAATTCAAAACCGTGGCAGCAGAATTGCAATGGCCAAACGATACCTTTACTACGGCATTTCTGGAAGGCATAAATGATGCGTTAATGTGCGAATTAGCACCTATGTCCTTACCAGAGGAGCTTGAAGAACTGATCAATTTTTGCATAGCACTTGATGACCAGATCTTTGATAGGAGGTCTGGCCGGGAGAAAACCCGCAAACCTCCCCAAGGTACCTCTCCCACTCCTCGCAATGTTCGCATCCCTTCCCCTCCTAGGGTGGAACAACCTGACCCTGAACCTATGCAATTAGGTCAGTCCGGTATCTCGGAGGAGGAGAGGCCTCACAGAAGGCCTATGCTTCTACTGTTCAGGTAGTGGCCATTTCCGGTTACAATGTCCGAAACGCCCTAACAAGGTCCCTGTTGGGAGTTTAACATGCCTAGAGTCACCTGAGACAGGTGCTAGGTACTACTGTATTGTCTCTCGTATCTGATAAGAAACAGAAGAATAAATCTTGTGTGGTGGTTCCAGTGTCAGTTGCTTGGGACAATATCAAGCTTGACACAGAGGCACTTATTGATTCTGGTTTTACAGGAAACTTCATGGATTCTGGATTTGCTGCTATTCACCGAGTGCCATTGGTAGAGAGAAGTCCCTCTCCTCATTGCAAGTATTGATGGCAGGAAACTGCTTAGACCTCATTATACCATCCCTATCTCCTTCTGTACTGGTATCTTACACAAAGAAAAAATACAGTTTCAAATTATTGAATCCCCCACAGCACCTATTGTCTTAGGTTATCCATGGTTAACCAAACATAACCCAGTCATGAACTGGACAACAGGGAAATTGGACTCATGGGGTCCAAAATGTTGGGCCAAGTGTCTGGGTAGGAGTACTGTGGTGGGCAATCCGAATGTAGCCACAGCCCCTCCGTTGTCTACTAAGGTGCCCAAGGGGTACAGTGACCACGAGGAGGTCTGTGTCAAGGGGAGATCTGGTATGTTGCCGGCCAGTAGGATCCATGCATCTCGTCTGGTCATTGACTGTAGGCCAGCCCTGCAGGCTGCTGAACTCAGTAAGTTCCTACTCTAGTTAAAAACAAAATATAAGGTGTTGCCTCTGCTGTATGTGCTTCATGCACCACAACCATATCAGCAAACTGTATTTTATCTACAGTTTGGTCCAGAAATATTGGGACATCAACACAATTTTAACATCTTTGGCTCTATACACCACCACAATGGAGTTGGAATGAAACAAACACAATGTGCTTTAACTGCAGACTGTCAGCTTTAATTTAAGGGTATGTACATCCAACTCAGGTGAACGGTGTAGGATTTACAGCAGTTTGCAGATGTGTCTCCCACTTGTTAAGGGACCAAAGGTAATGGGTTATTTGGCTTCTCAGCTGTTTCATGGCCAGGTGTGTGATATTCCCTCATTACCCCAATTACAATGTGCAGATAAAAGGCCCAGAGTTCATTTCAAGTGTGCTATTTGCATTTGGAATCTGTTGTTGTCAACTCTCAAGATGAGATCCAAAGAGCTGTCACTATCAGTGAAGCAAGCCATCATTAGGCTGAAGAAACAAAACAAACCCATCAGAGAGATAGAAAGAACATTAGGCGTGGCCAAAACAACTGTTTGGAACATTCTCAAAAAGAAGGAACGCACCGGTGAGCTCAGCAACAACAAAAGACCTGGGAGACCACGGAAAACAACTGTGGTGGATGACCGAATAATTCTTTCCCTTGTAAAGAAAACACCCTTCACAACAGTTGGCCAGATCAAGAACACTCTCCAGGAGGTAGGTGTATGTGTGTCAAAGTCAACAATCAAGAGAAGACTTCACCAGAGTGAATACAGAGGGTTCACCACAAGATGTAAACCATTGGTGAGCCTCAAACAAAGGAAGGGCAGATTAGAGTTTGCCAAACAACACCTAACAAAGCCTTCACAGTTCTGGAACAAGATCCTATGGACAGATGAGACCAATATCAACTTGTACCAGAGTGATGGGAAGAGAAGGGTGTGGAGAAGGAAAGGAACTGCTCATGATCCTAAGCATACCACCTCATCAGTGAAGCATGGTGGTGGTAGTGTCATGGCGTGGGCATGTATGGCTGCCAATGGAACTGGTTCTCTTGTATTTATTGATGATGTGACTGCTGACAAAAGCAGCAGGATGAATTCTGAAGTGTTTCGGGCAATATTATCTGCTCACATTCCACCAAATGCTGCAGAACTCATTGGACGGCGCTTCACAGTGCAGATGGACAATGATCCAAAGCATACTGCAAAAGCAACCAAAGAGTTTTTGAAGGGACAGAAGTGGAATGTTATGCAATGGCCAAGTCAATCACCTGACCTGAATCCCATTGAGCAGCATTTCACTTGCTGAAGACAAAACTGAAGGGAAAATGCCCCAAGAACAAGCAGGAACTGAAGACAGTTGCAATAGAGGCCTGGCAGAGCATGACCAGGGATGAAACCCAGCGTCTGGTGATGTCTATGCGTTCCAGACTTCAGGCTGTGATTGACTGCAAAGGATTTGCAACCGAGTATTAAGAAGGGAAAGTTTGATTTATGATTATTATTCTGTCCCATTACCTTTGGTCCCTTAACAAGTGGGAGGCACATCTGCAAACTGCTGTAAATCCTACACTGTTCACCTGAGTTGGATGTACATACCCTCAAATTAAAGCTGACAGTCTGCAGTTAAAGCACATTGTGTTTGTTTCATTCCAACTCCATTGTGGTGGTGTATAGAGCCAAAGATGTTACAATTGTGTCCATGTCCCAATATTTCTGGATCTGACTGTATGACCACGTTGTTCTTGTATCACGTCATTGTATCTGTTTACATAGTTTTTGTGTTTGCACTAAGCGGTCTTTGGGTCTCAAATCCAACTGAGCTTAGGTACTACTCAGGTCTGTCCATTTACTCCCTGGCTTGGGAGATCAGATCTATAGCCTTTATTGCTTTCTGTGTCGAAGAAATCTGTCCAAAAGATCCAAAATACGCTATTTAGGGATGTGCGTTTCGGGTTTCGGAATTTCGGAATTTTCACGAAATTTCCCGATTCGTGTTTTCGGATGCGGCCGAATTTCCGAAAAATTTTAGATCCGAAAAGTTCAGATCCGAAATGTTTTCCGAACCGAAACGAAATATTTTCGGATTTTTCGAATGGGCTTGAAATGTGGCAAACGAGGAGAACAGATTTTCCGAAAAACGAAAATTTTCCGAAAAACGAAAATTTTCCGAAAAACGAAAATTTTGTAAAAACGAACATTTTCTGAAAAACGAAAATTTTTCGAAAAAACGAAAAGTCGATACAAAAAACGGGCAAAATGACACGAAAATACGAAAAAAGGTCGATATGCCTAAAAATGTGCAATTCCGAAAAACGAAAATTTCTCCGAAAAACGAAAATTTTTATAAAAACGAAAATTTTGTAAAAACGAAAATTTTCTGAAAAACGAAAATTTTTCAAAAAAACGAAAAGTCGATACAAAAACCGAGCACAGTGACACGAAAATACGAAAAATGGTCGAAATTCTGAAAAAAAAATGTACCCGAAAAACAGGTCGAACCGAATCGAATCGAAACCGAAATCGGTCGAAACGAGCCGAATCGAAAAGTTTAAAAATCCAAAAAATCGAACCGAATCGAACCGAAAAAAAAATCGGTGCACAAGCCTAACGCTATTCAAGGTAAGTGCCATAGCGCACCGTTACAGTGCCCAGCAGCACAGACCCCAGAATTATATGTACCCAGCAGCACAGCCACAGACCCCAGAATTATATGTACCCAGCAGAACAGACCCCAGAATTATATGTACCCAGCAGCACAGCCACAGACCCCAGAATTATATGTACCCAGCAGCACAGACCCAAGAATTATACGTACCCAGCAGCACAGCCACAGACCCTAGAATTATATGTACCCAGCAGGACAGACCCCAGAATTATATGTACCCAGCAGCACAGACCCCAGAATTATACATACCCAGCAGCACAGCAAAGACCCCAGAATTATATGTACCAGGCAGAAGGACCCTAGAATTATATGTACCCAGCAGCACAGCCACAGACCCCAGAAATATATGTACCAGGCAGACTGACCCCAGAATTATATGTGCCCAGCAGCACAGACCTCAGAATTATATGTACCCAGGCAGACAGACCCCAGAATTATACTTACCCAGGCAGTCGGGTGTGCTCCATCGGGTTCCTCAGTGCACCACACTCTGTCACTGGCTCTCTTCACTCTCTGGTGCTCCTGCGCACAATGGACGAGTAGTCAGTCATGTGACTGACACTCGTCTCATCTCTCGGAAACTGCCTGACTCTGTCTGAGTCAGAGGTTGAGGCCACACACCCCCCCAGCAGCAACACAATAGCATACACGTGCTCTGAGCTCTGCCCCCACCCCGCGACCACGCCCATGCCCCCATTACTGATGAGGACAGTCTCATGACTGTCCTGTGTCAATCAGTCCAAGGGAGGCCCTGCCTCCCATGGAGCGTTTTTAAAAAAAAATTGAATTGCTTGAGACCAATGGTGCCAATAGTTCCCATTGGCTCAAGCAATTCAATTGTGCTCAGCGCCTCTGAGGCACTGAAGAGCGTTGATTCAGGAAGTAGGCAGCGCGCCAGAAGCCGGAGGCACGCTGCAAACTTTAGTCTGAGTCACTCGGCCATCTTTGAGCTACGCAATTAGCGTAGCGTTCAGCTATGCAAATTACGTAGGCTAGGCTGGCTCAGTGCTGACGCTGTCTGTGTGGTGATTCACACACACAGCAGCCGGCGAACTGAAAGAAAAAAAAAGCGGAGGACAGAGAAGGACAACAAGGAAGCGTGGAGCAGGTGAGTATGTGTAATTTTTTTCAATGTAACATTTTATGTTACAGATTGACCGCACATTAATTTACTGGAATGGCAGGTCATCCGCAGTGAAAGGGTTAATCAGGCAAATCCCAGAGATTTTAATGTAATCGATGGAATATCTTTCTCAATATCTTTATTTTTTAAAAATACATTTCTTAGACTCATTTCTATTGATTAAAGATTTTCAGTTGTCTATTTTATTTTTTTATTTTTTCCATCCGGTGGAATTCCCAGTTCGACGCTTTTCGGCAACTTTCAATAACTGCTTCTGTGACTCTATTTTCGGCGCAACACGATGACCATGCGGTGAATAGTGACTGTGCCGTATTTTTGCCGAAATGGAATCGTGGCGAAATGGACCCAAATTGAGTAGAATTTTGGTGCTTTGTGAATAACCCTCTTAGGGAATAATTCCAGGGATTGTGCCGGGCTTTTTTCTTGTCATTTTTTTCTTTGCAATACTCGCAGTGTGAAAATTAGCCATTTGGTGCGTAATTAATTGCGGCTGGGTTCGTGCTGATTAGTGGAGGAGGAGGCTTATGTTGGGATAAATCTGATGTTGGCATCTGGCGTTTTCTTGTCATTTTCTTCCTTCCACACAGAGCTGTCTAATTAGAGCACATGTTCTATATGGATACAAATCGTGAGCTCCACACACAAGCATCCAATCAGGCGCTTACCTCAGTGCTATGAACCAAACCCACCTATACACAATGTGCAGAACCCATCTATACACAATGTGCAGAATCCACCTATACACAATGTGCAGAATCCACCTATACACAATGTGCAGAATCCACCTATACACAATGTGCAGAATCCACCTATACACAATGTGCAGAGCCCACCTATACACAATGTGCAGAACCCACCTATACACAATGTGCAGAACCCATCTATACACAATGTGCAGAATCCACCTATACACAATGTGCAGAGCCCACCTATACACAATGTGCAGAGCCCACCTATACACAATGTGCAGAATCCACCTATACACAATGTGCAGAATCCACCTATACACAATGTGCAGAACCCACCTATACACAATGTGAAGAATCCACCTAATATACACAATGTGCAGAATCCACCTATACACAATGTGAAGAATCCACCTAATATACACAATGTGAAGAATCCACCTAATATACACAATGTGAAGAATCCACCTAATATACACAATGTGAAGAATCCACCTAATATACACAATGTGCAGAATCCACCTATACACAATGTGAAGAATCCACCTATACACAATGTGAAGAATCCACCTAATATACACAATGTGAAGAATCCACCTATACACAATGTGCAGAATCCACCTATACACAATGTGCAGAATCCACCTATACACAATGTGAAGAATGCACCTAATATACACAATGTGAAGAATGCACCTAATATACACAATGTGCAGAATCCACCTATACACAATGTGAAGAATGCACCTAATATACACAATGTGCAGAATCCACCTGTAAACAATGTACAGAATCCACCTATAAACCATGTACAGAATCCACCTATACACTATGTGCAGAACCCACCTATAAACAATGCGCACCACATGCACTAACATCCAAAATAAATAACTTTATTAAATAATAAAGATTAAAAAGTCTCATTATTAGATCAAACTGTCAAATCAATTAAGATTTATTAATATCATTACAGTGTGATCACACAATACCAGGTCACTGAGCTCATTACAATGTGATCACATAAAGCCATGTCACAGTGCACTGAGCGCATTACAGTGTGATCACCCTATGCCAGGTCACTGTGCGCTGAGCTCATTACAGTGTGATCACACAATGCCAGGTCAATGTGCGCTGAGCTCATTACAGTGTGATCACACAATGCCAGGTCACTGTGCGCTGAGCTCATTACAGTGTGATCACATAATGCCAGGTCACCGTGCGCTGAGCTCATTACAGTGTGATCACAGAATGCCAGGTCACAGTGCACTGAGCTCATTACAGTGTGATCACACAATGCCAGGTCACAGTGCACTGAGCTTATTACAGTGTGATCATGTTGCACACATGCTGAAAGTATGGTCAATAATTCCAATGTGTGAAGGGAGTGGGCTGGGTGAAACCAGAAGTGCTTTTATTTAAACGTTTTCTGCAACATATACAAAACATGACTTCAGCTCTGGTAGGATGTGTACTTTGCTTTTTGCTTCTACATTAATACACATTTAGATATATACAGTAACATTCACCTATGCAGGACTAACATTCTTATAGAAAATAATAAACAAACATGTACAGATATATAATTACTCAATCTGCATTATAGTAGGCTAATGGTGCAATATAATATACAGTGGCAAGAAAAAGTATGTGAACCCTTTGGGATTACGTGGAGTTTTGCATGAATTGGTCATAAAATGTGCTCTGATCTTCATCTAAGTCACAACAATTTGAAAAACACAGTCTGCTTAAAATAATACAACACAAACATTATATGTTTTCATGTTTTTATTGAACAGAACATGTAAACATTCACAGTGCAGGGTGGAAAAAGTATGTGAACCTTTGGGCTTAATAACTGGTTGACCCTCCTTTGGCAGCAATAACCTCAACCAAACATTTCCTATAGTTGCAGATCAGACCTGCACAACGATCTGGAGTAATTTTGGACCACTCCTCTTCACATAACTGTTTCAGTGTAGCAATATTCTTGGGATGTCTGGTGTGAATCTCTCTCTTAAGGTCATGCCACAGCATTTCAATCGGGTTGAGGTCAGGACTCTGACTGGGCCACTCCAGAAGGCGTATTTTGTTTTGTTGAAGCCATTCTTTTGTTGAATTACTTGTATGCTTTGGGTCATTGTCCTGTTGCATCACCTATCCTCTGCGGAGCTTCAGTTGGTGGACAGATGGTCTTATGTTTTCCTGAAAAATGTCTTGATAAACTCTGGAATTCATTTTTCTATCAACGACCACAATCCGTCCAGGCCCTGAGGCAGCAAAGCAGCCCCAAACCATGATGCTCTCTCCCCGATGTTTTACAGTGGGGATGAGGTTTTGATGTTGGTGTGCTGTGCCTTTTTTTTCTCAACACATAGTGTTGTGTGTTTTTTCCAAACAACTCAATTTTGGTTTCATCTGTACACAGAATATTTTGCCATTGGTGCTGTGGAACATCCAGGCGCTCTTTTGCAAACTTCAAACGTGCTGCAATATTCTTTTTGGACAGCAATGGCTTCCTCCGTGGTGTCCTCCCATGTACTCCATTCTTGTTTAATGTTTTCCTTATTGTAGATGTGTCAACAAAAATGTTAGCATGTGCCAGAGTTTTCTGTAAGTCTTTAGCTGACACTTTAGGATTCTTCTTTACCTCATTAAGCATTCTGCGCTGTGCTCTTGCAGTCCTCTTTACAGGACGACCACACCTGGGGGGAGTAGCAACAGTGCTGAACTTTCTCCATTTGTAGACAGTCTGTCTTACCGTGGACACATGAACATCAAGGCTTTTGGAGATACTTTTGTAACCCTTTCCAGCTTCATGCAAGTCAACAATTCTTGATCGTAGGTCTTCTGAGAGCTATTTTCTGCGAGGCATGGTTCACATCAGGCAGTGCTTCTTGAAATCAGTAAACCCAAAACTCGTGTGTGTTTTTAAAGGGCAGGACAGCTTTCAGCAACACATCCAATAATATCACACTGATTGGACTCAAGGTTGGCTCACTCCTGGCTCCAATTAGCTCTTGGAGAAGTCATTAGGCTAGGGGTTCACATACTTTTTCCACCCTGCACTGTGAATGTTTACATGTTCTGTTCAATAAAAACATGAAAACATATCATGTTTGTGTTGTATTATTTTAAGCAGACTGTGTTTTTCAAATTGTTGTGACTTAGATGAAGATCAGAGCACATTTTATGACCAATTCATACAAAACTCCACGTAATCCCAAAGGGTTCACATACTTTTTCTTGCCACTGTAATGTAATCTAGTCACATGAGATCCTATAGTCATCACATTTCCTGTATGCTGATGCTGTATAACACTTCAGCACAACATACTGACATCTGTATACTGTCTTATCTAATTATTCAGCAGCCTCAACAGCACTTTCTAATCTACAGGGATGTGAATTGAATCACTTTTGCCCTGTTTATAACACTGGCTATACTCCCTCTTACCTGCAACACATACAAAACATTACTTCAGCTCTGGTAGGATGTGTACTTTGCTTAAATGCTTCCTACCAACAACGAAAATCATGCTTTTTGGTTCCGTGTGCTCAGGGAAGCATTTTAGATGAACAGGTGCTCATCCTTCAGGCTTTTTACTCTGCTGCCATCTACTGGTGGTTTAATAGAAATGCCATTAGTTTACTTTATCTGATTTTCACATACCTCACATTACAATCACACAATGCAAGGTCAGTGTGCACTGAGTTTATTACAGTGTGATCACACAATACCAGGTCACTGTGCACTGAACTCATTACAGTGGGATCACACAATGCCAGGTCACAACGTACTGAGGTCATTACAGTGTGATCACACAATGCTAGGTCACAACGTACTGAGGTCATTACAGTGTGATCACACAATGCTAGGTCACAGTGTGCCGAGCTCATTATGGACAGTGCATGAAAAACGCTGTCCTGCAGCATGTAGACTCTATATGCTACAGTCAAGGAATCTGTGGAATCAAAGTAACTGATTTCCTTCCTGCTGCATATGAATTATACATGGTGCAGGACAGCATCTTCCTGTGCTCTCCCACAGTAATCTGCATCCAGGAAAAAAATGGCCGACCTGGCATCCCTATCACCAGACGAGCTCCAGAGTACGAATAAGGTTGGGATTCACAATTCCAGCCCCGATGCAAGAATCTGTCAGTATATCCTTCTGTCGTCGTTTGTGATATATATATATTTTATATTTTTAGCATGGGTCTAACATCCCGCGTGGAGTAACCACAGACCAGAGTAATCCTCCATTTATATTCCGATTTCTTCTAGACAAACCTCTGATTATATTGTTTTGTTGCCGTCTATCCACCTCCTCTCCCCCCTGCGCAAGGTTCCTGGTGCGACAGGATGCGAGGAAAGCTGCACCTCGCTGTGCCGGAGCGTCAGCGGGTATTGATCAGACCATTACTGCATCAAAGAGAATATTAGATCCAGTAACTCGACTTACAGCTTTTCAAGAGGAAAGAAAATACCAATTATATTATAGAGTAAAAAGAAGGGGTAAAAAAATGTTAAAAAAAAAACCTTGTCCCGGCGTCTCGGCTGCAATCTCGCTGGAGATTAAAGCCAGAGATTGTTTGTTTGCTGCTGAGCGGCGTAAAATGCTGCTGAGACTGTTTAGTGGCTTAGATGTATCTCTCAGAGATGACAGCATCATGAAAGCCGAAACGGGGGCTGGAAAACTCTCCGCTCGCATAAAAGATGTAAGGGGTAATCAGAGAGCTCCGAATTGGCTACGAAATTGCACCAAACGGTAATTTTCTCTGTACGGTGCAATTTCGTGGCCATTCGGCTATTCAAACCTGCCAATTCACCAAATTTTGGTGAATTGCCAGCGAAATACGGTGCCTGTTCGACGGCAGTGAAATCCCCCATAGAGAAATAATGGTTCATCTATTCACAGACACCGAACAGCAGAGAAATGTCAGTGAAATGCCCTGATGTTCGGTGGTTTCATTCGGCAAAAATATTCCCTTTTCTCTTTAAATATTTATAAAATAAAAAAAATATTTAGTTATGATAACTTAGGCCATTCCATTGATACCATACATGACCCTCTAGATGCCACAGATCAGGAGATACAAGGATCCAAAGGATCCCCCTAGCTCCACTTGGCAGCTAGGGGGTTTCATGGCTGACTGATGTCATCACACATCTGTGGGGGGGGGGTGACCCAGAGGCTTGGCTGACATCCAAGATGTCAGTCGCTTCTAGGTTTCGAATCGTGATCCTGCACCTAAGGGGTTAAAGAGAGGCACCGCTGAAAAGGGCAGACTCTGCCCTTTCAGCGGTACCTTTTTTTTCTAACCCTAGCCGTTCGAGAGGGAGAGGCGTTCAAAGGACCTACCCTTTCAGGTTCCTCCTGCAGGCGCAGGGGGATGCCTGTAAGTGACGTCATTGCGACGCCTGGGGCCCATAAAACTATCAGCTGACTTCAAGATGCGGGGCCCCAGCCAGAGAGGTAAGTATTGGGAGGGAGGGGGGTTAAAGGACCATGATGTACATCGTACGTCCTTAAAGGGAATTTTCCCCAGGACATACTATGTACATCGGTGGTCCTTAAGGGGTTAAATGATTGATTCTATTTGGGTTTTATTTAGTGATCCGAAATTCAAATCAATATCAAATATCGATTTGATCCCAACTTACATAAATACACGTCACTCAGTACTAAAGCAAATGACATTATGAAAAGAATCACAAAGGGCCCTGTCCCTGGAAATTGGTCTGTGGTGCCGAATCTGTTGTCAGCACCAAAGGGTGAATATTTAACCCTATCTTGCCTTTTATCAGCAGGATTTGATTCATTGGAGCTTAATTTAGTGATCCAAATTTCAAATTGGGATCGATTTGATATTTGATATCAAACAAAATAACGAAACGAATCAAAACGTAACGAAATTCCGAAAAGGAAAATTATTTTGAAACAAAACTGAAGGGGTTATTCAGAGAGGTCCGAAATGTCATCAGAATGTAACCGAACGCTGAAATTCAGTGTACGGTGACATTTCGGGGCCATTCAGCTATTCAGAGAGCAAGCAGTTTGCCAAATTTTGGCAAACTGCCTGCAAGTGCTGCCGGCTGAGTGGAGTAGAGGTAACATCACTGTTCTGTAACCGTGCAGACTGTGGAGACACAGGTTCAATCCCGGCAAGAGCACCTCTCCAGTAAGTGTCCTTGGGCAAAACACCTAACGGCTAGGGATGCACCGAAACAAAAATTTCCGTCTGAAACTGAAAATTCAGGATCGTTTCGGCCGAAAATCAATACCGAAAATCAGCCATGAGAACCTGGGCCTGGAGGCCGGGGACTTGCCTGATCCCGAAGGCCAGCCGAGCACACTGCTCGGCTGGCCTCCAGGCTCAGGCAAGCCCCGGGCGGTTACCACTGGAGCTCAGGACCGAAGTAGGAGCATGTAGGGGACTATGTGTAGGCACCATACTCACCAGCTCGGCCAGGCTCAGTCAAGCCCCCGGCTCGGCCGGGAAATGGAAATTTTCGGCCGAAACCGAAAACACCATTTTCGGTGGCCGAAATTTCGTTGCATCCCTACTAACTGCACATACTCGCCACCCAGGACATACTTGAAAACGCGAGAACTCTCAATGTATCCTTCCTGGAAAAATCCTTTCTCCAAAAAAAGTACGGTGCCTGTTCGGCAGCAGTGAAATCCCCCATAGAGAAGCAATGGTTAATCTATTCAGACACCGAACAGCAGAGAAATGTCAGTGAAATTCCCTGCTGTTCGGTGGTTTCATTCGGCAGGTTTATTCAGGAGAATCCCATAGGTTTCAATGTTAAAAATATTCCCATTTTAACTCAATATATAATAAACCATTTATTATTTTAATCTGCAGCAAAAAGTCTCTTTATTTATTGGGTTTTTTTAGGCATTTTTCAGGATACCTTCGGCAAAATATTTTTTCTTTTTTTTTCTGTAACAGACCTTTTTATTATCATTCATTGGATCTTATATGTAAATTCCAGACATTTTCGTTCAGTAGTTTTTTGCAAAAGGCGTTTAAATTTTGACACTTTCAAGCGTACTGGGTCCCCCCCCCCCCCGTTCGTCAGCTTGTCGGCTTTTTCTGGTGGCTGGTCTGCGCTGCGATTGGTGGCTCGTCGGCTGTTTCTGGCGTGGTTTTTGCGGTGAGAGTTCAGCGGGTTTTGGGTTTGCGGCGGGCTTTCCCTGCACTACGGGGACCCTGCGGTGAATGCTGAATACACCGCAGGGTGGGGAACTTTGATTCCCCGAAGTGCAGGAAACCGCAGGGAACGAGAAAGCACCGAAATGTTGTGCTCTCTGAATAACCCCTGGACATTTCAGCCGTGCACACTTCTAATTGAGATCAGTTGACAGAGGGATAGAGGAAAATCAGGAAACTCTGTTGCAAAATGCTGGTAGATGAGGAAAATAATTCTTCTAACATTCAAAATATACCAAATCATCAGAATGTTCCATTTTTGGTCCGTTTTATGAGTTTCTAATCCAGCGTTCTGCACCTTGAATGTAGAAATAAAAATAAAACCCATACGTAGAAAGCGCCTCATCGCCGCCCTGTAATTAGATCCTGATAAGGCGAAACGTAACCCTTAGGTCAGCGCTGTCAAACGTCTGCACCCAGATGTTTCTGAACTACATCTCCCATAATTCCTTGGCCATCCACTGTATTGAAAGAAGTCTGGGAAATGTAGGCATCAACATCTGGGGGGGGTGGTGTGAGTCTGACAGCCCTGTGTTACATTGTAGTTATAATATATATATTATGGTAAGAATCTCCTAATAACCGGCATTAGCGGCGTCTAATGAAGTCATTCCGCCACCGGGTAATAAAACCGCCTGAGCGTAGTATTTACACAGTGAAATAGCCCTGGAAGCCATGTTTATAGCCTCAGCTAAATCTCCCTGAAAGGCGTCCTCCTGTTACCGCTAGGAGACGCATAAATCATCCTTTCCCGGCCTGCGCGTCCATCGCTGCTCCCCTGGCCAGGCCCGCCGCCTCACAATCCTCATTTCAGCTCCGGATCGCACGGCGCGTCTAATTCGGGGAATTATATATGCCCGTTTTGTCTTTTTTTTTAATGGCCGCCTCATGCTTCTTAAAGCAGGTGAGCGGTGCATCTCCCGCCGTGCTGCGCGTCGGCTCGCTGGAGAGGATGGGATTTATCTCGCTATAGCGCGTGTAACGCATTAATAATAAATATCTTAGGCCGGTCATATATTATTTATTCTTACACTGTGTTAATGAAAACTAATCTTGGTTTTTGACCTTTCCCAGCGGCGAACAAGGAATCGCGGCGCAGGGGTGCGCGCACGGCGCAGGGATGTGTGCGCGCCGCTGGCGATGGAAGTCCTAAGCGGCTCTTCATATCTGCAGCGCTACTCTCACAGCTCGACCTTTTTGGCCTAAAGGTTACATTTCTCCACCAATCGGCTGCTTACTAACCCCCCACCCCCGATGCTATTTTTTCCCCCTCAAACCTGCCATACGAGTTTGTATCCTGTCAGGGTCAGTGATTAAAACGGCGCTGGGGGCGGAAAATGAACTTTATACCAACTGCAATAACTAGAAACAACATTACACGAGAAATCATGAGGAAACATTACAGTATGTACGACTGGTATGTCAGCAGAGGGAGGTGCAGTAAGTGCAGTAGTTATACAGTGTATATTTATATAGCAGTAACAGGTGTACTCAGCGCTTTACAGGTTACATTACAGTAGAGGGAGGTGCAGTAAGTGCAGTAGTTATACAGTGTGTGTATATTTATATAGCAGTAACAGGTGTACTCGGCGCTTTACAGGTTACATTACAGTAGAGGGAGGTGCAGTAAGTGCAGTAGTTATACAGTGTGTGTATATTTATATAGCAGTAACAGGTGTACTCAGCGCTTTACAGGTTACATTACAGCAGAGGGAGGTGCAGTAAGTGCAGTAGTTACACAGTGTGTGTATATTTATTTAGCAGTAACAGGTGTACTCAGCGCTTTACAGGTTACATTACAGTAGAGGGAGGTGCAGTAAGTGCAGTAGTTATACAGTGTATATTTATATAGCAGTAACAGGTGTACTCGGCGCTTTACAGGTTACATTACAGCAGAGGGAGGTGCAGTAAGTGCAGTAGTTATACAGTGTGTGTATATTTATATAGCAGTAACCGGTGTACTCAGCGCTTTACAGGTTACATTACAGTAGAGGGAGGTGCAGTAAGTGCAGTAGTTATACAGTGTGTGTATATTTATATAGCAGTAACAGGTGTACTCGGCGCTTTAACAGGTTACATTACAGCAGAGGGAGGTGCAGTAAGTGCAGTAGTTACACAGTGTGTGTATATTTATTTAGCAGTAACAGGTGTACTCAGCGCTTTACAGGTTACATTACAGTAGAGGGAGGTGCAGTAAGTGCAGTAGTTATACAGTGTATATTTATATAGCAGTAACAGGTGTACTCGGCGCTTTACAGGTTACATTACAGTAGAGGGAGGTGCAGTAAGTGCAGTAGTTACACAGTGTATATTTATATAGCAGTAACAGGTGTACTCAGCGCTTTACAGGTTACTTTACAGTAGAGGGAGGTGCAGTAAGTGCAGTAGTTATACAGTGTGTGTATATTTATATAGCAGTAACAGGTGTACTCGGCGCTTTACAGGTTACATTACAGCAGAGGGAGGTGCAGTAAGTGCAGTAGTTATACAGTGTATGTATATTTATATAGCAGTAACAGGTGTACTCAGCGCTTTACAGGTTACATTACAGTAGAGGGAGGTGCAGTAAGTGCAGTAGTTATACAGTGTGTGTATATTTATATAGCAGTAACAGGTGTACTCGGCGCTTTACAGGTTACATTACAGCAGAGGGAGGTGCAGTAAGTGCAGTAGTTATACAGTGTATGTATATTTATATAGCAGTAACAGGTGTACACAGCGCTTTACAGGTTACTTTACAGTAGAGGGAGGTGCAGTAAGTGCAGTAGTTATACAGTGTGTGTATATTTATATAGCAGTAACAGGTGTACTCAGCGCTTTACAGGTTACGTTACAGTAGAGGGAGGTGCAGTAAGTGCAGTAGTTATACAGTGTGTGTATATTTATATAGCAGTAACCGGTGTACTCAGTGCTTTACAGGTTACATTACAGTAGAGGGAGGTGCAGTAAGTGCAGTAGTTATACAGTGTATATTTATATAACAGTAATAGGTGTACTCAGCGCTTTACAGGTTACATTACAGTAGAGGGAGGTGCAGTATTATTATTATTATTATTCTTTATTTATAAAGCGCCAGCATATTCCGCAGCGCTGTACAATAAGCACAGTATAGACAGGGTTACAATACATTGAACAACATTTGACAAACAGTACAGGAGGAGATGAGGGCCCTATTCCCGTAGGAACTCACAATCTAGGAGGGTTGGGGTTGGAAACAGGAGGAGAGGACTGTAAGGTGAGAGTGATTGATGGTTGCGTCAGTGAGTTGGGTGGTAGGCTTCCCTAAATAGGAATGTTTTAAGGGAGCGTTTGAAGGAAGAGAAGTTAGGGGAAAGTCTGACAGTACGAGGGAGAGCGTTCCAGAGAGTGGGGGCTGCGTGTGAGAAGTCCTGCAGTCTATCATGGGAAGAGGTGATGCGGGGAGAAGCTAGGCGCAGGTCACTGTTTGACCTTAGGGAGCGGGCTGGGGTGTATTTGGTGATTAGTGAGGACAGGTAGTGGGGCGCTGAGTTAGTGAGGGTTTTGTAGGTAAGGATAGGATTTTGAACTTAATTCTGCAGTGGATGGGGAGCCAGTGAAGGGACTCGCAGAGGGGAGCGGCAGAGACAGAGCGGCGGGTGAGGTGAATTAGCCTGGCGGAGGCGTTCAGGATGGATTGTAGGGGGGAGAGGCAGGACAGAGGGAGGCCAGATAAGAGATTATTGCAATAGTCGAGTCGGGAGATGCTTTAAGTAAGTGCAGTAGTTATACAGTGTATGTATATTTATATAGCAGTAACAGGTGTACTCAGCGCTTTACAGGTTACTTTACAGTAGAGGGAGGTGCAGTAAGTGCAGTAGTTATACAGTGTGTGTATATTTATATAGCAGTAACAGGTGTACTCAGCGCTTTACAGGTTACTTTACAGTAGAGGGAGGTGCAGTAAGTGCAGTAGTTATACAGTGTGTATATTTTATAGCAGTAACAGGTGTACTCAGCGCTTTACAGGTTACTTTACAGTAGAGGGAGGTGCAGTAAGTGCAGTAGTTATACAGTGTGTATATTTATATAGCAGTAACAGGTGTACTCAGCGCTTTACAGGTTACTTTACAGTAGAGGGAGGTGCAGTAAGTGCAGTAGTTATACAGTGTGTATATTTATATAGCAGTAACAGGTGTACTCAGTGCTTTACAGGTTACGTTACAGTAGAGGGAGGTGCAGTAAGTGCAGTAGTTATACAGTGTGTGTATATTTATATAGCAGTAACAGGTGTACTCAGCGCTTTACAGGTTACTTTACAGTAGAGGGAGGTGCAGTAAGTGCAGTAGTTATACAGTGTGTGTATATTTATATAGCAGTAACAGGTGTACTCAGCGCTTTACAGGTTACATTACAGTAGAGGGAGGTGCAGTAAGTGCAGTAGTTATACAGTGTGTGTATATTTATTTAGCAGTAACAGGTGTACTCAGCGCTTTACAGGTTACTTTACAGTAGAGGGAGGTGCAGTAAGTGCAGTAGTTATACAGTGTGTATATTTATATAGCAGTAACAGGTGTACTCAGTGCTTTACAGGTTACGTTACAGTAGAGGGAGGTGCAGTAAGTGCAGTAGTTATACAATGTATGTATTTTTATATAGCAGTAACAGGTGTACTCAGCGCTTTACAGGTTACATTACAGTAGAGGGAGGTGCAGTAAGTGCAGTAGTTATACAGTGTGTGTATATTTATATAGCAGTAACAGGTGTACTCAGCGCTTTACAGGTTACATTACAGTAGAGGGAGGTGCAGTAAGTGCAGTAGTTATACAGTGTGTGTATATTTATATAGCAGTAACAGGTGTACTCAGCGCTTTACAGGTTACATTACAGTAGAGGGAGGTGCAGTAAGTGCAGTAGTTACACAGTGTGTGTATATTTATATAGCAGTAACCGGTGTACTCAGCGCTTTACAGGTTACATTACAGTAGAGGGAGGTGCAGTAAGTGCAGTAGTTATACAGTGTGTGTATATTTATATAGCAGTAACAGGTGTACTCAGCGCTTTACAGGTTACTTTACAGTAGAGGGAGGTGCAGTAAGTGCAGTAGTTATACAGTGTGTGTATATTTAGGCTAGGGTCAGACTAACGCATTTTTCACGTTGTCCGTGAAAAAGTGCGTTCGAACGAATGGACGCATTTTTTCACGGAATACGCGATAGCGGTCATACGATGCGCAGTTTCATCCGTGATTTTGTACGGATCATCAATAAAACCCTTTTTGTGTCTGGACGTTATGTTAGCCGGACATTAGCAGCGTCTGACATCTCCTAATCACGCACACACGCCGCTAGCGGACGCAGCGCACTCTGTACGTCAGTACTAGTGGTTTCACGTTCTCGAAAAAATGCGTTTGTTTGCCGCTTGCGTTGCGCGGCCGCACTTTTGTGCGACCGTACTTCGTATATTGGCCGTCATTGCCCGGCATCTGCTGCTACTACGGCCGTGATTATGTGCGGCTGCACGCGCGTTCGCACTGCCTCAGTCTGACCCTAGCCTTATATAGCAGTAACCGGTGTACTCAGCGCTTTACAGGTTACATTACAGTAGAGGGAGGTGCAGTAAGTGCAGTAGTTATACAGTGTATGTATATTTATATAGCAGTAACAGGTGTACTCAGCGCTTTACAGGTTACATTACAGCAGAGGGAGGTGCAGTAAGTGCAGTAGTTATACAGTGTGTGTATATTTATATAGCAGTAACAGGTGTGCTCAGCGCTTTACAGGTTACATTACAGTAGAGGGAGGTGCAGTAAGTGCAGTAGTTATACAGTGTATGTATATTTATATAGCAGTAACAGGTGTACTCAGCGCTTTACAGGTTACTTTACAGTAGAGGGAGGTGCAGTAAGTGCAGTAGTTATACAGTGTGTATATTTATATAGCAGTAACAGGTGTACTCAGCGCTTTACAGGTTACTTTACAGTAGAGGGAGGTGCAGTAAGTGCAGTAGTTATACAGTGTGTATATTTATATAGCAGTAACAGGTGTACTCAGTGCTTTACAGGTTACGTTACAGTAGAGGGAGGTGCAGTAAGTGCAGTAGTTATACAGTGTGTGTATATTTATATAGCAGTAACAGGTGTACTCAGCGCTTTACAGGTTACTTTACAGTAGAGGGAGGTGCAGTAAGTGCAGTAGTTATACAGTGTGTGTATTTATATAGCAGTAACAGGTGTACTCAGCGCTTTACAGGTTACATTACAGTAGAGGGAGGTGCAGTAAGTGCAGTTTAGTTACAGTGTGTGTATATTTATTTAGCAGTAACAGGTGTACTCAGCGCTTTACAGGTTACTTTACAGTAGAGGGAGGTGCAGTAAGTGCAGTAGTATATCAGTGTGTATATTTATATAGCAGTAACAGGTGTACTCAGTGCTTTACAGGTTACGTTACAGTAGAGGGAGGTGCAGTACAGTGCAGTAGTTATACAATGTATGTATTTTTATATAGCAGTAACAGGTGTACTCAGCGCTTTACAGGTTACATTACAGTAGAGGGAGGTGCAGTAAGTGCAGTTAGTTATACAGTGTGGTGTATATTTATATAGCAGTAACGGTTACTCAGCGCTTTACAGGTTACATTACAGTAGAGGAGGTGCAGTAAGTGCAGTAGTTATACAGTGTGTGTAATATTTATATAGCAGTAACAGGTGTACTCAGCGCTTTACAGGTTACATTACAGTAGAGGGAGGTGCAGTAAGTGCAGTAGTTACACAGTGTGTGTATATTTATATAGCAGTAACCGTGTACTCAGCCTTTACAGGTTAACATTACAGTAGAGGGAGGTGCAGTAAGTGCAGTAGTTATACAGTGTGTGTAATATTTATATAGCAGTAACAGGTGTACTCAGCGCTTTACAGGTTACTTTACAGTAGAGGAGGTGCAGTAAGTGCAGTAGTTATACAGTGTGTGTATATTTAGGCTAGGGTCAGACTAACGCATTTTTCACACGTTTGTCCGTGAAAAGTGCGTTCGATCTCACGAATGGACGCATTTTTTCACGGAATACGCCGCGATAGCGGTCATACGATGCGCAGTTTCATCCGTGATTTGTAGGGAACGGATCATCAATAAAACACTTTTTGCGTCTGGACTTATGTTAGCGGACATGTAGCAGCGTCTGACATCTCCCTAATCACGCACACACGCCGCTAGCAGGACGCAGAGCACAGCGCACTCTGTACGTCAGTATATTCTAGTGGTTTCACGTTCTCGAAAAAAATGTCTTTGTTTGCCGCTTGCGTTGCGCGGCCGCACTTTTGTGCGACCGTACTTCGTAATATGGCCGTCATTTGCCCGCATCTGCTGCTACTACGGCCGTGATTATGTGCGGCTGCACGGCGCGTTCTTGCACTGCCTCAGTCTGACCCTAGCCTTATATAAGCAGTACCGGTGTACTCAGCGCTTTACAGGTTACATTACAGCAGAGGGAGGTGCAGTAAGTGCAGTAGTTATACAGTGTATGTATATTTATATAGCAGTAACAGGTGTACTCAGCGCTTTACAGGTCACATTATAGCAGAGGGAGGTGCAGTAAGTGCAGTAGTTATGCAGTGTATGTATATTTATATAGCAGTAACAGGTGTACTCAGCACTTTACAGGTTACATTACAGCAGAGAGGTGCAGTAAGTGCCAGTAGTTATACAGTGTGTATTATTTAATAGCAGTACAGGTGTACTCAGTGCTTTACAGGTTACGTTACAGTAGAGGGAGTGCAGTAGTTATACAATGTATGATTTATATAGCAGTACAAGTGTACTCAGCCCTTTACAGGTTACATTACAGTAGAGGGAGTGCAGTACGTGCAGTAGTTATACAGTGTATGTATATTATAATAGCAGTAACAGGTGTACTCAGCGCTTTACAGGTTACATTACAGCAGAGGGAGTGCAGTACGTGCAGTAGTTATACAGTGTATATTTAATAGCAGTAACAGTGTACAGCACTTTACAGTTACCTAACAGTAGAGGGAGGTGCAGTAAGTCAGTAGTTATACAGTGTATATTTATATAGCAGTAACAGGTGTACTCAGCACTTTACAGGTTACATTACAGCAGAGGGAGGTGCAGTAAGTGCAGTAGTTATACAGTGTATATTTATATAGCAGTAACAGTGTACTCAGCACTTTACAGGTTACATTACAGCAGAGGGAGGTGCAGTACGTGCAGTAGTTATACAGTGTGTGGTTTTATATAGCAGTAACAGGTGTACTCAGCGCTTTACAGGTTACATTACAGCAGAGGAGGTGCAGTACGTGCAGTAGTACAGTGTGTGTTATTTATATAGCAGTAACAGGTGTACTCAGCGCTTTACAGGTTACATTACAGCAGAGGGAGGTGCAGTAAGGCAGTAGTTATACAGTGTGTGTATATTTATAATAGTAAAAGTGTACTCAGCGCTTTACAGGTACATTACAGTAGAGGGAGTGCAGTAAGTGCAAGTAGTTATACAGTGTGTGTATATTTATAGCAGTAACAGGTGTACTCAGCGCTTTACAGGTTACATTACAGCAGAGGAGGTGCAGTAAGTGCAGTAGTATATCATGTGTGTATATTTATATAGCAGTAAAGGTGTACTCAGCGCTTTACAGGTACATTACAGCAGAGGGAGGTGCAGAAAGTGCAGTAGTTACACAGTGTGTATGTTATAGCAGTAACAGGTGTACCCACGCTTTACAGGTTACATTACAGTAGAGGAGGTGCAGTAAGTGCAGTAGTTATACAGTGTATGTTATTTATATTAGCAGTAACAGGTGTACTCAGCGCTTTACAGGTTACATTGAGCAGAGGAGGTGCAGTAAGTGCAGTAGTTATGTGTGTATTTATATAGCAGTACAGGGTGTACTCAGCGCTTTAACGGTTACATTACAGCAGAGGGAGGTGCAGTAAGTGCAGTAGTTACACGTGTGTGTATATTTATATAGCAGTAACAGGTGTACTCAGCGCTTTACAGGTTACATCAGTAGAGGGAGGTGCAGTAAGTGGCAGTAGTTATACAGTGTATGTTTTTATATGCAGTAACAGGTGTACCAGCGCTTTACAGGTTACATCAGTAGAGGGAGGTGCAGTAAGGCATAGTTACAGTGTGTGTATATTTAATATGCAGTAACAGGTGTACTCAGCGCTTTACAGGTTACATTAAGTAGAGGGAGGTGCAGTAAGTGCAGTAGTTAACAGTGTAATTTTATATAGCATAACAGGTGTACTCAGCGCTTTACAGTTACATTACAGTAGAGGAGGGCAGTAGTGCAGTAGTTACAGTGTGGTGTATATTATTATAGCAGTAACAGGTGTACTCAGCGCTTACAGGTTACATTACAGTAGAGGGAGGAAAGTGCAGTAGTTATACAGTGTATTTTATAAGCAGTAAGGTGTACTCAGCGCTTTACAGGTTACATTACAGTAAGAGGGAGGTGCAGTAAGTGCAGTAGTTATGCAGTAAATATATTTATATAGCAGTAACAGGTGTACTCGCGCTTACAGGTTACATTACAGTAGAGGGAGGTGCAGTAAGTGCAGTAGTTACACATAGTGTGTGTATATTTATATGCAGTAACCGGTACTCAGCGCTTACAGTTAATTACAGTAGAGGAGGTGCAGTAAGTGCAGTAGTTACACAGTGTGTGGTATATTTTATATAGCAGTAACAGGTGTACAGCGTTACAGTAGCATTAGCAGAAGGAGGTGCAGAAGTGCAGTAGTTACACAGTGTGGTGTAATATATATGCAGTACAAGGTACTCAGCGCTTAACAGGTTACTACAGTAGAGGGAGGTGCAGTAAGTGTCAGTAGTTATACATGTGTGTGTATATTATATAGCAGTAACAGGTGTACTCAGCGCTTTACAGGTTACATTACAGTAGGGAGGTGCAGTAAGTGCAGTAGTTATACAGTGTATTTTATATATACAGTAATAGTTGTACTCAGCGCTTTACAGGTTACATTACAGTAGAGGGAGGTGCAGTAAGTGCAGTATTATAGTGTATGTATATTTATATAGCAGTACAGGTGTACTCAGCCTTTACAGGTTACATTACAGCAGAGGAGGTGCAGTAAGTGCAGTAGTTATACAGTGTGTATATTTATATAGCATAACAGGTGTACTCAGTGCTTTACAGGTTACGTACAGTAGAGGAGGTGCAGTAGTTATACAATGTATGTATTTATATATAGCAGTAACAGTGTACTCAGCCCTTTACAGGTTACATTACAGAGTAGAGAGGTGCAGTAGTGCAGTAGTTATACAGTGTATGTATATTTATATAGCAGTAACAGGTGTACTCAGCGCTTTACAGGTTACATTACAGCAGAGGGTGTGCAGTACGTGCAGTAGTTATACAGTGTATATTTATATAGCAGTAACAGGTGTACTCAGCACTTTACAGGTTACCTTACAGTAGAGGGAGGTGCAGTAAGTGCAGTAGTTATACAGTGTATATTTATATAGCAGTAACAGGTGTACTCAGCACTTTACAGGTTACATTACAGCAGAGGGAGGTGCAGTAAGTGCAGTAGTTATACAGTGTATATTTATATAGCAGTAACAGGTGTACTCAGCACTTTACAGGTTACATTACAGCAGAGGGAGGTGCAGTAAGTGCAGTAGTTATACAGTGTGTGTGTATTTATATAGCAGTAACAGGTGTACTCAGCGCTTTACAGGTTACATTACAGCAGAGGGAGGTGCAGTACGTGCAGTAGTTACAGTGTGTGTATATTTATATAGCAGTAACAGGTGTACTCAGCGCTTTACAGGTTACATTACAGCAGAGGAGGGGGCAGTAAGTGCAGTAGTTATACAGTGTGTATATTTTATAGTAGTAACAGGTGTACTCAGCGCTTTACAGGTTACATTACAGTAGAGGGAGGTGCAGTAGTAAGTGCAGTAGTTATGCAGTGTATATTTATATAGCAGTAACAGGTGTACTCAGCGCTTTACAGGTTACATTACAGTAGAGGGAGGTGCAGTAAGTGCAGTAGTTATACAGTGTGTGTATATTTATATAGTAGTAACAGGTGTACTCAGCGCTTTACAGGTTACATTACAGTAGAGGGAGGTGCAGTACGTGCAGTAGTTATACAGTGTGTGTGTATTTATATAGCAGTAACAGGTGTACTCAGCACTTTACAGGTTACATTACAGTAGAGGGAGGTGCAGTAAGTGCAGTAGTTATACAGTGTGTGTATATTTATATAGCAGTAACAGGTGTACTCAGCGCTTTACAGGTTACATTACAGCAGAGGGAGGTGCAGTAAGTGCAGTAGTTACACAGTGTGTGTATATTTATATAGCAGTAACAGGTGTACTCAGCGCTTTACAGGTTACATTACAGTAGAGGGAGGTGCAGTAAGTGCAGTAGTTATACAGTGTGTGTATATTTATATAGCAGTAACAGGTGTACTCGCGCTTTACAGGTTACATTACAGTAGAGGGAGGTGCAGTAAGTGCAGTAGTTATACAGTGTATGTGTATTTATATAGCAGTAACAGGTGTACTCAGCGCTTTACAGGTTACATTACAGTAGAGGGAGGTGCAGTAAGTGCAGTAGTTATACAGTGTATGTATATTTATGTAGCAGTAACAGGTGTACTCAGCGCTTTACAGGTTACATTACAGTAGAGGGAGGTGCAGTAAGTGCAGTAGTTATACAGTGTGGTATATTTATATAGCAGTAACAGGTGTACTCAGCGCTTTACAGGTTACATTACAGTAGAGGGAGGTGCAGTAAGTGCAGTAGTTATACAGTGTGTGTATATTTATATAGCAGTAACAGGTGTACTCAGCGCTTTACAGGTTACATTACAGCAGAGGGAGGTGCAGTAAGTGCAGTAGTTATACAGTGTATGTATATTTATATAGCAGTAACAGGTGTACTCAGCGCTTTACAGGTTACATTACAGCAGAGGGAGGTGCAGTAAGTGCAGTAGTTATACAGTGTGTGTATATTTATATAGCAGTAACAGGTGTACTCAGCGCTTTACAGGTTACATGACAGTAGAGGGAGGTGCAGTAAGTGCAGTAGTTATACAGTGTATGTATATTTATATAGCAGTAACAGGTGTACTCAGCGCTTTACGGGTTACATTACAGCAGAGGGAGGTGCAGAGAGTTAAATATCCCCTATAGTGTGTATAGTGCTGTGCTTATTGCACAGCACTTATTTCCGGCGTCGGGTGTGCGCCGCTTATCTGCATGTTCTCATATTAAAAGATGTGTTTTTTCCTCTCTAGAGGCTCTGGTCGCCGATAATCTCCCTCCACTCACATGCTACAGTAATTCCACGCAGATATTTTATGTTATTTGCGTAACCTGCAGTAAGCACGACATGTTCCTATTACCCCCCCTGCCTGATAATGGCGGTCCTGCCAACGCGCGCCGCTGGAGTCGCTTGACACATTCAGTACATCGTGGGAATAACAGAATCAGCTCGCACAAGGTTATAATCTGGAAGGGATGGGGCTGATTCACTGAGCGGTTTTTATTTTTTTTCTGTTCATCTCATTTCCAAGCCGTCAATCAGCGCGTTTCATCCACTGAAGCCAAATAACGAGATATTAATGACGCTCCGGAGCGCGCAGTGACTCAGTACTATGACTAAGCGCAGGAAAATGACAAAGAACTGACTGATAACCCCGAATCAACATAGCAATTATTTTTATGAAATAAATTATCTCATTGCTCGGGGGGGGGGGGAGACTAAAACTCCTTATTTTATAGAATTATACCCAACATCTCCTTTGGTCAATGTGGGACACTTGCGTCGCTGTAGGCAGTAATGGTGGATGGACAGTGTAGAACTGTGCTCCTTGTGTTGACTGGGATCAACTTTCTTACAGGGTTATTCAAAGAGAATCGAAAAGTCACCGCAATTTCGGTGACTTTTCGTTCTCTTCAATTCGGTGCGATTCGGCGATCCCATTTCGGCGACCCTGCGGTGTATTCAACAAGCACCACAAGGCCGTCGTCGTGCAGGGAAAAGCCGCCGCAAACCCGACGAACACTCACCACAAAACCTGGCGAACGCACACCGAAACCCGCAAAAACATCTGGATTAACCCCGCCGAACACGCCTGAGAAACCCGAGCAGCCGCCGATCACGCGCGGAGCAGCTGCCGGAAAAAGCCGACACCCCACACGAATGGAGTAAAAAAAAAAAAAAACAGTTTGCTTGAATGTTTGAAAAGTGAAACGCTGTTTGCAAAGAAACTACAGAACGAAAATGTCTGGAATTTACATATAAAATCTAATGAATGATAATAAAAAGGGCTGTTACAGAAAAAAGAAAAAAACATTTAAAAAAAAAATTCTCAAATCCCGAAAAATGCCTAAAAAAAAAAAAAAAAAAAAAAAAATCGATAAATAAAGAGACTTTTTACTCAACAGTTTATTAGATATTGAATTAAAACGGGAATATTTTTAACATTGAAGCCTATGGGATTCACCTGAATAAACCTGCCGAATAAAACCACCGAACAGCAGGGCAATCCGGCATCTTTTCACTGCTAGTTTTTGTTCTCTGAATAGACTAAGCATTGCTTCTCTATGGGGATTTCACTGCTGCCGAACAGGCACCGTATGTGCAGGCAATTCGCCAACATTTGGCGAACTGCCTGCTCTCTGAATAGCCGAATGGCCAGGAAAGGTAACATATGCTGAATGTCACTGTTCGGTTACCTTTCGGCCACAATTCAGATCTCTTTGAATAACCCTGTTAATTCTAAGAATGTTAAATTCTTAATGATGTGATCGTTGGAGAAATTGTGTTGTGTTGGTACAGTCTCATGGCAGAAAGGCATAATCTCATGGTTGAAAGAAATGTTGCCACAGTGGGAAGATATGGTCTCATGGTTGGAAGAAATGTTGCTATAGTGGGAAGAGATGTGTCATGGTCGGAAGAGATGGCTTCATGGCTGGATGAGATGGTGTCATGGTTGGAAGAGCTGATCTTTTGACTGGAAGAGATGATCTCCTGACTGGAAGAGATGATCTCCTGACTGGAAGAGATGATCTCCTGATTGGAAGAGATGATCTCCTGATTGGAAGAGATTGCCTCCTGACTGGAAGAGATTGCCTCCTAACTGGAAAAGATGGTTTCGTGATTGGAAAAGATGGTCTTGTCATGACTGGAAAAGATGGTCTCGTGACTGGAAGAGATGGTCTCGTGATTGGAAGAGATGGTCTCGTGATTGGAAGAGATGGTCTCGTGGTTGGAAGAGATGGTCTTGTGACTGGATGAGATGGTCTCATGGTTGGAAGAGATGTTTTCATGACTGGAAGAGATGGTTTCATGACTGGAAGAGATGGCCTCCTGACTGGAAAAGATGGTTTTGTGACTGGAAAAGATGGTCTCGTCGTGACTGGAAAAGATGGCCTCGTGACTGGAAGAGATGTTCTCGTGACTGGAAGAGATGGTCTCGTGGTTGGAAGATATGGTCAGAAGGGATGTTCTCATGGTTGGTAGAGATGGTTTCATGACTAGGGATGAGCTGTTCGGTTCAATCGGTTCGGAGTTCGCATCGAACATAGCCTGTTCGCATGTTCGCGAACTATGAACATTTCCGCATGTTCGCCGCGTGTTTGCCCACAATGCACCACAATGGACCACAATGCACTTTTCCACTGGCCTGAAGCTTGTAATTGGCTACAGCCTTGCACCTGACCACAGGTCAGGTGCAAGACAGGTTCAAGACTATGCCAATCACGGCTCAGAGTCCTGATTGGGCAAATTTTGCCCAATCATGGGCTCACAGAGCTAAGTCCCGCAGCACACTATATAAGGTTTCACACAGCGCTTCAGCACGCGTTTGAGAGGAGATTTGAGAGGAGATTGTTGTTGTGTTAGTGTGTGTTCTCACTGCCAGTTACTGGGGGGTCTCATTTCTACAAAATATCTGGGAATTGTTCTAATCTGTGTGTTCTCACTGACACCCAGTATTTTGGAATAATTGCTACAAAATATTTGAGAATTGAGGTGATCTGTGTCTTGTCACTGCCAGTGCCACGCAGTATTTTGGGGGTCAGTAATTTCTACAAAATATTTGGGAATTGAGGTGATCTGTGTCTTGTCACTGCCACGCAGTATTTTGGGGGTCAGTAATTTCTACAAAATATTTGGGAATTGAGGTAATCTTTGTCTTGTCACTGCCACCAGCAACTATTTTGGGGGTCAGTAATTTCTCCAAAATATCTGGGAATTGAGGTAATCTGTGTTTTGTCACTGCCTCGCAGAATTTTGGGGGTCAGTAATTTCTCCAAAATAACTGGGAATTGTTCTAATCTGTGTCTTGTCACTGCCACCCATCAGGGGGTCTCACTGATTTATAGGAGGTTTCTGAGACTTGTAATCTGTGTCTTCTCACTGCCAGCTATCAGGGGGTCCCACATACTTCTAGCAGATTTCTGCGAATTGTAATCTGTGTCTTGTCACTGTTGCCAGCTATCAGGGGGTCTTATCAGGGGGTCTCACTGACTTGTAGCAGATTTCTGGGAATTGTAAATTGTGTCTTGTCACTGGCACCCATCAGGGGGTCTCACGGATTTATATGAGGTTTCTGGGAATTGTAATCTGTGTCTTGTCACTGGCTGCCAGCTATCAGGGTGTCTCACTGAGTTATACCAGAGTTCTGGAAATCTTTAATCTTTATACCAGAGTTGAATCCGAGTTCTGTATATATTTAATCTATATATCACTCACCATGTCAGAAAGACCAAAAAGGACAGGCAGATGCTCCCAGACACTGATAAGAGGACAAGCAGCCTCTGTGTCGGGAGGCTGTGCCTCTGCTCGTGGTGGATGTGGTGCATCCTCTGCAGGGGCACGCTTGTCCTTTCTAACTGGTGCTGGCTGTCTTAAGCAGCAGCAACATACAGAGGATTTGGTGGATTGGCTAACCAGGCCATCCTCATCCTCCGAGTCCTCTGCCAGCCAGGCTTGTAGTGCTTTACAGTCCACCTCAGCTGCCAAAACATCTAATGCAGCCTCCATGTCCACAGCTACTCCTGCCCTAGCCTCACTATCACACACAGAGGAGTCAGCTGAATTGTTTGACTACAATGACAGTGACATGCTGCTTGAGGATGTGCAGCAAGTACAGTGCTCTGATTCAATCTCTGAGGTTGAGGAAGGGAGTATAATCAACCTAGAGGAAGGGGGTGCCAGCGATGACATACAAATAACTGGCACTCATGTTGCCCCAGCAGCTGCAGCATACTGCCAAGTTGGCTCCAGTGACGAGGAGATAGGGGGTGATGATGACAATGATGATGAGATCACTGACTCCACCTGGGTGCCTGATCGAACAGAGGAGTCAAGTGAGGAGGAGGCACAACAAACACGAGGCACAACATCCTCTATGACCAACTGTAGCACTAGCCAGTCCAAGGCATCAGATGTCAGAGCCGCTCAGGTGCAGAGCGCTGTTGTCTCAAAGCACACATCCAGGAACTCTGCTGTCTAGGAGTTCTTTAAGAAATGTGCAGCAGACCCCACCATTGCTATTTGTAATCTATCTCAGATGAGGCTCGAGCGTGGGAAAGACACCGGACGCTTGGGTACCACGTGCTTGAGGCGACCTATGACCACCTGCCACGCATCCCGTTGGCGCAAAACTTTGCGTAGGTCCTCCTCCTCATCTGTCTCTACCCCCACTGTATGTCCTGCCATGTCATTGCTTGCTACAACCTCCACTGACAGGGATTATGCTACAGTAATGGATGTACCAGGTCCTTCCTCACAATGTGACAGCATCCCATCAGCTGAAGATTTACGCAGTCAGATTACGTTGCCCCAGCTGCTGCAGCGTAAGAAAAAATATAGTCCCAACCATCCCCAAGCACAGCGTCTAAATGCCAGCTTAGCAAAATTACTCGTATTGCAGCTGCTGCCTTTCCAGCTGGTGGACTCTGCTCCCTTCCGTGAATTTGCTGAATGTGCTGTACCACAGTGGCATGTTCCAAAACGCCATTACTTTTCACGGAAGGCCATTCCAGCACTATACCAGCACGTGGAAGACAATGTTATTGAGTCATTGGGAAAGGCAGTCAGCAGCAAGGTGCATGTGACTTTAGACACATGGTCCAGCAAGCATGGACAGGGTCATTACATTTCCTTCACGGCACACTGGGTAACTCCGATTGCAGCTGGGAGTAATCCAATGTGGGGCTCTGTGCTGGAGCTTGTTCATCCACCAAAAGCTGGCGCTTTATAAATAAAGAATAATAATAATAATAATAATAATCCACCACGTCTCCAGAAAGCTGCTTGTATGAGGTCTGTCTGCTCCCCCACCACCTCTCCCTCTTTCTCTTCCTCCTTTTGTGTCTCTGGCGAAGTGGCAGTTAAACCGACGCCTGACAGGGGCTACGCAATGGCTCAAGCAAAAAGATGCCATACTGTGCTTGAGCTGGTTTGTTTAGGGGACAGGAGCCACACCGGGCCAGAAATTCTGTCAGCTCTGCAGGGGCAGGTGCAGAGATGGTTAACACCACGACAGCTTCAGCTGGGAATGGTCGTCTGTGATAATGGCAGCAACCTTCTCTCCGCCCTACGCCAGGGTACGTTGACGCATGTACCATGCCTAGCACACGTCCTAAATCTTGTGGTACAGCATTTCCTAAGCAGGTACCCAGGGCTGGCAGAGCTTCTCAGCCTGGCCAGAAAAGTATGCAGCCACTTCAGACGGTCATTCCCAGCAAGCGTTCGCCTGGCAGAAATTCAAAGAGAATTCCACCTTCCCACAAACCGTCTGATCTGTGACATGCCCACTAGGTGGAACTCGACATTAGCAATGCTGCAGCGTCTGCACAAGCAGCAGAGGGCCATCATCGAGTACCTGTGTGAGTATGGCACAAGGACAGGTTCAGGTCAACTTTTTTTTTTCTCCCCCGCAGTGGCTGATGATCAAGGATGCATGCACTGTACTGTCACCATTTGAGGAGGCAACGAGGATGGTGAGCAGAGACAGTGCATGCATTAGTGACACAATTCCTTTAGTGTTCCTGCTGGAGCACACTCTGCGGGGAATTATAGATGTGGCTCGAGGCAGAGCAGCGGGAGGAAGAGGAGGCCTTCCCTAGCTCTCAAGGCCCCAGTCTTTCTGCAGACAGCATTCCAGCGGGTCCTCCTCAGATCAGACAGGAGGAGGATGAGGAGGAGGAGGAATATTTAAGTAGTGGGGACATTGAAGGTGGGGATTCCTCAAGGGAGGGTTTTGTGTGCCCAGAAACACATGGACTAGTACGTGGCTTGGAGGAGGAAGTGCACGATGGTGTCATCCTCCTCATTGACCAGGAAGACTCGGAAGCTAATGCCACCTCCAACCTACGCTGCATGGGCTCCCTTATTATGCAAAGCCTGCTAAAGGACCCCAGGATTCGTGCTATCAAGGAGAGGGATCATTACTAGTTAGCAACCCTTCTTGATCCACGATACAAGGGTAAAGTTGCAGAGCTCATCCTGCCCGCGCAGAGGGCGCACAGGATGAAAAAACTTGAAGACGCTCTAAAGCGACACTTGTGTAACACCTTTCCAGGCACTGGTTTGTTACCAAGTGATGACACAGGTGCTTCTGAGGCTGCGGATGATCAGAGGAATAGTGGTGAAGGCCGGGGCCACTTGACTGATGCTTTTTTAAATTTTTTTAGTCCACGACGCCCAGGGACGTCAAATGTAGGCACCCATTGCCAGCATCTTCACCATATGGTGCAGGATTACCTAGGGGCAACGGCAGACCTGGATACCTTTCCAGGAGATGATCCACTGGCTTACTGGGTGTTGAGATTGGATCACTGGCCAGAACTTAGCCAATATGCTATGCAGCTACTCGGTTGCCCTTCATCCAGCGTGCTTTCTGAAAGGGCGTTTAGTGCCGCTGGAGGTTTTGTCACAGACAAAAGAGTGCATCTGTCCACCGACTCTGTAGACCGGCTGACATTTATAAAAATGAATCAGTCCTGGATCAGCAGCTATCAATCCCCTGATGCTGACGTAACGGAATAGATCGGGGATGTCTTCTGCATTCACAAAACCTCCAGCACTGAACTCTTCCACAATACCACAAAAGGGTTACGGTGTGAAGGCACTTGCTGCCACGAAAGACACAATATTTGGCTGCACTGACGCCTGTGCCACATTTATATCATTTTAATTTTTTGAACCGCAGGGTCCAACCCTGCACTCTTCCACAATACCATAAAAGGGTTACGGTGTGAAGGCACTTGCTGCCATGAAAGGCACAATATTTGGGTGCACTGACGCCTTTACCAGATTCATATCTTTTTGATATAGGACCGCATGGTCCATCCCAGCACTCTTCCACAATACTACAGAGGGGTTACTGTATGAATGCACTTGCTGGCCTGGCACCAAAAGCACAATATTTGGGTGCACTGTCGCCTTTTCCAGATTCATATCTTTTTAATATAGGACCGCATGGTCCACCCCTGCACTCTTCCACAATACTACAATACCACTGTATGAATGCACTTGCTGGCCTGGCACCAAAGGCTCAATATTTGGGTGCACTGCCACTGACGCCTGTATCAGATTCATATCCTCAGAGGGGGTTACGGTGTGACGGCACTGTTGCTGACGTTAAAAGCCCAATTTTAAAGCACCTATTGTTACTTTCATCCAAAGCCTGCATAAGTTTCACCATAATTTAGCCAAAAAATCACTAAACTTTTTCTGTGCGTCCTAAAATGTCTTTTCATACAGGCTGCCGCCCCAAGCAGTTGTTTATGAATAGATTAAAGGAAAAGCATTTACCGTCATATGAAACGTCATTTTTTTGTTTTTAAGTGTTTCTATACATCCTAGAAATCCGCCACTTCACGGGCAGGTTATGGGGACCTCCTAGGCACGATATTTGAAGGAATTTTTCGTTTTTATTTTTAACCCTTATTTCATGGAAAACTCACTGTCCCTTTAAAAATGTTTTTTTTTTTTACTTTTTGTCCTTGTTTCCTGTCCCCCAGGGCACTACCCGGACCCCTATACACCTTGTATGGCAAATTTCTAGCATATATGCCCTCTTGGAGGGCACTCTAAAAATCGAATTTTGAGTGCCATTGACTTGTATTGAGTTCGTGTTCGAGTTCGAATTCGAACATTTGAAAAGTTTGAATGCGAACCTCCCAATTTTTTGTTGCCCAACATATCCCACAAAAACCGCTTCCATCGTGTCATACAAATGTGCTGCTGAGACTACGTCAGAGACAGAAGTTCTAGTTTAATCTTCTAGCCTGCGGTTCCTCCTTGACATCCGGAACGGAAAACCCTTTATTAATTAAGGTGCGAGGCAGGGGAAGGTGAGGAGTGGTTCACAATGTACAGAAAATTAGCTGTCATGGATCATAAACCCGTCAGGTCGAGGAAGCAGAAGGTACTGCACATATCCCACAAGGCCGTGACTTATTCTAGGTTTGTGCATAAATTGCATTCCTGCAGAATCGGAAATTGCGCATTTCGTTAGGAATTCTCCGTCACTGGATTCAGACGGAGAGGAGTTCGACTCGTTTCTGGAGATGCGGTAATTGGTACCAAATTGATCCAACCTTCTAAGATAAAATAATAAAAAAAATCCATAGGTTAGTGGAGCCCTCCGCGGGTTTAATTGGAGACGCAGGCGCGGACGGGAAGCCATGTCTCATCCACATTTTCGTGAACAATCACAAAGGGAATGCGCCGTTATTTTGTTCTTGAGCTAATCGAAAAGTAATCAGAGCCAGGATCCTGATGAAGTCGCTTCCATTGATTTCCACGTTCTTCGCTGCTCCCTCACATGGTGCAGGTACGGCGCGTGTGCTAATTACGCCGATTGCTGGTGCTTCACGTCTGTGAATGAGGCCTGTAATTGTAATTAAAGCAGACGGCATGTGTTGCGATCTAACCGTAAAGTTGTTATATCCGGTGCTGAGCCGCCACCTGCAACGGGATTCAAGTCTTATGTTACTTGTGGTAGAAAAAACACATATACACGGTATGCATTTTTATCATGACTGCGGCGCCATGCACTCTTGTAGGGACGCAGACGGTCTGCGGGGGATATGTGCATCGCAAAATGCACCCTCACCTTCTCTCCAGTTGGTGATAAAGCGGATGGGAAGTTAACTGGTTTCCTCCATGATGACTGTGTTGCGAGGAATTCACTCCCCACCTCTTGTGCTGAAACACTGGACCACCAGCAGGAAGGGCAATCAATACCCGTCCTAGCTGTACTGTTGCATTTTCCACGGCACGGAGGCCGGGCCGTGGACCCACTTTCCTCGCTCTAATGAAGGGCCTGATCTGTACATATGTATGTATTTGTGTGTATGTGTCAGCAATTTATGCGTGTGTATTGTCACTGGGGGGCGCTATAGCCCGGTCCTCTAGGGCAAATTATGACACACAAAGTCCTTTAAACGGTGAAATATTCCATGCTTTTATTTCAACATCCAAGAAATCAACATAAACCATTCAAGCCAACCTTTGGTTTAACATTCCTCTCCCACCTCTGTACTATCTGTAGTGGCACCAACCCCTGCTTCTCATTCGAATCTTTGCCCTGTGTGGGAATCCTTCACATCTGGTGCCCTCCCTCAAGCAGGATCTATTTAACCCCTTAATTGCAGGGACACCTGCATCAAAACAGGGATCACCTGATACCGGGGAAGGAAAATGGCTGATTGGGCCCAATTTGGAGCTTTTCTCTTAGGTTGTAGTCGCTTTTGTTGGCAGCGATTTAGACATTAATGGCTGTGTGTGTTGTGTTATTTTGAGGGACAGTAAAGTTACACAAGCTGCGCACTCACTACTTTACATTGTAACAAAGTGTCATTTCTTCAGTGTCGTCACATGAAAAGATACAATAAAATATTTACAAAGATGTGACGGGTGAACTCACTGAGATACTGTATATATATATATATATGTATATGTGTGGTGTGTGTGTATATATATTTGTGTGTGTATATGTGTGGTGTGTCTGTGTGTATATATATTTGTGTGTGTATATGTGTGGTGTGTCTGTGTGTATATATATTTGTGTGTATATGTGTGGTGTGTCTGTGTGTATATATTTGTGTGTGTATATGTGTGGTGTGTCTGTGTGTATATATTTGTATGTGTATATGTGTGGTGTGTCTGTGTGTGTGTATGTGTGGTGTGTGTGTGTATATATATTTGTGTGTGTATATGTGTGGTGTGTCTGTGTATATTTGTGTGTGTATATGTGTGGTGTGTCTGTGTATATTTGTGTGTGTATATGTGTGGTGTGTCTGTGTGTGTATATGTGTGGTGTGTCTGTGTGTATATATTTGTGTGTGTATATGTGTGGTGTGTCTGTGTATATATATCTGTGTGTGTATATGTGTCGTGTGTCTGTGTATATATATTTGTGTGTGTATATGTGTGGTGTGTCTGTGTGTATATATTTGTGTGTGTATATGTGTGGTGTGTCTGTGTATATTTGGGTGTGTATATGTGTGGTGTGTCTGTGTGTGTATATGTGTGATGTGTCTGTGTGTATATATATTTGTGTGTATATGTGTGGTGTGTATATGTGTGGTGTGTCTGTGTATGTACAGTATATATATATATATTATTATTATTATTCTTTATTTATAAAGCGCCAGCATATTCCGCAGCGCTGTACAATAGGCACAGTATAGACAGGGTTACAATACATTGAACAACATTTGACAAACAGTACAGGAGGAGATGAGGGCCCTATTCCCGTAGGAAACTCACAATCTATATATAAATATTATATTGTATAAGTGGGTGTGTATATAATATATATATACAGTTGTGTTCAAAAATTATTCAACCCCAAATGCTGTAAAGGGTTTTAGGGAATTTAGTGTACATTTGTAATTGTATTCAGAATGAAATCCCAAGGACTTTTTAAAGAACCATATGCAACTAAAATGACATCAATTGGTTTTGTAACACAGGAGTAAATGTTTATTTTGTGAATTCTTCATTGACACAATTATTCAACCCCTTTAAAGACTACCACTCTGAAGAACAGAGGTTCATTCAAGTGTTTTCAATCAGGTATTGAAAACACCTGTGGATGTCACGGAGCAGCAATAAAGCATAATAAGCACCAATTAGGCAGCTTTAAAATGACTGTGATACTTAGCTCCTTCTAGACATTTACTGGTGTGGTTACAAACATGGTGAAGTCAAGAGAATGGTCCAGGAAGACAAGAGAAGAGGTGATTACTCTTCACAGGAAGGGCAATGGCTATAAGAAGATTGCAAAGATGTTAAACATACCAAGAGAGACCATAGGAAGCATCATTCGCAAATTCAAGGCAAAGGGCACTGTTGAAACGCTACCTGGTCGTGGTAGAAAGAAGATGCTGACTTCGACTGCTGTGTGCTACCTGAAGCGTAGAGTGGAGAAAAGTCCCCGTGTGACTGCTGAGGAACTGAGAAAAGATTTGTCAGATGTGGGTACTGAAGTTTCAGCTCAGACAATACGGCGCACACTGCGTAATGAAGGCCTCCATGCCAGAACTCCCAGGCGCACCCCCTTGCTGTCTCCAAAGAATAAGAAGAGTCGACTGCAGTATGCCAAAAGTCATGTGGACAAACCACAGAAGTTTTGGGATAGTGTTCTGTGGACTGATGAAACAAAATTAGAACTGTTTGGGCCCATGGATCAACGCTATGTTTGGAGGAGGAAGAACAAGGCCTATGAAGAAAAGAACACCTTGCCTACTGTGAAGCATGGCGGAGGGTCAATCATGCTTTGGGGCTGTTTTGCTTCTGCAGGTACAGGGAAGCTTCAGCGTGTGCAAGGTACCATGAATTCTCTTCAGTACCAGGAGATATTGAATGACAATGTGATGCAGTCCGTCACAAACCTGAGGCTTGGGAGACGTTGGACCTTTCAACAGGACAATGATCCAAGCATACCTCCAAGTCCACTAGAGCATGGTTGCAGATTAAAGGCTGGAACATTTTGGAGTGGCCATCGCAGTCACCTGACTTAAATCCGATTGAGAACCTCTGGTGGGACTTAAAGAAAGCAGTTGCAGTGCGCAAGCCTAAGAATGTGACTGAACTGGAGGCTTTTGCCCATGACGAATGGGCAAAGATACTGTAGATCACTGCAAGAGAACTTGTGTCAAGCTATGCTTCACGTTTAAAAGCTGTTATAACTGTAAAAGGATGTTGTACTAAGTACTAGATTGAATGTCACTTGGAGGTTGAATAAAACTGATAATGATGTGAGCACAGAAAAGACATTTGTGGTTATTTCATTATAAATGTTATGTTATATTTGTCTGACCTACACGTGCCTCTTTGATTTAATTGTAAGCAAGATGACTGAATGATCAAAATCAATGTCAAACTGGCCAAAACACTCAATTTCAGTGGGGGTTGAATAATTTTGAACACAACTGTATATATATATTGTATAAGTGTGGTGTATATATATATATATATATATTGTATAAGTGTGGTGTGTATATATATATATATATATTGTATAAGTGTGGTGTGTATATATATACAGTCAGGTCCAGAAATATTGGGACATCGACACAATTGTAACATCTTTGGCTCTATACACCACCACAATGGAGTTGGAATGAAACAAACACAAATGTGCTTTAACTGCAGACTGTCAGCTTTAATTTGAGGGTATGTACATCCATCTCAGGTGAACGGTGTTAGGACTTACAGCAGTTTGCAGATGTGCCTCCCACTTGTTAAGGGACCAAAAGTAATGGGACAGAATATAATCATAAAAATCAAACTTTCCCTTCTTAATACTCGGTTTACAATCCTTTGCATTCAATCACGCCTGAAGTCTGGAACGCAATAGACCTCACCAGACGCTGGGTTTCATCCCTGGTGATGCCTGCCAGGCTCTATGCTACTATCAGTCTCGTTCCTGCTTGTTCTTGGGGCATTTTCCCTTCAGTTTTGTCTTCAGCAAGTGAAATGCATGCTCAATGGGATTCAGGTCAGGTGATTGACTTGGCCATTGCATAAACATTCCACTTTTTGTCCCTTCAAAAACTCTTTGGTTGCTTTTGCAGTATGCTTTGGGTCATTGTCCGTCTGCACTGTGAAGCGCCGTCCAAAGTGAGTTCTGCAGCATTTGGCTGAATGTGAGCAGATAATACTGGTCCGAAACACTTCAGAATTCCTCCTGCTGCTTTTGTCAGCAGTCACATCAATCAATAAATACAAGAGAACCAGTTCCATTGGCAGCCAATACATGCCCAACGCCATGACACTACCACCACCATGCTTCACTGATGAGGTGGTATGCTTAGGATCATGAGCAGTTCTTTTCCTCTCCATACTCTTCTCTTCCCATCACTCTGGTACTAAGTCGATCTTGGTCTCATCTGTCCATAAGGAATCTGTTCCAGAACTGTGAATGGCTTTGTTAGGTGTTGTTTGGAAAACTCTAATCTGGCCTTCCCTGTTTTTTGAAGGCTCACCAATGGTTTACATCATTGTGGTAACCCCTCTGTTATTCACTCTGGTGAAGTCTTCTCTTGAATTGTTGACTTTGACAACAAACACCTACCTCCTGGAAAGTGTTCTTGATCTGGCCAACTGTGGTGAAGGGTGTTTTCTTCACCAGGGAAAGAATTCTTCGGTCATCCACCACAGTTGTTTTCTGTGGTCTTCCGGGTCTTTTGGTGTTGCTGATGTAGCGATGTGTTAAAGTTTACTGTGGCAGTACCCATTTTTGGCCACAAGATGGAGACTATCACGATTTAAGACCCTGGACACTTGAACTACATATCCATGCATGCTTTGCGAAGAAACAGGAAGTGGGTGGGGTTGTGGAGAGCCTGTACATCCTGCACCTCGTGGAGAGCAGGCAGAACGCGCCAGAGAGCTGAGGAGAGCGGATGCACAGAGACACACACAGAAGGAGAGATCAAGAGCTAGGCCGGAGCGCAGACAGAGTGGATTGGGCCTCACAATCGGGCCACCCAGCCTTGCGGGAGAGAGACATCACCAGCTGTATTCCGAGTGCAGTGCTGAGGAGAGAAGACCCCTCGAGTAAGGAGTACCGCGGTCGATTGAAGCGGGGAGCAGGCGGTAAGCTGGCTGAGTTGCGGCTGACAGACAGAAGGCCAGACAACAGATCCGGTGGTCGGCGTCCCCAGTCAATATCGAGCGGAGAGACGTCCTGGGTCAGCGGAACCTCAAGCTTGCGCCGGATGGGTGAGAGGCCCCCAAGGCCGTGTGTAAATTTAAGCGTACACTGCTGTTTCTTCTAAAACCCACAGGGCCCCAACTGACTAGTCGAAGACATCGTTAAAGCAAGCTCACTGGCCAGTAGAAAAGTACCCGGGTACCCTACATATATAAATATATATCACTTCAAGTTCTGGGACTTAACCTGTGCAGGACTCTGTTTTCCTTTTTCAAAATCCATACAAGGGGGCAAAGAAAAAGCTACATTCTGAACGATTTTTCCTTTTTTTTGTTCCCGCTGCGCGTCTATCGTAATACGAGAACTGTGTATTTTATTGTGTCCCGCTACGCGGTTTTTCCTCGAATTTCGTATCTTTTAATTTTCTGCTCGGTCGGGGTTTTTTCGAAAATACGAAGCCCTCGTGTTTTCGTTTCTTTTACCGCTACGCGTTTATCGTGTTACGAAAGTACTGTAAATCTTCCTGCATAAACCGTGTCTTAAGAGCTGCAAACCTTTTAGTAAACCTTTTAAATTATAAAACTGTTCAGCGTGTTGGAGTATATTTATTCCCTAGTGCGGGGAGACTGACCCGTGGTTCATTTTCAGCGGCTCCTCCGGGAGTGAGCGCTACACGTGGGGGCTCGTCCGGGATTCAGTCTCTGGAAAAACCGCATCTAAAGGGTTAAATATGGATCCAGACACTGCTGCCGAATGGTGTGGGGAGTATAGTAGTCAGTTAGCATGTTGCATAGTCATGGATATTCCCGCAGACACTTGGGCCGAAGATCAGATTCGCCAGGCCGTGGCCACGCTAGCACCAGATCATCGGGGTTAATCTGGACATTAAGAAAAACCCAGATACCTCTCACACGCATGTTCTTCTCGAATGGAGAAAAGGTATTCCAGCATGTTTTCGGGGCGCGAGCGTGAAGCTGACCGATGAGGTGGAAGTCCAACTGATTCAGCCAAGTGCGCCACGTGGCGAAGCCGAAAGTGTTTCCCGCGCCCAGTCCGTTGGCCATGATCGGGCCTGAATTTATCGTGGCTATTGGAGATTTGCTGGCTAAATGTCAGAAAACAAGCCCTCCTCACACTAATTTCGGTTATCGACGGTTAAGGAACTTTACAGGAAATGTACCAACTCCGGCGGGAGAAGAAACCTTTGAGGAATGGGTGGAACAGGCGATGCAGGCACTGGATGAGTGGGACGTCCCTGAGGCCCAGAAAAAGCAAAGGATCACCGAGAGTTTAAAGGGACCTGCGTCAGAAGCGGTGAGAAACCTAAAATTGAGTAGAAAAGATTGTACTGCTTTGGATTATCTGAACGTTCTTGAAGAAGTGTTTGGGCGAACAGAAAAGGCAGCGGAACTGGTATATCAGTACGAACACACCTATCAGAAGAGAGGTGAGAGAATGATTGATTACATGAGGCGCTTGGATAAGATTCTGCACCAAATACTCCTCAAGAAAGGGGCCAACCGGCTGACGTAGATAAGATACGAATAAAGCAGATCCTGAGAGGCTCTCAACCGTTAGATCCGGTGATGATGCAGCTGAGAAGCAGAGCAGTCAATCAAGAGTTGAAGTACTTGGAACTGATCCGAGTTGTACGAGAGGAGGAGGCTCTGCTGGAAGAGAAATCCTTCAGGCGGGGAGAAAGGGCTTATGCACAACCTGCGAGATATAACGACGGTCTACACAGCCTGAAAACGACTCGATAGACACCTATGGATCTGACCTGGACGAACAGGAACAGTTAGTCGGGTTTAAATCCACCGGAAGGGCTGCTAAAGAATCGAACCCTTCTGAACGAAGCGAGTTGTTCAAGACTGTAAAGGAGGTACAGGAAGCTCAAACTGAACTGCAGAAAGCGCACGCTGAACTGTGCAGGGTGTTGATGAAGGTGACCGAGATGCAGGGGGAAATGCAAAAGTTCCTAACAGGTATGCAGACGACAGAAGTTGCTGTGGCGTCTGGTCCAAACCCTTTAACAAAATCTCAACAAGAAACTACGTCTCCGCTCTCTAAGAAGAGATGTTTCGGTTGTGGAGAAATGGGCCATTTCCGCGCACAGTGCCAGGGCCGAAAGCCTGAGAAGGATAGAGTCGAGAGATTGTTGAAAGCTTTAGAAGGACTGTTGTCTACCCCACCGGCGGGAAACGCCAGAGGGCACCAGTGAAGGAGCAACCTGGGTGCCCGAAGGTTGAACCCCGCTCCAGAAACCAAGTCAGGGCTAGGAGGGCAAGAGGGCCCAAAGTTAAGCCAACTGCTGAGCCTGCCAGAATGGAAAGAGTCACTCCCTTAGTGTCCGGGTCTACGTCATGGGGAGGCAATGCACACCCAAAACCTGCACGGGCCAAGAAAAAGGCCAGGGTCCAGCAAACTGGGTCTAAACGTCCGGATACCGCTACAAAGTTTCCTGATCAGCTGATAGGTCCTTCTCCTATTGTGCCAATTCAAGTGGAGGGAGTCTACACTAAAGCCCTGTTGGATTCAGGGGCCCAAGTGACTTTGATCTACCGAGATTTCTATGAGAGACACTTGAAACATATTCCCTTGCAAGAACTGAAGGATTTGGAAATCTGGGGTATCGGCACTGAGAAACTCCCTTATGACGGGTATCTGCAAGTAAGGTTGGAGATCGGATCTGAAGTCATCGGACAGTCCGGAGGCTGTGACGCCTTTGGCCATTGTGTGCCCCCGACCCTCGGGTGCAAACAGAAGCTCTCTGATAGTGGGGACGAATACGGACCTAGTGCGGCGTCTCCTGACCCCCATCGTAGTGGAAGAAGGGTCAACTCAAGGAGTGCACCCCATGTTACGACCGGTCTATCAGAGGATGGTTGAAGAACGGAAAGCACCTGCTGAGGTGGGAAGACTGTGGAGACTGGGTGGGACAGAGAAGGTCCTGCAAGCAGGAGAAGTAGCGAGCTTCCGGGTTTCAGTCAAGTTGAACGGATCGCAACCAGGTCCTTATGTGGTGCTGGGAACCGATGTCAGTCATGGGAGTGAAACCGGAGTCGAAGTAATTCCTGAAATAATCTCCACAAAAGCCTTGAAGAGAACACGAGGAAGAGTCTCGGTCAGTGTGTGCAATGTGACAGATTCTCCAGTGGTCCTTAAAGCACGAATGCCTATCGGGCAAGTAGAGTCTGTTACACCCCTCTCTACCGATTCAGGAGGGGGAGAAGATAAAGAGATTCCAGATGAAAGATTCTACCCAAGGACGCTCCCATTTCACCTGAGTGGAAGAAACGTCTTCAGTCTCAAGTTCTAAAATGGAAAGAATTATTCTCGAAAGATGAGTTCGATGTGGGCCTGGCTAAGAGTACGGAACACCGCATTCGGTTGCAAGAAGACAAGCCGTTTCGTGAAAGGTCAAGGCGAGTTCCGCTGGGAGACTTGGATGATCTGCGAGAACAGCTAAATGAGTTGCAGAGAACCAATGTGATTCAAGAGTCCAGGAGCCCATATGCATCTCCAATAGTGCTGGTCAGGAAGAAGAACGGTTCTGTCCGCTTGTGCATAGACTATCGCACCTTGAACCGAAGAACCATCCCCGACCAATACGCCACTCCTAGGATTGAAGATGCCTTACAGTGTTTGTCTGGAGCAAAGTGGTTCAGTGTACTAGACCTGCGAAGTGGATATCATCAATACCGATGCACCCTGAAGACAAAGAGAAAACTGCGTTCATTTGCCCACTGGGGTTCTTTGAGTTTAATAGAATGCCTCAAGGTCTGACGGGAGCTCCCGCCACGTTTCAACGGTTGATGGAGAAGACAGTCGGGGATATGAATCTAATCGAAGTGTTAGTGTACCTGGATGACATAATTGTGTTCGGGAAGACTCTGGAAGAGCATGAGCAACGTTTGGAGAAAGTCTTGAAGAGGCTCCATGAAGAGGGGTTGAAATTGTCTCTGGAGAAATGCCAGTTCTGCTTACCGTCAGTCACCTATCTGGGACACGTGGTCTCGGCAGAAGGTGTTTCGACAGATCCTCGAAAGTTGGAGGCCGTAGCTTCTTGGCCTAGACCTCGAAACGTCACTGAACTTAGATCTTTCTTGGGATTCTGCTCGTATTATCGAAGATTTGTGGGAGGATTTGCAAAGATAGCTCAGCCGCTGAACAAACTCCTGCAGAAAGAGACCACCGAAGAAGGCTGTAAGGTCTCTGACCGAAACCCTTCCGCTCCGGGACCAAGGAAGGCTAAAGAGTCCATACAAGGTGAATGGACTAGTCAATGTGAAGGTGCGTTTATGAAGCTGAAAGAGAATCTAACCCGAGCTCCTGTTCTGGCCTACGCGGACCCTCACAAGCCATATGAACTACATGTGGATGCCAGCCGAGAAGGTCTGGGAGGAGTCCTATATCAGGAGTATGATGGATTGCTGAGGCCTGTAGCGTATGTGAGCCGGAGCCTTTCGCCTTCTGAGAAGAACTATCCTACTCACAAACTGGAGTTCCTGGCCTTGAAGTGGGCAGTGGTGGACAAGTTGAAAGACTATCTGTATGGAGCTGAGTTCGTGATCAAGACGGATAATAATCCTCTCACCTATATCCTTACTACTGCGAAACTGGACGCAACGGGACATCGGTGGTTGGCCGCTCTGTCAGGGTTTCGGTTCAGCCTGAAGTATCGCCCTGGGGTGAACAATCGAGATGCTGATGCTTTATCAAGAAGACCCTACACTACAGAATGGACTCAGTTAACTCCAGACGGGGTGCAAGCTTTGTGTCAAGGAACAGAGCGCCGGGTCAAGGGAGGAGTTGAAGCGGAGGCCATAGGAGTCATGGCCGCGGCTGTCCCTGAGTTCTACTGTAATCCTACACAATTGAGAGATGAAAATCTACCTACCTTTTCCAAGCAGGATCTGAAAGCGGATCAAGCTAGAGACCCTTTGATTGCATTGACCATAAAGGCCCTGACTGCAAACCAGCGAGAGATTCTGCTAACCAATTCCCCGGATGGAGCCAGATTGGTCTACAAAGAGTGGGAGCGGTTGAAGATGTTGGATGGTGTGGTCTACCGAAGGGGCCCCTCGACCAATTCCGAAGAGATTCAACAGTTATTTCTCCCCACCAAACACAGGGAGAGTGTGTTGCGATCACTACATGATGAGCATGGACATTTGGGTGCTGAGAGAACTTTTAAATTGGTGCGAGATAGGTTTTATTGGCCTTGCATGAGGGCTGAAGTCGAGAGTTACTGCCATTCCTGTCTGAGGTGCATTCAGAGGAAAACTCTACCAACCCGAGCTGCTCCAATGAGCCATCTACAGAGTCAGGGACCCATGGATTTGGTGTGCATTGACTTCCTGTGCTTAGAGCCGGATGCTAGTGGGCAAGGGAACATTCTGATAGTGACTGATCATTTCACCCGTTATGCCCAAGCTTTTTCTACAAAAGACCAACGCGCTCCGACAGTGGCGAAGGTGCTGATGGAAAAGTTCTTTGTTCATTACGGCCTGCCAAGAAGAATACACTCTGATCAGGGAAGAGACTTTGAAAGTAGATTGGTCGGGCAATTGCTGGAGTTGTTGGGAATTCAAAAGACTCGAACTACGCCATACCACCCTCAGGGTGATGCTCAGCCTGAAAGGTTCAATCGCACGCTGCTAAATATGCTGGGGACCTTGTCTAATGTGGAGAAGCAGAGTTGGAGTCGTCACATAGCTACTCTGGTGCATGCATATAACAGTACGGAGAGTGATGCAACTGGATATTCACCGTACCGTCTTATGTTCGGAAGAGAAGCTCGACTGCCAGTTGATTTGGCATTTGGGTTATCTCTAGACCAGACGTCGGTAGCTTCTCATAGAAACTACGTGGATAGACTTCGGAAGAATCTGGCTTCTGCGTTTGAACAGGCCCGTTTGACTTCAGGTAACAGGGAACAGAGGAACAAGAGGAACTATGATTTGAAGGTTCGGATACAAGATCTACAACCCGGTGATAGGGTTCTGTTGAAGAACTTGGGTGCTGCTGCAAGACACAAGTTGGCGGATAGATGGAGTTCCCAGGTTTACATTGTCTGCAAGCAACTGCCGGGTCTGCCAGTGTATCAAATCCGCCCAGATGGAAAGGCTGGGCCTCTTAAGAACTGGCACCGAAATCATTTGTTACCTTTGAGAGAGGCTGTGAGGATACCAGTTGGGGATGAACTCCCTCCGCCGAATCTGCCTGTTCCACGTTTACCTCCTGTTACTCGGTCTCAACAGACTCGGGTTGTTGAAGAGAGCGAAAGAGACAGCGAGGAAGAAAGTTTTGTCTGGACTGGATACGTTCACCGGAGCCTGAAGAGATTACCTCAGTTCCTGAACGATGGGAGAGTAATTTGAGGCCTGAGGCTCCTGAATTCTTGTTGGAAGTCCCTGAGACTGTTGATATCCCTGAGCCGCTTGAATTTCAGTGGGAAGCCCTGAGGCTGTGGGGATCCCGATAGCTCCGGAAGCTTATTCAGGTGATTACGGTTCTATGCCTTCACTGGAGGGATCATACTCTGAAGAAACGTCTGCTCCAGTGATAGAAAGAGAAATTGAGCCAACGCCCATAGTACTTCCACCTGAAGAGGAACGGAGGGAGCCTGAACAAAAACGCTCTATTCGGCCGCCCCAGCGACTTACTTATGACTCACCTGGACATAGCACTGAAGAGGCCATCACCACTGTGCAGAGATTGCCCGAAGTGTCTGCTATGTTAGCTGAGGTAGCCCAGACCATGAGTCAGCTTGAGAAAGTGTTTCTAACCCACTGCATGTATGCTGCTGAACCTGTATATACCGTATAAACTGTGTGCAAATTGTAAAAGGATAATGTAACTGTTGTACCTCCTTGGAGAGACCCAAGAGTTCTAGGAGGGGGAGAGTGTAGCGATGTGTTAAAGTTTACTGTGGCAGTACCCATTTTTGGCCACAAGATGGAGACTATCACGATTTAAGACCCTGGACACTTGAACTACATATCCATGCATGCTTTGCGAAGAAACAGGAAGTGGGTGGGGTTGTGGAGAGCCTGTACATCCTGCACCTCGTGGAGAGCAGGCAGAACGCGCCAGGAGCTGAGGAGAGCGGATGCACAGAGACACACACAGAAGGAGAGATCAAGAGCTAGGCCGGAGCGCAGACAGAGTGGATTGGGCCTCACAATCGGGCCACCCAGCCTTGCGGGAGAGAGACATCACCAGCTGTATTCCGAGTGCAGTGCTGAGGAGAGAAGACCCCTCGAGTAAGGAGTACCGCGGTCGATTGAAGCGGGGAGCAGGCGGTAAGCTGGCTGAGTTGCGGCTGACAGACAGAAGGCCAGACAACAGATCCGGTGGTCGGCGTCCCCAGTCAATATCGAGCGGAGAGACGTCCTGGGTCAGCGGAACCTCAAGCTTGCGCCGGATGGGTGAGAGGCCCCCAAGGCCGTGTGTAAATTTAAGCGTACACTGCTGTTTCTTCTAAAACCCACAGGGCCCCAACTGACTAGTCGAAGACATCGTTAAAGCAAGCTCACTGGCCAGTAGAAAAGTACCCGGGTACCCTACATATATAAATATATATCACTTCAAGTTCTGGGACTTAACCTGTGCAGGACTCTGTTTTCCTTTTTCAAAATCCATACAAGGGGGCAAAGAAAAAGCTACATTCTGAACGATTTTTCCTTTTTTTTGTTCCCGCTGCGCGTCTATCGTAATACGAGAACTGTGTATTTTATTGTGTCCCGCTACGCGGTTTTTCCTCGAATTTCGTATCTTTTAATTTTTGCTGCGGTCGGGGTTTTTTTCCGAAAATACGAAGCCCTCGTGTTTTCGTTTCTTTTACCGCTACGCGTTTATCGTGTTACGAAAGTACTGTAAATCTTCCTTTATAAACCGTGTCTTAAGAGCTGCAAACCTTTTAGTAAACCTTTTAAATTATAAAACTGTTCAGCGTGTTGGAGTATATTTATTCCCTAGTGCGGGGAGACTGACCCGTGGTTCATTTTCAGCGGCTCCTCCGGGAGTGAGCGCTACACTGAGCTCACCGTGCGTTAGACCATCTTTTAAGAAATGTTTTCCAACAGTTGTTTTTGGCCTACGCCTAATGTTCTGCTATCCCTCTTCTAATGGTTTGTTTTGTTTCTTCAGCCTTATGATGGCTGTGACAAGCCTTTGGATCCTCATTTGAGAGTTAACAACGCAACCCAGATTCCAAATGCAATAGCACACTGAAAATTACTCTGGGCCTTTTATCTGCACTTGTAATTGGGGTAATGAGGGAAATATCACACTAACCTGCATGGAACAGCTTTGAGAAGCCAATTGTGCCAATTACTTTTGGTCCTTAACAAGTGGGAGCACTATCTTGCAAACTGCTGTAAGTCCTACAAACCGTTCACGCTGAGTTGGATTGTACATACCCTCAAATTAAGCTGACAGCTGCAGTTAAAGCACATTGTGTTTGTTTCATTCAAACTCCATTGTGGTGGTGTATAGAGCCAAAGATGTTAGAATTTGTGTTGATGTCCCAATATTTCTGGACCTGACTGTAATATATATATATTGTATAAGTGTGTGTGTGTGTATATATATTATATATATATTGTTAAGTGTGGTGTTGTGTAATATATATATATATATTGTATAAGTGTGGTGTGTGTGTATATATATATATATATTGTATAAGTGTGGTGTGTGTGTATATATATATATATTGTATAAGTGTGGTGTGTGTGTGTATATATATATATATTGTATAAGTGTGGTGTGTGTGTATATATATATATATTGTATAAGTGTGGTTGTGTGTATATATAAATATATTGTATAAGTGTGGTGTGTGTATATATATTGTATAAGTGTGGTGTGTGTATATTATATATATTGTATAAGTGTGGTGTGTGTGTGTTATATATATAATATATTGTATAAGTGTGGTGTGTGTGTATATATATATTATATATATTGTATAAGTGTGGTGTATATATATATATATATTGTATAAGTGTGGTGTGTGTGTATATATATATATATTGTATAAGTGTGGTGTGTGTATATATATATATATTGTATAAGTGTGGTGTGTGTATATATATATTGTATAAGTGTGGTGTGTGTATATATATATATATTGTATAAGTGTGGTGTGTGTATATAATATATATTGTATAAGTGTGGTGTGTGTATATATATATATATTGTATAAGTGTGGTGTGTGTATATATATATATATTGTATAAGTGTGGTGTGTGTATATATATAATATTGTATAAGTGTGTGTGTGTATATATATATTGTATAAGTGTGGTGTGTGTATATATATATATATTGTATAAGTGTGGTGTGTGTATATATATATATATTGTATAAGTGTGGTGTGTGTATATATATATATATTGTATAAGTGTGGTGTGTGTATATATATATATATTGTATAAGTGTGGGGTGTGTGTGTATATATATATATTGTATAGTGTGGTGGTGTGTATATATATATATATTGTATAAGTGTGGTGTGTGTATATATATATATTGTATAAGTGTGGTGTGTGTATAATAATAATATATGTATAAGTGTGGTGTGTGTAATATATAAATATATTGTATAAGTGTGGTGTGTGTGTATATATATATATATATTGTATAAGTGTGGTGTGTGTATATATATATATTATTGTATAAGTGTGGTGTGTGTATATAATATATTGTATAGTGTGGTGTGTGGTGTATATATATATATTGTATAAGTGTGGTGTGTGTGTGTATATATATTATATATATTGTATAAGTGTGGTGTGTATTATATATATATATTGTATAAGTGTGGGTGTGTGTTATATATATATATTGTATAAGTGTGGTGTGTGTGTATATATATATATTGTATAAGTGTGGTGTGTGTATATATATATATATTGTATAAGTGTGGTGTGTGTATGTGTATATATATATATTGTATAAGTGTGGTGTGTGTATATATATATATTGTATAAGTGTGGTGTGTGTATATATATATATATTGTATAAGTGTGGTGTGTGTATGTGTATATATATTGTAACAGGGCGTCATGTAGAGAGCAAGGAAAGGTCCTGTACGGGGTTTATGTGTCACCCAGATTTCTCTCTTACACCTTCCGGAACCTCTAAGCACCTGGTTTTGCACTTTGCCTCGGTGGCAATTTAGTGCAGGTGAGGCAAACAGACATCGCTCTGGGGAGCAGACGGTCTCTATCTGCTGGAGCACGAGGTTGGTCATGCTGGTTTGCTGAAGCCTAACAAACACTAGGTTTGCACAGGTTGTTAGTCAGGGCTATTGTATGTTTAGTTAGTGCCGGGACACGGCTAGGAATTTTCTTTGCTTTTGAACTGTTTATTTTGAGCAATATACAGTGTGGTAAAACCAAGGCCTCCCTCGGCAATCGGTAAGACTGTTCCAGGGAAAGTGGGTGGTGAGTGTGGCAAGGAGGCAGAGGGAAAAACTGCTGATTTAAACCGGGGAGGTTGGCATTCCAAAGCGGGAACACCAGTGCCCGTCAGCAGACCTAACCTGAGGAATGTAAGATGTTTTCGGTGCCAGGAACTTGGGCATTTAGCTGTGAGCTGTCCATTAACTGATGAGCCTATGCAGTGTGACTTGTCTTTCAAGGAAAGACGGCAGTCTTTGTTTTACACTGTTTCATGCACCGTGGTGCCAGTAAAGGGAAAACACATGTGTGCAATAACTGTGAATGATAAGCATGTTACAGCTTTGCTGGACTCTGGAAGTTTAGTAACCCTTATTAAGGCTGAATTGATAGGCTCTGTGAACTTCCGGGCTAAAAAGGTTGCTGTAGTGTGTGTACATGGTGATACTCAGGAGTATCCTATAGTAGCTGTGAAGTTTGGAACCGCACGGGGTGATCTGAGGCACTTGGTTGGGGTTGTGCCGCATTTGGTGCATGATGTAATTATAGTGAGAGACTTTCCTGAATTTCGGGAACTCTGGGAACACCCAGACTGTGCCACAGTTTCTAAACCAGAGACTGAATCTGAATACATGGATGCTGCAGAGCAGATGTATTCAGAGGATCCCTCTTGGGGGTCCTCAGACTTTCCCTTCTCTGTTTTGGCAGGAGAATTGGAAGAATCTGAAGGCCCTATAGCCAATGAGGATAGACCGCCCTCTGTTGAAACTGAAGCTACTCTAGAGTTTGCAGATCTTAACACTCATAGAGAGAACTTTGGCAGTGAGCAGAGAAGGATCCTACTCTTGTGAGGGCCTGGGAAAATTATGATGATCAATGGGGAACCTGTTGAACCAGGGAATAGGCTCTCTTTTCCTTACTTCATTAGTAATGATGACATGCTATATCGTGTGTAAAAAAGAACAATGAAATTATTGAGCAATTAGTGGTCCCCAAACCATACAAAAAGGTGGTATTGGAGCTTGCCCATGGACACTTATTGGGGGGTCATTTAGGTACTGAGAAAACCACTGAAAGGTTTTACAGAGGTTTTACTGGCCTGGGGTACAAAAAGGATATTGAAAACTATTGCAAATCTTGTCCGGTTTGTCAAATGTCTGCACCCCTACCTCATTTTCGGAGTCCCTTAGTACCCTTGCCAATAATCGAGGTGCCCTTTGAGAGAATTGCTATGGACCTTGTGGGCCCGCTTCCGAAGTCTGCCCGAGGGCATCAGTATATCCTGGTCATTATGGATTACGCTACCCGTTACCCTGAAGCAATTCCCCTATGCCAGACATCAGCCAAGAATATAGCTAAGGAGTTATTACAGGTGTTTAGCCGGGTCGGGATCCCTAAGGACCTTCTGACGGACCAAGGTACCCCATTTATGTCACGAGTGACAAAAGAATTGTGCAAGTTGTTTAAGGTGACGCATTTGCGAACCTCGGTATACCATCCTCAAACCGATGGACTAGTAGAGCGATTTAATAAAACCTTAAAAAGCATGCTGAAAAAGGTTGTTGACAAGGATGGGAAAAACTGGGACTATTTGCTTCCATATCTGATGTTTGCCATCAGAGAAGTTCCTCAGTCCTCTACAGGGTACTCTCCATTTGAATTACTCTATGGGAGACACCCTCGGGGACTTCTGGACATAGCCAAAGAGACCTGGGAGGGGGAGAAGACACCCCACAAAAGCATTATTGAGCATATTTCGCAGATGCAGGACAGAATTACAGTAGTAATGCCAATTGTAAAAGAGCATTTAGCTCAATCGCAGGCAGCTCAGCAGAGAATATATAACAGGGATGCTCGAGTCCGCATTTTCTCACCTGGCGACAGGGTGCTGGTATTAGTTCCCACAGTTGAGAGCAAGTTCCTTGCTAAGTGGCAGGGTCCCTTTGAAGTGATAGAAATAGTTGGGGAAGTAAATTATAAAATTCACCAACCGGGGAAAAGAAAACCAGAGCAAATATACCATGTGAACTTGCTAAAGCCCTGGAAAGACAGAGTATCGCTAGCTGCTGGGTTCATCCCAATAACCCACCAGCTGGATACTGAACACCCTCAGGTCCCTGAAGTAAAAATTGCTGAGTCGCTGTCTAAGTCACAAAAGCAGGAAGTCAGAGAGTTTTTAATAAAAAAACGAGAAAAATTTTTCAGAGCTGCCTGGTCAGACATCGGTAACACAACATGACATTGTTACTGAACCAGGGGCACGGGTTAAACTTAAACCTTACCGTATTCCTGAGGCAAGGAGGAAAGACATCAGTAGGGAGGTGAAGAAAGTGTTTGAGCTAGACATCATTGAAGAGTCCAGTAGTGACTGGTCCAGTCCCATTGTCCTAGTCCCAAAGCCAGATGGGAGTTGGAGGTTTTGCAATGATTTTAGGAAGCTCAATTCAGTGACCAAGTTTGACACTTATCCTATGCCCCGGGTAGACTAACTTATAGACCGACTGGGCACAGCTCGTTATTTGACAACTTTGGACTTGACCAAAGGATATTGGCAGATTCCCCTGACAGAAGGTGCCAAAGAGAAGACGGCCTTCGTAACCCCTGAGGGTTCGTTTCAATATAAAAAGATGCCTTTTGGGTTACAAAATGCACCTGCTACATTTCAGAGAGCTATGGACAAACTTTTGAGACCCCACCAACAGTATGCTGCAGCATACTTGGATGACATTGTAGTACATAGCACTGACTGGGAATCTCATTTGCCTCGAGTCCAAGCTGTCTTGGAAACTCTCCATAGAGCAGGTATCACTGCTAATCCAAAAAAAATGTGCCCTGGGGTTAGAGGAAGCCAAATATTTAGGTTACACGATTGGGCGTGGAGTCATAAAACCCCAGCTAAACAAAGTAGAAGCCATTCAGGAGTGGCCACGTCCCACCAGTAAAAAACAAGTCAGAGCTTTCCTTGGGATAACGGGATACTACAGGAGGTTTATCCCAAACTTTGCAACTCTTGCAGCCCCTTTGACAGACCTTACCAAAGGGAAGAATTTAATGGTCAAATGGTCCCCAGAAGCTGAGGAATCTTTCCAGGTCCTGAAGAGGGCTCTTTGTGCACAGCCAATCCTCTACTCCCCTGATTTTTCCAAGGACTTTGTAGTCCAAACTGATGCATCTGATGTTGGTCTAGGGGCAGTTTTGTCACAGGTACATAATGGTGAGGAACACCCTGTAGTGTACTTAAGCAGAAAACTAAACGATCATGAACAGAAATATGCAGTGATTGAGAAGGAGGGTTTGGCTATTAAAATGGGCATTGGATGCCTTTAAGATATTATTTATTAGGGCGCCAGTTTGATCTGGTGACTGACCATGCTCCCCTCAAATGGATGGCTCTAAAAAAGGAGACCAATAGAAGTGTGAACCGTTGGTTTCTGGCATTGCAGGACTACAGCTTCACTGTGAAGCATCGACCGGGTAAAAAAATGGCCAATGTAGATGCTCTGTCCAGAGTCTACGCTTGTGTAGCTGACAGTGTTCCACCCAGGGGGTTGAAACAAGGGGAGAGGGTATGTAACAGGGCATCATGTAGAGAGCAAGGAAAGGTCCTGTACGTGGTTTATGTGTCACCCAGATTTCTCTCTTACACCTTCCGGAACCTCTAAGCACCTGGTTTTGCACTTGGCCTCGGTGGCAATTTAGTGCAGGTGAGGCAAACAGACATGGCTCTGGAGTCTGGGGAGCAGACGGTCTCTATCTGCTGGAGCACGAGGTTGGTCATGCTAGTTTGCTGAAGCCTGACAAACACTAGGTTTGCACAGGTTGTTAGTCAGGGCTATTGTATGTTTAGTTAGTGCCGGGACACGGCTAGGAATTTTCTTTGTCTTTTGAAGTGTTTATTTTGAGCAATATACAGTGTGGTGTATAACCTGTGTGTCGCTGCAATAAATGTACCCCCGTTTGAAGAAAAGTCACTGGTCTGGTCTCTGAACCTTGCGAGAGTGCTCACCCCAGAGAGCAATTGCACCCGCTACCTGTTTCCCAGCTCACAATATATATATTGTATAAGTGTGGTGTGTATATATATATATATATATATATATATATATTGTATAATATATTGTATAAGTGTGGTGTGTGTATATATATATATATATTGTATAAGTGTGGTGTGTGTATGTGTATATATATATATATATACAGTATATATTTATACTGTATAGGTGTGGTTTATGTGTGCGTGTATATATATATATATTTGTATGCTTGTGTATATAAAAATATATATATAAAATATTTACAAAAATGTGAGTGGTGTACTCACTTCTGCAATATACTGTGTATGTATATATATATATGTGTGGTGTGCGTGTGTATACATATATTTGTATGTTTGTGCATGCACAGTATATAGATATAAATATAGATCCACAAACATACGTTTCTCTAGAGAAGATGTTTTTCTAGGTGTTTTTACGTCAGCAGCTCCGCACGCCCCCGCACGCTCTTTTATAATCTTTTTTTATCTGTATGTAACTTGCAGAAAAATACCTTGTGAAGGGAAAGATTCAACGGACGCTCAGGAAGGACGAAAGCGAGTACGCGCGACGCGTGCGTGATTCAGCCTCACGCAATATACAATATAAATCACGCAACCATTTTATTAACGCACTGTATCTTTTTGTTACTTTGTTTTTTCCAGGCTTTGCTTTGAATTGTAAAATAGCCCCGAGTGTCAGTGTCAGGATCTGCCCGTGATCCCCCATGTTAACGCTGGGGTTGCATTCCCTGGCATTGTGATGGCTGTGTATTGCAGGAGCAGCTCATCCCCCCCGCGCCCCCGTTCCTGTTCATTGTGTGAGTACGCGGTACCAGGCGGTGGGGAGCATGTGCTCTCTATAGGCTGCTCCGAGCATCCAGTGTCTGGAGTCAAAACAATCACAGATTGATGACAGCTTCCCCAGCGAATTATTTCCTATTCTTGTGCCATGAATAAGCGCCTTGATGTGACTCACAGAAAACACCGATTTTTTAAAAAAAAAAGTTATGTTTTTTTCATCTTGACGATAGAGCAAAAAATAAATACATTTTTTTTTGCTGAATAGCCTCATCACCCTGATTTACGTGAACGGAATTTCCAAAGACTCGATTTGTAGCGAATTTAATTTAATATTTATACAGTGTGTATATATATATATATATATATATATATTATATATATATATACTCAACCAGGAGACCCGCGCTCTGCATTTATTAAAGGGCTTATTCAGAAAGGACTGAACTTGCCACCGAACTGTGAATTTCCCCTTTCGTGCAATTTCGTGGCAGTTCGTCTGTTCACTAAACTGACAATACACCAATAATTGGCGAATTGAAGTCGAAATACAGTGCAGTTCGCCACAGATCGGCACAGTTCAACGGCAGCGAACGTAGACCATAGAGAAGTAATGGTTAATATATTCAGAGAACGCCGAACCGCACCTAAACGTCAGTGAAATGCCCTGATTTTCAGTGATTCAGTTCGACAGGTTTAAACAGGCGAATCACATAGGATTCAATGTAAAAAAATAATATTGGGAGTTATTCAGAGAGCACCGACATGTCGCCGACATTTCTCACGTTCCCCGCACTTCCCTGCACTTTGGGGAATCAAAGTTCCTCACTGATGCTGAAATCATTGCAAGGTCCCTGGAGTGCAGGGAAAACCTGCCGAGCACCCACTGAAAACCCGCTGGAACTGCTGCAAAAAAAAAAACCCCGAACACGTCGGAAAAAGCTGACGAGCCGCCGATCACAGCGCAGACCAGCCGCCGGAAAAAGCTGACGAACGGGATAAAAAAACAAACGAACAATACGCTTGAAAGTGTCAAAATTGTTTATCCTTGCTGGGTCAAAGAAAACGCGACAGACATCTCCTTCCTTACAGGCTCGACCAGTCCTGTTGATGGTTTGCAGTAACCATTTCCGTCTCGCCTGGTGATTTCGGGGAAGGTTTTGGGCTGAGAATCCTGGATGTCGGGTTCCAGCGGGGAGAAAGCCAGAGACTGACAGAGGCACTAAATCGGGATGCCAGGTGGTCCGTCACATATAGGGCTCTATTATAATCTTCACGCAAACGTTAACGCGTGCGCAAAAACGCATTAACGCGAGGGGAAAAACCCTTTGCGCAGAACGTCGTTTTACAATCTCAGTACAAAAAATGCGCGTTGACGTCTACTGCTGGTGAACCTGCGCGATCCCTTTGCGAGCGTAATGTACGTTGCGCGTCCTATACTTAACAATGCGTTTGTGCTGGTATTACAATCTATGCGCAAATTTTAACACACAGCTTTTGCGCGCATAATTTTACCGTCTTTGAAAAGCTGGTGTTAATGGCAAATCTGAACGTCCTGTTCGAACCCAAATACACCAGTCCGAAAAAAAAATACAGCACAGTATAGTTACACATTCTACACATACCCAAACAATAAAATGGAGACGTTGTGCGTGTTTTTATTATTGCTGCAGCATATATACTCAGATTGATTTTGACAGGCGCAAAAACTTAACGGGAGATAATTGTGGTTCTTAATTTAGATTGGCTGAATCGCGTGAAAAAACAGTCCGCCCACCGAATTCTGCGCGCAACGTTTTGTGCGTCTTTCTTACGCGTGTTATTTTTGACGGATGAATAAATGCGCTCGGATTGTAATTTAACATTTAAACAAAATAGCTCCTGATCCGTAGCAGCTAGATGGTCATATTTGAGATCATTGGAAAGGCATGATCATGGCCTTTCCAATGATACCAAACATGACCAGGTTTGGTTTAAAAATAAAATTTAAAAAAATAAAATATAAAATAATAGAAAAATAAAATAAAAAAATTAGTTTTCTTTAAAAGTTTTTTTGGCTGGGGGGGTTTAGTTAAATAGGTCCTAGGCTGTCATCTCAAAATAATTAGCACAAAATGGTCAGAATGAGCGCAGCGCACATAGGTGAACTGGCTCAGCAGTGAAGGGGTTAAAAAGCAAACACATGTAAAAATTGGGTATTTCTTGTCTCGGGACAAAATTTTGAAACTATTTAGCCGGGGTGTTTTTTGGTGGTTGTAGATTTTGGGGGTTAAATTACGAAAAAGTGTGTTTTTACCATTTTTTCATCATATTTAATTTTTTTTTATAGTAAATTATTCGATATGATGGAAATAATGGTATTTCTAGAAAGTCCACTTAATGGCGGGAAAAACGTGTATAATATGTGTGGGTTGAATAAACGAGTAAGAGGAAAATTTGACCTAAACACTAACAGCGCAGAAACGTAAAAACAGCAGCGGTCACTAAAGGACGGATTTGTGTAAAACCGCCCGGTCACTAAGGGGTTAAAAAAAAGAGGAGGTTGCCGGGAGGAAGGCTTAATGCCCCCTTATTTTCCACTCTCTTGTACATTACTTTCACTGTGCATGTAAACATAATAATGCAGAATAAGCCTCATTTGAAGCCATTCGAGTCCTCCACAGCTCCAGCTCCTGTTCCAACCACTTATCTTAAGATACAGATCTTTGCTCGGTATATATCGCCGCGCTCCCAAGTCACCGGAGACCGCATTGCTGTAACCATTTCTAAGCCTCGCAGTATTAATGCTTTACGCAGAATGACCTTTGCCACCAGCAAACATGGGAGGTTCATGTACAGTTGTGTTCAAAATTATTCAACCCCCACTGAAATTGAGTGTTTTGGCCAGTTTGACATTGATTTTGATCATTCAGTCATCTTGCTTACAATTAAATCAAAGAGGCACGTGTAGGTCAGACAAATATAACATAACATTTATAATGAAATAACCACAAATGTCTTTTCTGTGCTCACATCATTATCAGTTTTATTCAACCCCCAAGTGACATTCAATCTTAGTACTTAGTACAACATCCTTTTACAGTTATAACAGCTTTTAAACGTGAAGCATAGCTTGACACAAGTGTCTTGCAGCGATCTACGGGTATCTTCGCCCATTCGTCATGGGCAAAAGCCTCCAGTTCAGTCACATTCTTAGGCTTGCGCACTGCAACTGCTTTCTTTAAGTCCCACCAGAGGTTCTCAATCGGATTTAAGTCTGGTGACTGCGATGGCCACTCCAAAATGTTCCAGCCTTTAATCTGCAACCATGCTCTAGTGGACTTAGAGGTATGCTTGGGATCATTGTCCTGTTGAAAGGTCCAACGTCTCCCAAGTCTCAGGTTTGTGACGGACTGCATCACATTGTCATCCAATATCTCCTGGTACTTAAGAGAATTCATGGTACCTTGCACACGCTGAAGCTTCCCTGTACCTGCAGAAGCAAAACAGCCCCAAAGCATGATTGACCACCCGCCATGCTTCACAGTAGGCAAGGTGTTCTTTTCTTCATAGGCCTTGTTCTTCTTCCTCCAAACATAGCGTTGATCCATGGGCCCAAACAGTTCTAATTTTCTTTCATCAGTCCACAGAGCACTAGCCCAAAACTTCTGTGGTTTGTCCACATGACTTTTGGCATACTGCAGTCGACTCTTCTTATTCTTTGGAGACAGCAAGGGGGTGCGCCTGTGAGTTCTGGCATGGAGGCCTTCATTACGCAGTGTGCGCCGTATTGTCTGAGCTGAAACTTCAGTACCCACATCTGACAAATCTTTTCTCAGTTCCTCAGCAGTCACACGGGGACTTTTCTCCACTCTACGCTTCAGGTAGCGCACAGCAGTCGAAGTCAGCATCTTCTTTCTGCCACGACCAGGTAGCGTTTCAACAGTGCCCTTTGCCTTGAATTTGCGAATGATGCTTCCTATGGTCTCTCTTGCTATGTTTAACATCTTTGCAATCTTCTTATAGCCATTGCCCTTCCTGTGAAGAGTAATCACCTCTTCTCTTGTCTTCCTGGACCATTCTCTTGACTTCCCCATATTTGTAACCACACCAGTAAATGTCTAGAAGGAGCTGAGTATCACAGTCATTTTAAAGCTGCCTAATTGGTGCTTATTATGCTTTATTGCTGCTCCGTGACATCCACAGGTGTTTTCAATACCTGATTGAAAACACTTGAATGAACCTCTGTTCTTCAGAGTGGTAGTCTTTAAGGGGTTGAATAATTGTGTCAATGAAGAATTCACAAAAGAAACATTTACTACTGTATTACAAAACCAATTGATGTCATTTTAGTTGCATATGGTTCTTTAAAAAGTCCTTGTAGGATTTCATTCTGAATACAATTACAAATGTCACTAAATTCCCTAAAACCCTTTACAGCATTGGGGGTTGAATAATTTTGAACACAACTGTATGACTCGATCCCGATCGTCAATTTAAATATCGTCCCGTAGGCTGGACAAGCTTCATGGACAACGGAGTCCACCAAGGTCCGTGTCGCCATGTTTATCCATCACCATATCCTGAAGCAGCTGTCACGGTATACATTTAATGGCGCTTTTAGCGTCAAGAGGAACTGCTACAAATGATTAATGACTAAATGCAGACATGATCGTAAAAATACTCTTGCCTGTCAAAGCACTTTGTAGAGCAGATCATTCTCCAGTTGTGGACATGGTCGTACCATTACATCCTTTACCGCAATTAATGCACAAAGAACTTTATCAAACGCTTAATCGCAGTCGCCGGTGATGAGACCCGACACATCATTGATCAGTCTCAAACATCAATCTCACACCATAGTTTACTTTTCAAGGTAACTTCCATTACTGCCAGCCATAAGGCCGATGACTTCTCTTGGAGTTTTACCAGAGTTTTGCTCTGTCGTTTCTTGATTTGTCTGGATCTACTAAGGTATGGTTAAGTGTAGAAAGCAATTTATATGACTAGTAGTCATCCTTCTGTCTCGAAGGGCAATGGTAGCGCCAAGGATAGACAGATAGTAGTTTGAGAGTAGTATCTGGCGTGGCTCATTGGACCCACTGGCAGTTCTTGCTGCAAGTGAAGTTGATACAATGGGTCGCGGTCAGTTGCCTCTGTTGTCTCTTCTTCCTTCGTGCCCTCTTTTCCTCCGGCTGGCAAGTCTGCTTTTCCTCACCTCTTTTCAGGCCATTTCTGTTGCTGGTGCTTCTCCAATGACTTTGGTCATCAGCAAGGGACTCCCATTAAGATTCAAGTTGCGTGTACAGACACCTTTGAAAGGCAGCTTTGGCCAGCAGTTGTGTTGAGCTCCTTCAGTCAAACAACCATAGAGGAGAAATGGATGGTGGTTTTTAGGAGCACTGGTTGCCTTCTGGTCACTATTTCACGTAATGGTTTCGACAAACAATGGTAGACCACTAGTCAGGTCATACTGAATTTTTGAAGAACACTGGTGGCTTCCTGGTTGTATCAAGAGAATTTTGAAGAACACTGGTGGCACCTTGGTTGGATTAAATAGGAGTTTTGATGAATACTGGACTTCTTGACCTGACCAGATAATGTCTCTGAAGAATACTGGTGGTCTCTCAGATGCTTTAGGTGATGAACAAACACTGTCAGGAATAACTTTGATTAGAAGGGTTGATAGAGAAAGGAGGCCATGATATTTAATAGACTGTGGCAGTGGTTCACCAAACCAATGTGACTGTGGGGGAATTGCACTCGCATATACTTCAAAAAGTACAAAAACCAAAAGCAAATAAAAGTGCAATAAATAATGAGCTAGCAAAAATATTGAAATTCACTAGGACCAAAAATTTGCACCACAAGCTTAATTAAAAGGATATTTATCTAAAATCGAGGGATCTTCCCAGTTGGCCTTCCCCATAGTGACCTATATGTAAAACCTGTATAGAAATAGTATAGGGAGGTCAAAGGTCCTATAAAATGATAAACAGATAATTCTATGTATAGACTAAATGTGAGAAATATGTAGATACGATTAAGCCATTTTAATGCTCGGTATGGAGACTGATGAAGCACGGGGATCGGGTCTTGGTTTATCAGGCTCTCCACCTTCATCAACCACAGAAAGGGGATGACTACAACCAGAAACAGAAAAGTTAGGGCTGCAAGTTTATTGCACACAAATAAAACAAATAAAAAAGAAAGAAAATCATAGTCTGTAAGTGGCAACAGTTACCCACACAACGAGTTTCGTCCACTAGGACCTTCTTCAGAAGTAAACAGCCACGCATTAATGTTTCCCAAGGCCATTGCCTTGTCCCCTGCCTGGACCATTTCTGAATTCTGTATTCAATAAGGGGTAATTCTAAAGGTTATTGCACCTCAATTATAGATGAATGCGATACGTGTGATGCGCCTGTCCTGTCCTCTGGCGGTTCATAAACCTCTCTGCACCATGTCAGGTCTCCCATCTCCTGTGGCTAGGGATGCTCCTGTTTCACGTCTATCCAGGTGGAGCATCACTGTCGGTGCACTCTTCTGGTAGCACTGGAAGAAGTGCATCTTTTCTATATTTTCTAGAGCTTCTGCCGCGCTTATTCCTTGGCCAGTGGTGTTGCTAGTCAACCCCTCTCATCTCTTGGCCAGCAGGTTCCTTATCGGGTTTTAGTAAGACTTCTCCTACCCTTCATCATTGCCCTGTTGCAGCTTTCCCTTCATCGTGTCACTTTGTACTCTGTTGGTTTGGATTTTGACCTTTGGCTGTGTTTACAGTATCTGGGATTTTCTCATGACCTTGATCTTTGTTTATCACAGTTGTGTCTCTCTCCTGCCCTAGACCTTAGGCTTGCCACTGGTTATATCACTGGCCTGTTTTGAGCCCTTCTACTTGCTTTCTGTCTGTCTGGCCACTCAAGGACCGCTTGGTTAGGTAGTGTCTTTCCTCTCTCTATTCTTGGTGGGGGGGGGGTCTGTGTGTTGAAGTGAAGGAGTTCCCTTCACCCCACCCAGCATCACCAGCAGTCTGGATTTTTGAATTTCCCGGCTGCTGGTCACTGTAGATGTCACACACAGAGAGCGGTCGACGTCACCCTCTGAGACATATAGCGGTAATGAGCGTTCACAGAGAGGCAGCCGGTGGATCAGATCTGTGCATGCGCGTGCAGCTCCGATCCATCACTCTGCGCAGGCGTTACGGAACTTGCTACGTTATGCTACACAAGTTGCAGAGGAGCACAAATTCAGCAGAAATGCTTCAGGGACTTCCGGGTTCGGGAGTCCCTGAGCCGAAGAGGAGGCGGAGCAGTGCGTGGCGAGGGACAAAAGGGGAGTAAACTTGGCCAAAAATAGAAGAAAAAAAGGAGAACAATTATTTAACTCCTTCACGATGGACGGTTGTCACCTGTCGGGTGGTGGTTACCGACGGAGTGGGGTATAGGTACGCCTCGCCTCCAGATGCCGCAGCGGGCCTCTAATTTGGCCGACCCATGCAGCCGCCGTGCGGCGCGCGTCATTGGCTTGAGTTCAGGCCATCTATTTACAGCCAATGATGCGCGGCGCCCACCGGCTGCAGGAGGTGGGGGCCAAGGTGGTCCATTGAAGACAGCGGGGTGTACCTCTGCGACCTGCGTCTTCAAGGCCCACCCATCGCAAGAACGGCATAGAACGGCTCATGGTGGGAAGGGGTTAAGGGCAAAAAAAAGGGAGCTCTGTTTTTCACTAGACTATCCCTTTAAGAGACACGTTTAAAAATGCAGACATTGTAACCTCGTGCAAATCAGGAACGAGATTTCTCTTTCCTTTTTATTTTTTATGTGTTTTATAAAGTCTGTAGAGGTGCATTATGACAAATCTATTATTCTCCCCTTTTTTTTTCCACCTAAAACCCTGTTAGGAATGAGACGCGGCGTTTTATGTAACGCTTTCTTTGCTCTGTAATTGCTTAGGAAAGAAAGCAAGTGGGAGAGACAGATGGAGCCGTTCCTTTCCCTCCCGTTAAATTGGAGGAGAGTTGTGTCTGGCGGTCGGATACGGGCGCAGGCGAGCAAACAAGCATGAATAATACATGGGGTCATCCTCATAAATAATTGAAGATCCTCTCCGGCTTTGGAGTCCTTTAGAGGAGCCCTTGCTGGACTTCCAGACTCTTCTGCGGCTTTTCAATTATTTTTATGTCCTGATTTTTCGCAGGAGATGCAAAGCGCCATAAGGTGCCATAGCTCTATAACGAGCACGCACGCGATAACATATTGTGCAAATACGATTTGCGGCCAGATACATTCACGCTCCGTCCTGGCCGGGCTCACACAGGAGGACGCGTGCCAATTTCACATTCTGGGCACTATCACCTGGTGTGAGCTAAAACGCCAATATCATTGTGTGTCTGTATGACGGATGTGAGAAAGACACAAGGTGCGGTGTGAGGGATGTGAGAAAGACACAAGGTGCGATATGAGAAAGACACAAGGTGCGGTGTGAGGGATGTGAGAAAGACACAAGGTGCGGTGTGAGGGATGTGAGAAAGACACAAGGTGCGGTGTGAGGGATGTGAGAAAGACACAAGGTGCGGTGTGAGGGATGTGAGAAAGACACAAGGTGCGGTATGAGAAAGACACAAGGTGTGGTGTGAGGGATGTGAGAAAGACACAAGGTGCGGTGTGAGGGATGTGAGAAAGACACAAGGTGCGGTGTGAGGGATGTGAGAAAGACACAAGGTGCGGTGTGAGGGATGTGAGAAAGACACAAGGTGCGGTATGAGAAAGACACAAGGTGCGGTGTGAGGGATGTGAGAAAGACACAAGGTGCGGTGTGAGGGATGTGAGAAAGACACAAGGTGCGGTGTGAGGGATGTGAGAAAAACACAAGGTGCGGTGTGAGGGATGTGAGAAAGACACAAGGTGCGGTGTGAGGGATGTGAGAAAGACACAAGGTGCGGTGTGAGGGATGTGAGAAAGACACAAGGTGCGGTGTGAGGGATGTGAGAAAGACACAAGGTGCGGTGTGAGGGATGTGAGAAAGACACAAGGTGCGGTGTGAGGGATGTGAGAAAGACACAAGGTGCGGTGTGAGGGATGTGAGAAAGACACAAGGTGCGGTGTGAGGGATGTGAGAAAGACACAAGGTGCGGTGTGAGGGATGTGAGAAAGACACAAGGTGCGGTGTGAGGGATGTGAGAAAGACACAAGGTGCGGTGTGAGGGATGTGAGAAAGACACAAGGTGCGGTGTGAGGAATGGAAAATGGATACAATGGGGGTGTGAAGGCTAGAAGAGCTTTGCAATGGGGTTCGGAGAGATGGGAAAGAAAGACAATGGGAGTGGTGGCAGAGAGACTCAATGGGCTAGTGAGGGCTGGTAAAGAGATACAGTCAAGGTGTGAGGCATGGAATATGGATACAATGGGGGTGTGAAGGATACAGAGAGAGGTGCAATTGGGTTCGGAGAGATGGGAAAGAAAGACAATGGGATTGTTGGCAGAGAGACTCAATGGGCTAGTGAGGGCTGGTAAAGAGATACAGTCGAGGTGTGATGGATGGAAAATGGATACAATGGGGGTGTGACGCATAGAGAGAGGTGCAATGGGGTTCGGAGAGTTGGGAAAGAGAGACAACGGGAGTGGTGGCAGAGAGACTCAATGGGCTAGTGAGGGCTGGTAAAGAGATACAGTCAAGGTGTGAGGCATGGAATATGGATACAATGGGGGTGTGAAGGATACAGAGAGAGGTGCAATCGGGTTCGGAGAGATGGGAAAGAAAGACAATGGGATTGTTGGCAGAGAGACTCAATGGGCTAGTGAGGGCTGGTAAAGAGATACAGTCGTGGTGTGATGGATGGAAAATGGATACAATGGGGGTGTGACGCATAGAGAGAGGTGCAATGGGGTTCGGAGAGATGGGAAAGAGAGACAATGGGAGTGGTAGCAGAGAGACTCAATGGGCTAGTGAGGGCTGGTAAAGAGATACAGTCGAGGTGTGAGGGATGGAAACAAGACACTACAAGATCTTTAGCTCCAGGGCCATTAAGCCATTAACCCGACAATGCCTGTCTCAAACCACCGGTGTCATTTGATGGCAGCTTCTTCCCTCGCCTTCCAAGCTGGAGTTCCGCACCACAGACCCGTGTCCGTGTTCATTCACTCTCAGCTTGCGTGCGTTCCCCATTAGCTCGCGCGTCCTCCTGAAAAACAAGTCGATCGTCGTGAAAAGAAGGTCACGGAACAAAGAACGCTTTGACGGTATTCTACACAAGACGATAAATCGATGGCAGCCCCGGCTCATGGAATAAGTGTCGCTAAATGTCATCTTATCTTTTATTGTTAATCATACGGTTCTAGTAAAAAATGAATAAAAAATCCATTCAACGCCGCAGAGATTTTATCGCGCCATCAACACGTACGCTGCGGCTGGCGTCTTTCCTACGTGTCGGCTCCCGGTACGAATGTTGCAGTTTCTCCGATAGCTGACATTTCCCCCGGCCTGTTACATGAGTGACAGCCCTATTATCACACATCGAGATGTACGGGACGCACATTGCACTGTGTGTCTCTGGCAGGTCAGGGGGCAGTAATGAAGATAAAACTGATTTAAAAGCAAAAAAAAAGATTGCCCTGGGCCTGATGGAGAGAGACCCCCTTCCCAATCCAATGACTCAGACGCACGGAAAGGATGCAGATTTAATACGGGACGCCTTATATCAACAAGAAATACAAATGTAACGGAACCCCCCCCCCCGAATGTCTTTCTCCTACATTTTTCACGGATCAACCCCTATGTTTAAGGGGTTATTCACTAACCTCCGAATTGGCGCTGAATTGCACCGAACTGTGAATTTCACCATTAAGTGCGATTTCGGGGCAATTTGTTTATTCACAAAGCTGGGTTTTTTTTGCCAAATACAGGTGAAAAACGGTGCAATTCGGCAGCACCAAAATTGTCCCTTAGAAGACTATCATGTCTTCTATTCACAGAATGTCGAATTGCGACGAAATGCCCTGATATTCCGTGCTTCAGCGTGACAGGTTTAAACAGGTGAATCCCATAGGTTTCAATGTAAAACCGTAATATTTTTTTTATCTCCAACTTAATTTTATTTTTTATTTTATCAGCAATCGGAACACGGGGTACAGAAGTAAAAAAGGGGACATAAGGGGGGCGTGGCCTGACTCCGTTCGATGGTGGACGTGTAGCGCCGGAGCTCCGCACTAGAGACCCACTAAACACGAGGAAAAACGACTCACAGTAAGCGCAGCTGCAGCACAGGACCGGGGGAACCAGTGGAGCACAGTATGTCCTCCCGCAGCGGTACCAAAAAAGCGGGTTCCGCCGACTTTTTCGCGCCAAAGAGCCAGAAACAGCGCGGCATTGGGGCCTCCCAAGATGGCGGCGGCTCATCCTCCTCGTCCCCACATGCATCTGCCTCCCCCGCTGAAGACAGCTCAGGGATTGACGTGGTGACGGCCAAACTGGCACCTATGCTGGCAGCCCTTTCTGATGCACTATCGAATCGCCTAGACAGCGTGGCGGCGGACATTAAAAAAGATATCAAAGAAATAGGAGACCGCACAGACAGATTGGAAGCAAAGATGGCGGAATTTGCAGGGGCACATAATGTTCTGACAGAACAAGTGGAGGATTTACAATCTCAACTTCTGGGGGCACTTACTAAAATTGCGGACTTGGAGGATAGATCACGTCGCCATAACTTGAAAGTGAGAGGTATCCCAGATTCGATATCAGCTCATGACCTTCCGGATTATGTTACTGAACTATTTCAACACCTCCTGCCTGAAGCCACCTCGGATTCCCTCCTGTTTGACAGAATTCATCGACTTCCTAAACCACCGTCAGCTCCGGCTAAAGCGCCTAAAGATGTCTTACTTCGTCTTCACTATTATAAACCTCGCGAGGACATATTGCGTGCCTTGAGACGTCCTGGGGCTCTATCCCCGACCTACGATCATATTGCTATCTTTCCGGACCTGTCTCGCACTACCCTCCAACACCGGCGCAACTTTAAACAAGTGACAACGATGCTCCGTGATCGCAGTATCGCATACAGGTGGGGCTTCCCAACCAAACTGTTGATATCTCGCAACGGTGTTTTCCACTCGGTGACTTCCGTATCGGAGGGCATGCAACTCCTGAAAGATTGGGGAATGGAACCTGCTACCCCTCCATCACAGCGGCAAGATCCTCCACCCCGCCTCGACCCGGAGTGGCACAAGAAGAAAAAGTGATTTGCTCTATGCTATTGATGTCTTGCGAATCTTCGGATTGCCACGTGCTTTGGGCAGAGGAAGAAAGTTCTCGGGATATTTCATCGTCTTGACGGTATCGTATTTCGCCGAGTGTGCCTCCAGGGTCCTTTTTTTTTTTTTTCCTGTTGGTATTCCATGTTCCCATACACGTGACCCAGGTTTCGGGACTGTGGTAGCAGCTGGAGTTGATGGGTCCCGACGTGCGCAGCACGGCGCTGCTTTTTGTTCCTCCATCCGGGCGTTCTGTTGGGTTCATTTTTTGACCCCCCACTCTCGCTCTTTTTTCGGAGTATGAGAAGTACACCCGCTTCTCGGGGCTTCTCAAGAGAGATTGTCTCTTTGAGACATGTACATAGTTTCTTCAACACCACTGTGGTGTTTTTCTGTTTTTTGTTTCTATGTTGTTTTCTTTTTTCCTCATCGCCATTCACTGACTGTTCTCAAACACGCTCGACCCGAGCCATGTGGGCTGCTTTGTTTGTCCAAAATGTGAATTGGGGGCTCTGTTGGCCCAGGAACCGTATACAGTTTTTGGTCTCAATTGTATGAAACTTATGTCCTTCAACGTTAGGGGCTTAAACGCTCCATTTAAAAGACATGCATTATGCTCAGAGATAAAACGGGGAGACCCAGATATGGTGTGTCTACAGGAGACGCACTTTCGTAGATTGTCTCACCCTTTGTTGCAGGTACCTCGATATACCACGCAATTCCACGCTACGGGCCCCACCAAGTCTAGAGGGGTGTCTATACTACTGCATGATAGAATGTCTTTTCAACTTCACAGAAAGCTGAGTGATCCGAAGGGCCGCTACCTTATCTTAGTGTGTACGATTAATCAGAAATTGTTCACTATATGTAATATCTATAGTCCTAACTCATCTCAAGTATCGTTTCTTAAACATGTACTGCTCAAAATGTTAACAGTATCAACTGGCGAGGTGATTGTGATGGGCGATTTTAATGTTTGTCCAGATTCGCTTCTAGATAGGTCAGCCGCCTCATACGCACACATTAGAAAACAATGTAGGGAATTGACGGACCTTCTGTCTCATTTTAATCTATATGATGTGTGGAGGGTTTTCCATCCGGGCGAGAGAGGATATACTTTGTTCTCTCCACCTCACAATTCATATTCCAGAATAGATTTTTTTTGCATAAGAGGTTCTTTACTGCCTTCTGTTCGTGACTGCGACATCTCGAGCTTCACGCTGTCTGATCATGCCCCAGTATTCTTGACGCTAGCAGACGACTTCCAGGTGTTTAGCAGGCCTCCTTGGCGCCTCAACGACTCTCTTTTGGGCGATCCAGAGATATTAGCGGACCTGCAGTCCTCACTTGACAACTACTTCTCGGAGAATAAAGATTCTTCCTCGGATCCGACTATTCTCTGGAGAGCTCACAAGGCAGTTATGAGAGGGGTGTGCATTAGATGGGCAGCTATCAGGAAGAGACAACATATCGCAGATAGACTGGAGTTACTGACCCGTATAGACGCTTTGACCAAGGCCAACCAAACCCACCCGAATCCAAGCACGGCTCGGGAACTGGCCAAAGCGGGAGCGGACCTGACCGACCTAGACAGTACGACACATTTCTACGCATTACAACGCCTTAGAGCAAATAGATATTCGACCGCGAATAGGGTGGGACACTCGTTGGCGCTCCGCCTCCGTACTCTGCAGCAATCAACCAGAACGTCCTTTTTGTTAAATAACCGAGGGGAAAGGATATATAAACCACAGGACATAGCGAACGAATTTGCGACATACTATCGGGCTCTATATAATTTAAGAGACGGGACCGCAGGCCCAGGACCTTCGATATCGGATATACGAGGCTATTTAGACAAAATAAACTTACCGACTCTATCACAGACACAACGTGCCTCTTTGGCTTCCCCGATAACATGCGAGGAAATCGCGGAGGTGATTACGTCCCTACCTAAAGGCAAGGCTCCAGGCCCCGATGGGTTCACATCCACTTATTACAGAACTTTCCATCAAACGCTACTTCCCCATATCCATGGCTTGTTTACCACTGCGATGGATAGTGGGAACCTCCCTTCTGAGCTACTGGGTGCCGCAATAGTCACCCTACCCAAATTAGGTAAACCTCCCACTAGTTGTCAAAACTTTCGACCAATCTCTCTGATAAATGTAGACCTTAAAATATACACTAAGATCCTGGCGAATCGTTTGGCATTGACTATCACGAGTTTGATCGGGATGGATCAGGTCGGATTTATACCCGGCCGTCAGGGTCCGGATAACACTCGTCGACTACTCAATCTCATTCAAGTGCTTACTTCGTCTTCTACGCCTGGTCTCATACTGTCATTGGACGCGGAAAAGGCGTTTGACCGAGTGCATTGGGGTTTTATGTCAGAGGTGATGGCAAAATTCTCTATCCCACCTGAGTTTGTTAAGGGGGTTTTTTTCGGTTTATGCTTCTCCGTCTGCCACGGTACGTTTTGCGGGATTCCATTCTCGAGCATTTCCTATCACGAACGGCACAAGACAGGGCTGCCCGCTGTCTCCACTACTGTATGCGCTCGTCTTAGAACCTCTGGCTCAGATGATCAGGCAGTCCGATGAAGTAAGGGGCATAGAGGTGGGTCCGCAGACACACAAATTAAACCTCTTTGCTGACGACGTCCTCCTTACTTTGACATCCCCTAAAACTTCCTTAGAGGCTCTGACTAACATATTGCACGAATATGGTACATTTTCATATCATAAGATTAATTTTTCCAAGACTCAGGCGCTGCCAGTTAATATCCCAGAGGACGTGCTGATTACACTAAAACAGGAATTCGCGTTTGATTGGAGAACTAAATTTCTCACGTATTTGGGTATCAAGCTAGCTCTTTCGGCTCAGGTCTTATTTGATATTAATTACGGAAAGTTGCTAATAGAAATTAAATCCCTATTGCGGTCTTGGCAGCCCCGACGATTGTCGTGGTTTGGTCGCATTGCGGCGGTGAAAATGACGATACTACCGAAAATTTTATATGTTTTTCGAGCCCTTCCTATTTTTATACCTAGAGCGTTTTTTTCTACTTTGCAGGGAGTGGTTAATGCCTTCCTATGGAATTATCGGCGCCCCAGAATCAAATTTCCTGTCCTCTCACGCCGAATCGAGGGGGGTGGATTAGGGGTACCGGATTTTGCAAAATATAGCCGAGCTGTCCATGTTGCAGCGATGATAGTGTGCCTGGGCTATGCCTCCCGTCCTCAATGGGCGGTTATGGAGGCCACTACTCTGACCCCTCACGATTTAAGAGTACTGTTATGGGTTCCCCCTCCGAATAGACCAAGGGGGATGTTTACATCTCTGTTTGCTACAACGACCCTCTCCTTGAGAATATGGGACAGTATGTTCCTGAAGATATCGGGGACGGGCCCCGTATCAAGAGCGGCACCACTGAGGATGTTTCAGTATATCCTTCCCCATTTTAATGCGCAATGTTGGGCGACGAAGGGGGTTTTCAATTTATGCCAATTAACAGATAAATGCGGGGTATTGGAATTTGCGTCGGTACAATCTAAATTTCACCTGCAGGACTCTTATTTCTTATCTTATTGCCAATTACATTCATACTTGAGATCTCAGGGATTCGCAGCATTCTACTCGATCCATAAGCCGCCCTTGACGTTAATTGAATCCCTGGGTGTCTCCCAATTGCTACCGAAGGGCTTAATCTCCATCGGCCTCAATGCAATCATGAAGGACAGGGAGCTACCCTTGTGGCGGTATCATTCTGCGTGGGAAAAAGATCTGAAACGTTCCATTGAACCAGAATTGTGGGCAGCTGTGTTCCGTAGAGATGTGGGGGTGTCTAGAAACGCGACTCTCCTGGAAACAAGTAGGAAGGTGGTCTACCGATGGTACTGGACGCCGGATAAAACCTCTAAATTTGCTTCGTCCTCTTCCTCAGTATGTTGGCGTTGTAGTTCACAGACAGGTACTTATATGCATATCTGGTGGCAGTGCCCTCTATTGATTCCCTTCTGGACTATGGTGGTGGAATTTGCTACGGCAGTGGTGGGTACTCCTATTCCTATGGATCCCGGATTCATCTTGGTGGGACTGGGAGGCCCCAAGTTAACTAGGCAACAGTCCAGAATGACATTTCATATTATGTCCACCGCATTACTGCTGATAGCACAGAGATGGAAATCAGACACGGTCCCATCTATGGGGCTCCTTAAGACGTACATGACTAGAGATAGGACCTATGACAGCAGGGCTACAGAGTTTCTCTCGGTGACCCCCCCTAAACAGGACCCATGGGAATTGTGGGACATATATCTAGTGAAACAGTGTGTGCATGGAGGGGTGAATAGGCCCGTGGATGGGGAGGAGGCGAGCGTCTCGGAAGTTAACAGGTGACCCGGGTAGTCTGCGAATTGAGGAATTAGTTAATGGGTGCCAGAAAGTTACCTGTACATGATAGACAATGGCTCTTACTTTATTGGGGATGAGGAAGTCCCCCCCCCTTTTTTTTTTTTTTTTTTTTGAGTTTTTTTTTGAGTTTTTTGTGTCTTTTTTATCTTTACGCCTCAATGTCAATTTGTAAGCATATGATAATTCATGTTGGTTTCCCTTCCCTTATCTTTTTTTCTGTATCCCCATTGACTATGTGTTTTGAAAAAATAAAAAATCTTACATTTAAAAAAAGGGGACATAAGGAATATTAAAGTGCACACACAAGTCCATATATCAACGTAATATCTTTTTAAAATATTTTTTAAAGACCGTTTATTCTTTTCATTTTCAGCAAAAACCCTGTTTTTATATTTTAGAACATCTTTTTGTATTTTTTTCAGGCTACATTTTTGGTTTTTATTTTTTTTAAAGGATTTTTTTATTTTTTAAAAGACCTTTTTATTATTTTTAAAGGACTTTTTTATTTTTTAACATACCTTTTTATTATTTTTATAGGACTTATTTATTTTTTAACAGACCTTTTTATTTTTTTTAAAGGACTTTTATTTTAACAGACCTTTTTATTATTTTTAAAGGACTTTTATTTTAACAGACCTTTTTATTATTTTTAAAGGACTTTTATTTTAACAGACCTTTTTATTATTTTTAAAGGACTTTTTTATGTTTTAACAGACCTTTTTATTATTTTTATAGGACTTTTTCATTTTTTTAACAGACCTTTTTATTATTTATAAAGGACTTTTTTTATTTTTTTTACAGACCTTTTTATTATTTTTATAGGACTTTTTTATTTTTTTAACAGACCTTTTTATTATTTATAAAGGACTTTTTTTATTTTTTTACAGACCTTTTTATTATTTTTATAGGACTTTTTTATTTTTTTAACAGACCTTTTTATTATTTATAAAGGACTTTTTTTATTTTTTTACAGACCTTTTTATTATTTATAAAGGACTTTATTTTTTTTTCCTTTTTATTATTTTTAAAGGACTTTTTTTAGACACATTTTTAATACATTTTTATAGATTTAAACTCCTATTAGGAGAACCGCTAGATTTCTATCTTCTTTTTTTTTTGCAATTCAGAGGAGGAATTCGCCGATGCCAATTCGGCGTTTGTAAGTCCAATTTGGTGGTTTCTGCCAACGTCCAATGACTGCTTCAGCGACTCCACTTTTGGCAAAATATGGTGACCATTCGCTAAGTAGTGAATTCTCCGTATTTTCGACGAATTGGAGTCGAAGTGAGACGAAATGGGCAGAAACGCAAAATACTGAAATTGTCTGCAGTGTTCGGTGCTTTGTGAATAGACCCTTCAGTCTCTTGACATTATTGAGGATCTGATTGGCTGAGATATCTCAGCCACTTCCAGGCATGATGTCACATGTGTGCTTCATCAGTAGATTTTAAAATGTCAGAGAACAACAATGTAAAACCCTCTTACATGTTTATTATTTTGTTTTTCTTTCCTTTTTTTCTGTTTTAATGAAATACCCATTTTCCAGTATATATTAAAAATAAAATTAGAAAATGAGAAAAAAAAATTGCCTTTATATTCTAACTGAGCAAAATTCTTGCCCTTCCTGGAGTATCCCATCGAAGTGGCGGTGACTTTCAATATAAGCCAAGATAAGCCAGCTCGGTAAAAGAGGTATTATAGCAATTTAAGCTATTTCCCAATTTTATGCTTGCAAAAGATTAATCTTACTTGTTGGGGAGCCTGCGGACCTCAGCCGAGGTCCTTATCTTCCTGGTTTGCAGCAGGGAGCTTTGTCCGGTTTTAAGAAGTAGAGGGGAGGGTATTGGTATCACCTTACAGGGTGGGAAGGTATCTGAACACAAGAAGAAAGTGCAGAGTATACAAGTTAAAATGTATAAGCATTGCTATTTTGAAAGCCTTTTTACAGAATTGGTGCAAATCATCTTGCAGGTGTTACTGTATATATTTATATAAATATATATTTATAAAATCACGAGTATAGCAGTCTGTAGTGATACCTTTTTTATTGGACTAACGTTACATTTAAAGTACAAGCTTTCGAGAGGATTCCTCCCTTCGTCAGGTATAGAAGCTAACTGATCAGAATAATAGAATTAAACATTGGGACAGTCATAGGGCTCACAGTTGGGGGTGTTAGATGTTTTACATCGCCAAATGGCATGGTCAGAGGGGGAATAAAAAAATAAAAAAAAAGAAACATTAATTGTCTCAGGCAAGATGCAATCATGTCCACTTCAAAGGGAATGTGAAAGGACAGAACGAAAGAAATAAGAAAAAAAAAAAACACAAAAAAACACAACACAGTGAGTATGGGGAAGACACAGAAAAATAGGAATTGTGAATATTATGTGACGTTATTATAGTGGGTTAGAAAACCCGAATCTATATTAAGTCCTTGTTTTATATTGTTGAAATATGTGATCATTTTCATTTCATATGTTTTGCGTTCCCGGTGATCTTTAAAATGTCCTTTGAGGATTTTGATTCTGAGGTTATGGATGGAGTGGCCTGCTAGACTGAAGTGATGTCCCACTGGGGTACAATATGTGTTTTCCTGGTGGTTCCTGATGGATTGTCTGTGCTGGTTCATCCTGAGATTTAGTTTAAGGCTGGTTTCACCAATATAGCAGCCCTTATCACACGTTGTGCACTGGATCATATATACCACATTTGCTGACGTGCACAGGAATGATCCCTTGATGTTGTATGTGGTGTTGTTGTGCCGTGCAGTGCTGCTGTCACATATATGTTGGCACAGTTTGCAGCGGGGTTTGTTACAGCGTCCCATTCTGTATGTCGTCCTGTTCCTGAGTGAGTTTGCTGCGGACCAGTTTTTGCCTCGGGTTTGGGGGTTGCTTGAATGCCAGTAAGGGGGGCTGTGGGAATATTTCTTTGAGCGCAGGGTCCTCTGTGACCAGTGGCTGCAGATCTTTGATGATTTTGCGAATTCCCTCTAGAGTTGGGTTGTAGGAAACAACTAGAGGGATCCGTGTGGTGTTTTTCTTTTCTTTGTAGCGCAACAGCTGTTCGCGCGGTGTTTTCAGGGCAGATTAGATTTTTTCAGAGATTGTCCTTTCCTTGTAGTCCTTCCGCTGGAATGATGCAGATAGATTGCTCAGGTGTTTATCCCTGTCCCCAGTGTCCGAGCAGATTCGGTGGTACCTGATGGCCTGGCTATAGATGATGCCTTGTTTGGTGTGGTTGGGATGAAAGCTGGTCTTGTGGAGGTAGCTGGGCCTGTCTGTGGGTTTCCTGTACACAGATGAGTGCAACGTGCCGTTGGCAGCTGATATGGTACAGTCCAGGAAGCTCACACTGTGCTTGGAAAAATCCATCTTGAGTTTGATCGATGGGTGGAACATATTGAATGCCTTGTCTAGAAGGCTTTCCTCTCCTTCTGTCCATATGATGAAAATATCATCAATGTATCGTAGATATTTGTGTGGTTTGTGAGGGTGGATGTTCAGGAACCTCTCTTCAAGATCTGCCATGAAAAGATTGGCGTATTGTGGTGACATTTTAAAACCCATAGCGGTCCCAGTCATTTGTAGGTAGCAGTTATTGTTGAAGCTGAAGCAGTTGTGTGTGAGAATAAATTCAATCAGCTTGGTAATAAATCACCGCTATATTTATGTGGAGTATTGTGGGAGGAGAGAGATTGGAGACAGGCATTAATTCCATCTTTATGTGGGATGTTGCTGTATAGGGATTCTACATCCATAGTAACTAATATAGTGTCGGCCGGTAGTGTCTGGATATCTCTAAGTTTGTTTAGAAAGTCTGTGGTGTCCTGTATATAACTGGCAGTGTGGGTAACTAAGGGTTTCAGGATACCCTCTATAAGGCCAGAAATAAGTTCGGTAAGTGTGTCCATACCTGCGATAATGGGTCGTCCTGGGTTCCCGGGCTTGTGGATTTTGGGCAGAATGTAGAACGTGCCCATGCGAGGATTGGAAGGCACCAGATTCTCCAATTCTTGCTGTAGGTGTTTGGGGAACGACCTGATAAGTCTGGCAAGTTGGGTTTTGTATTCTTTTGTTGGGTCTTCAGTCAATTTACGGTAATATTTCACATCTGACAGTTGTCTGTCACCTTCTGCCATGTAGTCTTGGATGTTCATGATAACTACTGATCCCCCTTTGTCAGCTGGCTTGATGATGTTGATGTTGTTGCTGGACAGATTTTTTAGGGCCATCCTTTCTGCAGGTGAGAGGTTCGGTGGTATTTTTTTCTGTTGCTGTGTGGTAACCAGGGATGTCACTCTCATGTGGAATTTTTCAATATAGTTGTCTAATTTGTCATTGCGTCCTGCTACAGGTGTGAAATCTTGGTTCTTAGCTTTCCCTCTGTTGTTCATGGTAGAAATATTGTCATTTTTGTCAAAGAACTCTTTAAGTCTCAGTCTTCTAAAGAACTCCTCCAAGTCTGAGTATAGTTGGATGTGGTCCAGTTTGGTGCTGGGACAAAAAGTTAGTCCTTTGGACAGGACTGCTTTTTCGGGTATGGACAGTTCATGATCGGAGAGGTTAACAATCTCAGAATAGTCTGTGGGGGGTTCACTGATGCCAGCAATGTCAATCTTACCAGAGATTGCGTTATGAGTGGTGGCGATCTGATCAGTGTCATTATTGGTGTCATCAATGGATCTTTTGTGCCGGACGTCTTTGTGCATAAAATTGCCATCTCTATGTGCTAAGAGTCCTGCGAGTTTCTTCTTTTTCTTGTTGATTAGCTTTTGTTGTTCCTTTTTGTAGAGGCATTCCATTTCAGTTTCCATATCTTTGGCTCTTAATGGGATTTGTTGTAGGTTGAGCAGTAAAGATATTTTCCGCCCAATTATTTTTTGCTTTTTGTCATAAAGTAAGTGAATTAAGTGGTTCCGCAGTTTCTCGCTGGTGCGTTTGCAGATGTTTTCAGCATGCTGAGAGTTGTGGGTGGTTGAAAGTGGGTTCCAGATGCGGAGTCCCTTGGGGACAAGATTCATCTTTTTACATTGGGTAAGAAAAAATATGTCGCTGTTGATCTGTGTTTCTCTTCTAGTCAGTTTGATCAGTTGCTTCTCAATGCGGCCAAATGCAGTATCATTCATGGTTATTTATATATATATAGTGTAATATATTTAGGGGAATCTTGAACACGACAAGAATATCCCTTTAATCGTATTACAGGGTGATTCATATAGACCCAAACCCAAAGTCTTTGTAAGAGGTCGTTAATGAACTAAAGGAAATTTATGAGAGTTTCAGGAGCCGTTCCTCCTCGTATGTTGAGCGCATCCTACCGTAGCACAAGCTGGAAGCAGCTGCTAGTTGGCAGGACAGCCACGACAACAGCACAGTCCCGAGAATAGCACTCCAATAGAAAAGAATGGCTTACTCTTTGTTTGAGCACAGGGTTACTTCCAGCGAGATGACATGACATCACGTCAGCCAATGGCGACAATCTAGAGGTTCCTTCTAGTGCCGTGTCTGTGGCCACCTCGGTCTCCCGATCTTAGTAGCCCGGACTTCTTTTTATGCGGCAATCTGAAGGAACGAGTGCACCTACTGGTACAAGCCCTGCAGAATGGGCGCCTTAGCGTATATAAATAGACATCAGACAACAGCATGCAGCCTGACAGATGTGCTCAACATAAAAGGAGGTATGTTTCCAGAATCGTTTAAGATCTATAACAAAAACATTGGGTTTGGGTCTATATTAATCACCCTGTAGATCACAATGAATGACATAATCCTCGTTAGCTTCTACTTTGTATCAGTGTATCATATATTACCTTAATGACCTCTGACCTTGGCACTGTACATACCCATAATCTTCCTGTGCAGTCTGGCTGAGCACCATGGGAAATGTGTTTCTAATTGAGTCGCCTTTGATTTCTTTGCTCCAGAATCCGCTCCATAGTTCAGCACCCCCAGCAGCCGTTATTAATAACTTCATTACTTTGTACAAATGAAAATCACGAGGTTAACGCGGTGCCGCGAGTAACTGCCACGCTTCCCTGTTATCCTGTCGTTAATATCCCAGCCGCGGGCGCTTATTAATTATATTATGGTTAGAAATACAATTAAACCTTCCAATTACACGAACCCCGGGTCTCCTCGCGCGGGAGCGACCTCGCTAAACGACTTTATTAGTCTGTTAATCGTCAGATCTGGGACGCCATCGTTACACCTCGGGAGCGACGGGGGACAGAATAGAGGGAATAAATTCACTGCTCTACAGGATATTTCCTCATTGCAGACTTTGACAGAGGGGAACTCTTGCAGGGCTTCCTCAATGTGACCTGAGAGGCAGAAGCAATCGATTACCACTGTTAAGACTCTACGAGTGGAACACAGAGCAATCCCTGAAGTGAGACTTAACCCTTTTTACTCCCAGGATCACGTGAACTCGATTTTGCATTGTAATACATCGAAACGCACTCATTATCATATCAAAAGCCCGTTTTCACACTTTTTTTTAAAGCAGGTTTAGTGTGTCGCCTGTGTGGAGAAGCCTTATCTCTCTCCTGTTACTGTGGAGAGAGATAAACAAGTTGGCAGCCCCAATCCTCACTGTAACAAAAAGCTCATCAAATGTCATTGCTTCATTCCAGCAACCAGGGATTTGTCAGAATACTGGGAGAGCTGTGGGGTCAGACGCTGCTGTACAGGGATAAGATTCAGGGGGTTATAATAAGTGTAAATCCCTGCACACAACAGATACAAGGTGTTGCCGTAATTGCCATACACAGGCATTATGCAGCACATACAGATACAAGGTGTTGCTGTAATTGCCATACACAGGCATTATGCAGCACATACAGATACAAGGTGTTGCTGTCATTTCCATACACAGGCATTATGCGGCACATACAGATACAAGGTGTTGCTGTAATTGCCATACACAGGCATTATGCAGCACATACAGATACAAGGTGTTGCTGTAAATGCCATACACAGACATTATGCAGCACATACAGATACAAGGCGTTGCTGTAATTGCCATACACAGACATTATGCAGCACATACAGATACAAGGTGTTGCTGTAATTGCCATACACAGGCATTATGCAGCACATACAGATACAAGGTGTTGCTGTAATTCCCATACACAGGCATTATGCAGCACATACAGATACAAGGTGTTGCTGTAATTCCCATACACAGGCATTATGGAGCACATACAGATACAAGGTGTTGCTGTGATTACCATACACAGGCATTATGCAGCACATACAGATACAAGGTGTTGCTGTAATTCCCATACACAGGCATTATGGAGCACATACAGATATTGCATTGCTAATAATCTCACTCTGATCACTACAAACCCCATAAGCAGGATCCCATTTTATTATCTGTCTGCAGCACATTTACTGACACAAAGACCATTTCTGCCTGTATGCTGATAATGCAGACCCCGTGTGACATTGTGCCAGATAAGGGACGCCATCTAGAGTTTAGAACCTTTCATCCTGGTGATATTTCTAGAAAGGATAAATGAAACTGCATCACCAGGGAAAGATAATCAATCCTCATGTGAGTCAAGGAGATCCATATGGTGGTTCTTGCTCAAGTTTCTGTTAGTGGTGGTCAATTTTTGAATGTGGTGAGGGGCACATGACGCCACAAGCATCAACTTTTTCCTAATCAGTGAATAAAATAAAGAAAAAATACATAGGAGACTGCAGCCCGAGAGGCAGGAAGCCCTCTTTAGGGCAACACGGCCGTACCCATTTCTAATGAATGCACCCATGACGTAATGTTTCTTAAAATGGCCTGTTACGCTTAACATGTAATATTCATTGTTACTATAAATCTGTTTTACCCCCAGGTAAGGAGATGAACTGTCACGGATTATCTCGGCATTATGCTGCGGAGGCGAAACCTGCTCACCACCTTGCTGATCGTGCTCCCGTGGGCGCTTCTCTTCACCCTATGGCAGCAGCACCCAACCATCCGCTACCTCACCTTGCAAAGAAGTAAGCCTTCGTATACAGTGATACAATGTGGCAGGGGATCTAGAATGAAAGAGTGTACCGAGCCATGGACGAAGCCAGGGAAAAAAAGGAACCACCATGAAAAATGAGCTAGTGATATTTTGTAACCTGAAAATATCTGCACGTAGATAAATCTGCGGCTGGGATGGTCTCTTAGTGTCGAACATACAGAAACTGTGAGGTGTCAGAAGCATATTCTGCTGAAGATGCGCTTCCAACCATCCACTACCTCACCGTGCAAAGAAGTAAGCTTTTGTATACAGGGATACAATGTGGCAGGGGATCTAGAATGAAAGACTCTGAATTAGGGATGAGCCGAACACTCCCCGAGTTCGGTTCGAGCCCGAACCCGAACTTCCCATTTGTTCCGGACCGAACCCGAACCCGAACCCCCATGCAAGTCAATGGGGCTGAAAATTCGTTTTTTTGGAGTGCCCTCCAAGAGGGCATATATGCTACATATTTGCCATAAAAGGTGTATGGGGGTCCGGGTAGTGCCCTGGGGGACAGGAAACAAGGACAAAAAGTTTTAAAAAAAACGTTTTTAAAGGGACAGTGAGTTTTCCATGAAATAAGGGTTAAAAATAAAAACGAAAAATTCCTTCAAATATCGTGCCTAGGAGGTCCCCATAACCTGCCCGTGAAGTGGCGGATTTCTAGGATGTATAGAAACACTTAAAAACAAATAAATGACATTTCAAATGACGGTAAATGCTTTTCCTTTAATCTATCCATAAACAACTGCTTGGGGCGGCAGTCTGTTTGAAAAGAGGAGACATTTTCGGACACGCAGAAAAAGTTTACTGATTTTTTTGGCGGTGAAATGCAGGAGAATGTAAACTTCTAGACCAAAAAGCCGATTTGGAAAGTAAGATAAATGGGAGAATTTTTCTGGTTCGGCTATTTTGACCTAGAATTTTCCATTCTCCAGTCATTCTCCTGAGTTTCACCTTTCTCTGAATAACCCTGTCAGGGTTATTCAGAGAGCGGTGAAGAGCAGGAGAATGACTGGAGAATGGAAAATTCTAGGTCAAAATAGCCAAACCAGAAATATTCTCCCATTTAGGCTAGGGTCAGACTAGCGAATTTTTAACATGCGTTTAGGCGCACTTAATCACGGCAGCACTAGCAGCAAATAACGGGCAATGACAGCCAATATACGAAGTACGGTCGCACGAAAGTCCGGCTGCGCAACGCAAGTGGAAAATGAACGCATTTTTTCGAGAACGCAGAACCGCTAGTACGGACGTACAGAGTGCGCTGTGTCCACTAGCGGCGTGTGTGCATGATTTGGAGACGTCAGACCCTGCTCATGTCCGGCCAACATAACGTCCAGACACCCAAAGTTTCCTGGTTTGGATCCGTAAAAAATCACGCACAAAAATGCGCATCGTATGACAGTTTTCGCGCAATCCGTAAAAAAATACAGCAATGTGTTCGGATGCACTTTTTGACGGTCGCTGCGAAAAATGTGTTAGTCTGACCCAAGCCTTTTCTCACTTTCCAAATCGGCTATTTAATCCAGATTGTTCTCTTTTCCTGCCATTCTCCTGGTTTTCACCTTTCTCTGAACAACCCTGAGAGAGAGATGAAAGCCAGGAGAACTGGCAAGAGAAGAGAACAATCTAGACCAAATAGCCGATTTGGAAAGTGAGTTAAATGGGAGAATTTTTCTGGTTTGGCTATTTTGACCTAGAATTTTCACTTCTCCAGTTATTCTCCTGCTTTTCACCGCTCTCTGAATAACCCTGTGAATGTTTAATCCCGAGGTGAAAAATAACATTGCTTTAAATTTTTTTCAAACACCATTTAAATGCAGCATATTAGGATGTTTTAGGGAAATTAATTCTCAAATCTCAATCAGAAACAGACACCACCCCACCCCCTCAGTACCTCCGTATAGTGTACATTGTATCAAATTGATTACCAGACTAAAAACACCTGGTGTTATGCCCGTTTGTGAACAGAGGTCATTTAGGCTGGGGTCAGACCAGCGCACTTTTAACGTGCGTTCTGGCGCACATAATTACGGCCGCACTTGCAGCAGATGACGGGCAATGACGGCCAATATACGAAGTACGGTCGCACGAAAGTCCGGCCGTGCAACGCAAGTGGAAAACGAACGCATTTTTTCGAGAACGCCGAACCGCTAGTACGGACGTACAGAGTGCGCAGCTGCGGCATAGCGGCATGTGTGCGTGATTAGGAGACGTCAGACACTGCTAATGTCCAGCCTACATAACGTCCAGACGCAAAAAGAGTTTTATTGACGATCTGAAAAAATCACGCACGAAAAATGCGCATCGTATGACCGTTTTCGCGCACTCCGTGAAAAAATACGTCAATTCGTTCGGACGCACTTTTTTACGTTCGCGTGTAAAAATGCTTTCGTTTGACCCTAGCCTTAGAGTTGATAATCTTTCCACGTACACATTAGTTTATAATTCAATATCTAATAAACCGTTGCTTATAATATTCTGCAGTAAAGAGTCTCTTTATTTCTAGATTTTTTAGTATTTTTTTAAGCATTTTCTATACTTTTTTCAAAATTTCCTTTTTTTTCGAACCCGAACCGAACACGCCCAAAAAGTTCGTAATTCGCGAACTTTCGAACTGCCAAAGTTCGGGTCGAACTCCGAACCGTCCGAACCCGAACAGCTCATCCCTACTCTGAATTTATCGAGCCATGGACGAAGCCAGGGATAAGAGGGAACACCGTGAAAAATGAGCGAGTGATATTTTGTAACCTATTAATATCAGGATGTAGATAAATCCGCGTCGGGGATGGTCTCTTAGCGTGGAACATACAGAAACTGTGAGGTGACAGGAGCTTATTCTGCTGAAGCTGTGGTCCACAAACCAGCGGATTAGGTCAGAATATTTATGTTAATTTAATCTTCAAACCTAGACAGTTAATTAATCCGTTAATAGTATCCCGCTGATCCTTACTCAATGGTATACACCAAATCCCTTCCCGAAAGCTAAAAGCAATCAAAGAAAGCGTTGATCTGGGGGAGCAGAGTTTGCTGTATCCGTGAAGCCCCATAAAATGTTTCACGGCTGCCGAGAGCACACTTCAAGCTCAACCGCCTTTTAAGTCAACACAACTCCTATTTTTTTTTTCTTTCCGGACAATAAAAACAATTGTTATAAAATGCTGTCATAAACCACCTCGTAAATATTGGTTTTGTAATAAAATCTCACCACGCGTTTCAAAACGAGGCGTCCGTGCCAGAGTACTCATCAATTCCGACAGGTGATAGCCTAATCATTGCTATAGAACCCCTCCGGGCATAAGGCAGTCACTAGGCTTGTGCCCAGCGTCTGCAGTTTTGGCGATTTGGAAGCGTCCGAAATCTAAATCGCCGAATCACCTCTGAACTATCCGAATAAAATTGTATCGGATTTCGGATTGATTCGTATGACTGAAAATTGCACTCAATGTATGGTGGCATATAAATCCCCTAACCCGAAAACAAACACACATACAGGGTTATCCAAAGAGATTCGAATTGCTTGAGAAAGGTAACCGAACGCTGAAAATCAGGGTTCGGTTACCTTTCCTGGCCATTCGGCTATCCAGAGAGCAGGCAATTCGCCAAATCCTGTCGAATTGCCTGCACATACGGTGCCTGTTCGGTCCCTGTTCGAGGGCAGTGAAATCCCCATCAAAAAGCACTGCTTCGGCTATTCAGAGAACACAAACCAGCAGTGAAAGGTTCCCCTAATGCCCTGCCATTCGGTGGTTTAATTCGGCAAATTTATTCAGGAGAATCCCATAGGCTTCAATGTTAAAAATATTCCCGTTTTAATTCAATATCTAATAAAATGTTCATTATAAAATTCTGCAGCAAAAAGTCTCTTTATTTATAGATTTTTTAGGATACTTTAAGCATTTTTCTGAATTTTTAAAAAAAAATTAAAAGTCCGATTTTTTTTTAATTTTTTTTTCAGTTTGCTTATTTTTTTTGTAACAGCCCTCTTTATTATCATTCCCTGGACCTCCTGTGAAAATTTCAGACATTTTCGCTCAGTAGTTTCTTTGCAAACAGCGTTTCTTTTTCCCAGATTCATACAAATGGTTTTTCTAATTTATTCACTGCCTCCTCTACGTCACAGCTGCTTCGGCTCTGTGTGATTCGGCTCCTTTTCGGCTCCTGTTCGGCTCCTCTTCGAAGGTTAATCCAGATGTTTTTGCTTGTTTTCAGCATGCATTCGGTTCGTTTTCGTCAGGTTTGCGGCAGCTTTTCTCTGCAATTCGGGGACCCTGTGGTGTTTGCTGAATACACCGCAGGGTCACCGAAATGCAATCGGCAAAAGGAACCGAATTGAAGAGAACGAAAAGTCACCGAACGTGCGGTGACTTTTCGAATCTCTTTGGATAACCCTGATAGTAAACCCTAAACCTAAAAGTGACCCTGAACCAAGTATAAATAGTAACACTAACCCTAAAAGTAACCCTAAGCATAAAACAGAAATAGTAACCCTAACCCTAAAACTGACAGTAACCCTAAATCAAACAGAAATAGTAACCCCAACCCTAAAAATAACCCATACCCTAAAACAGAAATAGTAACCCTATATGTAACCCTAAAACTGACAGTAACCCTAAATTAAACAGAAATAGTAACCCTATATGTAGCCCTGACCCTAAAACTGAAATAGTAACCCCAACCCTAAAAATAACCCATACCCTAAAACAGAAATAGTAACCCAACCCTAAAAATAACCCATACCCTAAAACAGAAATAGTAACCAACCCTAAAAATAACCCTAACCCTAAAACAGAAATACCCTAAATCAAACAGAAATAGTAACCCTATATGTAACCCTAACCCTAAAACTGACAGTAACCCTAAATCAAACAGAAATAGTAACCCCAACCCTAAAAATAACCCATACCCTAAAACAGAAATAGTAACCCTATATGTAACCCTAAAACTGACAGTAACCCTAAATTAAACAGAAATAGTAACCCTATATGTAGCCCTGACCCTAAAACTGAAATAGTAACCCCAACCCTAAAAATAACCCATACCCTAAAACAGAAATAGTAACCCTAGCCCTAAAACATACAGAAATAGTAACCCAACCCTAAAAATAACCCATACCCTAAAACAGAAATAGTAACCAACCCTAAAAATAACCCTAACCCTAAAACAGAAATACCCTAAATCAAACAGAAATAGTAACCCTATATGTAACCCTAACCCTAAAACTGACAGTAACCCTAAATCAAACAGAAATAGTAACCCCAACCCTAAAAATAACCCATACCCTAAAACAGAAATAGTAACCCTATATGTAACCCTAAAACTGACAGTAACCCTAAATTAAACAGAAATAGTAACCCTATATGTAGCCCTGACCCTAAAACTGAAATAGTAACCCCAACCCTAAAAATAACCCATACCCTAAAACAGAAATAGTAACCCTAGCCCTAAAACATACAGAAATAGTAACCCAACCCTAAAAATAACCCATACCCTAAAACAGAAATAGTAACCAACCCTAAAAATAACCCTAACCCTAAAACAGAAATACCCTAAATCAAACAGAAATAGTAACCCTATATGTAACCCTAACCCTAAAACTGACAGTAACCCTAAATCAAACAGAAATAGTAACCCGAACCCTAAAAATAACCCTAACCCTAAAACAGAAATAGTAATCCTATATGTAACCCTAACCCTAAAACTGACAGTAACCCTAAATCAAACAGAAATAGTAACCCCAACCCTAAAAATAATCCTAACCCTAAAACAGAAATAGTAATCCTATATGTAACCCTAACCCTAAAACTGACAGTAACCCTAAATCAAACAGAAATAGTAACCCCAACCCTAAAAATAACCCAAACCCTAAAACAGAAATAGTAACCCTATATGTAACCCTAAAACTGACAGTAACCCTAAATTAAACAGAAATAGTAACCCTATATGTAACCCTGACCCTAAATCAGAAATAGTAACCCCAACCCTAAAAATAACCCATACCCTAAAACAGAAATAGTAACCCTATATGTAACCCTAAAACTGACAGTAACCCTAAATTAAACAGAAATAGTAACCCTATATGTAACCCTGACCCTAAATCAGAAATAGTAACCCCAACCCTAAAAATAACCCAAACCTAAAACAGAAATAGTAACCCTATATGTAACCCTAAAACTGACAGTAACCCTAAATTAAACAGAAATAGTAACCCTATATGTAACCCTGACCCTAAATCAGAAATAGTAACCCCAACCCTAAAAATAACCCATACCCTAAAACAGAAATAGTAATCCTATATGTAACCCTAACCCTAAAACTGACAGTAACCCTAAATCAAACAGAAATAGTAACCCCAACCCTAAAAATAATCCTAACCCTAATACAGAAATAGTAACCCTATATGTAACCCTAAAACTGACAATAGCCCTAAATCAAACAGAAATAGTAACCCCAACCCTAAAAATAACCCTAACCCTAAAACAGAAATAGTAATCCTATATGTAACCCTAAAACTGACAGTAGCCCTAAATCAAACAGAAATAGTAACCCCAGCCCTAAAAATAACCCATAGCCTAAAACAGAAATAGTAATCCTATATGTAACCCTAACCCTAAAATTGACAGTAACCCTAAATCAAACAGAAATAGTAACCCCAACCCTAAAAATAATCCTAACCCTAAAACAGAAATAGTAATCCTATATGTAACCCTAACCCTAAAACTGACAGTAACCCTAAATCAAACAGAAATAGTAACCCCAACCCTAAAAATAACCCAAACCCTAAAACAGAAATAGTAACCCTATATGTAACCCTAAAACTGACAATAGCCCTAAATCAAACAGAAATAGTAACCCCAACCCTAAAAATAACCCTAACCCTAAAACAGAAATAGTAACCCTATATGTAACACTAAAACTGACAGTAACCCTAAATTAAACAGAAATAGTAACCCTATATGTAACCCTGACCCTAAATCAGAAATAGTAACCCCAACCCTAAAAATAACCCATACCCTAAAACAGAAATAGTAATCCTATATGTAACCCTAACCCTAAAACTGACAGTAACCCTAAATCAAACAGAAATAGTAACCCCAACCCTAAAAATAATCCTAACCCTAATACAGAAATAGTAACCCTATATGTAACCCTAAAACTGACAATAGCCCTAAATCAAACAGAAATAGTAACCCCAACCCTAAAAATAACCCTAACCCTAAAACAGAAATAGTAACCCTATATGTAACACTAAAACTGACAGTAGCCCTAAATCAAACAGAAATAGTAACCCAACCCTAAAAATAACCCTAACCCTAAAACAGAAATAGTAACCCTATATGTAACCCTAAAACTGACAGTAGCCGTAAATCAAACAGAAATAGTAACCCCAACCCTAAAAATAACCCTAACCCTAAAACAGAAATAGTAACCCTATATGTAACCCTAAAACTGACAGAAACCCTAAATCAAACAGAAATAGTAACCCCAACCCTAAAAATAACCCTAACCCTAAAACAGAAATAGTAACCCTAAAACTGACAGAAACCCTAAGGCTAGGGTCAGACGAGCGCAGTGCGAACGCGCGTTCTGGCGCACTTAATCACGGCCGCACTAGCAGCAAGTGCCAGGCAATGACGGCCAATATACGAAGTACGGTCGCACAAAAGTCCGGCTGCGCAACGCAAGTGGAAAACGAACGCATTTTTTCGAGAACGTTAAACTGCTAGTACTGACGTACAGAGTGCGCTGCGCCCGCTAGCGGCGTGTGTGCGTGAATTGGAGATGTCAGACACTGCTAATGTCCGGCCAACATAACGTCCAGATGCACAAAGTGTTTTATTGATGATCCGTACAAAATCACGGATGCAAATGCGCATCGTATGACCGCTATCGCGTACTCCGTGAAAAAATGCGTCCATTCGTTCGAACGCACTTTTTCACAGACAACGCGAAAATGCGTTCGTCTGACCCTAGCCTAAATCAAACAGAAATAGTAACCCTATATGTAACCCTAACCCTTAAACAGAAATAGTAACTCTAGCCCTAAAACAAACAGAAATAGTAACGGTTTATCGGATAAATTTGGTGATTTTTCAGGGATGCTATGATGAATGCTGAATTCACCGCAGGGTTGGCGAAATGAGATCGCCGCAGGGCGCTGAAGGAGACAGCACTGAAATTTTGGTGCTCTCTGAATAACCCCTTTAATTTTTAGGATTAGGCTCTCGATCGTTCTACAAACGTAGAGTTCCTGCCGCTCCGTCCGGCCCGTGACTGATACGTGCCGCTCTTCAGCGATGATTTTTTTCCTTCTCGCTTCATATAAACGACTCTGACCTTTTTATAACATTGAATTGAATGAACGGAGACGATTTCAGTCACTCGCTGGAACGTAATCTCTGTCTCGCTCGTTGCGCTCTTTCTGAAAGCAATAACCTTTGGGAAACACGGCTTAGTAATTCTTTAAAATGATTATGTATGGTCCTCTTCCCGCTCAGTCATTACTTTCCATAATGTACTTTATCCGTTGCTCACGGACAATCAAATAGCCGAAAACCGATCTTCTGCGCTTTCCCCCGAGGCGCGTCATTAGAGAAGCTTTCCGTCGCCGCAGATAGTCCCGTAGCCGGCGCGAGTCGCTGTAACTAGTATCCGCTGCAAATGCTTTCTCTGGGACATTTTTCATGTCGTGCGGCTTCCATTAGGCTGCCGAAGCAAAGGCAACTTTTATTTGGCCGCGGACGTGATGCTCTGGAAACGGCGGCAGATAAAACATATTGTCATGGTGATTTTATATTTTTATAGCTCCGTCAATGCAGAGGCGCAGGTGTAATTATTAACATACAGAGGCTCAAGCTTTTCATCAGTATCCTGTAAATAGCTCACAATTAATAGCTCGTTACACATATCTGTGCGTCCTGTAGCCCCTGCCCGGCACGAGAAACCTGCAAAAAAACACAACTACTGGTTAATGTGTAAAGCCATAGTAAGATGCAGCGCTTGGGTATGTAGTGACTGAGACAGATATGGGATTGTGTGTGGATGGAGGCAGGGAAGGATACTGTTTTACATTGTATAATGACACTAATGAGCTCAGTGCACGGTGACCTGGCATTGTGTGATCACACTGTAATGAGCTCAGCGCACTGTGACCTGGCATTGTGTGATCACACTGTAATGAGCTCAGTGCACAGTGACCTGGCATTGTGTGATCACACTGTAATGAGCTCAGTGCACGGTGACCTGGCATTGTGTGATCACACTGTAATGAGCTCAGTGCACGGTGACCTGGCATTGTGTGATCACACTGTAATGAGCTCAGCGCACGGTGACCTGGCATTGTGTGATCACACTGTAATGAGCTCAGTGCACGGTGACCTGGCATTGTGTGATCACACTGTAATGAGCTCAGTGCACGGTGACCTGGCATTGTGTGATCACACTGTAATGAGCTCAGTGCACGGTGACCTGGCATTGTGTGATCACACTGTAATGAGCTCAGCGCACAGTGACCTGGCATTGTGTGATCACACTGTAATGAGCTCAGTGCACGGTGACCTGGCATTGTGTGATCACACTGTAATGAGCTCAGTGCACGGTGACCTGGCATTGTGTGATCACACTGTAATGAGCTCAGCGCACGGTGACCTGGCATTGTGTGATCACACTGTAATGAGCTCAGCGCACAGTGACCTGGCATTGTGTGATCACACTGTAATGAGCTCAGTGCACCATGACCTGGCATGGTGTGATCACACTGTAATGAGCTCAGTGCACAGTGACCTGGCATTGTGTGATCAGACTGTAATGAGCTCAGTGCACAGTGACCTGGCATTGTGTGATCGCACTGTAGTGAGCTCAGCGCACGGTGACCTGGCATTGTGTGATCACACTGTAATGAGCTCAGTCAGAGCAGGGTTGGAATAGGGCCCACACTGTTCAACCTTCTGTGACCTTCTTCAAGCAGTAAGACCTTTATGGGTAATCCTCCATTATTTTTCCGCAGTAATATGTAGGATAGCATGGTGTGCGCAGTGTGTGTCATCTCTATGTCGTCTGACTCCACAGGTCACTGGTTCAAGTAGACTGTCTCCACCGGCCTCTGGATAACTCATAGTGTAAACGTTTTGTCTTTCTTGCTCCTCGCGTCTGCATTTGCCGCACAATGTAAAGGAAGGTCTATCTGTGCACATAACATTTAATAACATGATTAATGGATTCATTTTGCTATATTTTCTATTGTTACAGAAGATACAGGTGACAGTGCGACAGCCAAACCTCTCCTCAACAACCTGACCCAGATGAAAGATGAAGATCTTCAGTGTGTCCACCAGCAAGCTTCTCACCAAACTCCTGTGGTTGTAAGGACGTATGTCTACTCCCGACCTCCACCTTGGTCTGAGGACTCCCCCGTGATCTACGTGATAACTCCCACCTACACCCGGCCTGTCCAGAAGGCTGAGCTGGTACGACTCCTCAACACTTTCCTGCACGTGGTAAACCTTCACTGGATCGTAGTCGAGGATTCCCCTCGGAAAACCAAACTGGTGGCCAACCTATTGGAGAAGGCCGGGCTCAACTTCACCCATCTGAACGTGGAAAGCCCGCACAGCTCAAAGATGCTCGGGTCAAAGCTTCCCTTTCGTACCCCACGAGGGACGGCGCAGAGGAACCTAGGCCTGCGTTGGCTTAGGGAAAACATCAACTCTACCAACCCACCGGAAGGGGTCGTGTACTTTGCCGACGATGACAACACGTACGCCCTGGAGCTCTTTGAAGAGGTGAACGTTTTTACGAATTTTATTTCTTAAAGGGACGCTCTACTCATCCTGACCGTGTTATTGTTTTAAAGTGGTCGGGATTTGAGGAGCGCCCCCCCCCATCTCCAACCCACCCCCAGCTCCTCCGATCTGGTTTTATCGCGGTTTGAAGTGTAGGAGTTTCCTCCACCCCACCCAGGATCACCACCAGCCGGGATTTTTGAATTTCCCGGCTGCCGGTCACCAGATCGGTCACTAGTGATGTCACACACAGAGAGCAGCCGACGTCACCCTCTTAAACTAATCGCTGTAGCGAGCGTTCTCACAGAGGTGGCCGATGGATCAGATCTGTGCATGCGCGTGCAGCTCCGATCCATCGCTCTGCGCAGGCGCTACGAAAACTTGTGTGCGAGTCCTGTAGCGCTGAGCAATGTGTGGCTCCTACACTGCACAAGTTGCGCAAAAAAGCTTCAAGGTTCTGGAGTCCCTGAGCCGTAGTGTGGGAGCTGCGCGCGGCGAGGGAGAAAAGGTGAGTAAAATCACCCAAAAACAGCAAAAAATAAATAAAAAATAAAAGGGGAGGGGCTGTTAGCAGGATCTAGCCAATCGTTGAAGGTAAAAAAAAAGAAAAGGAAAATTACTTTTCAGTGGAATATCCCTTTAATTTTCACATCTAAGCGTGTTCGCCCCAAACATAATAAATATCTTAATTTACACACCGAATTGATTTGTCGGAAGACGATTAATCACTTTTAATGTAAAAATATTCAATTTTGTGTGTGCGGGGGGAAATATATATAGATATTTATATTCTTTCCGTTTCAATTAAATTTTGATATAATCTTTTCTTCTGCCGCGTCACAGACCTGACTCTATCACGTTTATGGCTTAATGGCCCCTGATAGGTAACGTTGCTTTTATCAGTGTTTCACAATGGAAGTGACCTTCCTACACGAATTTCAGTAGATTCGTTCGACAGATTTAATCAGGCGAATCTCATAGGTTTCAATCTAAAAAAAAATCCCCGTGTTTATTAAATATTTATTCAACCGTTTATTCTTTTTCATTTGCAGCAAAAAGTCTCTTTATTAATTTATTTTTTAGAACTTTTTAGGCATTTTTCAGTATTTTTTTCTGCGAAATTTTTGATTCCGATATTTATTTTTTACATGCCATTATTTTGAAATTCTGCAACAGACCTTTTTATTGTTATTCATAGGACCTGATACATTACTTCCAGGCATTTTCACGCATTATTTTTTTTCTAAAACGCCTTTTAAAGGTTGTGTTGTTTTTTTTATTTTTTAATCTTTGCTCGGCGGCTGGTCAGTTGTTTCTGGCGGCATTCAGCGGTTTATCGGATCGATTCTGTCATTTTTTGGCTTTTTATTGGATGTGTTTGATTTTTTTGGGCGGTTTATCGGATGCGTTCATTGATTTTTCGGCAGTTTATCGGATGCGTTCATTGATTTTTCGGCAGTTTATCGGATGCCTTCATTGATTTTTCGGCGGTTTATCGGATGCGTTCGTTGATTTTTCGGCGGTTTATCGGATGCGTTCATTGATTTTTCGACAGTTTATCGAATGCGTTCATTGATTTTTAGGCAGTTTATTGGATGCGTTCGTTGATTTTTCGGCAGTTTATCGGATGCATTCAGTAATTTTTCAGCAGTTTGCGGCGGGTTTATCAGCAGCGTTCGGTAGATCGATTCAGCGCACGTCGGGAACCCAGCGGCGAATGCTGATTTCACCCCAGGGTTGGGAAATGGAGGTCGGCAAAGAAGAGAGCACTGAAATTTCCCTAAAATTCCGCCTTTTACGCCCCAAACATAATAAATATCTTAATTTACACGCGGAATTGATTTGCCGGAAGACGATTAATCACTTTTTAATGTAAAAATATTGAATTTTGTGTGTGTTGGGGGAAATTTATATATTATTTTGTTTCTTTCTGTTTTAATTAAATTTTGATTACTGTAGATACTCGAGTATAACGCTAGATTTTGGAGCCACAATTTTACCTTAAAATTCGAGACATCTGCATCGCGTGTAAAAAACAAACAAAACTTGGATTCCAAGTCTCCCGGAAGTTTCGCTGAAGTGAATGTGGGCTCCATGATGCTTGCAAACACTTCAGGAACTCCCGGATACGGGAAGAGGTGGGATCCATCACAGCCCGAGGGCAAGCTCGGTTTAAGCCAATCATTCACCTCACTCGTCTCTGCTGGCCATCTAATCGCTAGTAAAGAAGACCGATGGCCGGCAGCTTCATAGGTAACAACTACAATCATTCTAGAGCAGAGCACCCTGCCCTGAGGGGGAGCCTGACTGGGTGGAGAGAACCTGGAAGGATTTTATTTGTTTTCCGGTACAGCATACTTTTGCTCCTCGTGTTATATTCGAGTCTTGATTATTCTCTCATTTCCATAATAAATCTCTATCCATCGCGTTATATTTGGGTCGCGCTATACTCGAGTATCTACGGTAAATCTTTTCTTCTGCCGCGTCACAGACCTGACTCTCTCTATCGCGCTTATGGCTTAATGGCCCCCGATGGGTAACGTTGCTTTTATCAGTGCTTTCACAATGGGAAGTGACCTTCCTAGAAGATTTTCAAAGAACTCTTTATGGAAATCACTGCGGAAGGTACATTTGTTAAAAGCCTCACTGAACAGGCTGTATTTAAAGCCGATATATTTAGAATTCTGCGGGGGGAAAAAACGTACTTAAAGAACTGGATATAAAAGGGTTTTATATATATATATATATATATATATATTTATTTATTTATTTTTTGCCTTTTTAAAGAGGAGATTTTTATAAATCTAATCGCTTACATTTCCTGCGGAATGTGATAGTTTAGTAGAATTTTCGGGGTTTATTATTGCAGGATATTATGTTACGTATTTATTATTATAGTAGGATAGAATGTTACGTGTTTATTATTATTGCAGGATAGTATGTTACGTGTTTATTATTGCAGGATAGAATGTTACGTGTTTATTATTATAGCAGGATAGAATGTTACGTGTTTATTACAGCAGGATATTATGTTACGTGTTTATTATTGCAGTATAGAATGTTACGTGTTTATAACAGCAGGATAGAATGTTACGTATTTATTATTATAGTAGGATAGGATGTTACGTGTTTATTATTGCAGGATAGAATGTTACGTGTTTGTTATAGCAGGATAGAATGTTACGTGTTTGTTATAGCAGGATAGAATGTTACGTGTTTATTATAGCAGGATAGAATGTTACGTGTTTATTATTGCAGGATAGAATGTTACGTGTTTATTATTGCAGGATAGAATGTTAGGTATTTATTATTATAGTAGGATAGAATGTTACGTGTTTATTATTGCAGGATAGAATGTTACGTGTTTATTATTGCAGGATAGAATGTTACGTGTTTATTACAGCAGGATAGAATGTTACGTGTTTATTATTGCAGGATAGAATGTTACGTGTTTATTACAGCAGGATAGAATGTTACGTGTTTGTTACAGCAGGATAGAATGTTACGTGTTTGTTATAGCAGGATAGAATGTTACGTGTTTGTTATAGCAGGATAGAATGTTACGTGTTTGTTATAGCAGGATAGAATGTTACGTGTTTATTATAGCAGGATAGAATGTTACGTGTTTATTATTGCAGGATAGAATGTTACGTGTTTATTATTGCAGGATAGAATGTTACGTATTTATTATTACAGCAGGATAGAATGTTACGTGTTTGTTATAGCAGGATAGAATGTTACGTGTTTGTTATAGCAGGATAGAATGTTACGTGTTTATTATAGCAGGATAGAATGTTACGTGTTTATTATTGCAGGATAGAATGTTACGTGTTTATTACAGCAGGATAGAATGTTACGTGTTTATTACAGCAGGATAGAATGTTACGTGTTTATTACAGCAGGATAGAATGTTACGTGTTTGTTATAGCAGGATAGAATGTTACGTGTTTGTTATAGCAGGATAGAATGTTACGTGTTTATTATAGCAGGATAGAATGTTACGTGTTTATTATTGCAGGATAGAATGTTACGTGTTTATTATTATTGCAGGATAGAATGTTACGTGTTTATTATTGCAGGATAGAATGTTACGTATTTATTATTATAGTAGGATAGAATGTTACGTGTTTATTATTACAGGATAGAATGTTACGTGTTTATTACTGCAGGATAGAATGTTATGTGTTTATTACAGCAGGATAGAATGTTACGTGTTTATTATAGCAGGATAGAATGTTACGTGTTTGTTACAGCAGGATAGAATGTTACGTGTTTATTATAGCAGGATAGAATGTTACGTGTTTATTACAGCAGGATAGAATGTTACGTGTTTATTATAGCAGGATAGAATGTTACGTGTTTATTACAGCAGGATAGAATGATACGTGTTTATTTTAGCAGGATAGAATGTTACGTGTTTATTACAGCAGGATATTATGTTACGTGTTTATTATTGCAGGATAGAATGTTACGTGTTTATAACAGCAGGATAGAATGTTACGTATTTATTATGATAGTAGGATAGAATGTTACGTGTTTATTATTGCAGGATAGAATGTTACGTGTTTATTATAGCAGGATAGAATGTTATGTGTTTATTACAGCACGATAGAATGTTACGTGATTATTACAGCAGGATAGAATGTTACGTGTTTATTATAGCAGGATAGAATGTTACGTGTTTATTACAGCAGGATAGAATGTTACGTGATTATTACAGCAGGATAGAATGTTACGTGTTTATTACAGCAGGATAGAATGTTACGTGATTATTACAGCAGGATAGAATGTTACGTGTTTATTATAGCAGGATAGAATGTTACGTGTTTATTATTGCAGGATAGAATGTTACGTGTTTATTATAGCAGGATAGAATGTTACGTGATTATTACAGCAGGATAGAATGTTACGTGATTATTACAGCAGGATAGAATGTTACGTGTTTATTATAGCAGGATAGAATGTTACGTGTTTGTTACAGCAGGATAGAATGTTACGTGTTTGTTATAGCAGGATAGAATGTTACGTGTTTGTTATAGCAGGATAGAATGTTACGTGTTTGTTATAGCAGGATAGAATGTTACGTGTTTATTATAGCAGGATAGAATGTTACGTGTTTATTATTGCAGGATAGAATGTTACGTGTTTATTATTGCAGGATAGAATGTTACGTGTTTATACAGCAGGATAGAATGTTACGTGTTTATTATTGCAGGATAGAATGTTACGTGTTTATTACAGCAGGATAGAATGTTACGTGTTTGTTATAGCAGGATAGAATGATACGTGTTTATTTTAGCAGGATAGAATGTTACGTGTTTATTACAGCAGGATAGAATGTTACGTGTTTATTATAGCAGGATAGAATGTTACGTGATTATTACAGCAGGAGGATAGAATGTTACGTGATTATTACAGCAGGATAGAATGTTACGTGTTTGTTATAGCAGGATAGAATGTTACGTGTTTGTTATAGCAGGATAGAATGTTACGTGTTTATTATAGCAGGATAGAATGTTACGTGTTTATTATTGCAGGATAGAATGTTACGTATTTATTATTATAGTAGGATAGAATGTTACGTGTTTATTACAGCAGGATAGAATGTTACGTGATTATTACAGCAGGATAGAATGTTACGTGATTATTACAGCAGGATAGAATGTTACGTGTTTATTATAGCAGGATAGAATGTTACATGTTTGTTACAGCAGGATAGAATGTTACGTGTTTGTTATAGCAGGATAGAATGTTATGTGTTTGTTATAGCAGGATAGAATGTTACGTGTTTGTTATAGCAGGATAGAATGTTACGTGTTTATTATAGCAGGATAGAATGTTACGTGTTTATTATTGCAGGATAGAATGTTACGTATTTATTATTATAGTAGGATAGAATGTTACGTGTTTATTATTGCAGGATAGAATGTTACGTGTTTATTGCAGCAGGATAGAATGTTACGTGTTTGTTATAGCAGGATAGAATGATACGTGTTTATTTTAGCAGGATAGAATGTTACATGTTTATTACAGCAGGATAGAATGTTACGTGTTTATTATAGCAGGATAGAATGTTACGTGTTTATTACAGCAGGATAGAATGTTACGTGTTTATTACAGCAGGATAGAATGTTACGTACTTTATTATTGCAGGATAGAATGTTACGTGTTTATTAATGCAGGTTAGAATGTTACGTGTTTATTAATGCAGGATAGAATGTTACGTGTTTATTATTGCAGGTAATACGAACCCTGCAGAATATGAAAGGAGCGCGGTGTATAAGGGAAGACAATGATTAATGCCGCTTATTAACATATCAAGCGTCATGTTTCACAAGCTACCTCTCATCCCCCCCCCCTGTATGGCAGCCGTTTCCTAAGTGGGACTATTCATCAACCCCCACCCCGTCACTCTAAGGGTTTAAGACTTTAATTTGATAAATATGCTATGCAGCGGATCCAGAAATTTCCGTGATAATTAGCGCATGTTACGTGTGTATACAAAACAGGCTTAATTTGCTTAATTTTCACCACGATCCGGCAGTGCTGTGGAATCACAATTAGAATATCATATGCGTGCCGCAGCTCCCCGGGATGCAGCCTAAACAGTCACTGGAGACGACAAATGCTTATCTCGGCTGGAAAGATGCATTCCTTCAGGTTCCTTTCAAAAATCGCTCAGCTGCCCCACCTGGTGTCCTATCAAGAGTGGCCAGAGTACAGTATGTACAAAGGACAGCTCCAACTACTCTTTATCAGTGTATGATGGAGGGATATTTGATCCTGTCCCACTTTCTGAGTAGAGTAGGACCAGGCCCGGATTAAGATCTCTATGGGCCTGGAGCTGAAGATTTTGGTGGGCTTTTTTGGTAATTTAGTGAAATGAAAACATATTTTTGGTTATTTAATAGTGCAGATACGGGTATATCTAACCAGGCAGATACTGTGTGATTAATTATTCATTCAGATTTCAATCATTTAAAGAGTGTAAAAAAATAGTTTTTTCCCATTTTATCATCCAAACCTTTGTGGTTATACATTCTATAGGGCACTCATGATAAAAAAAAATTGAAATGGGAACCTGTTACTACATTTTTCTGAGAAAATATACAATTTTACCCAAAAAAAAGAAATAAAAAAGGAAATATTTCCCTTGTGTTTTGGACATGTTTTTTAAAGAATAATATGACTATGTATAAAACATGCTCCCAGCGTGGGAAATTAGAAGGTGAGTAATGGCAGTGGTATTGCTCATTTTATACGTGACAAATAGACAATGCCATCGCTTTGGAACTAAAAATAAGTAAATATTATTTTTTTTCTTTTCTTTTAGATTTTACATGGGCAGGTTTGGTATTAATGCAAAGGCCAGACTCTGCCCTGTCCAATGACACTTCACTTGACCTTGTGAGGTGTAAAGATTAGTGACGCAGGGGTCCAAAGTTCCCCACAGTACTGTTCCCTGCAGTGCGGCGGCTTAGGTTTTTGATGTAACAATTTGTAACAATGGATTGTACCATCACCCATCACCTCCACACTTGTTGGTGACATGAGAAATGTGATGGTTAGTTAGTGCAGCATCATTATTCACTTATAATTGAAAAGTGAAAAAAATATTACTGTTGGAAAGCAAAAGAAAAAGTTAATATTTATTATTTTATTTTGTTACTTAAAACCTGATCATGTTTGGTATCATTGGAAAGGCCATGCTCTGGCCTTTCCAGTGATACCTCACTTGACCCTGTAGCTGCTATGAAGTTGGAGATACTTGGGTCCAAATGCAGACATAGTTATCTTTTCTCTGGGCCTATTCTGAGGCATGGGCCTGGAGCTGCTGCTCCATCTGCCCCTATGTTAATCCGGCCCTGAGTAGGACCCTCCCGTGTTGGGGTATTGTGAGGCAGTGAGGGTCTCTGGGTGCAAAGGACATACGACGTGACCAAATCCCTCTGTTTTGCTCCACGGTTATCATTCTATCCTTGAAAACTTCTTTTTTTTGTGTGACTGTTCTTGGAAAAGTTCTACAAGTAAGGCTAGGGTCAGACAAACGTGATTTCTACAGACTGTACGGCCGTGCAGTACGGACGTACGTCAGTACGGAAGACACAGTAGTGGCCACACAGTCCGTTTTTTCACTGAAGTTATTTTTGACGGATGTAGGAGGGAAAAATAAATTAAAAAGCAAAACCATTTTGTCCGTGAAAAATGCTGGACGTATAAATGCAGTCCGTCTGACCACGTTCCATCACTCACACACAAAACTATGCGGACGTTGCGGACGCAGCGCACTTTGTGCGGCCGTTCTAGGAGTTCTACGTTTTTGCCTAACTTGCGTCCGTTTGCCGCGGCCATTGTGCGTCTGCAGTTCAGTGCGGACGTACTTCGTGTGTGGCACTCCATTGGACTTTATGTCATGCTATCACGGACGAACTTTTGTGCGCCATCACGGACGTGAATGCTGCGCTCGTCTGACCGGAGCCTTAAGGTCATTTCAGCAGCACCGTTGTATGGTCTTTGTTTTGCGTTTTTAGTCAAATCTAATTTCTTTTACCTAATTTCATCCATGAAATTTAAGTTTTCTGAACTGTAATGATATAGTCCTTTCTGCTTCATTTGCCCAGAGACCCTCCTTAGATACCTGTCCTTGAAGACAACCCCAAAATATGTCTTCCCAGTTTAGCTGATAGATATGAAGGATTGACTATTGAGTCATGATATTCAAAGTTGTCGAGTGTCTTTGTTGCCCCTTCCTCCTTCGCTACGATGTCTGAGTCATCCAAAGAACCTATTCTCAACCGATTCTCGTAACTTCATTCCTCAAGTTTCTACTCCATCTCTATTGAGTTTCTACTCAATGGACATGTTGATGGTCCATAATGTCAAGAAACTTCTTTCCTCCCATATACAATTCATCTCTATTGAGTTTCTACTCAATGGACATGTCAATGGTCCATAATGTCAAGTAACTTCTTTCCTACCATTTCTTCTCATTCTCTTCCAAGTTTCTTCGCAATGGACTTGTCGATGGTCCATAATGTCAAGTAACTTCTTTCCTCCTGTTTCTATTTCATCTCTATTGTCATTCTTCTCAATGGACATGTCAGCTTGGTTCAAAATGTCAAGAAAAGTCTTGGTCTTGGCTTGAGCTAACGTTGACTGGTCTTCAACGCATACAGGGTTATTCAAAGAGATTCGAAAAGTCACCGCACGTTCGGTCATCCGTTTGCCGCGGCCATTGTGCGTCTGCAGTTCAGTGCGGACGTACTTCGTGTGTGGGACTCCATTGGACTTTATGTCATGCTATCACGGACGAACTTTTGTGCGCCATCACGGACGTGAATGCTGCGCTCGTCTGACCGGAGCCTTAAGGTCATTTCAGCAGCACCGTTGTATGGTCTTTGTTTTGCGTTTTTAGTCAAATCTAATTTCTTTTACCTAATTTCATCCATGAAATTTAAGTTTTCTGAACTGTAATGATATAGTCCTTTCTGCTTCATTTGCCCAGAGACCCTCCTTAGATACCTGTCCTTGAAGACAACCCCAAAATATGTCTTCCCAGTTTAGCTGATAGATATGAAGGATTGACTATTGAGTCATGATATTCAAAGTTGTCGAGTGTCTTTGTTGCCCCTTCCTCCTTCGCTACGATGTCTGAGTCATCCAAAGAACCTATTCTCAACCGATTCTCGTAACTTCATTCCTCAAGTTTCTACTCCATCTCTATTGAGTTTCTACTCAATGGACATGTTGATGGTCCATAATGTCAAGAAACTTCTTTCCTCCCATATACAATTCATCTCTATTGAGTTTCTACTCAATGGACATGTCAATGGTCCATAATGTCAAGTAACTTCTTTCCTACCATTTCTTCTCATTCTCTTCCAAGTTTCTTCGCAATGGACTTGTCGATGGTCCATAATGTCAAGTAACTTCTTTCCTCCTGTTTCTATTTCATCTCTATTGTCATTCTTCTCAATGGACATGTCAGCTTGGTTCAAAATGTCAAGAAAAGTCTTGGTCTTGGCTTGAGCTAACGTTGACTGGTCTTCAACGCATACAGGGTTATTCAAAGAGATTCGAAAAGTCACCGCACGTTCGGTGACTTTTCGTTCTCTTCAATTCGGTTCCTTTTGCCGATCCCATTTCGGTGACCCTGCGGTGTATTCAGCAAACACCACAGGGTCCCCGAATTGCAAGGAAAAGCTGCCGCAAACCCGACGAAAACGAACCGCAAAACCCAGCGAATGCACGCCGAAAAGCCACAAAAACATCTGGATTAACCTGCCGAAAACCACGGAAAAAGCCCGAGCAGGAGCCGATCACACGCAGCGAAGCAGCCGAGACCGCAGACGAGGCAGTGAATAAATTAGCAAAATAGTTTGTGTGAATGTGTGAAAATGAAACGCTGTTTGCAAAGAAACTACTGAGTGAAAATGTCTGTAATTTACGCAGGAGGTCCAGGGAATGATAATAAAAAGGGCAGTTACAGAAAAAATAAGTAAACTTAAAAATTGTTTTTAAAAAAATCAGACTTTTTAAAAAAAAAAAAAATCTGAAAAATGATTAAAATATCCTAAAAAATCTATAAATAAAGAGACTTTTAACTGCAGAATTTTATAATGAACTGTTTATTAGATATTGAATTAAAACAGGAATATTTTTAACATTGAAGCCTATGGGATTCTCCTGAATAAACCTGCCGAATTAAACCACCGAATGGCAGGGCATTTCGGGAACCTTTCACTGCTGGTTTGTGTTCTCTGAATAGCCGAAGCAGAGCTTTTTATGGGGATTTCACTGCCCTCGAACAGGCACCGTATGTGCAGGCAATTCGCCAGGATTTAGCGAATTGCCTGCTCTCTGGATAGCCGAATGGCCAAGAAAGGTAACCGAACGCTGATTTTCAGCGTTCGGTTACCTTTCTCAAGCAATTCGGATCTCTTTGAATAACCCTGATAGTCATTCTCCCAGTTGGTTCTTCTACTCTCATACTCTGTATTATTATTCTTCCCCAGACATATCTTCTTCACATTATCTTCTTTTTTCTTGGAGATCTCACCCCTCCCCCCCTACTTGGGATAATGTTTTCTTCTTGTTCTCGTATAGCTTCTCTCTTGGGATCGCATCTCTGAGTATTAATTCACGATCCCCCTTCTTCTGTAATACGTTGCGTTGGTCTCGACGATCTCCTGAGAGGTCTCATTTGGTGATGGATCTGTTAGAGCTCTACAGTTATTTCTAAACCTTTTTTGTGGTTATTTTCTGCTTGGTTTTTATTCTTAATGCCTGCCCTAGTAAGATGTAGGAGATTGTCTCTAGTCCCATGAGAAGACATCCTGCAATAAGGATTTATTTTTTAATCAGACATACCGGTAGAGACGTGAAGTGAAAGGGTGTTACATGATGTTGGAAAAGGTTGGCTTTGATAAAATCGTTTACTGTATTGAATAATACCAAAAAGTCTTGATACGAAGGCTGTAAGTCAAGACATTGGTTACACCTTTGGTCAGTAATGCATCCCATCACGATTTTATCCTGCCCTGAATGAGAGGTAGCTCAGTTGGTTAGTGCCCCAAGTCTGGAGCTTTTTCCTGCCTTAGAATAAAATACTTTATAAAATGGTCTGGTTGAAGTTAGTATTGCAGACACATATAAATCTACATGTCAACCATCAAATTTTCAAATCCCTCTTGAAATCAGGACATCTGTTTTATGATGACTGAAGATGCCATCTGTGACGTAAGTCATTTTGGACTTGGGGGTGCATGGGCATGGAGGCATATTTGTAGGGTGCAGGACAGATAATCAATATTAGCACATTGCTCTCTTGTGTGCAGAATGTTGGTATAATCTGTGATTATGAAAGAATGCTATTGTCTATCTGTCTATTGTCTGGTCCTTGTGTATCCGTTATCTGTTGAAAGGATTAGCATCACAGTTTACCCCGTCTCAAGAATGTGTTTATCTGTTTCTATTTGAATAGGTTGTAAATCTGCTTTCTGTAATCTGTTATCATCCTGATTCCCATTGTCTTGACTCGTTTAGAAATGTTGCGGAATGTTTAAATTAACTGTCTACCTAATCTAATTATGTTTCACCTTCCAAAAAGGCAAATGTGTCCCATTGTCTGTTTCAGTCTGGTTGGGTCCCCCAGCGGTTTCTGGGGGGTTTTGTATATGTAAATGATCCATTTGTGACCAAATAAATGTATGTGTATGTCCCTGATTAAGCCAGTTCTATTCTGACCCTACATGTAGTCACGACTCATGGTTTGGGTAGCAGCGATATTCTGTTCGCTGTTCCAGCACAAAGCTTCAGATCTACAGCGACGGCTTATCTCTGGGGGGACACTAGCAAGGCTCTCTATGTGTACCCGTCTTTAAGCTGCGGCTAAGGACTGGGGGAGGGCACGAGAGTTATGAGGAGAACACTGGGGTCCAGCAAGGAAGCGGCATTGGCAGATGTGACCTTGTTGGGGTACTGAGATCTGTTACACCATCCTAAAGCACACCTTTACACATTTTTTTGTACATTAGAAGTTGTGAACTGGGTGGTGGTATTAACCATTTAGCTGCGGAGGACACACTGAGCGCATCCTCCGCTTTCTCAATAGGATGTGGAGGACGTGATCTGTATGTCGTTGAGATCCCATAGTTCTGTGCCGATTGTGGGCTTCTTTCACAGAAGGCTGTCATCCTGGATGTCTGCCCTTGCTGTTGGACTTCCTGCCACCCATTGACATCATCACACACATGGGTGCAATGATGTCAGAAATGGGACTACCCCCTGACTGACAGGAAATTCCCTTTTTCAGGAGCTGCAGAGGTCAATAACAAATGTAGTTACAAATGTAGTACAAATCTTGATTTTGTAATTATTTTGTATTTGAATGATTTCCTGTTTTTAACCCTTTCAGTAACAAAAATGTATACTGATGATTTTGCACTGAAATACAATGAGAAAAAAAAAGCTAAAATTAGTCTATAAAGCTCCATTTCAATCCAAGATCAATGTTCTCCCTGGGTAGAAACAAAATTCCGTGTGAGATCTCACTCCTGTCACCTTGTGTAACGGTAATGAAGCTACAAGGAGCAGCCCTCACCCTCACTGTATCAAAAAGCTCAATATACTTTACTGCTGCATTCCAGCAGCCAGGGATTTGGCAGAATACAGGGAGAGCTGTGGGGTCAGTCGCTGCTGTACAGGGATAAGATCCAGGGGGTTATAATGAGTGTAAATCCCTGTTCAGTACAGATACAAGGTGTTGCTGTAATTGCCATACACAGGCATTATGCGGCACATACAGATACAAGATGTTGCTGTAATTGCCATACACAGGCATTATGCAGCACATACAAAATACAGATACAAGGTGTTGCTGTAATTGCCATACACAGGCATTATGCAGCACATACAGATACAAGGTGTTTCTGTAATTGCTGTACACAGGCATTATACAGCACATACAGATACAAGGTGTTGCTGTAATTGCCATACACAGACATTATGCAGCACATACAGATAGAAGGTGTCGCTGTAATTGCCATACACAGACATTATGCAGCACATACAGATAGAAGGTGTCGCTGTAATTGCCATACACAGGCATTATGCGGCACATACAGATACAAGGTGTTGCTGTAATTGCCGTACACAGGCATTATACAGCACATACAGATACAAGGTGTCGCTGTAATAGCCATACACAGGCATTATGCAGCACATACAGATACAAGGTGTCGCTGTAATTGCCATACACAGACATTATGCAGCACATACAGATAGAAGGTGTCGCTGTAATTGCCATACACAGGCATTATGCGGCACATACAGATACAAGGTGTTGCTGTAATTCCCACACACAGGCATTATGCAGCACATACAAAATACAGATACAAGGTGTTGCTGTAATTGCCATACACAGGCATTATGCGGCACATACAGATACAAGGTGTTGCTGTAATTGCCATACACAGGCATTATGCGGCACATACAGATACAAGGTGTTGCTGTAATTGCCACACACAGGCATTATGCAGCACATACAGATACAAGGTGTCGCTGTAATTGCCATACACAGGCATTATGCAGCACATACAGATATTGCATTGCTAATAATCTCATTCTGTTCACTACAAATCCCCATAGGCAGGAGATCTCACCATTTTACTATCTGTCTGAAGCACATTTACTACATCTGACACAAAGGCCATTTCTGCCTGTATGCTGGTAATGCAGACCCCATTTGACACTGTGCCAGATAAGGGACACCATCTAGAGTTTAGATTAGAACCTTTCCTCCCAGTAATATTTCTCTGAAAGATAAAGAAATACATGACAAATTTAAATCGAGCAAATTTACATTTTAATATTAATAGTTAGAATAAAAATTGTTATTTTATCCAACATTTAAGAGTTAACTACTAATTCTGTGCTTCAAATACATTCTATGAAAATAGCTTTCAACAAAAAGCACCTGGTAGTGAAAAGGTTACGCCATCTCTTACACATGTCTCTCCATGTCATACAAAGCACAGCTTAACTCCTGTATAAGAACATCTCGGATGTTGGATATAATAGATCTCCGTCTTGTTTTCATGACTCTGGTTCTGTTGTCATGACTCTCGCTCTGCAGAATGTCTTTTTCGTTCCCCTGTTCGTCACACGCCTGGCATCCACTGTCACAACTTAGTTTCTGCTTAACTTTTGAATGACAGGCGCCATTTAAATTCCCTGGGGATTCCACACTTTGTCTCCGCCGTCTAAACAGGACATAGAAAAAGGAAAACATTTCAAATAGTAATAAAAAAAAAGTAATATTTTGAAGGGTGCATTTTACTTCCATACATAGAAAACAAAGGTGACTTTTATTTCTCCTCACATGGAATGTAACCATCGTTTTGATCTATTATTTATCCCTCCAAGGTCTGTGAAATATACATTAAAGTGTAAAACGGATTTCTAAGGCGAGGATATTTTAATTGGTGCCGAGTCTCCACCGACGCTCACTTACCCCTGCTTATAGCGCATAATTCATTGGCCGGATCTCAGCTAAATGTTACTCTTGTTTCACGCAGATGAGATACACGAGGACGGTTGCTGTGTGGCCCGTGGCCTTCGTGGGGGGCCTACGATACGAGTCGCCGAAGGTCGATCCAGAAGGCAAAGTCGTGGGCTGGAAGACGGTTTTCGATCCGGATCGTCCGTTCGCCATCGACATGGCCGGCTTTGCTGTTAACCTCCAGTTGATCCTCAAAAAGTCACATGCCAATTTCAAGCTGGAGGGAGTGAAGGGAGGGTATCAAGAGACCAGCCTGCTGAACGACCTGGTGACCATGGACGGACTGGAGCCCAAAGCTATCAACTGCACCAAGGTTAATTTTACATTTCTAGTCTCGTATTTTAAAATTAAAATCCTGTTTTTTCACCCCATCACTACCGTGATGGTGTATACAGTATCAGCGGTTGCAGACACAGCAGCCTGTAATCACGCTAACAGCATCTGGGGCTGTGCCGTGTGATTGCAAATAAAATTTGTTTGTCGCAAACAAATTTCGGTTGCCTTTGGGCTCCAGAAGGTGCCCCCAAAGTTTTAGCCCTGTGGGTAAAATGCCAAGGTGGTAAAACTGGTTAACGTTGGCTGGGGAATGTCATGACATATCAGGCTTTCCCCAGCCGATTCACGGAACCATGAGCTGCAGTTCTACCTGCAGTAACTCTTTTTCGCCAGCGGATGGTGATATCTCCCCGTCAAACAGGTTATTACAGTAAGGAATACACTGGGAATATTCCCAAATATTTCTTACTGTATATATAATTAAAATCGATTTTCCAAAAACCACTGGTTCCTGACAGTGACTTTTTAGAAACGACTTGGTAGTGAAGGGGTTAACCCCCCTGAAGGTTTTCCCGAGTGTGTCTCGGGGTTAAGTTTCACCGCTGAGAGCGGTAACCCCGAGACACACTCGGGCTGCATACATTACCTCTCCCTGTGCTCCTTCGCTGATCCCCGCAGTCTCCTCCGGCGATCGCAGCGTTTTACTTCCTGGATTCCTTCTCGCGAGGAGGGAACCAGGAAGTATGAGGTCGCGATCGCCGGAGGAGACTGCGGGGACATCGAGGGAGCGCAGGGACAGGGGATGTATCCAGCGGCATCCAAAGTGTTGCTCGGGTTACCGCTTCCAACATAGGAATTTAACCCCAAGCCACACTCGGGATACCGCTAGGGGGGGGGGGGATAGAATGCTTGTGGTGACCAGGAAATGTTGTTTTGTGATTTAAATTCAGTTAGATATACAGAGAATGTTAGCTGCTACATTTAATTGACATCTGTGGCAAGCCGTACAAAGTGTGCCTATGGCAGAATGAAAGTTTGTGTTTTTCCCAGCGCTCCCAAGGTGCCTGAATATGCAAATAGGCTAAGACAGCAGCTACTTTTCTCTATTTCAACTTCCGTTCAGACGTGCCCGACAGGGGGAATTTATAGAACAGACAAGACATCATTACCTTGTCCCACGCTCAGGTCTTACATAACCTTTTGATCATACCATGTGCATATCAGTTGGACCCAATCTACCATGGCCTTCTAAAATTCTTTCCTTTTGGGGTTTTTTCTTTTAGTGAAAGAATCATTTGCAGGGAAGCACTTCTCGAAGACTGATGCCATTTTAAACTTTATAGGTAGCATGGGCATTATTTCTAATAAATTATTGTAATCGACTGCTTTCTTCACATTGACAGGAGGTTATTTCAGACACTACACCAATGGTGGGTTATTTTTTCTTATGATTACTGAAAATGTTTTTTGGTTTTTTTTCAGTCTATATAATTCTGGCATTTGTGGGCTAAACTGGTGCCCATTACGTTACCTCGCCGAGAACAAGAGAAGCAATTTATTCTTGACAATCTTTTTTTGACTTGTATTATTTAATTAATAAGCTGACTTGCATGTCTCCTTCTTTTTAACCCCTTCCCAACAGTTTACGGAATTATCCCTTCCTGATTTTTAAAATACTTTTGACTGATGACAGAATTATTCTGACATGTGGGTAAATGTGCTCTGGGACTTGGTGGGACCAGCGATCGGAGGGGTTAATGTTGTTGCTGGGTCCAAGGCAGACCAGCAACAGCAAATCCTGGGGTTAATTTAATCACTGCCACGGCCAATCACAGGGTTATTAAATCAACTGAACCCAGTATCAGCTGACCACATGGAGTTGTGGAACAGAACTGTTAAATAATAAATTTAGCTAATCAAATCCATGTTCTATGTATAATTACCATAATTGGAACTCCATAAACCTTTGCAAGCTTCTTCTCAAATAAAAAAATGTACAGAAAGGACGCGCGCTACGCTATAGCGGAGACCTCAAAATCAGCCACACACAAGGTATAGCTTTCATGTCATGTCTGACTTTTCTTTGTTTAGACAGACCAATTTATTAGATTTCAACATCCAATAGAAACGTTTGTTACAGACAAGAGTTTCATTTCCACCCCACATAGGAATGTAATGTAACAGCCAATCAGTACAGGTACATTTCTACGTCAGAATTTGACCATCACAGATAACAAAGAAACACGTATTATTACCATTTATGGTTCAGAGATGTTTTTCTATATCAGACATCACATAGATTTCGCAGGCATTTCTATTTTGCCTGGAAAGAGTCAACACAGGATGTCTATTTTAATCAACATCCCCTGGCCAGACTCGAGAGGAAATTTGTAGCCAGAAAACATGTGCATGTAGTATTGAAACGTGGGGGGGGGGTCATAGCCCATTTTATCAGAACAGGCTTTTCAACACAGAATATTTATATACATACAGGAAATTAAAATCTAACAAGAACGAGTCCAATCAGTGTGATGCATAGTGTCTGAGGAGACAGTGTATTGTTCTCAGAGGCACCAAGTACCAAAAATCCCTGTAACTAAAAAAAATTAACCCCTTTCTTACCTTGAGATCAAATTGTATTCCTTTCCTTTTTTTTCCATTTATGTAAGAGCAGCAACTGCACGCGGCTAGGAAGAAGAGACAAGTAAAATCACCGAAAATTTTAAAATCATTTAAAAATTAATTGAACAGTCTGTTAGCAGGATCTGCCAAAATATTTAAGAGCAAGAAAAGGGAATTCTTTTTTAATGGAATATCCCTTTAATTTCCTTAACCCCTTCACTCTCAAAATCGAGTTATCTCAATTTTATTTATTTATTTATAAAGCATTTTACCAGGAAGGACACATTGAGATTTCTCACATTTTCAGTATGTCCTGGGTTCAAGAGCATTGAAATGTTACAGTCGTTACAGAAATAGAAAGTAATAAATGCAAAATATTAAAAACAAAACACAAATATACAGATTAACCCAGAAAATAAATATGTAGGAAATATAGTCACAGTGTTACATGTTTACAGGCACATTCTATACATAGTCACTATGTTATATGTTTACAGACGCATTCTGTATATAGTCACTGTGTTACATGTTTACAGGTGCATTCTGTATATAGTCACTATATTACATGTTTACAGGTGCATTCTGTATATAGTCACTATGTTACATGTTTACAGGTGCATTCTGTATATAGTCATTATGTTACATGTTTACAGGTGCATTCTGTATATAGTCACTGTGTTACATGTTTACAGGTGCATTCTGTATAGAGTCATTGTTATATGTTTACAGGTGCATTCTGTATATAGTTACTGTGTTACATGTTTACAGGTGCATTCTGTATAGAGTCACTATGTTCTATGTTTACAGGTGCATTCTGTATATAGTCACTATGTTATGTTTACAGGTGTATTCTGTATCGAGGTATGTTAATAGAGATCTCTTAAGGGACTTCTGCATTGAAAAAACGCTCATTAGCATATCAAAAGAAGATTTTCACACCTTTTTAAATCAAGATTAGTGTGTCCCCTGTGAAGAAACAAAATCCTTTGTTTGTTGTCTCTCCAAGTACCTTGGAGAGACATAAAACCAGCTGCAAAAAGTCCTTACTGTAACAAAAATTTCAAATCTATTACTGCTGATTAGAGCAGCCAGGGAGAGAGTAAAGTACAGGGAGAATTGTGGGGTCACTCACTGGTGTACACAGATAAGATTCAGGAGGAAAGATCAGCCCCAAACCTCACTGTAACAAACAGTTCAACAATATTTACCGCTTCATTCCAGCAGCCACTCACTGATGTACAGGGATAAGATTCACGGGGTTATAATGAGTGTAAATCCCTGTACAGTACAGATACAAGGTGTAATTGCCATACACAGGCTTTATGCAGCACATACAGATATTGCATTGCTAATAATCTCACTCTGATCACTACAAATCCCCAAAAGCAGGAGATCTCACCATTTTATTATCTGTCTGCAGCACATTTACTGACACAAAGGCCATTTCTGCCTGTATGCCGATAATGCAGACCCCATGTGACATTATGTAAGAAGGTAGTGAAGGGGTTAAAATATTTTGTTGACGCCTTTTTTTTAAAAAAATATTTAAATATTAATAATGTGGGGTCAGGCTACGTTTTATCTCAGCTCCTTCAGAAGTCAGAAAAAGACTTTTCAGTAAACTCGACTGACACAATCATCCGAGCCGTAATGAAAACCATTTAATCACATCACCCGCAATCTCATCCCTTATTACACGCCGCGTAAAACCCCGTGAATTGAGGGCTCTCGATAAAGATACAAGCTAATTACACAGAGGTGACGATCTGGAGGTCGTTTCCCAATGCAACAGTCTCTGGTGCGCGACTTCAAAAGCGGTAAAATTACCCGTGAAATTAAACATTTGTCGTTATATTAATTGCGCCGTGTCTTTTCTTTTAAAGAAAAAAAATAAAATTTAATTTAATTTTTTTTTTTAAATCTTATGGGATGAAGGGGGTTTTATGAAGAAAAAATAATTACTGGTCATTTTATAGATGAAGAATACACAGTTCGGTTGCACAAGGAGTTAATCTCATTACAAGAAAATATAAAATATCTGGAAAATTAATTGCGGGATTGCGGTCAGCGGAAAGTCAAAGCCAGAGACTTTTTTTTTTAATTAGAAAAATATATCTGTTGGAATAATAATCATTTTCCTTTTTTTAACAATAAACCGTTTAATTAAGAAAGTTATGTAATGACTGGCGGTGTGTAATAGAACATAAAATAAGGGAATTAAGTCAGTTTTTTTAAGAAGTCTTTCAAAAAATGCCAAGAGAAGAAGCAATTTTTCACTCGCTCATGCTGGTCTGAAAGTCAGAGTCAGGTCCAGGAGATGACGTAATTTAAAGTAAGCTTGGGCTGTATCGATTGCTTAAAGGAACACTTTATTAAAAAAATAGAGTATCCCTTTTTTGCCCTTAAATAATTGGCCAGATCCTGCTGACAGCCTCTGCCCAATTATTTTCTCTTTTATTATTGCATTTAATTTTTTTTTTTTGCTCTTTTCTCCCTCGCCGCACGCAGCTCCTCCTCTTCGGCTCAGGGACTCCCAAATTACATTTTTTGATCTGTTTGGTATCGACTTTGTTAAGAGGAGGCAACATCACGGCTCTACAACCATGGAGAATCAGATTGTTGCTTTAGAGCTTTGGAGAAGCAGGTTCAACCTCACCACCATGTCCCTCTGCAACTGTGGAAAAGCATATTCGGATCCTGGTCAGGACACCTGACCAGCAAGTATCCTTGGGCAAGACCCCACTGATAAGTATGTATCTACGTCAAAATTTATCCCTTATACATTGCAAAATTCAAGCAGGTTCAGATCCCATTCGGAGCACTTGACCAGCATGTTTATCTTCTACAACAAAGGAGAAGCAGGTTCAACCTCACCACCATGTCTCTTCTCTGCAACCATGGAAGGCTTATCCAGATCCTGGTCAAAACGCCTCTCCAGCAAGTGTCCTTGGGCAAGACAACTAACAATACATAACTTGCCTAGCACACATATTATCAGCTCTGTAATGTACCGGCAATGCCTCTGCTCTACAACCATGAAGAAGCAGGTTCAAATCCTGACCAACATATCTTTCTTCAACAACCACGGAGAATCAAATCACTGCCTTAGAGGTTTGGAGAAGCAGGTTCTGTTAGATTTTAATTTCCTGTATGAATATAAATGTCCTGTGATTGAAATATGTACCATATTTCAATATGTATTAGTGTGAAAGGCATGTTCTAGTATAGATGGGCTATCGCTCCCCCTCCCTTTTTAAGGCACGTGATCTTGTTAGGAATGCTGATTTGAATCCAGACCATATCCTGGTATAGTGAGGATCCTTTGTTATGTTACAATGACAGAAATAGAAAAGGTGCGCAAACGTTATAAGCCAGAAAAAACGTCTTTTTGCTATAAGTGCATGTGGGATTGGTCAACCTTGATGTTGTAATATATTTATCTACTGATTGGCTGTTATATCACATTCCTGTGTGGGGTGTAAATGAAACTCTTTTCTATAACGAATGTTTTTCATTGGTTGCTTGAAATCTAATAAATTGGTCTGTCTAACAAAGGGATATTCAGACATGATGCAGCTATACCTTGTGTGTGGCTGATATTACTGTCACCACTAGCGTCAGTGCGTGTTTTATTTTTAATATTTTCTTATTTGGGAAGAAACTTGCAGATGTTTATTGGAATTCCATATATGGTAATTATAAATAGGATATTGATTTGATTATTAAAAACTTTTTATTTAACCCTTTCGCTGCGGTGGACGCGCTCAGCGCGTCCAACCGCATGTAGCGTTCCATGCGGTGGTCGCGCTGAGCGCGTCCTCTCTTTGGAGCCAGCGTTCGGCCGGGTTCCGGCCGATCGCTGGCCCCCCCCGCTGCTCTCAGTGCTCCCCAGGATCTTGCTGCTCTCCGTGCTCCCCAGGATCTGCCTGCTCTCACTGCTCACCATGATCTTCCTGCTCTCAGGGCTCCCCAGGATCTTGCTGCTCTCAGGGCTCCCCAAGATCTTGCTGCTTTCAGGGCTCCCCAGGATCTTGCTGCTCCCAGTGCTCCCCAGGATCTTGCTGCTCTCAGGGCTCTCCAGGAAGTGCCTCCAGGCAAAAAACGTCGCGGCACGCCCCCATGACTGACGGGGACACCCTTCTCTGCAACCATGGAAAATCTGATTAGGATCATGGTCAGAACACCTGACCAGCAAGAATTCTTGAGTAAGACCCCTAAGGCTATGGATGTACCTACGTCACAATTTATCTTATATATTTCATGGTTCAAGCATCGTTCAGATCCCTTTCGGAGCACTTGACCAGCATGTCTATCTTCGACAAACTTGGAAAAGCAGATTGAACCTCATCACCATGTCTCTTCTCTGCAAACGTGGAAAGCAGATTCTGATACTGTCAGAACAGCACACCAGCAAGTATCCTTGGACAAGACCATGAATGATATGGGTGCTACTAACACACAATATATATCCCTTATATATAGTAAGTTCCTCCAGGAACAGGGTCCCCCAATCATACTGTATCACCCTTGTTAAGCCATGTCTGCTGTTCAAGGGCCCTATTACATTCCTCGTGCAGCGTGTTTTGCGTGCACAAATGTGCATTTGCACGAGTGGCATAACCCTTTGCACAGAATGTCATATTTCAACGTTGCGCAAACGATGCGCGTTATCGTTTAACGCGGATGGACTTGCGCGAGCGTGATGAACTGTGCGCGTCCTATACTTAACATTGTGAGCGCAAATTCGTTACGTGGATGGTATTTCAATCGATGCGCAACTTTTCATGAACGACGTTTGCGCGCATTTTTTTAACGGGTTTGAAAAGCTGGTGGTAACTGCAAATCGGAGCGTTCTGGCCGAAACGAAAAACACCAGCACCAATAAAAAAAAATACAGCACAGTATAGTTACACATTCTACACATACGCACAAATTCACAATTGTTTTGTTTGGGTGTTTTTTTTATTGCTGCAGCATATATACTCAGATTTACTTTGACAGGCGCAAAAACGTAAGTGATTCAATTAAGGTAAATTGATGTCAATTAAGGTTCTTAATTCTGATTGGCTGAATCCCGTGAAAAAAACAGATTTACATGCACAACGTTACTGCGCACGTATTACACTTCGTTTTGCGTGCCGTTTTTATGAATGTTATTTTTTGGCGGATGAGAAAATGCGTTTGGATCGGAATATCACATTAGTTTTCGCGCGATAACGCTGGACGATGCACGCAAAATAAGTTGCGCTGCGCGAACGCAATTGCGCGAAGAATGTAATAGGGGCCCAAGTGTATAATAATAATAATAATAATAATTTACTTAATGTGAGGCCCAGTGACCTATTAATTCATCGTGTAACACTGAGGGTTTCCATATTTTCTCTGTTTCAACTTAAAATCCTAAGAATCTGCTCATACTTCCTACAAGCATATAAAAATCGGAGATTCCTCCTAGGAATGCACATCTTCCATGACTGTAGTCATACAGAGACTGAAAATCTGGCAGTTCATCCACCACCATGATAATCCGCCCTGCGCTTTGGAGTTTGAGAATCTGTAGAGTCATTCCTAGACCTTGATGCTTGGCTCTCCCTTTCCGAGACCCAACGTGTCTTCCTGGTCATTTGGAGACCATGGGAATCCACCATTTTTTACTGGTCGGCTAAGAATGAGAAACTGTATATTGAGGGGGTCATTCTGTGGTGCAAAAATGTCACACTTAAGACCCTCAAATGGGTTAAACCCATACTTAAATCTGAGCTCTGGTCGGCATGTTACCAATCAGTAAATTGGTTGAATGGGCAGATTCTCCAAAGTAATCTAGAATCTAGATATCAAGTTAAGAGACCCAGACCGTTTGCACACTCACCCTGAGAGGTCCAAGTAACCTTCTGATTCATTCCACCATGTTGGTTCTGAAACCTCGAGAATCTGCCCACTCACTCCAAAACCTTCATAATCGGCTCATTCATTTTGGATTCCCCGAAAGAGAAAACTGGCTCCATTTCAAAGCCAAGATGATCTGCCTGTTCAGCCCACGGATCCGTCCACTCGCTCCAAGTCCTCGTAAATCGTGTCCTTCACCTTGAGATCCCCACCATTCAGAGACGCTTGACGAGGCCTTCGCCAAACCCGATAAATGGCCAATTAGTCAATAATAACAGGCCGCTGCGTCCTAACAGGAAATTAACGAGTAATGTATGTTGTTTTACATTTACGGTCCTTTGGATTGTGTCATTAATTTGCAGGACTAGCGACAAGTCTGGCATCGAATTGAAAATCATAACCATCTGGCGAGCTTGACTTGGCGCGTTTCATCGTTTTATCTGTCAAGCCGGGGCCTTTTCAAGTTTACAAGAAATAACACAATTTGAGAACAAGGGGGAAAAAAGGATTTAATATGTGAACTGCAAAAGGGAGACGAGTCTGTTTCCATGAGATGAAGTATCAAAGGACAGGGGGATTTAATGACGCATAAAGAACAAAATACAAAGAAAAAAAACTGCTAAACGAATAATAACTGAAAATAATCATTTTTTACAAAAAAATTACATTACAGTGTGATGCCAGGTCACTGTGCACTGAGCTCATTACAGTGTGATCACACAATGCCAGGTCACCGTGCGCTGAGCTCATTACAGTGTGATCACACAATGCCAGGTCACCGTGCGCTGAGCTCATTACAGTGTGATCACACAATGCCAGGTCACTGTGCACTCAGCGCATTACAGTGTGATCACACAATGCCAGGTCACTGTGCACTGAGCGCATTACAGTGTGATCACACAATGCCAGGTCACCGTGCGCTGAGCTCATTACAGTGTGATCACACAATGCCAGGTCACCGTGCGCTGAGCTCATTACAGTGTGATCACACAATGCCAGGTCACTGTGTGCTGAGCTCATTACAGTGTGATCACACAATGCAAGGTCACTGTGCACTGAGCTCATTACAGTGTGATCACACAATGCCAGGTCACCGTGCGCTGAGCTCATTACAGTGTGATCACACAATGCCAGGTCACTGTGTGCTGAGCTCATTACAGTGTGATCACACAATGCAAGGTCACTGTGCGCTGAGCTCATTACAGTGTGATCACACAATGCAAGGTCACTGTGCGCTGAGCTCATTACAGTGTGATCACACAATGCAAGGTCACCGTGCGCTGAGCTCATTACAGTGTGATCACACAATGCAAGGTCACCGTGCGCTGAGCTCATTACAGTGTGATCACACAATGCCAGGTCACCGTGCACTGAGCTCATTACAGTGTGATCACACAATGCCAGGTCACCTTGCACTGAGCTCATTACAGTGTGATCACACAATGCCAGGTCACCTTGCACTGAGCTCATTACAGTGTGATCACACAATGCCAGGTCACTGTGCACTGAGCTCTTTGCAGATGATCACACAATGCCAGGTCACCGTGCACTGAGCTCATTACAGTGTGATCACACAATGCAAGGTCACTGTGCACTGAGCTCTTTGCAGATGATCATGCAATGCGTGATGCACAGTCATGTTACCCTGAGTTCAGTTTGGGTAAATGAAGCTTGTCAGATACATAGCTGTATGACTGGTGGAGTGGAAACATCCCTAGAGGGACATTTACCTACAAGGCTGCAGCGACATTGTCCCGAACCATAACCATTCCCGCAAAGCCGCGCAGGTTCTGGTGCTCAGTGGTTCCTTTAAATCAGGGTTAGAGACCCAGAGACTGGTCGACGCTGTTTGTACCTTTGCTCCCAATCGTCTAATGCGTCTGTTTCTTGTACATGTTACAGATCTTGGTTTGGCACACGAGGACAGAGCGACCCACACTTGTGAACGAAGGGAAACAAGGATTTACTGACCCAGACATCGAAATCTAGCCATACGAGTCCTCTTGCCTTGTACGTAAGCCTCCACCATTTCACCCCGCACAGCCTCAAACGCGGCTTTAAGGGTTTTCTCAACACACAGGAAATCGTGTTTTCCATTGGGCGATGGTTTAAGGCTTTTGTTGAGGCTCTACTGATCCGTTCTCACATTCGAGTTACAGAAAGGTTTGTGTCGGAATTTTTCAAAAGCGGAAAACTGCAAAAATGTAGTTGGATAAATTGGCGCGTTCCATCCAGATCCATCTTAACAGAAGCTTAAACAGAAAAATCCCAAAAAATTTAATTACCAACGAATATTGTCTCAGGAAATGATGGGGGGGTGGTGGATCTCCAATCATGGATGTTTCCTTAGCAGCAGCCATCTTTTCAAAAGGACGTCCAAGCCCCCCCCCCCCACCTCATCGTAGAATATTGACATGTGCCTCCAATTGAGGTAGGAATAAGACAGCGGTCCTCTTTGGGTGAGAGGGGCGGATCAGTGAGATGAGAGAAATGGAACAATGTCACAATGGATTTGAGAGACAGAATGGCGGTGAAAGAATTGGAGCAGAGTTTCACCAAAATCTTTAGGATCAAGCACTGAGTCAGTGCAAACCCGTACTCCCGTCTCAAATGCACACTTTCACATCCCACTCAAGCATACATATACCAAATCCCACATTCCTCCTACATTCACTCTCATCCCATCCAGTCTACCACACACTAGGCCATTCATGTACTCACATTCCCATCCCACTCAGTCAGCTACATATTCACAATTCCATGAGCCACACACTGCCATCTCCACCCCATTAGCTAACCACATATTCACACCGATCCCACCTGGCTAATCACACACCCACGTCCCACTCAGCTCCTCACTCCCTTCCCCACCCATTCAACCACACACTCATCCAACTCTATTTAGCTACACTCACTCTCATCCCACTCAGTCTACCACACACTCAGCCATTCACATACACACATTTCCATCCCCTTCAGTCAGCCACATACTCACTTCCAACTCCATAAACCACACACTACCATCCCCACTCCCACGAACTAACCACATACTCACTCCGATCCCACTCAGATAATCACACACCCACATTCCATTCAGCTACTCACTCTACTTCCACCCATTCAACCACACACTCACTCTCGTCCAACTCAGTCAACCCGACTCGGCCATTTAGCTACACACCTTCTCATCCCACTCGGCCATTGTACATACTCTTCTCCATCTCCCTGTCCCACACACTCCCACCACTTCTCAGCTAACCATATACTAACTCTGGTCCCACTTGGCTAACAACACACACACATCACACTCAGCTAATCACTCCTATCCCACTCATTCAACCATGCAATTACTCTCTTCCCCATTAACCGCACACACTCCAATCACACTCAGCCACACACACACACATCCACCCCGTGTAACCACACACACACCTATCAAAAAATGTAACGATAGGCCCCCTATAGGGTGATGGGGAGCCTTTAGGCTGTGTAGTTTGAAGCCTTTAGGGCAGGTATATGGTTTGCTGCTTATAGCAGAATCCAGCACACACTTGCAGAACTCGAAAACAAGAATGATAGTGCAGAACACAAGAGGAAGCCCTGCACTGGGTATGATTTCTCATCTAAAGACATATCTCAGGACTGGGGATAGACACAATGAATTCACACAGTGATTCTCAAAAATTAGACTAGAATGTATTCAGCAGCCTGCAGGGCAGAACTCGGTACTTGAAAAACACAACAATAAAGACTGCTGATACTATCACTACCAGCCAGGGAGATCAGACAAAACCCTGAGTACCACTCAACACCAAATGGCTTCGTGGCCAAATGCCTGCTGAGTGAAAGCGACTTAACTACAAACAGGCAGAGAAATCCTTAAACAGACAAGGTGCATACAGAAGAGCGGTCCAAGAAGCCAAGCCAGGTCATACATGAGATATCAGAATGTAGAATCAAAACTTAGGGAATAGACTAAGGCATAAACCAGGAACCAAAGCCAAGGAGTCATACACAGAAATTCAGAACAATAATCAAAGGCGCAGATTCTCAATAGAAATAGGTCTATCCTGATCCAAGGATCAAGACAGAGTACTACTGGCCCTATATATAGGGCTGAGCAGGTCATGTGACCACAGACCATCAGCCCAATAGGGATGGTCTGCAGAGCCTAAGCATGTAAACCAGCAAACTGGCAAATCCCTGCTCCCACCGCCAGGGGGCAGGGTCGAGAAGTGACAAAAAGTATTCTATGAGGCAGCTGATGTTGCAGGAAGTTTCCTTTAACCCTTTCAGCACCAGTGTATTGGTACATAAATATGAGGCTTGTAAGTTACATTAATAAATCAAAACAAATTAAAAGATTTGGTGCCCAGCCAGCGCTCACCTGCCACAAAACATAAAAAAGCCATATATACAAAATATTGTAAATTGCATTGCCTTAACCCTTCATATTTAAACTGTTGTTTTAATGAACAAAATCTTTAGCAGGAAATGCTTATACGGATATCAATATATTAAATCATATCCTAAATGAATGTGATCCCTGATAACTGCATCATGGTCCTCTTTAAATGTGTTAAAGGGCTTAATGAATATGGACATGTTTTACCTTTTTGGCTGAAAAACAATGTGTTTTTTTTATGTGTTTGTTTGTGTTTGTATGTTGTGTTTGTATTTATGTTTGTGTTGTTTGTTTGGGTTTGTATGTATGCTTTGTTTGTATATATGTATGTGCTGGTTGTAGGTATGTATGTATGTTGTGCTTGTATATATGTATGCTTTGTTTGTATTATGTATGTTTTGTTTGTTTGTGTTTGTATGTTGTGCTTGTATATATGTATGTTTTGTTTGTATTTATGTATGTGTTGTTTTTTGTACTTGTATGTTGTGCTTGTATGTATGTTTTGTTTGTATATATGTATGTTTTGTTTGTATTTATGTATGTGTTGTTTCTTGTACTTGTATGTATGTTTTGTTTGTATATATGTATGCTTTGTTTGTATTATGTATGTTTTGTTTGTTTGTGTTTGTATGTTGTGCTTGTATATATGTATGTTTTGTTTGTATTTATGTATGTGTTGTTTTTTGTACTTGTATGTTGTGCTTGTATGTATGTTTTGTTTGTATATATGTATGTTTTGTTTGTATATATGTATGTTTTGTTTGTATTTATGTATGTGTTGTTTTTTGCGCTTGTATGTATGTTTTGTTTGTATATATGTATGTGTTGTTTGTTTGTGTTTGTATGATGTGTTTGTATGTATGTGTTGTTTGTATATATGTATTTGTTGTTTGTGTTTGTATGTATGATTTGTTTGTATATATGTATGTGCTGTTTGTACGTATGTATGTATGTTGTGCTTGTATATATGTATGTTTTATTTTTATGTATGTGTTGTTTGTTGTGTTTGTATGTTGTGCTTGTATGTATGTTTTGTTTGTATATATGTATGTGCGTGTTTTTATTGTATGTATGTATGTGTGCTTGTATATATGTATGTTTTGTTTGTATTTATGTATGTGTTGTTTTTTGTACTTGTATGTTGTGCTTGTATGTATGTTTTGTTGTATATATGTATGTTTGTTTGTATTTATGTATGTTGTTCTTGTACTTGTATGTATGTTTTGTTTGTATATATGTATGCTTTGTTTGTATTATGTATGTTTTGTTTGTTTGTGTTTGTATGTTGTGCTTGTATATATGTATGTTTTGTTTGTATTTATGTATGTGTTGTTTTTTGTACTTGTATGTTGTGCTTGTATGTATGTTTTGTTTGTATATATGTATGTTTTGTTTGTATTTATGTATGTGTTGTTTCTTGTACTTGTATGTATGTTTGTTTGTATATATGTATGTTTGTTTGTATTATGTATGTTTTGTTTGTTTGTGTTTGTATATGTTGTGCTTGTATTATTGTATTGTTTTTGTTTTGTATTTATGTATGTGTTTTTTTTGTACTTGTATGTTGTGCTTGTATGTATGTTTTGTTTGTATATATGTATGTTTTGTTTTATATGTATGTTTTGTTTGTATTTATTATGTGTTGTTTTTTGCGCTTGTATGTATGTTTTGTTTGTATATATGTATGTGTTGTTTGTTTGTGTTTGTATGATGTGTTTGTATGTATGTGTTGTTTGTATATATGTATTTGTTGTTTGTGTTTGTATGTATGATTTGTTTGTATATATGTATGTGTGTTTGTTTGTTTTGTATGATGTGTTTGTATGTATGTGTGTTTTGTATATAGTATTTTGTTGTTTGTGTTTGTATGTATGTTTTGTTTGTATATATGTATGTGTTGTTTGTTTGTATGTTTGTATGTTGTGTTTGTATGTATGTGTTGTTTGTGTTTGTATGTATGATTTGTTTGTATATATGTATGTGCTGTTTGTACGTATGTATGTATGTTGTGCTTGTATATATGTATGTTTTATTTTTATGTATGTGTTGTTTGTTTGTGTTTGTATGTTGTGCTTGTATGTATGTTTTGTTTGTATATATGTATGTGCTGTTTTATGTATGTATGTTGTTGTATGTTGTGCTTTTGTTTATTTATGTATGTTTGTTTGTATTTATGTATGTGTTGTTTTTTGTACTTGTATGTTGTGCTTGTATGTATGTTTTGTTTGTATATATGTATGTTTTGTTTGTATATATGTATGTTTTGTTTGTATTTATGTATGTGTTGTTTTTTGCGCTTGTATGTATGTTTTGTTTGTATATATGTATGTGTTGTTTGTTTGTGTTTGTATGATGTGTTTGTATGTGTTGTTTGTATATATGTATTTGTTGTTTGTGTTTGTATGTATGATTTGTTTGTATATATGTATGTGCTGTTTGTACGTATGTATGTATGTTGTGCTTGTATATATGTATGTTTTATTTTTATGTATGTGTTGTTTCTTTGTGTTTGTATGTTGTGCTTGTATGTATGTTTTGTTTGTATATATGTATGTGCTGTTTTTATGTATGTATGTATGTTGTGCTTGTATATATGTATGTTTTGTTTGTATTTATGTATGTGTTGATTTTTGTACTTGTATGTTGTGCTTGTAGGTATTTTTGTTTGTATATATGTATGTTTTGTTTGTATTATGTATGTGTTGTTTGTTTGTGTTTGTAGAAATGCTTTGTTTGTATTTATCTATGTGTTGTTTTTTGTACTTGTATGTATGTTTTGTTTGTATATATGTATGTTTTGTTTGTATTTATGTATGTGTGTGTTTTTTGTACTTGTATGTTGTGCTGTATGTATGTTTGATTTTTTGTTTTTTATATATTTATGTTTTTATGTTTATGTGTTGTTTTTTTGATTGTATGTGTGTTTTTGCGCTTGTATGTATGTTTTGTTTGTAATATGTATGTGTGTTTGTTTTTGTTTGTTGTGTGTTGTATGTATGTGTTGTTTGTATATATGTATGTGTTGTTTGTGTTTGTATGTATGATTTGTTTGTATATATGTATGTGCTGTTTGTACGTATGTATGTATGTTGTGCTTGTATATATGTATGTTTTGTTTTTATGTATGTGTTGTTTGTTTGTGTTTGTATGTTGTGCTTGCATGTATGTTTTGTTTGTATATATGTATGTGCTGTTTGTACGTATGTATGTATGTTGTGCTTGTAGGTATGTTTTGTTTGTATATATGTATGTTTTGTTTGTATTTATGTATGTGTTGTTTGTTTGTGTTTGTAGAAATGCTTTGTTTGTATATATGTATGTGCTGTTTGTACGTATGTATGTATGTTGTGCTTGTATATATGTATGTTTTATTTTTATGTATGTGTTGTTTGTTTGTGTTTGTATGTTGTGCTTGTATGTATGTGTTGTTTGTATATATGTATGTGCTGTTTTTATGTATGTATGTATGTTGTGCTTGTATATATGTATGTTTTGTTTGTATTTATGTATGTGTTGATTTTTGTACTTGTATGTTGTGCTTGTAGGTATGTTTTGTTTGTATATATGTATGTTTTGTTTGTATTTATGTATGTGTTGTTTGTTTGTGTTTGTAGAAATGCTTTGTTTGTATTTATGTATGTGTTGTTTTTTGTACTTGTATGTATGTTTTGTTTGTATATATGTATGTTTTGTTTGTATTTATGTATGTGTTGTTTTTTGTACTTGTATGTTGTGCTTGTATGTATGTTTTGTTTGTATATATGTATGTTTTGTTGGTATATATGTATGTTTTGTTTGTATTTATGTATGTGTTGTTTTTTGCGCTTGTATGTTTTGTTTGTATATATGTATGTGTTGTTTGTTTGTGTTTGTATGTTGTGTTTGTATGTATGTGTTGTTTGTGTTTGTATGTATGATTTGTTTGTATATATGTATGTGCTGTTTGTACGTATGTATGTATGTTGTGCTTGTAGGTATGTTTTGTTTTTTTTTTTTTGTTTTTTTTTTGCATATTCAAGTTTATTCAAATAAGGCATATTACAGAAATGCAAGGAAAACATTGCGCGTCACGTTACCAGGCATAGAACAAATAGCAGGCCAACAATAAAAGAGGGCCAAAGTCGCCCAGTTCAAAGTAATGATACATATGAAAGTTATAACTTTAAAGAGGGGTGAGACAATAATACAGGGAAGGAGAGCCATAAGGACTCAGGGTATAAACATAAAACAGAGTTCCCAAGGCTGATGACACAATGCAGGAGGTATAAAGGGTTCATGGGATTCTGCGTATATCTGATAGCCAATAATACCATTTTGCAGAATACTCCGCGTAGCGATCTCGAGCACGAAAAGTGAGTTCATCTACCCCCCGAATGCACTCCATTTCATCAAACCATACCGAAAGTGGGGGGGTGATATCTTGTTTCCAAAATCTGGGGATCGTGAGCCGTGCAGCATGTAACAGACATGGAATGATAGATTTTTTATAGCCTGAGATGCTGCAAGATGTGTGGTGTAACAGATAAAATTCCGGCGTGAATGGAGGAGAGGGCTCCACCAGCTTACACACGTATTCGTGTATACGTTCCCAGAATAACTGCACTTTCGGACATGACCACCAGATGTGGAGATGGTCTGCGTGTGGCGCACTGCATCTCCAGCACAGATCTCCACCCCCGCCTGCGAAGTGACTTAATCTGTCCGGTGTGCGGTACCATCTATATAATATTTTATAATTGACTTCCTGTATCCTAGTGGAGGGGGTGCAACAGTGAGCAAGGGTGTAGATCTTAGACCAGTCCTCATCCTTTAAAGTGATACGAAAGGAGGCTTCCCATTTGCCACAGAACTGAGTCGGAGGTGTAGAAAGTGATTGGAGGAGGCCATAGAAAAGTGATATACTGTGTGGGGGAGTTATCCCTCGATGCGAGATGGTTTCAAATATCGTGAGGGGCCTACAATATTTATCTAGCGGTGCCAGCGAGCCCAGGTAGGATATGAGCCGATGGAGGTGGAATTTACCCAGAAATCCCAATGGGCGGCTATATGGTAATTGATCTTCCGCCACCTGAGCGCCAGCCGTTAGGAAATGACGCGGGAGCGGGGAGGGGGGGTCTGCTATAGGTGCCATAGGGATGAGGTGCCTAGAGAATACCGGTAGATGTTGCAGTGGCATCAATGGAGAGGGATAAGGAGCCACCGGTAGCTTAGTCTGCAGGGAGCGCCAGACGGAAAGCGTGGCCAATGTAGTTGGGAGCGCATAGTGTAGGGGGCTTGCCAAATTTCGAGGCATCCATGGCAAGACAGCTAAGTTATCGCCCGCAAACCGTTTTTCAATTCCCACCCACAATTTAGGTGATGTGTTTTTGCCCCATTCCACTAGGCGTTGCATATGAGTCGCGCAGTAGTAGTGCCAAATGGTATGTTTTGTTTGTATATATGTATGTTTTGTTTGTATTTATGTATGTGTTGTTTGTGTTTGTAGAAATGCTTTGTTTGTATATATGTATGTGCTGTTTGTACGTATGTATGTTGTGCTTGTATATATGTATGTTTTGTTTTTATGTATGTGTTGTTTGTTTGTGTTTGTATGTTGTGCTTGTATGTATGTTTTGTTTGTATATATGTATGTGCTGTTTGTAAGTATGTATGTATGTTGTGCTTGTATATATGTATGTTTTGTTTGTATTTATGTATGTGTTGATTTTTGTACTTGTATGTTGTGCTTGTATGTATGCTTTGTTTGTATTTATGTTTGTGTTGTTTGTTTGTGTTTGTATGTATGCTTTTGTATATAATGTATGTGCTGTTTGTACGTATGTATGTTGTGCTTGTATATATGTATGTTTTGTTTGTATTTATGTTTGTGTTGTTTGTTTGTGTTTGTATGTATGCTTTGTTTGTATATATGTATGTGTTGTTTGTACAGTATGTGATATGTAAGTGGTAGTGTGCCTTTAAGGATTACTTTTAATAAATATAAGCCCCTGATATACTGCCAGCAATAATAACGTACCCCTTCCTGTATTTCTAGGTAAGCACAATGGAATTTGCACTTTTTTCTGCACATACGAGAGAACAAGGGAAAGAACAAAATGAAAAAGCAAAAAAAAACAAACCATTTTTGGAATAAAAGTTGCCATTCATCGTGTTCAACATGTCATTGCTTCCGGAAATTATTTTATTGCGGAACCACAAGAGCCGACAGTTGGTTGAATTTATTTTTAAAGCTAAGAAAAAACAAAAACGCAAAAATCATGCACAAAAACGTTTTCGTTGGTCGAACAGAAAGCGACTTTGAAGGCCGACTCCACCGCTGATTTATACTTAATAAATGATACATTTCGGACTCGAAAGCGAGAACGCAGCATAATGGGAAGAGGCGCTTATGTTAAAGCTCTCGATGGAGGAAAGCATATGTCGAACCTTCCTCAAGGATATGGGTCGGTGCTCCGAAGCTAATTAAAACGTTCTCACCGCTCGCTGTTTTGTCAAATCCAGGGCGCTTGTTAATCACATTTACATAGGACTGACACATTCGGCGACAGAAGGGCCTGTGCCCCATCTGACGCACCAGATTTTTCTGGCGCTGATTAATAGAAAAAAAATTAACAAAATGGTACAAAAAGAACCCGGCACGTCCTGTTCTTACACCAGTGGAACGGAACTCATTGTCACATCTTCCCGCTGTCACTCTCAGACCCGCACAACAGCAGATGCCCAGGACAAAGCCTGGGAGACAGACGGAGGGACAGCGTTACGCCCCCAAAGGATCCCAAACATGGAAGGTGTTAGTTGTTTTTTTTTTTTTTTTTTTTTTAAGAAAATAATATTTAAAAAATGACAATAATAAAAAAAAAGAAAATGGAAATATATATAAATCATTTTACAACATACATGGAAAAAATATATAAATAAAATTTATATAAATTAAAACTGAAATAAATATCTAGAAAAATTAAAAAATTTCAAAATTAAAAATATTTATTATTATATATTAAGATATATATCATATATATATATATATATACTGTATATTAGAAATTCGGTGTTCCACCACACAGAGACTTGTTGTAAATATTAACAAAATTCTTTAATATTCGTCAACGTTTCAGTCCTACCAGACTTTTCTCAAGACTAATGTGCGGGGACCGAGGTGGTTATACTGTATATTATATATAATATACAATAATATAATATTAAATATATTTATTTATATAATACACCGACAGCAATAAATTGCACAGATCAAATCACACAATTTCCAGATTTTCAAAAGATTCTTAATAAATTTTGGAAAGTCACACATGATACTATAGTAAATAAGATAAAAAAATATATATATATAATATATACACACACACACCATAATATATGTATTTACCAGCGTGTTAACTCTGTGACAATTTACTCAAAGGGAGACTATTGTTTCCATTTATGCTGAAAATGATTTTTTTCCTCCAGCAAATTATACCTGTGTAAAAAAAGGCAAAAATAGCACAAAAATCATAAACATGGCAATCTAAGGTGTTTTACATTCATACGGTCATATTAACTCCACCCACTGAATTATCAGATGAAAGCTACGTTAAAATTCCCAGTTGATAAATAAAATTGCGAATTGGAAACAGCTTTATTAATTAGCCCAGATCGGCTTTTGCACATGGGGGAAAAAAAACAACAACACAATCACGACATATCCTGGCTGTAAAAAAGAAAAGGGGAGGGGCCTGATGGTTTTTTGTCATTCTGGATGACGTATCCTCCTCGTATAGAATGTTTATTGTAAACGGAAATAATGAGAGGGGAAACACATTCAAGGTTATTCAAAGAGATCCGAATTGCTGGAGAAAGGTAACCGAACAGTGAAATTCAGCGTACGGTGACATTTCGGGGTCGTTCGGCTTTTCAGAGAGCAGGCAGTTCGCCATATGTTGGCGAATTGCCTGCACATACGGTGCCTGTTCGGTGCCTGTTCAAGGGCCGTGAAATCCCCATAGAGAAGAAATGCTTAGACTATTCAGAGAACGCAAACCAGCAGTGAAAAGTTGCCGAATTGCCCTGCTGTTCAGTGGTTTCATTCGACAGGTTTATTCAGGCGAATCCCATAGGCTTCAATGTTAAAAATATTCCCGTTTTAATTCAATATCTAATAAACCGTTTATTATAATATTCTGCAGTAAAAAGTCTCTTTATTTTTAGATTTTTTTAGGATGTTTTAGGCATTTTTTGGGATTTTTTTGCGACCATTTTTTTCCATTTTTTATTTAAAATCGTTTGTTCTTTTTTCTGTAACAGCCCTTTTTATTATCATTCATTGGATTTTATATGTAAATTTCAGACATTTTCGCTCAGTAGTTTCTTTGCAAACAGCGTTTCACTTTTCAAAGATTCAAGCAAACTGTTTTTTTTTATTCTTCACTCCATTCGTCTGCGGAGTCGGGTTTTTCCAGCGGCTGCTCTGCGCTGTAATCGGCTGCTCGGGTTTCTCCGGTGTGTTCGGTGGGGTTAATCCAGATGTTTTTGCGGGTTTCAGTGTGCGTTCGCCGGGTTTTGCTGTGAGTTTTCAGCGTTTTTGTGGCGACTTTTCCCTGCACTACGACGGCCGTGTGGTGCTTTCTGAATACACCGCAGTGTCGCCGAAATGGGATCGCCAAATCGCACCGAATTGAAGAGAACGAAAAGTCACCGAACGTGCGATGACTTTTCGATTCTCTTTGAATAACCCTGATAATCGTTCTAAAAAAAGCATCAGACTTTTACATTTACTACATTGTAGTATTTTTTTTTCTGTTTTATTCTTTTTTTTAACCCCTTCACTTTTATGGGATTTTCCAGAAACACACGCTCAGGAACCAGTGGTTTTATGGAAAAACTTTTTTAATGATTTATACAGTAAGAATTATTTGGGAATATCCCCAGTGTATTCCTTACTGTAACAACCTATTAGGCAGGGAGATGTCGCCCTCTGCTGGCCAGAAGGAGTTACTGCAGTTCAGGTCTCCGTGCAGGTTCAGCTGCGGAGATGTTTTTTTTTTAGACCTATTCCCAGCAGGTGTGAAAGAGCGTTAGCACCTCGAGGTGCTAAAACGTTAGGGGCATGTTCTGGAGTCCAAATGCAAACTAATTGTGCTTGCAATGAACAAACTTCCTTTTCATTGCCCCGGTGGAACACCATATGGACTACACTTGATATCGGGGCATCAGCAGCTGCAATGCCGATGGAATATAGACAACATTGGTAGTGAAGGGGTTAAAAGTATAAGATCAATAAAGTGGAGTTAGCAGGAACAGGCAATTTTTGTTTTAAAAGGAGAAAATATGATTGTGTGACGTGGAAATATAACAGATGAAGATTGTCTTTCATATATGTATATATGTTAAATAACACTAATGTAGGGTGCGCAGACGCTGCGTATAAACACTGAATCTCATGGTGTGAAACATGTAAATTCCTCTTATATTTATTTATTTTGATTAATGTATGTAATATTTGGGAGTGTGGCGGTCTCATACACTGTACGGGGAACAAACAATGAATAAAATCAATGCTCGTGTACTTTAATCATGCGCGATCGCTGCTCAATACAAAAGTCAAAAGCTTTTTTGTTTGCTGTCAGTGCTGCGGCATGCCAAAGTATTTGTTTCTCTGGGGAGGGATTTATGGCTGCACAGCAGGAGACACTCCCCCTGAGCTACGGCATGCCGCGTGGTGTATCTCCCTGAGGAGGGATTTATGGCTGCACAGCAGGAGACACTCCCCCTGAGCTACGGCATGCCGCGTGGTGTATCTCCCTGAGGAGGGATTTATGGCTGCACAGCAGGAGACACTCCCCCTGAGCTACGGCATGCCGCGTGGTGTATCTCCCTGAGGAGGGATTTATGGCCGCTCAGTAGAAGACATGCCCCTGGAGTTGTGACATGCCGCATGTTGTGTTTCCCTGGGGAGAGATTTATGGCCGCTCAGCAGGAGACAATCCCCCGGAGTCGTGGTATGCCACATGATGTGTTTCCCTGGGGAGGGATATATGGCTGCTCGGCAGGAGACACTCCCAGAGCCGCGTTATGCCGCATGATGTGTTTCTCTTGGGAGGGATTTATGGCTGCTCGGCAGGAGACACTCCCAGAGCCGCAGTATGCCGCATGATGTGTTTCTCTTGGGAGGGATTGCTGCTCAGCAGGAGACAGTCCCCCGGAGTCCTGGTATGTCACTTGATGTGTTTCCCTGGGGAGAGATTTATGGCCGCTCAGCAGGAGACAATCCCCCGGAGCTGTGGTATGCCACATGATGTGCTTCCCTGGGGAGGGATTTATGGCTGCTTGGCAGGAGACACTCCCAGAGCCGTGTTATGCCGCATGATGCGTTTCTCTTGGAGTGTCTCCTGAGCAGCAATCCCTCCAAGAGAAACGCATCATGCGGCATAACGCGGCTCTGGGAGTGTCTCCTGCTGAGCAGCAATCCCTCCCCAGAGCCGCGTTATGCCGCATGATGCGTTTCTCTTGGGAGGGATTGCTGCTCAGGAGACACTCCCAGAGCCGCGTTATGCCGCATGATGCGTTTCTCTTGGGAGGGATTGCTGCTCAGCAGAAGACACTCCCCTGGACTGGAGCTGCGGCATTCTGCATGATATGTTTCTCTGGGGATGGATTTATGGCTGCACAGCAGGAGACAATCCCCCGGAGTCGTGGTATGCCACATGATGTGCTTCCCTGGGGAGGGATTTATGGCTGCACAGCAGGAGACACTGCTAAAAATCAATACCCAGCATTAGCAAATGACTCACAGATTCTCTGGACAAATAGGGATGCTCGCTAAGGGTCAATTCCTTGCGCTGCTGTGATTCCGATGCAAGCGTCAGCTAAGAAATATGGGAGGTTTTTCAAAAGAGGGGTAATAGTGATATACATGTATATCTCAGCATTGGGATTGGGGAGAGGAAACCTTTTCAACAGTGATGGGCCGAACACCCCCGTGTTCGGTTCACATTCGAACACGAACATTTGAAAAAAATTTGGATTCGGACGCGAAAACACGATTCGAACTCAATGCAAGTCAATGGCACTCGAACGTTCGATTTTTAGAGTGCCCTCCAAGAGGGCATATATGCTAGATATTTGCCATAAAAGGTGTATGGGGGTCCGGGTAGTGCCCTGGGGGACAGGAAACAAGGACAAAAAAGTTTTAAAAAAATGTTTTTAACCCTTTCGCTGCGGAGGACAGGTAGGTAGCTGAGCGCGTCCTCCCTTTGCGGCCAGCGATCGGCCGGATTCCGCCCGATCGCTGTGCCCCCCGGTGCGGGCTGACATCCTCAGCCTGCCCTTCCAAACCGTGCATGCCTTTAACCCCTTGGGTGCCGGATCACGATTCGGCACCGAAAAGCGCCAAATCGTGATCCTTTCCCGGAGCTGGCCGACATCTTGGATGTCGGACAAGCTTCCAGGAATGCCCCCTGAGGACTGGCGTCATCGTGCATAGCACGATGACGCCAGTCCTGGAGTTAACCCCTAACTGCCACCAATGGTGGAGATAGGGGGTTCCAATGAACCCCCTATCTCCCGATCCGTGACAGCTAGGGGTTAATGTTTGGTACTGTTGGATCGGCCAGAGCATGGCCTTTCCAACGATACCAAACATGACCATGAAAAAGTTTTTTTTTAAATATAAAAATTAAAAAATATTTTAAAAAAAATTATATAAAAAAATAAACAAGTTTTTTTTTTTTTTTTGGTTTGTTAATGCAGCAATATTGTTTCCATTTCAATTATAATGTGAACAATGATGCTGCACTAACGATTTTTGTATGCGGTGCGTTTGTTAAAAATCGCGTAATTTTCCCCAAAAAAAAATGTAACGAGACCCCATTTCTCAATTTTTTAACAAGCGCACCCCATACAAAATATAACCACAATTGCTTGCATGTTAAAAAAAACACTTTACACGTTGTAAATTATTGAAAATTCATATTTTATTGCAGTTTTTGTTATAATATACAGGCAGGACATGACATATACATATAATAATGACATATTATGAATCTGCCGAGTCTGACGGAAAGAACGATATATAATATGTCTGGGTCATATACCTAAATAAGCCTTCAAAACACGTTTAAACAAGATGAGCGAAACAGGTAAAAATGAGCTCAGCACAGAGGCGTGAAACTCCTCAGCAGCGAAAGGGTTAAAGGAACAGTGAGTTTTCCATGAAATAAAGGTTAAGAATAAAAACAAAAAATTCCTTCAAATATCGTGCCTAGGAGGTCCCCATAACCGGCCCGTGAAGTGGCGGATTTGTAGGATGTATAGAAACATTTAAAAACAAAAAAATGACATTTCAAATGACGGTAAACGGTTTTCCTTTAATCTATTCATAAGCAACTGCTTGGGGTGGCAGCCTGTATGAAAAGAGGAGACATTTTAGGATACGCAGAACAAGTTTAGTGATTTTTTGGCTAAATTATGGTGAAACTTATGCAGGCTTTGGATGAAAGTAACGACAGGTGCATTAAAATTGCATGAGCATTAACATTTGCTGCGGCGTTCACCGCATATTTGAAACGATTCCCCAGGACAGACCTGGTAGGATCCCTGGTAACAGACCTCTAACCCTTCGATCCTTAGGATGGTCAGGACTCGGGACCACTAAACCTAACCTCTAGCAGCCACACAGGCCAGGGAGACAGCACCAACAATATACACCACAGACTGAGATCAATATATATGTTTGTACTGCGCTATAGTATATGGCAGGATGGAAACGCACCAGCAGTAACAAGCAGCAGAATATACCAGACAGGGGCGCAGAGCGAGAGTAGTTGTTATAACAAAACCGGGTCAGCAACGTTTAGGCACTTGTACTGTGCTACTGTATATGGTGAGAATCGGCGCACACCAGTAGCAACAGGAGGCAAACAGAACAGGCAGGGAATACACAGAGAGAATAGTCAAATGGCAGGCAAACCCGGCAACAGATCAGGTCCTCAGAACAAGCAGGATCAGTAACAAGTATACTTCTGAGAAGATATGCTATTAGTGTAGCGAGGAAGCCGGCTGCGCATTTTGCATCGCTCCCTCTACACTAGTAGCGTATCTTCTCAGAAGCTTCACACAGCGTGCCGGTGTATGCAGCGTCTAACAGCGTGGGAGACAGGAGGCTGCGCTTGTTGGTGGATCCAGGAATCAGGTGAGTAATAGAAAGAAAAGAAAAAAAAGATTTATTTTATGTTCCTTGGGACATTTAAAAATGTCCTCGGATTTTATTTTTTTTAGAAATGTGTCGCCTTACCTTAGCCTGGTGGTCAGTGGGGGCTCTCTGGAGCCTGGTTGTGGGGGGGGGGGTCTGCCGAGGCCGCAGGTGCAGTGGCTCCCTTCCTGCGCCTCCTCTCTGCCACATGCACCCGGCCCACCTGCCCGCACAGTCGCAGCTCTGTCATCCGGCGGCCGCATGCTCCTCAAGGGATCCTTGGGAGGCCCCGGCGGGCTGCCCTCTACAGTGCCTGATTAGAGGGCCGTGTCTGCCTGATGTTTTAGCAACAAGATTGTTTTATCCCATAGGCTTCAATGTTAAAAATATTTCCATTTTAATTCAATATCTAATAAACCGTTGCTTATAATATTCTGCAGTAAAGAGTCTCTTTATTTTTAGATTTTTTTAGGATTTTTTAAGCATTTTTTTTAAAGAAATTCAAAATTATTATTTTATTTAAACTTTTTGAGAACGGCCTGAAATGTTCGAAGTTCGCCGAACGGGCGATGTTCGAATCGAGCCGAACTCCCATCCCTACTTTTCAGCTGTTCATAGTTAGTATTAGAAGCCTCCTTGCCATATGAACAACCCCCAGCCATCATGTGCGGAGCTGTCAATCACACAGCTTCGATGTTTAAACTCTCCCATGAAAAAGGGGAAGCAAAAAACATGGCCGCCTCCATGAGAAGAGCAGTCAGATTAGGAACTACAAAAGCTCCATTGGAAGTCGTAAAATGAAAAGGTTTCCTGGTTTATTTAGGCCCTGTTCACACTGTGCGATTTGAAAATCATGCAACTTTCCGCGCGATTCTCATATTCGCGACATGGTGCGATGATGTCGCGCGACGTCGCTGTTTTGTGCGATTTTTGCAAAGCACCACCAATACAAATCGCAAAATCGCAGATAGCAAATCGCAAAAAAAGGGTCATGTACCAGCGAAATGCTTCTGCGAGGCGCGACATGCGACATCGCGCGGCAAGATGTGAACAGCTCCATTGAAATGCATTGGAGAAGCTACACAGCGCGACGTCGCACGGATTTTGCTGCGACGTAGTGGCAAAATCCACGCGATAAATCACACAGTGTGAACGGGGCCTTAAGTTACAACAAAACACATATCAAAAATCTCTGTAACAGACGAAAAGTGCACTTTCAGTTTTAACCGGTTACTCGCCAAGCACCATTGTGACACTATTGTTGTTCACCGTAACTGCAAACAACTGCAAAAATCACTGTTGTGGCAACTACAGTGGACTTTGGCTATCAAGAGAAAGAAAATCCAACACCGGCAGGAGAAGTTCCTATAAAAAAAAACTATGAGCAACAAAAACGACGACACCACCATTATCCTTCCATAAACCACGGCTCGTCTCCATTCAGCGGGTTCTGTCTTTGTAACACGAGGGGAATATACTTCAGTGATTTTAAAGACGCCACTTTCTCCATTGAGCGATTTTGGACAACTTTGACTGAAACACTCGTAGCAACTATGGTTAAATAATATGTGAAATAACTGTGACAGAAACTATGGTGGCAAGGCCAGGGATAAGTACAGCGAGCTACTGTACAGAGATAAAATTCCAGGGGTTATAATGAGTGTAAATCCCTGTACAGTACAGATACAAGGTGTTGCTGCAATTGCCAAACACAGTTATTATGCAGCACATACAGATACAAGGTGTTGCTGTAATTGCCATACACAGGCATTATGCAGCACATACACATACAAGGTGTTGCTGTAATTGCCATACACAGGCATTATGCAGCACATACAGATACAAGGTGTTGCTGAAATTGCCATACACAGGCAATATGCAGCACATACAGATACAGGGTGTTGCTGTAATTGCCATACACAGGCATTATGCAGCACATACAGATACAAGGTGTTGCTGTAATTGCCATACACAGGCATTATGCAGCACATGCAGATACAAGGTGTTGCTGTAATTGTCATACACAGCAGCGGCGTAGCGTGTGTTGTCAGCTCCCGGGGCAAGGCAAGAATTGTGCGCCACACCCCCCCACCTGTGGACACTGTAACACACCCTGATTCCCTTCTACCAGTAGAGTATTGACCCCCTTACCGCACATGTATTGTATATTAACAAAATACTGATCTAATAAAAAATGAAACACACATGGCCCCTCCACGCTACACCACTGCTACCAGTCATCCTGTCCCAGTATACCCTAGCATAGTTCCACTCTCACACCATAACCAGTCACTCTCTCCCAGTACCCCCAGTCACTCTCTCCCTCTCTCCAAATACCCTTAGTCACTCTCTCCCTCAAGTTACATAGTTACATAGTTACATAGTTACATAGTTATATAGGCTGAAAAAAGACATGCGTCCATCGGGTTCAGCCTCTCCCACATAACCTACTGCTGTTGATCCAAAAGAAGGCAAAAAACCCAGTCTGAATGCTTGCCAATATGCAACATACTGGGAAAAAATTCCTTCTTGCCCCCAGAATGGCAGTCAGATTTCTCCTTGGATCAAGAAGCTTTTACCCACATATTAAATATTATAACCCTTAATATTCTGTGTCTGCAGGAAGTCATCCAGTCGTTTTTTAAAAGTCTGTACAGACTCTGACCCAACCACCTCAACAGGCAGAGAATTCCACAGCTTTATTGTTCTCACCGTAAAATAACCCTTCCTATGCTTTAAGCTAAATTTTCTTTCTTCCAGTCTAAATGGATGACCCCTTGTCCTGTGTATAGTCCTGTTAATGAATAGGTTATCAGACAATGGTTGATAATGGCCCCGTATATATTTATATAAGGTTATCAGATCCCCTCTAAGGCGCCTTTTCTCTAAACTAAACAGGTTTAAGCTTGTTAGTCTTTCCTCATAACTTAACCCCTCCATCCCCCTTATTAATTTAGTTGCCCGTCTCTGCACTTTTTCTAGCGATATAATATCTTTTTTTAAGACAGGTGCCCAAAATTGCACGGCATATTCAAGGTGCGGCCTGACCATTGATTTATACAGAGGCAAAATTATGTTTTCATCCCGTGAGTGAACTCCCCTTTTAATGCATGCCAGTACTTTGCTGGCCTTGGCGGCTGCTGTTTGACATTGCACATTGTTACTTAGTTTGAAGTCTATGATTATTCCCAAATCCTTCTCCTGCTTGGATTTCCCTAACTCCGTACCATTTAGGGTATAAATTACTTGTGTGTTCTTCACTCCAAAGTGCATAACTTTACATTTATCTAGATTAAATTTCATCTGCCATTTAAGTGCCCAGTCCCCCAATCTATCTAAATCCCTCTGCAGCGAAGTAAAATCCTGCTCACATTGTATTACTTTTCCTAATTTTGTGTCATCTGCAAACACTGATACAGGACTTTCAATGCCTATCTCAAGGTCATTTATAAATAAATTGAATAGTATTGGTCCTATAACAGACCCCTGAGGGACACCACTTACCACTGGTGTCCATCTTGAAAATGTACCATTTATGACCACTCTCTGTACCCTATCTTTTAGCCAGTTTTCTATCCAAGAACAAGTATTTTCATCTAGACCATTTTTTCTTAATTTAAATAGTAACCTTTTGTGTGGAACTGTGTCGAAAGCTTTGGCAAAATCTAAGTAAATCACATCCACTGCGACCCCCTGATCTATACTTCTACTTACTTCCTCATAGAACGTAATTAGGTTAGTCTGACATGATCTGTGTTTCATGAAACCATGCTGATTTTTGCCAATTACATTATACCTCCCAATAAATTCCTGAATACTATCCCTTAGTAACCCCTCAAATACTTTCCCAGCCACAGATGTTAAGCTCACAGGTCTATAATTCCCAGTAACCCCAGTGACTCTCTAAGTACCCTCCAGACACTCTCTCCAAGTACCCCATTCTCTCTCCAAGTACCCCATTCTCTCTCCAAGTACCCCCACTCTGTCCCAGTACCCCCAAGTGACTCTCTCTCATTACTCCTACTTTCTCTCAGTACCCCCAATCACTCTCTCCAAGTACCCCCATTCACTCTCTCTAAGTACCCTCATTTTCTCCCAGTGCCCCCAGTCATTCTTTCGCTCTATATATACAAGTATCCCCAGTCATTCTCTCCCTGAACCTCCTGTCACCCTCTCCCTGTATCCCCTCACTGTGTGTTGGTCACGCTGCTCTGGGGTCACACAGTGTCACCTACCTGCATGGAGTTGCTGGTGGCCCTGGGGAGCTGTTCAGGGGGCTTAGTGGAGACTGGATTAAATGTGCTGCAGGGCAGGCGCCTCCCTCGCTCCTTTCTGTTCAGCGGCTGCAGGGCTGCCAGCGGTAGGGGGCTAGCACAGGGCTTCAAAGGGGGCTGACAAGCATGGAACAGGGTGTTCCATCGGATAATGCTGCGCTGCTTTATATGACTCATGTCAGCGTTAAGGAGGAGTCAGGACAGAATTTTCTGACCTAGTCCTCCCTTCCGGACGCTGAGTGCCAAGTCACCGCCGGCACCGTAAAACTGGCGGCTGCCCGTGCAAGGGCCTCTCGCGGACACCAGTGTCCATGAGCAAACACCTTGCTGATCCCTGCTGGAAAATATTGGAGTTTCAAATTTCTTTTGAAATTTTGCGCCCCCTAAGAAAATTGCGCCCGGGGCGACCGCCCCCGAGGCCCCCCCACGCTACGCCACTGATACACAGGCATTATGCAGCACATACAGATACAATGTGTGTGACGGAACCGTTCTCTTCCGTCTGTCCTGACTCTCCAGACACCCCTTCGTTGCGGTCAGCCCGGCTACTGGGAGCAGCCTCAAGCAGCTTGACCCGCCTGCTTCTGTTCCTCTGCCCTGGAGCCGTTAGGAATTTCCAGAAGGCCGCTCGGTGCCTTCTGTTGTTGAGTATATAGTGTAGCGTAGTTTGTAATAAAGACACCAGGCACGGCTGTATGCTTTAAAACAGGATTCTCTCTCTCTCTGAGCTTGAGAGTTCTCTGAGAGTTCTGACCTTTAATGAACAAAACGCCACCATTTATGCTGAAGTCCAACAGTCATAATTTGCATAAATGATGTACCTTGCCCTACCAATATACTAATTACATGATGTCAGTTATTTACAATAAGCATTCTTTACATTCTTTAGCCTTCAGCTCACACAACATTTGTATAATCCATTGTTCTAACACATCAGATTAAACACAAACACTATCACAGATCCCTTGAATTAAATATGCAGCTAGATAAGGGGAAAAGCCCTGTTGCATAAATTACACAGCAGTAAAGCTTGTTTACTGGCTATACAGAAACACATTTACCTACAGGAATATAAGTATTTTTTAAACCAAAGCTATGCCATTTTACACTAAACTAATTTTAACTAAAACCAAACTATGTAAAATATATTTAAAGTCACACGATACAATTGAACATAAAGTCTCTTGGGGTTTGAAGCATGGAGCGTTACATCAGCTCCATGACATATGTCCCCCCTTCCAGAACGGCAGGGCAAGCTTAGATCCCAAACGGATCGCTTGCCACTGACGAGACCTCTCACCTTGCCCCTCTTCTGTGCCATCTTCAAAGTTCCATGGTTGCGGGCACATAAGCAAAGTCAGCGGGGTCTGATGGTCGCTGGAAGGCTGTGGGTCCATAGTCCCGGGGCAAGAGGCAGGCCAACCCTCTTGTCCAGTGCGCCAGGCAACAGGCCACCACAGTCCACAGACACAAAACGTTTGCTAGCGGGCACACTGGAATTCCCCCAACATCTTTCTGTCTCCAGGGCACCTCTGCAGACCCAGGACCAAGACACAGTCAGAAGTCCCAGTCCCCAGTCTCTCATTCGGGTGATGCCCCCTTCCCGAACATTTAGCAGGGGCCCAGCCCACGGCAATCCCGACAATCCCAAAAGGGCGCAACTCCCCCTGGGACCAGGAATCCGGCAGTCTCCCCGGGTAGTCACTCACCGATTCTGCTGGTCTTCTAGGCAGGTAAGAAGTGGTCCCCTCTCTTGTAGCACCTTGGGTCACAGGGGTGGAGTGCTGGGTGGTCTCCATCTTCGTTGGGGACAAAGCACACTCTGATGCCAGCACAGCATCCACCTCCAGCAACACTGGGTACAATTGCTCCTCTATGCAAAATATAACACGGGCAATGACTTGACTCCCTGTTGTGCTGCTCTCCTCTGTGGTGGGCACATGGATGCTGGCAGCTTGTGCCAGGGACAACTCATCTTGGAGCTGTTGGCACTGTGCTCGTGTCCCTTCGAGCTCAGCCTGCAGGTGGCTAACAGTGCCCTGGTGCTCCTGCTCCAATACACCTAGTTGGTGTGTCAGACGGCTCACCTCCATCTCGCTTGCCTTAGTTTGAGCGAGGCTCTCCTTCCGAGCTGCGTCTGCTTCTAGTAGCTGATGTTGGCACAGCTGGAGTTGGTTCTGGAGCAGCTGTATTTCCTCTTGCTGCTCATAGGTCCGTGCCTGAAAAGTATCCCGGGAGAGCTGTGTCTGCTCCAACTCCTGCTCACAGCGCTCCAGACGAGTTTTAAATGTGGTAATTTCTGTCTGTAGAGCCGCTCTGGTTCGCCGTTCATCCTCCAGCTGCTCAATCACTACACGGGAGCTGCGCTACAGCTCCGCTATCTGCGCCTGAGCACCACTGAGCTCCGTGTGTAGGTCGATGTTACAGTCCTCACAGACCTGCAGCTGGGATGACAATTTTCGTATACTGACTGACTGTTCTCGTACTTCCATGCAGCGACCATTTCTCTCCACCGTGACAGCTCGCAGCTCATCCTGTAGCCGGTGCAATTGCAGGCCAGTCTCTTTCTCGCTCTGGGTTGCAAAGTCTAGTTGCCCTTTCAAGGTCTCTACCTCCCTTCGAAGCGGGTCACAACATTTGCATTCGCTCTCCAGCCCACCTCCATTTCTTTCACCCGTCCACCCCTCCGCTTCTTTTTAGCCTTACTTGAGGGTGGGTTGACGGTCACGGTTGGTGCGGAGGCATATTTTGTTTGGGTCTTGGCATTGGCAGAAGTCGATGCTTCCAAAATCCCTGGTCTCTGCCAATCCAAGTCTGTAGACACCCTCTGGGTGTGTGGTGTAGTTGCCAGCCAGTTCTCCTCCTGGCCACGAATGTCCCCTGGCTCCATCCAGCCTGGGACCTTGTATTTACTGTATTCCACATGCAGAGGGTTAAAATCTTCCTGGTCCTGCACAGCTTCCCCTTTCTGCAATAAACAGACCTCATTCCAAACGCTCTGGAACAGGTCCAGCCTAGGGTTTGGACCATATTGCTTGAGGCGTCTTTTTACCTCCTTGAGCATTTCCATCTCGCTCCTGGTTGCACCAAACTTGTGCCTTTGACCCTTTCTTCAATATTCGTTCCTTCCATGGCTTTCCAGCAGGTCCTTCAGGGTGTCCTGCTTGCTGGCTGTATAGTTTGTCATCTCGGGGTGTATTGGTGTTAGAGAGTCTCTATCCACACCGCTTGCCACCAATGTGACAGAGCCGTTCTCTTCCGTCTGTCCTGGCTCTCCAGACACCCCTTCGTTGCGGTCAGCCCGGCTACTGGGAGCGCTGTCCTCAGCGCCTCGAGCAGCTTGACCCACCTGCTTCTGATTCTCTGCCCTGGAGCCGTTAGGAATTTCCAGAGGGCCGCTCGGTGCCTTCTGGGGGTGATAGTGGGTACCCTGAATGAGACACCAGACGAGCTGTATGTTCCCACAGGATTCTCTGACTTTTAATGAACAAAACGCCACCATTTATGCTGAAGTCCAACAGTCATAATTTGCATAAATGACGCACCTCGTCCTACCAATATACTAATTACATTATGTCAGTTATTTACAATACACATTCTTTACATTCTTTAGCCTTTAGCTCACACAACATTTGTATAATCCATTGTTCTAACACATCAGATTAAACAAAAAAACACTCTCACAGATCCCTTGAATTAAACATGCAGCTAGATAAGGGGAAAAGCCCTGTTGCATAAATTACACAGCAGTAAAGCTTGTTTACTGGCTATACAGAAACACATTTACCTACAGGAATATAAGTATTTTTAAAACCAAACCATTTTACACTAAACTAATTTTAACTAAAACCAAACGATGTAAAATATATTTAAAGTCACACAATACAATTGAACATAAAGTCTCTTGGGATTTGAAGCATGGAGCGTTTCATCACCTCCATGACAATGTGTTGCTGTAATTGCCATACACAGGCATTATGCAGCACATACAGATACAAGGTGTTGCTGTAATTGCCATACACAGGCATTATGCAGCACATACAGATACAAGGTGTTGCTGTAATTGCCATACACAGGCATTATGCAGCACATACAGATACAAGGTGTTGCTGTAATTGCCATACACAGTCATTATGCAGCACATACAGATACAAGGCATTGCTAATAATCTCATTATGATCACTGCAAACCCCCATAAGCAGGATCCCATTTTATTATCTGTCTGCAGCAAATTTACTGACACAAAGGCCATTTCTGCCTGTATGCTGATAATGCAGACCCTGTGTGATGTTGTACCAGATAAGGGACACCATCTAGAGTTTAGAACCTTTCATCCCAGCGATATTTCTATAAAGGATAAACGAGTCGATGAAAATTTTCAAAATGAGCACATTTACTTTTGGCGGTCACAGAGCAGCAGTCTTTTCAGCAAAAAGCACTTGGTAGTTTGGTAGTAGAGGAGTTAATTGCCTGCCATAAAATGAGAGATTTTATTTTGTATGAATTACAAAACAAATACAATGTATCATTCTTCAAATTGTGCATTAGGAACAAATTGAAAAATTATATATACTGTATATACACAGTATATACAGTCAGGTCCAGAAATATTGGGACATGGACACAATTGTAACATCTTTGGCTCTATACACCACCACAATGGAGTTGGAATGAAACAAACACAATGTGCTTTAACTGCAGACTGTCAGCTTTAATTTGAGGGTATGTACATCCAACTCAGGTGAACGGTGTAGGACTTACAGCAGTTTGCAGATGTGCCTCCCAAGTAATGGGACAGAATAATAATCATAAATCAACCTTTCCCTTCTTAATACTTGGTTGCCTCTCTTGGAAGAAAGTCAAAGTGTCGTGGTTTGGCCGACTCAGCATAATAAAGATGAACGTGCTACCGCGCCTTCTCTATCTCTTTCAGCCCATACGACAAATATTCCAAGAAACTACTTCACACGGATCAAATCGACTATTCTGAAATTCATTTGGCACAACTCACGTCCGCGTGTACGATGGACTACTCTAACCCACCCTAAATCCGCAGGGGGAGTGGCATTACCTGATCTACACAAATATTATTTAGCATCTCACCTCTTACGACTTATGGAGTGGTCTACAGGAGGTAGGAGACCCTTATGGCTAGACCTCGAAGAGGTCTCCCCCGATGTTCGTTTGTGGGCTTTGCCATGGATTGCAAAATCCAATAGGCCGGACGCTCTCCGAAAACATCCGTTGATAGTGGCGACACTGCGGGTCTGGGACTCCACCATCACGAAGCGACAGCTCTCCTCGTACCCGTCTCCACTGCTACCACTGGCGGATAACCCTGCTTTCCCAGCAGGTATACACCCTACATTGGGGACTAGGATTAGGGATGAGCCGAACACTCCCCGAGTTCGGTTCGAGCCCGAACCCGAACTTCCCATTTGTTCGGGACCAAACCCGAACCCGAACCCGAACCCCCATGCAAGTCAATGGGGCTGAAAATTCGGTTTTTTGGAGTGCCCTCCAAGAGGGCATATATGCTACATATTTGCCATAAAAGGTGTATGGGGGTCCGGGTAGTGCCCTGGGGGACAGGAAACAAGGACAAAAAGTTAAAAAAACGTTTTTAAGGGACAGTGAGTTTTCCATGAAATAAGGGTTAAAAATAAAAATGAAAAATTCCTTCAATATCGTGCCTAGGAGGTCCCCATAACCTGCCCGTGAAGTGGCGGATTTCTAGGATGTATAGAAATATGTAAAAACCAAAAAATGACATTTCAAATGACGGTAAATGCTTTTCCTTTAATCTATCCATATTATTATTATTCTTTATTTATAAAGCGCCAGCATATTCCGCAGCGCTGTACAGTAAGCACAGTATAGACAGGGTTACAATACATTGAACAACATTTGACAAACAGTATAGGAGGAGATGAGGGCCCTATTCCCGTAGGAAATCACAATCTAGGAGGGTTGGGGTTGGAAACAGGAGGAGAGGACTGTAAGGTGTGAGTGATGGTTGCGTCAGTGAGTTGGGTGGTAGGCTTCCCTAAATAGGAATGTTTTAAGGGAGCGTTTGAAGGAAGAGAAGTTAGGGGAAAGTCTGACAGTACGAGGGAGAGCGTTCCAGAGAGTGGGGGCTGCGTGTGAGAAATCCTGCAGTCTATCATGGGAAGAGGTGATGCGGGGAGAAGCTAGGCGCAGGTCACTGTTTGACCTTAGGGAGCGGGCTGGGGTGTATCTGGTGATTAGTGAGGACAGGTAGTGGGGCGCTGAGTTAGTGAGGGTTTTGTAGGTAAGGATAAGGATTTTGAACTTAATTCTGCAGTGGATGGGCAGCCAGTGAAGGGACTCGCAGAGGGCAGCGGCAGAGACAGAGCGGCGGGTGAGGTGAATTAGCCTGGCGGAGGCGTTCAGGATGGATTGTAGGGGGGAGAGGCGGGACAGAGGTGTTATGACAGAGGATAGCACAGGTTTAGTAGTCAGCTATATACAAGAGGGAGCCAGATAAGAGATTATTGCAATGTCGAGTCGGGAGATTACCAGGGCGTGTATGAGTTGTTTTGTGGTGACAGCGGTAAGAAATGGCCGAATTCTGGAAATATTACGCAGTTGGTATCGGCAGGAGGAGGAAAGAGACTGGATGTGGGGGATGAAGGAAAGAGCAGAGTCAAGTGTAACTCCAAGACAGCGAACTTGGTTTGATGGGGAGATGGTGATACCCTCCACCGTGATAGAGAAGTCAGGAGGTGGGGAGGCATTGGAGGGAGGAATAAGTAGGAGCTCAGTCTTTGACATGTTGATCTTTAGGTGGTGGGAGGCCATCCAGGAGGAGATGCCAGATAACAGTCACTGACTTTTGAAAGGACAGGGGGGAGAAGATCAGGGGTAGAGGGATAGATCTGAGTGTCATCAGCATAGAGGTGGTAATTAAAGCCAAAGCTGTTGATGATTTAGCCCAGGGAGGAGGTGTAGATGGAAAAGAGCAGAGGACCAAGGACAGAGCCTTGAGGTACACCAACAGATAGAGGCAATGAAGAGGAGGAGTTACCAGCAAAGGACACACACAGGGACCTGTTGGATAAATAGGAGTCAACCCAAGCAAGTGCAGTGTCACCGAGACCCAGAGAGTTGAGGGTCTGTAGAAGAGGGGGTGGTCAACAGTGTCAAAAGCAGCCGAGAGGTCAAGCAGGATGAGAATAGAATAGTGGCCGTGTTTTTTAGCAGTTAGGAGGTCGTTGGTGACTTTGGTGAGGGCAGTTTCAGTTGAGTGTAGGGGACGGAAGCCAGATTGCAGGGGTCAAGTAGGGAATTGGAGGACAGGAAGAGGGAGAGGCGGTTGAAGACTAGTTTTTCTAAGAGCTTTGATGTGAAGGGAAGCAGGGATACAGGGCGGTAGTTGGATGGAGAGTTGGGGTCTAGGGATGGTTTCTTTAGTAAAGGGGTAACTAGCGCGTGTTTGAAGGCGGATGGAAAGGAGCCAGTGGAGAGAGATAGGTTGAAGATGTGTGTGAGAGCAGGGTGAGGGAGGAGGAGAGGGGAGGAATTAGATGTGAGGGAATGGGGTCGAGCGGGCACGTGGTGAGATGTGAGGAGGACAATAAGGAATTGACTTCCTCCTCAGTGGCTGGGAGGAAGCGGCAGAGGGTGGCAGAGGGGACCTGTGGGAGTGGAGGTGGCAGATAACTATCTTGTGTTGGGATGTTGCTTCTGATAGTTAGAGTTTTACTGAGGAAGTAGTCTGCCAGGTCTTGAGCGCTGAAGGCAGCTGAGGGGGAGGGGCAGGTGGGTAGAGGAGGGTGTTGAAGGTGGACCAGAGCCGTTTAGGGTTGGAGGACAGCGTAGATATAAGAGATGAGAAGAAGGATTGTTTGGCCAAGTGGAGGGCAGAGGTGTATGACCGGAGAATAAACTTGAAGTGAACAAAATCAGCTTCAGAGCGGGATTTCCTCCAGGCACGCTCTGCGGTGCGGGAGCATCTTTGCAGGTAGCGAGTCTGGAGGGTGTGCCAGGGCTGAAGCTGGCGGCGTGGGGCCTTACAGAGTCGAAGAGGAGCAAGAGGTGTCTAGAGCAGAGATAAGCGTAGTGTTGTAGTGATTAGTGGCAGCATCAGGGCAGGTGAAGGATGAGGTATGAGGGAGGTGGTGAAGTAGGTTGGAGAATTGATGGGGGTCCACAGCATGTAGATTTCTGCGAGTGTGTGTGCGGGGTGGGGAGCAGGGTGTTTAGGAAGTCCAGATAGGTTGAAAGAGAGAAGGTGGTGGTCAGAGATGGGGAAAGGGCGACATTTGAACTCAGAAATGGAGCAGAGGTTGGAAAAGACCAGGTCAATAACGTGACCATTGCGGTGGGTAGGGAGGAGGGAGGATTGTGTGAGTCCAAGGGAGGACGTGAGTGAAAGAAGTTTGGAGGCAGCAGGAGCGGAAGGATCGTCAATGGGAATGTTGAAGTCCCCGAGAATTAGGCATGGAAGATTACAAGACAGGAAGTGAGAAAGCCAGGTAGCAAAGTGGTCAAAGAACTGGGAGGTTGGTCCCGGTGGGCGGTAGATGACTGCCACCCTGAGAGCCAGAGAAGAAAACAGGCGGATGCAGTGTGTCTCGAAGGAGGAGAAGGAGAGGGATGGGGGTGGAGGGAGATGCTGGTAGGTGCAGGTGGGAGAGAGCAGGAGTCCGACCCCGCCACCATTTCTCTCACCCGGTCTGGGGGTATGGCTCAAGTGTAGACCGCCATGTGAGAGAGCAGCAACGAGGCCGTTTCAGAGGGAGTTAGCCAGGTTTCAGTTAAAGCTAGGAGGTTGAAGGAGTTTGAAAGGAAGAGGTCATGGACGGCTGTGAGTTTGTTGCACACAGAGCGAGCGTTCCAGAGGGCGCAGGAGAAAGAGGACAGGCGCTGAGGGATTATGGGAATGAGGTTGCTGGGCTTGCAGGGAGGTGATTTATGTGCGATGGAGATAGGATGAGAGGGAAGTATTGGATGTGTTGTGGGGCCAGGGTTAGGGGATATGTCACCTGAATAGAGTAACAGCAGGAGGGTGAGAAAGAGAAGGTGGGAATGGGATTTGTGGGAGTGGGAGTGATTGGCAGCACGAGAGTTAGAGGGAGACCATGTTCTGAGGAAACAAAGGAGCTCATGCGAGGCCATCATGTGGGACGAGAGGAGGGAGGGAGAGATGCAGATTGTGTAGGGGTCAGTGGTAGAGGGGCAGGAGTTCCATTTAAGGAGAAAGGTAGAAGTAAAGAGCAGAAGCGTGAGAGAAAGCATGATATAGACGTGAGTTTACCAGAGTAAAAAGTGGGCCTTGCAGTTCCTTCCTCCAGTCCTGCAACTCCAGGAATCAACTCTGAACGTCCACTTAAGAATGCCACTGAACTGCAGGAGTCAACTCTGAACGTCCACTTAAGAATGCCACTGAACTCCAGGAATCAACTCTGAACGTCCACTTAAGAATGCCACTGAACTCCAGGAATCAACTCTGAACGTCCACTTAAGAATGCCACTGAACTCCAGGAATCAACTCTGAACGTCCACTAGAAATGCCACTGAACTCAGGAATCAACTCTGAACGTCCACTTAAGAATGCCACTGAACTCCAGGAATCAACTCTGAACGTCCACTTAAGAATGCCACTGAACTCCAGGAATCAACTCTGAACGTCCACTTAAGAATGCCACTGAACTCCAGGAATCAACTCTGAACGTCTACTTAAGAATGCCACTGAACTCCAGGAATCAACTCTGAACGTCCACTTAAGAATGCCACTGAACTCCAGGAATCAACTCTGAACGTCCACTTAAGAATGCCACTGAACTCCAGGAATCAACTCTGAACGTCCACTTAAGAATGCCACTGAACTCCAGGAATCAACTCTGAACGTCTACTTAAGAATGCCACTGAACTCCAGGAATCAACTCTGAACGTCCACTTAAGAATGCCACTTGGAAATGACACTGGAGCCTGGCTCAATGGAGCCTGGTATAGTTGTTATATAGGGCGGACTGATTGCATTCAGGCAGTTAAAAATGTCAACACCTGAAGCTGGATGGGCTGTGTCAATAGGGCAGGAGATTCACATGCTAATTAGCAAAGCAAATGGTGGAGAAAAACAAAAATAAATAAAAAATAAATAAAAACAGCAAAAAGACCAAGGTAACGCTACAATGTGGGTGCCTGCGAATACTGGGTGATATCCATAAACAACTGCTTGGGGCGGCAGTCTGCATGAAAAGAGGAGACATTTTCGGACACGCAGAAAAAGTTTACTGATTTTTTGGCGGTGAAAAGCAGGAGAATGGAAACCTCTAGACCAAAAAGCCGATTTGGAAAGTGAGAGTTTTTGATGGTCGCTGCGAAAAATGCGTTAGTCTGACCCTAGCCTTATCTCACTTTCCAAATCGGCTATTTGGTCCAGATTGTTCTCTTTTCCTGTCATTCTCCTGGTTTTCACCTTTCTCTGAACAACCCTGAGAGAGAGGTGAAAGCCAGGAGAACTGGCAAGAGAAGAGAACAATCTAGACCAAATAGCCGAGTTGGAAAGTGAGATAAATGAGAGAATTTTTCTGGTTTGGCTATTTTGACCTAGAATTTTCCATTCTCCAGTCATTCTCCTGAGTTTCACCTTTCTCTGAATAACCCTGTCAGGGTTATTCAGAGAGCGGTGAAGAGCAGGAGAATGACTGGAGAATGGAAAATTCTAGGTCAAAATAGCCAAACCAGAAAATTTTTCCCATTTAGGCTAGAGTCAAACTAGCGAATTTTTAACGTGCGTTTAGGTGCACTTAATCACGGCCGCACTAGCAGCAAATGACGGGCAATGACGGCCAATATACGAAGTACGGTCGCACGAAAGTCTGGCTGCGCAACGCAAGTGGAAAGTGAACGCATTTTTTCGAGAACGCAGAACCGCTAGTACGGACGTACAGAGTGCGCTGCGTCCACTAGCGGCGTGTGTGCGTGATTTGGAGACGTCAGACCCTGCTCATGTCCGGCCAACATAACGTCCAGATACCCAAAGTTTCCTGGTTTGGATCCGTAAAAAATCATGCACAAAAATGCGCATCTTATGACTGTTTTCGTGCAATCCGTGAAAAAATATGGCAATGCGTTCGGACGCACTTTTTGACGGTCGCTGCGAAAAATGCGTTAGTCTGACCCTAGCCTTATCTCACTTTCCAAATCGGCTATTTGGTCCAGATTGTTCTCTTTTCCTGCCATTCTCCTGGTTTTCACCTTTGTCTGAACAACCCTGAGAGAGCGGTGAAAGCCAGGAGAACTGGCAAGAGAGGAGAACAATCTAGACCAAATAGCCGATTTGGAAAGTGAGATAAATGGGAGAATTTTGACCTAGAATTTTCACTTCTCCAGTTATTCTCCTGCTTTTCACCGCTCTCTGAATAACCCTGTGAATGTTTAATCCCGAGGTGAAAAATAACATTGCTTTAGATTTTTTTCAAACACCAGTTAAATGCAGCATATTAGGATGTTTTAGGGAAATTAATTCTCAAATCTACATCAGAAGCAGACACCACCCCACCCTCAGTATATTGTACAATGTATCAAATTGATTACCAGACTAAAAACACCTGGTGTTATGCCGTTTGTGAACAGAGGTCATTTAGAGTTGACAATCTTTCCACGTACACATTAGTTTTCAATTCAATATCTAATAAACCGTTGCTTATAATATTCTGCAGTAAAGAGTCTCTTTATTTCTCAATTTTTTTAGTATTTTTTTAAGCATTTTCTATACCTTTTTCAAAATGTCTTTTTTTTTTTCGAACCCGAACCGAACACGTCCAAAAAGTTTGAAATTCGCGAACTTTTGAACTGCCAAAGTTCGGGTCGAACTCCGAACCGTCCGAACCCGAACAGCTCATCCCTAACTAGGATACTACGTCCACACTACCCTCGAGCATCAGCGATGTAGAAGGACGCTACTTATCAACCGCCGTGGGAACAGACGCCTGGACCAAATCCTCCGACTTTCTCTGAGCAATTCAGCTACTTTCAGATACTGCACTACCTCAGATCGCTACCAGGTCAACATAGGATATAATGAACTCTGAGCACTTTTGAACGGCTTTGTGTCTCCACCACAGTTCTCAAACACGGAGTTTCGACCCTCTACACACTTCTGAATGCCACCTCTCCAAATGACCCACCTCCTTTTGAATCACAATGGGAGGAAATACTAGACACACTGCTCACGGAGGAGTGCTGGTCTAAAACATATGACTCGATACATCATGGCACACCAATGGCCAAAATTCAAGAACAAGCATACAAAATCCTCACATTCTGGTATTGCACACCGGCATTACAGTTCCGCATCGGTCTACATCTCACAGCTCAGTGCTGGAGGTGCGATGCTGAAGTGGGTGATTACCTCCATTCCTGGTGGTCCTGTGAGAAACTAAGACCCTTCTGGGAACTGGTCCACTCCACCGTCATTCGATTGGCAGACGTGGATTTACCGTTTACTGCACAGGTATTCTTGCTACTCCAGACTCCATTCTCCCGACAGGCCCTGCGACGCTCTGTACTCCTCCCGCTACTACTCACAGCACGCTCGACCATAGCGATGCGTTGGGTGAACAACACCTCTCCACAATCGAGCATCTGGATATCGAAGATAGAAGAGACCCGCTTACATGAGAGCCTCCTGGCAACTGCGTCGGACAACATGACTCCACACCTGCGTAAGTGGTTTCAATGGGAATCCTTTATGGCATCTGCCCCAGGACGGGCTCTCCGAATGGAGACTGGAGTAGGGGATTAGAATGGGGATGGGGATCGACCCTCTCCCGCCTCCCCTCCCTTCTGAGTGGCATTTGGTTGCTCATAACCCCAGAATTACAACCTCAGACATTACCGCTGATAATCCCTCCCACTCCTCTTAGACTGACCTGCACTCTCTTTCGCACTGCTTTCTTTTTCTTTCTTTTCTTCTCCTCTCTCCACTTACTGTATTTCACAACGCTACCCCTTGTATTCCCACCCCCCCTTTTTTTTTTCCTCCTTTTTCCTTTCTTCAAAGATATATATCGCTCCTAGGCTAACAATATATTCTATGCTGTTACTATTATATATATTGGATGAATATGCATACATAGCAGACCTCGAACGCTATTGTGATTATCCAACCCTCTCCTTTCCCGCATTAGCAGAGTATTTACTGTGTGATAAGAATATGTACTGTCATTTATGCTTTTACTGAATAAAAAATAAATAAATAATTAATACTTGGTTGCAAATCCTTTGCAGTCAATCACAGCCTGAAGTCGGGAATGCATAGACATCACTTCACCAGACGCTGGGTTTCATCCCTGGTGATGCTCTGCCAGGCCTCTACTGCAACTGTCTTCAGTTCCTGCTTGTTCTTGGGGCATTTTCCCTTCAGTTTTGTTTTCCGCAAGTGAAATGCATGCTCAATGGGATTCAGGTCAGGTGATTGACTTGACCATTGCATAACATTCCACTTCTGTCCTTTCAAAAACTCTTTGGTTGCTTTTGCAGTATGCTTTGGGTCATTGTCCATCTGCACTGTGAAGCGCCGTCCAATGAGTTCTGCAGCATTTGGCTGAATGTGAGCAGATAATATTGCCCGAAACACTTCAGAATTCATCCTGCTGCTTTTGTCAGCAGTCACATCATCAATAAATACAAGAGACCCAGTTCCATTGGCAACCATACATGCCCACGCCATGACACTACCACCACCATGCTTCACTGATGAGGTGGTATGCTTAGGATCATGAGCAGTTCCTTTCCTTCTCCATACTCTTCTCTTCCCATCAGTCTGGTACAAATTGATCTTGGTCTCATCTGTCCATAGGATCTTGTTCCAGAACTGTGAAGGCTTTGTTAGGTGTTGTTTGGCAAACTCTAATCTGGCCTTCCTGTTTTTGAGGCTCACCAATGGTTTACATCTTGTGGTGAACCCTCTGTATTCACTCTGGTGAAGTCTTCTCTTGATTGTTGACTTTGACACACATACACCTACCTCCTGGAGAGTGTTCTTGATTAGGGATGAGCCGAACACCCCCGTGTTCGGTTCGCGTTCGAACTCGAACAATTTCAAAACTTCGAGTTCGAACACGAACCGAACTCAATGCAAGTCAATGGGACTCAAAAGTTCGATTTTTAGAGTGCCGTGCAAGAGGGCGTATATGCAAGATATTTGCCATAAAAGGTGTATGGGGGTCCGGGTAGTGCCCTGGGGGACAGGAAACAAGCAAAAAAAGGTAAAAAAAAATACATTTTTAAAGGAACAGTGAGTTTTCCATGAAATAAGGCTTAAGAATAAAAACGAAAAATTCCTTCAAATATCGTGACTAGGAGGTCCCCATAACCGGCCCGTGAAGTGGCGGATTTGTAGGATGTATAGAAAAATTTAAAAACAAAAAAATGACCTTTCAAATGACGGTAAACGTTTCAAATGACGGTAATCTATTCATAAACAACTGCTTGGGGCGGCAGCCGGTATGAAAAGAGGAGACGTTTTAGGACACGAAGAACAAGTTTAGTGATTTTTTTGGCTAAATTATGGCGAAACTTATGCAGGCTTTGGATGAAAGTAACAATAGGTGCTTTAGAATTGGGCCTTTAGTATCGGCAACAGTGCCGCCACACCGTAACCCCTCTGTGGTATTGTGGAAGAGTGCAGGGTTGGACCTAAAACTTAAAACGATAGAAATCTGGTAATATAGGCGTCAGTGTCAGTGCAGTCAAATATTGTGCCTTTGGTGGCAGCAAGTGCCTTCACACTGTAACCCTTTTGTGGTATTGTGTAAGAGTGCAGGGTCGGACCCTGCGGTCCAAAAAATTAAATTAAAATTAAAGTGAGAACACAAAGATTAGAACAATTCCCAGATATTTTGTAGAAATGAGACCCCCCCCCAATAGCTGGTGGCAGACTGGCAGTGAGAACACACACTAACACAACAATCTCCTCTCAAAAAACACGTGCTGGGGCTGCAAGGGATGCCTTATATAGTGTGCTGCGGGACTTAGCTCTGTGAGCCCATGATTGGGCAAAATTTGCCCAATCAGGACTCTGAGCCGTGATTGGCATAGTCTTGCACCTGTCTTGCACCTAAACTGTGGTCAGGTGCAGGCTGTAGCCAATTACAAGCTTCAGGCCAGTGGAAAAGTGCATTGTGGTCCATTGTGGTGCATTGTGGGCGAACATGCTGCGGAAATGTTCAGAGTTCGACGAACAGCCGAACGGGCGATGTTCGAATCGAACTCCGAACAGATCGAACCGAACAGCTCATCCCTAGTCCTCACATCCTGATCACTTTAAAACTAGTATAGTAGAGCATCCCTTTAAGTCATTTAATTTACAAGACAACTTCTTTCCCGCACAATGTAATATTTGTGTGTTTGTGTATATATATACTGTATATATAATATTAGGATGAAATACAGTGAAGTTTCTCTCATTTTATTGGCATTTTTGTGTGTGACATGAGAGATATAAACACCACGAGACTCACAATGCCTCAGGATGCTGTATGAGTCATATGATTACATGTACTCGTCCTGCCTATCAGAGTACTGGGCACACTGTGGCACTCGAAGGGTTACAGTCACCACTTTGTTTCAGAATTTTGACACATTTTATGACGGAACATAATTTAATCAGAATTCCTAATAACTTGTAACGCGCCACATATTAACTAATGATCGCTTGCTGAATATATTCCGTATCGAAGCTCCTGTATAGAGAACTTGCCTGCGTATAGTGACTCTGCAGCTTGGTGACTCCTGCTGCCACCTAGTGGACAGGAGAGGGAAACGCTCCTTCAAATATAATAAACACATCCTTAATCCGTGCATCTGGATAAAGGAAATAAAATATACAGTATATATGTCTGTATACAGAAGGGCTTAGTCACTAAGCTCCGGTGTTCACTGGTTTTGTAAACATCGGTAAAAATCACCATTGTCGCAATATCAGCAATAAACCTACGTCGCATTGAATGTCTACTTTAAGGGAATCCCTAAGGGGTACCGGGAGCTATTTGGATGGTTTTACAGCAGCACGGATGGGGGTATCGCCCTTTTGCACAACCCTTTTGCTTTTGGGGGGAGGGTTAACTAGGAACTTGTCAAAAACAGTGAGTTTTCCAGAGGTGGTGGGCTGTCAAAACCCAGGCACTGTTTCTGCACATTGTACAAACTGACGACGACACAGGGGCACCTTGCCTGGAACTGGAGGAAGTAGTTTTGTATCCGGACGTTTCTCTTCCCTGACACATAGTGGAGGAGGGGACTTATTTTTGTTGTCTGTTACACCGGACTTGTTTGTGAGAGGATTGACTACTCAGTACATTAATTCTGGGGCATATTTTACCTTCGTTGGGCTGTCCATCCCATCTGTGTGTTGTCCCATCTGGTTCCTTCGCTAGGTATGTCCTGTGTGATATATATTCTTCTGTAAAAATCAAATAAAGGAGTCGAAGTCTTTATTTTCACTCTACAATAAGCTCGGGATATTGACTGGGTGGGACTGTGCCAGAATTGATACTTCTTCAGGTGAATGACGGTGAGAAGGAGCCAGCTGCATGAGATACCCACCCTGGGTACTGACCTCTGTGACAAACACAACTTGTAAATAAAATTATGTATAATAATTGTGAAATTGGCGCATTGGGGTATATGTCCACTTGTTGACCCACTCTTGCCCATGCGCTCTGTTATCTGGCATAAACTGTATAAAAATAATGTAGCGCTCACTCCCGGAGGAGCCGCTGAATTTAAACCTTGGGTCAGTCTCCCCGCACTAGGGAATAAATATACACCAGCACTGTTGTGGATTTTATAAGTTATATAGTTTACTGAATAAACTGGCATATAAAGAGCAGCACGGTATACGTATATATATTTACAGTAGTTCGTAATGCGAGAAACGCGCAGCGGAAAAGAAAAAGGAATTTTAACCCCTTCGTGGTTGGAGTGTGAGTCCTGTACAGGTTGTGTCCCAAGAAAGTGTACGTGTATGCGTGTATTGGTACCCGGGTACAAGATTCAACTGGCCAGTGAATGATTTCAATGTGTCTTCGACTAGTCACGTTGGGGCCCTGTAGGTTTTGACAAACTGCAGCGTGCTTTATTATTTTTACTGTGGCCGGGAAGGCCTCTCACCCATCCGCCAGATACTCTGCGCTCTGCTCAACCCAGGACGTATCTCCGCTCGATCTGACTGGGACTCTGTGTCACTGGATCCGCTGTCTTGCTTGTCTGTTTCTGCCACAAGATGCTCAGCTCACTGTCTGCACTCCCATTAGATCATCTGCGGTCTCCTAACTCGGGGTCCTTCAGCATACTCTGTATCTGTGTAAACTTCTCAGCGGTGGATCACTAGGTCTTGGCAATTAAAGTGAATCGATCTCCAGCTCTGCAAGGCCGCACCTGCGCTCCGGCCTGGTCACGATCGTTGTCTGTCTCACGGGCGTCTCTCTTCACTCCTCTGCGCGCTCTGCTCGTTCTCCCCACGAGGCTGCGGATGTAAGTCTCTCCTGCCCACCCACTTCCTGTTCCCGCCGCAAAGCATGCTAGAAAATGTAGTCCCATTGTCCAGTGTCTTACATTGCGCTTGTCTCCCTCTGGTGGCCAAAAATAAGTACTACAGCAACAGTGTTTTAACCCAGCGCTACAATAAATTTATGCTTGTGTGAGGAAATCTTATTTTGTAGAACATAATGGACACAAATACGTACACTAGACATGTGCACAGCACAAAATTTCGTTTTGAACTAATGGATTCGTCCTAAAACGCAATTTATTTAGTTGCTAAAGAAATTCGTTTTCAGTTCTTTAGTATGAAAACTAATTTCATTCATCCGAAAACCAGTGGATACAATTACTATTGTAGTGGCTCCTCAGAGGGCTGAGATCGCTGCTCGTTACAGTATCTCTCACACTCAGCACAATGTGGGCCATATTACATAGTTGGTGCTAACTTAACCAGAGCTGTTGTAAACTTCCCAGAGCCATTATAGCCTATGGAGGTTTTCAGTTTACAACAGCTCTGGTTAAGTTAGCACCAACATTGTAATACTGCCCCGTGTCAGGCAAAGCTGTTACAGTAACTGACTGCTGCTCATCACAGTGCTCAGAGTTTCAGTAAAACTAGTAAATAATATTTTTATATAAGAGGTTAGAACAATATTATTTCCTTGTTTTACTGAAACTCTGAGCGCTGTTACAGTCAGTTACTGTAACAGCTGAGCCTGGTACATTGTACTGAGAGATAATGTAACAAGCAGCCGATCTCAGCGCTCACAGCCACTGGATTTAATGGGCTAAAAAAAAGGCTCCTCTCTGTATAATGTTTAGAACATCCTCCTGCATTAATTAATACCCCTCTCTGTATAATGTATACAACATCCACCTGCATTAATTAATACCCCTCTCTGTATAATATATAGAACATCCTCCTGAATTAATTAATGTCCCTCTCTGTATAGAACATCCTCCTCAATTTATACCTTTCTCTGTATAATGTATATAACATCCTCCTGCATTAATACCCCTCTCTGTATAATGTATATAACATCCTCCTGCATTAATACCCCTCTCTGTATAATGTATAGAATATCCTCCTGTATTAATTAATGCCCCTCTCTGTATAGAACATCCTACTGTATTGGCATGTGGAGGGTGCAGAACTACGGATGTTGCGATGTTGTGCTCTTTATTGCTGGTCTCCTTCACTCATCAATGTAATATCACAAAAAGGACTGAAACTAAAATGTAATGCATTTTATTTTAGTTTCTTTCGTTTTTTGGACTGAGCAGTTTCGTTTCTCTTGAGTCATATGAAAACTAAATTAGCCCAAAATTCGGACTAAATCGTTTTAGTACTAAAACGAATGCACATGTCTAACGTACACACATACAGAGGCTCGCTCCTTATTGGCCTCCCCAGCGCCTGTATTGCCCCTTTGCAATCTGCAATAAATGCAGGTGCCAGACTTATTTTTCTCACCAGACCCACCTCTCGTACCTCCCCCCTCTGCCGGTCCCTCCATTGGCTTCCTGTACGTTCCAGGATACAGTTTAAAATACTGACGTTCAAATCGCTCAATAACTTAACCCATCCCTACATGTCTATGTTACTCCGCAAGCACATCCCGTTTAGACAAATCCAGTCATCAGGTGATCTCCTCCTGTCATCGGTCTACACCCGCACAGCCAACTCTCGCCTCCAAGACTTCTCAAGGGCAGCTCTGGTCCTGTGGAATGACTTGCCTCACCCTATCAAACTCTCCCCTGACCTTCAGGCCTTCAAGAAATCCCTCAAAACCCATCTCTTCAGATTATGGTATCACATCACTGATGCAACTCATCCCTCTACTCACCTACTCACACATGATTAAAGCTGCTTCTATGACCCCACCATTCCCAAACCACTGGCACCAATGATCCTGCTATCTAGTAAAATTCCCCTTGTCTTCCTCCACCCCAATCCCTCTAGACTGTAAGCTCCTATGAGCAGGGCCCTCTACGCCTCTTGTTTCCATCCTATGTCCGTTTATGTCGTTCCCTTTGGTTGTTGTAAAGCACTGCGGAAACTGTTGGTGCTATATAAATTATGACAATAATAATATATATACATACATACATACAGGGTTATCCAAAGAGATTCGAATTGCTTGAGAAAGGTAACCGAACGCTGAAAATCATTGTTCGGTTACCTTTCCTGGCCATTCGGCTATCCAGAGAGCAGGCAATTCGCCAAATCCTGGCGAATTGCCTGAACATACGGTGCCTGTTCGGTCCCTGTTCGAGGGCAGTGAAATCCCCATGAAAAAGCACTGCTTCGGCTATTCAGAGAACACAAACCAGCAGTGAAAGGTTCCCGAAATGCCCTGCCATTCGGTGGTTTCATTCGGCAAATTTATTCAGGAGAATCCCATAGGCTTCAATGTTAAAAATATTCCCGTTTTAATTCAATATCTAATAAACCGTTCATTATAAAATTCTGCAGCAAAAAGTCTCTTTATTTATAGATTTTTTAGGATACTTTAAGCATTTTTCTGAATTTTTAAAAAAAAATTTAAAAGTCCGATTTTTTTTTTTTTTTTCAGTTTACTTATTTTTTTTGTAACAGCCCTCTTTATTATCATTCCCTGGACCTCCTGTGTAAATTTCAGACATTTTCGCTCAGTAGTTTCTTTGCAAACAGCGTTTCATTTTCCCAGATTCATACAAATGGTTTTTCTAATTTATTCACTGCCTCCTCTACGTCACAGCTGCTTGGCTCTGTGTGATTCGGCTCCTTTTCGGCTCCTGTTCGGCTCCTGTTCGGCTTTTTCGAAGGTTAATCCTGATGTTTTTGCTTGTTTTCAGCGTGCATTCGGTTAGTTTTCGTCAGGTTTGCGGCAGCTTTTCCCTGCAATTCGGGGACCCTGTGGTGCTTGCTGAATACACCGCAGGGTCACCGAAATGCAATCGGCAAAAGGAACCGAATTGAAGAGAACGAAAAGTCACCGAACGTGCGGTGACTTTTCGAATCTCTTTGGATAACCCTGATAGTTTCAACATACTGCAGACACATGCGTGTCTCCACGTAACAGTCCAATCTTTACTACATTTTCATCAACATTTCGGCACGTTCGAGGCTTTATCAAAACCGCTAAAGGCTCGAACGAGACGAAACGCTGATGATTTTGCAATAAAGATTGGGTTTTGATGTGAAAACCTGTGAGTGTCCTCAACTTGTTGAAACTGTATCTGCTGTGGAGGGGCTGAATCGTTTAATGGTGATTTGAGGCGCCGAATGCCTGTTTTTGGATATGTAAAACTATAACTTTAAACAAACAAAACAATTTTCCTATTATAATTACCATATATGGAATCCCAAATAGTCTGTCATTTCTTGCTCATATATCAAAAATGAAGACGCTGCGCTACACTGATCAGAGGAGACAATAAAACCAACCACACCGGGATATGGCCGTTTCACGTCTGAATATCAAAATGATAGTCAGAACAGTTTATTATTTCAACATCCAATAGAAACGTTCGTTGTAGAACAGAGATTCCTATCCCACCCCACATAGGAATGTGAAATAACAGTCAATCAGAGGAGATACATTTCTACATCAGACATCACATAGATTTTGCAGGCATTTCTAAGAATTAACACAGGATATCTATTTTAGTCAACCCACTGGCCAGCCACAAGAGGAAACAAAGCTGAACAGACATTGTATTGGGACAAGAAGGGGGAGGGGGAAAACCACAGCCCTGCATTAAAACAGGCTGTTATAAATCATAATTGATTTACAGAATATTTATATATTCATAGAGAAAATTAAAATTTAACAGGATATAATGTGTGTATATATATATATATATATATATCACAAGATTACAGGAGAGGGTTAATTCTCTCGCTTTTTCCTTTTTCTATTACATGAACCTGGGTATTGATCAGAGAACTCATCCGTCTGGTCGAGGGCCACAGTAACTGCACAAACTTAATTTCAAGCTCTGATGAAAGCTCAATGTAATATTCATAAAGGCGTTTATTTTATTTCCCGGCGGTACAAACGCTCGACGGATAAAGAGGAATCAGAGCGAGAGCACAGCACAGTAACATTTACAGTCCCGCTGCCCTGTAATTAGCGCTGAACCCTATGGGGGAGATGTTCTAAGGAGCGTCTCTAAAGAGAACCGGCCGGGACCAGATCAATTAAGAAGGAACTTGACATTTTGTTGTCCATCCTCCCCCCCCTCCACTTCTCGCTCATATCTCTGCCATCGCTGCGCTACATGAAGAACTCCGTTGCACTCTACCCATTAAATGAGCCCCCGGAGACCTGCTTCAAGATAGGAGAGAAAGAGTATATCCCGGACGACGCGGGCGCGCGGGGGATTGAAATTATATATTCCTTCCATTTCCTTTTATTTTTTGAAGTGCTCTTATTTCGCTTGATACGTCACACTTCAGGAATGACAATGTTTCTTTTCAGCTTAAAGGGACAATACTACTAACATAAACTGTAACTCGATTACTGAGCATTACAAACATAACCACATTTTAAAACACATGCTGCTGCCTTTTCTCTTTGTTTGAAGTAATTGCATGTAAAAAGGAAAAGGAAAATTAAGGTTTTTATCTCTTGTTTCCATTTTGTGTATTTTTCCCGTGATGCAACATTTACCGAAAGCTTTGCTTTGTGCCTCTTCTTTATTTAATCTACATTATTTAACAGTTAATGAGGTGGCAAAGGGAATGTTTAGATAATACAGCAGCGGGTCTATTGTTCTCCAGGCTACCTGAGATAAGCACCCGAATGAGATAAGACTGGGAGCTTAAAGGGCCAGGACCACTATAAAATGCAATGTCCTTATTGTGTTTATTTGATGTTGCTGATATCTTGCATGTGCTTTGTTTTTCTCTTGTATGTTAAGAAAATATTTTCCTCTATATGTGTCACTGGGTGCATCCAATGTGTGTTATTTTCCTCTATATGTGTCACTGGGCGCATCCATTGTGTGATATTTTCCTCTATATGTGTCACTGGGTGCATCCATTGTGTGATATTTTCCTCTATATGTGTCACTGGATGCATCTATTGTGTGATATTTTCCTCTATATGTGTCACTGGGTGCATCCATTGTGTGATATTTTCCTCTATATGTGTCACTGGGTGCATCCATTGTGGGATATTTTCCTCTATATGTGTCACTGGGCGCATCCATTGTGTGATATTTTCCTCTATATGTGTCACTGGGCGCATCAATTGTGTGCTATTTTCCTCCATATGTGTCACTGGGTGCATCCATTGTGTCATATTTTCCTCTATATGTGTCACCGAGGTCATCCTTTGTGTGATATTTTCCTCTATATGTGTCACTGGGTGCATCCATTGTGTGATATGTTGTGTTGCTGACCCCCCCCCCCCCCACAGTATCTTTCCATCACTTGCTCCTCACTGTGTGGCTTTGGCCATAGAATGGATTGAATGGGTCAACCACGGACTCACATAATTGTATTGTGTGGGATGTATTCAAAGGACATCACCAGGGGGTAGATTAGAAGTGTTAACGGGACATTTTATTTCGATAAATCGTTTTGAGCCGATCGCACACATGGATAGCAATTACAATTATTTATAATTATTTATATAAAGCATATTGTTGTTACCACTTCTCCATATTGCTTCATTTTATTCCTAATGTTATCCGTCAAGGCGTCAGTTGTGCTTGTGCGGGGCTTGTTACGGTGCACTCCTTCTGTGACGGAGTGACTGTACCCTGAGTACCTCCAGCCGCAGGCTCTCTTCCAGTCTCCACCGTCAATTTTTCTTAACAGCTCACCTAAACTTTAACTGCAGTTGAAAGAAGGAGGCACACCGTTGAAAATCAAAAAGCAGAATGACTAGTTTATTCAGACAGACACACAGTTACCCAAGCAATGAAGAACCTCCTTTCATGAATAGAACCAAACAGATAACATCACAGATCAAATAACTGCACAGTGCAAAACCAAATATATTTAAAATGTCCACCAATTCCCCAATAGTCTCTTTCACAGACCATAGTCAGACCATAGTCACTGGGCAGGAGGCTAGCCCACAGGCCCCTCCAGATGCCCCAGTGACGATAGGTTCCATCAACACCTTCCTTCGGATGGACCCACAAAAAGTAATCCTGGCTAGTGAGATCAAGAGACCAGGATGTCCACAGATTATTGGAAATCACGTGGTCCTCAAATAAACCTCGGGATCGTCGGCCATTAACTCATGTGATGTGCGACATATCGCGCCATCTTGCTGACAAGTAACCCTGTGCACCTCCAGAGAATAAGCCGTTCTGTGTGAGTGCAATTCTGAGGCTGTGCTGTGGTCTTGGCTGTGCTGAAACCTAGCGTCCGCTTCCAGCATGTGCTGTGATGGGAAGTGCTCAACATAAGAGAAGGTTTGTTTCCTCAAACTCTCATATATTTCCTTCATTCGTTTACAATCTTTATTGAAAACGTTGGGCTCGTGTATATGAACCACCGTTATAGATATTCCAATAACTCTGTTGCTTCTAGAACTTTCACCTACTGAGCCAGACGTGAGGATTCAGTACACTGATCAGGACGCGTCCCGCATTATGCATGTTTAAGAAATAAACACTTGGTGGCTTCTTCCAAAGACCATGCACAGTTCATGTCCTTATGATATGAAACAAAGGTTTTGATCCATGTTGAGGTTCCCTCTCCGTTCCTGAAAATCTTGTGTTACCCTGTGGCCACAGCATCGTTGCAATCCGCATGGAACAAGATCCTGTCAATATCTGACCTCGTTTCGTGTCTCACGGTGAGTGACATCTGCTGCTTTTCCACTGAACCAACGGTCTTCATCTGCAAAACGGTCTCCAGCCCCGGTTTACCAACACATTGCTTATAAAGACTTCACTTTCACACGTTGCCCTTGTGTGCTGAGGATAAGATTACAAGGACCTCAGCGCTGCTCGCCGCCTGAACCTGCTTCACATAGACAAATTATTTAGCAGTAAGGAGGATAGTGGATACTTTATGTCGCCTGCAGAGGACCATGGCTCTACGTGTTTCCATTCTCCACCAGTTGCTCTTTGACAAACAGCTGACTGTACGGGTTTTTCATTGTCCCTCGTGATTTACTAGACATGTGCACAATGAAAGAATTTGTTTTGTTTCAGATCAATTCGTTACGTTTTTTTAATTTGTTTCGGTGCGTTCATTATGTTACCGTGATTCGTATTTCCTTTGTATCAATTTGTTATTTAGTTTTGGTTCGTTATTTCGGAATGGTGAAACGCACAAATTAATATCTGTTAGATTAGGGTTAAAAAATTAGGGTTAAAAGATACGGTAACGCCGTATCTAAATGAAATAGATTTCAGCACCAAGGACAGCACCTGCTGAACGCAGTCAGACTGAAGGAAAGAAGAAAAAAAAAAAGCTGCGTTCGGCAAAGAAAATAAGCCTCGTCTTTGTAAAATATTTGGGAATCCAAAAATTTCACCTAAAAAATACTCAAAACTGTAAAAAAAAAATCAATGAATAAAATGACTTTCTAAGCCATATTAAAAGAATAAACGGTTGAATAAATATTTTTAAAAGACAGGAATATTTTTAACATCGAAACCTATGGGATTCCCCTGAATAAACCTGCCGAATGAAACCAACGAACATCAAGACATTTCACTGACATTTCACTGCTGTTCGGTGTCTCTGAATAGATTAATCATTGCTTCTCTATGGAGCTTTCACTGCCGCCGAATCACACCGAACGGCACTGTATGTCGCTGTCCATGGCCTGTGGTGCTGAATACAACAGATTCAGCACCACGGCCAATGGACAGGGATGCAGTGCTGACTCAGTCTAAGTGGAACAATACAACGAATCGCAGAAGGCATCGACCTAATAATTCTTTTGTGTTGTAAACTCCCCCCCCCCCACACAGTATCTTTCCATCACTTGCTCCTCACTGTGTGGCTTTGGTCATAGAATGGAGTGAATGGATCAGTCACCGACTCACATCATTGTATTGTGTGGGGTGAATTCAAATGACATCACCTGGGGGTAGATTAGAAGACTTTTAAGCCCCCCGGCAGTAAAGAAAACATTTGCACAGATTTTGGTGAATGTTGCATCATGGGAAAAATCCACAAAATGGAAGCCGGAGATAAAAAACATAACTTTATTTCTACATTTTATATGTTATTACTTCAAACAAAGAAAAAAAGCAACGGCAGCATGTGTTTTATAATGTGTTTATAATGTGTTTTATAATGTGTTTTATAATGTGTCTGTAATTGTAATGCACAAGTAATCTAGTTACAGCTCATGTACGTGGTAGTGTCCCTTTAACCTTTATCTGCCGTTAACTCAAACCTGGTCATGTCTTAAGGAGGTCATGTCCAACAGGGATCATCTTGTTTATTGGGTAGCAGTGGGTCCGGGAGAAAGTGAAGGATGCAGTAAATGCATTGATAAATTTACAGTGTTATTCAAAGAGAGCCGATCTGACCCCAAAATGTAACCGGAGACTGAAATTCAGCTTACGGGGACATTCGGCTATTCTGAGAGCAGGCAGTTTGCCAAATTTTGGAGAACTGCCAACAAGTTTGGCTAGGGTCAGACTAACGCATTTTTCGCGTTGTCCGTGAAAAAGTGCGCTCGAACGAATGGACGTATTTTTTCACGGAATACGCGATAGCGGTCATACGATGCGCAGTTTCATCCGTGATTTTGTACGGATCATCAATAAAACACTTTTTGCGTCTGGACGTTATGTAGGCCGGACATTAGCAGCGTCTGACGTCTCCTAATCACGCACACACGCCGCTAGCGGACGCAGCGCACTCTGTACGTCAGTACTAGTGGTTTCACGTTCTCGAAAAAATGCGTTTGTTTGCCGCTTGCGTTGCGCGGCCGGACTTTTGTGCGACCGTACTTCGTATATTGGCCGTCATTGCCCGGCATCTGCTGCTAGCACGGCCGTGATTATGTGCGGCTGCACGCGCGTTCGCACTGCCTCAGTCTGACCCTAGCCTTTGTTGCCTGTTCGACAGCAGTGAAATCCCCCATAGAGAAGCAATGGTTAATCTATTCACAGACACCAAACAGCAGAGAAATGTCAGTGAAATGCCCTGATTTTTGGTGGTTCAGTTCAACAGGTTTATTCAGGAGAATCCCATAGGCTTCAATGTTAAAAATATTCCAGTTTAATTCAATAAATATTTTTTTTTGGAGAAAGTATTTTACCAGGAAGGATACATTGAGATTTCTCTCGTTTTCAGTATGTCCTGGGTGGCGAGTCTGTACCGTTAGGTGTCTCGCCCAAGGACACTTACTGGTAGGTGCTCGTTGAGATCGAACCCATGACTCCACAGCCACAGGCTCTCTCCATGCAGAGCAGTGATGTTACCTCTACTCCACCCAGCCGGTACTAATATCTAATAAATCGTTTATTATAATATTCTGCAGTAAAAAGTCTCTTTATTTTTAGATTTTTTTTTGGGATCTTTAACCCTTTCGCTACGGAGCCATTTCCCGCCTCTGTGCTGAGCTCATTTTTACGGGTTTTGCGCATCATGTTTAAACGTGTTTTGAAGGCTTATTTTAGTATATGACCCAGACATATTATATATCGTTCTTTCCGTCAGACTCGGCAGATTCATAATATGTCATTATTATATGTATACGTCATGTCCTGTCTGTATATTATAACAAAAAATGCAATACAATATGTATTTTCAATAATTTACAACGTGTAAAGTGTTTTTTTTTCACATTTTAACATGCGAGCAATTGCGGTTATACTTTCTATGGGGTGCGCTTGTTAAAAAAATAAAAAATAGGGTCTCGTTACATATTTTTGGGGGAAAATTATGTGATTTTTAACTAACGCACGCCAAACAAAAATCGTTAGTGCAGCATCATTGTTCACATTATAATTGAAATGGGAACAATATTGCTGCATTAACAAAATAAAAACAAAAAAACTTGTTTATTTTTTAAAAAAAAAAAAAATTATTATTATTATTTTTTTAATTCTACATGGTCATGTTTGATAACGTTGGAAAGGCCATGCTCTGGCCGATCCAACGATATCAAACATTAACACCTAGCTGCCACGGATCAGGAGATAGGGGGTTCCAATGAAATCCTATCTCCACCATTGCTGGCAGCTAGGGGTTAGCTCCAGGACTGGCGTCATCGTGCTATGCACAATGACGCCAGTCGTCAGGGGAAGTTCCCGGAGGCTTGGCCGACATCCAAGATGTTGGCCAGCTCCGGGAGAGGATCACGATCCGGCGCTTTTCGGCGCCGAATCGTGATCTGGCTCCCCGGGGTTAATGTCAGCCACCGTTTGGAAGGGCAGGCTGTGCCCTTCCAAATGGTGCCTGCCTTAACCTTGTGGCCCCCGGCGATCGGGAGGGAGAGAGGTCCGAAGGACCCCCCCTCCCTTTCAGGGGCCTTCTCCACACTCGCAGGGGGGGGGGCGCCTGAATTAGATGTCATTGCGCCGCCGCGATGACATCTAATGGCCCCGCCGGGGTCCCGGAGTGCCGGGCTGACATCCAAGATGTCAGCCCGCACAGGGGGGGGGCCAGCAATCGGCCGGAATCCCGGCCGATTGCTGCCTCCTGTGCATGGACGCGCTCAGCGAGTCCATAGCACAGGAGGTGCACTTGGCAGGATGCGCTGAGCGTGTCCTTAGCAGCCAAGTGGTTAATGCATTTTTGGGATTTTTGTGTCAATTTTTTTCCGTTTTTTTTCTTTAATCGTTTTTTCATTTTTTTCTGTACAAGCCCTTTTTTATTATCATTCATTGGATCTTATGTGTAAATTCCAGACATTTTCGTTCAGTAGTTTTTCTGCAAATAGCGTTTCCAATTTCAAACATTCAAGCAAACGTTTTTTTTTTTTCACCCCCGTTTGTCTTCGTGACGGCTTTTTCGGAGGCTGCTCTGCGCTGTGATGACTGGCTGCTTGGATTTTTCCGGCGTGTACGGCTTGGTTTTTGCGGTGGTTTCTGAGGGTTTTCGGTGAGTGTTCGGTGAATGTTCGGAATGGGAATACCAGCTCTCACGGCTATACTTTTTGATGGAAATTTCGTCTTCATTGAATAGATTCGAAAATATCAATAAGCCGATTTCCGCAAAAAACTTCAAGTGCTGAAAGGGAAAACAGAGTGTCATACAATCGAGTAAACGTAGCCAAGGTCAATGGGAAACAGAGTATCACACAATCGAGTAAACATAGAAAGGTCAAAGGGAAACAGCTACTCGAGTATAACGCTAGATTTTGGTGACAAAAATTTACCTTAAAATTGGAGGGGTCGCGTTATATTCGAGACATCTGCAATGCGTGTATAAAAAAAAAAAAGTGCCTTCCTCTGGATCCCAAGTCTCCCGGAAATCATAGTCTCGCTGAAGTGAATGTGGGCTCCCTGAAGCTTGCAAATACTTCAGGAACTCCCGGATTCGGGAGAGGTGGGATCCATCATGGCCAGAGGGCAAGCTCGGTTTAAGCCAATCATTCACCTCGCTTGCCTCTAAATCACTAGATTTAGACGGATGGCCAGCGGCTTCATACTTAGTAACAACTGCAATCATTCTAGAGCAGAACACCCTGACCTGAGGGTAGCCTGACTGTGAATAGGGATGAGCCGAACACCCCGAACAACTCGAACTTTTCAAATGTTCGAATTCAAACTCGAACTCAATACAAGTCAATGGGACTCGAACGTTCGGTTTTTAGAGTGGCCTCCAAGAGGGCATATATGCTACATATTTGCCATAAAGGGTGTATGGGGGTCTGGGTAGTGCCCTGGGGGACAGGAAACAAGGACAAAAAGTAAAAAAAAAACGTTTTTAAAGGGACAGTGAGTTTTCCATGAAATAAGAGTTAAAAATAAAAATTCCTTCAAATATCGTGCCTAGGAGGCCCCCATAACCTGCCCGTGAAGTGGCGGATTTCTAGGATGTATAGAAACACTTAAAAACAAAAAAATGACATTTCAAATGACGGTAAATGCTTTTCCTTTAATCTGTCCATAAACAACTGCTTGGGGCGGCAGTCTGTATGAAAAGAGGAGACCGGGGTATCTCCGGTACATTGTGCTTATACTGCAGGGGTATCTCCGGTACATTGTGCTTATACTGCAGGGGTATCTCCGGTACATTCTACTTATACTGCAGGGGTATCTCCGGTACATTCTACTTATACTGCAGGGGTATCTCCGGTACATTCTACTTATACTGCAGGGGTATCTCTGGTACATTCTGCTTATACTGCAGGGGTATCTCCGGTACATTCTACTTATACTGCAGGGGTATCTCCGGTACATTCTACTTATACTGCAGGGGTATCTCCGGTACATTCTACTTATACTGCAGGGGTATCTCTGGTACATTCTGCTTATACTGCAGGGGTATCTCCGGTACATTCTACTTATACTGCAGGGGTATCTCCGGTACATTCTGCTTATACTGCAGGGGTATCTCCGGTACATTCTGCTTATACTGCAGGGGTATCTCTGGTACATTCTGCTTATACTGCAGGGGTATCTCCGGTAACCGGTTTCGAATGATACCCAACATGACCAAGTATAAAGTAAGAAAAAAGAAAATAAAAACCTGTATTTTTTTTTGTGTGTTATTTTTATTAATGCAGCAATATTGTTCACATTTCAATTATAACGTGAATGATGCTGCACTAATGATTTTTTTCTATGGGGTGCGTTTGCTATAAATCATGTAATTCCCCCCACAAAATGTAACAAGTCCCCATTTCTAATTTTTGTACAAGCGCACCCCATAGAAAACATAACCGCAAACGCTCATGTGCTAAAATGTGAAACAAAAACACTTTACACACTGCAGATGATTAAAAATTCTATTTTTATTGCATTATTTGTCATAATATACAGGCAGGACATGACGTATACATATAAAAATGATATATTATGAATCTGCGGAGTCTGCCGGAAAGAACGATATATAATATGTCTGGATTATTTAATAAAATAAGGCTTCAAATCGCGTTTAAACATGATGAGCGAAAGCGGTAAAAATGAGCTGAGCACACAGCAGTGATATGCAGCATATTAGAGGAGAGAAATTAACACTTCTCAGAAGCAGACACCACACCCTCAGTATAGTCTACATACATACAATGTATCAAATTCATTAGAACAGACTAAAAACACCTGGTGTTTATGCCCGTTTGTGAACACAGGTCATTTAGAGATGAGAATCTTTGCACGTACACATTCGTTTTTAATTCAATATCTAATAAACCGTTGCTTATAATATTCTGCAGTAAAGAGTCTCTTTATTTCTAGATTTTTTAGTATTTTTGAAGCATTTTTTATACTTTTTTCCAAAAAAAAAAATTTTGCGAACTCGAACCGAACACGCCAAAAAGTTCGAAGTTCGCGAACTTGCGAACGGACAAAGTTCGAATCGAACTCTGAACTGATTGAACCGAACAGCTCATCCCTAACTGTGATAAAAGAACCTGGAAGGATTTAAATTATTTACCGGTAAGGTAAAAGTGTCATGCCCCATGGCAGCAGCCATCCTGGAAGCCCCCCTGGTGGTGTACTTCATGTGCTACTCCTCAGTAACCAGCATTGGTTCAGAAAGGAAACAGTTAAACACACTGGTGTATTTTGGCCTAGGCAGACTAGGCCCAGGCCTAGGGCAGCACTTTCCAGGGGGCGGCGGCCCGCACTGGGTGGCCCCACCCCTAACAAAAATTTTTTTTTTTACTTTTGCAAAGTATTTTACCAGGAAGGATACATTGAGATTTCACTAATTTACACTTTCAATTTCACTTTCCAGGGGGCAGCAAAAAACCTCACCACTAAATGGGTTACTCACAGAGCACCGAAATGACGCCAACGTTTTGGTGTTCTGTAGTTCCCTGCACTTAGGAGAATAAAATTTCCCCACCCTGCAGTGAATTCACCATTCACCGCAGGGTCCCCAAAGTGCATGGAGTCGGCCGCTGAATGCTGCCACCGCAAACCCGTGGCCTGCTGTTTTCAAAAGAACTACTGAACGAAAATGTCTGGAATTTACATATAAGATCCTATGATTGATAATAAAAAGTTCTGTTACAGAAAAAAGAAAAACTGCTATTAAAAAAAAGGGGGGGGGATTTTGCCCAAAAAAATCTGAAAAATAACTAAAAGGTACTAAAAAAAAATCAATAAGTAAAGACTTTTTACTGCAGATTAAAATAATAAATGATTTAGTAGATATTGCATAAAAACGGGAATATTTTTAACATTGAAACCTATGGGGTTCGCCTGAATAAACCTGATTGAAACCACCGAACATCAGGGCATTTCACTGCCATTTCTCTGAGTCTCAGTACCACATGACTGGCTGAACCACGTGAAACGCACGCGCGCAGCTGCCCGCCCTTTCGTTAACACAGACTCTATTCTGGACTGAACACCCACCGGGAAGGGAATCAAAGCTACAGTGCACCCTCTGACAGTGTCACCCCACTGCTGACAAGATGGCTCCACAGTATAATTGCTGTGTGCTCATATACACTCGGTTTGCTGGGAGTTTTATTGCAGTGGATTCTGATGCACTCATACACACCGCACATTGCATTGCTGTGAGTTTAATTGCTGTGAATTCTGATGCACTCATACACACCGCACATTGCATTGCTGGGAGTTTTATTGCTGTGGATTCTGATACGCTGACACACACCAAACATTGCATTGCTGGGAGTTTTATTGCTGTGGATTCTGTGATACACACTGCATATTACTGTGAGTTTTATTGCCCTGGAGCTCTGGGATACGCTCATACACACTGCACATTACTGTGAGTTTTATTGCTGTGCAGTTCTGTGATATGCTCATACACAGTGCACATTTCTGTGGGTTTTATTGCTGTGCAGCTCTGTGATACGCTCATATGCAGTGCACGTTTCTGTGGATTTTATTGTTCAACCAATTAGAGCGGTTGTGATCCCGTTTACTTGACATGCGTGGCTGTTCTTTGTAAAAATGCTTGAATATAAACATTTCATAATTTTCTTTATCTCAATAGATACATTTGAAATGTTATACAAAATATACAAGTAGGCACTTGGTATCCACTTTTAATATAAAGAGAGGAAAAGGCGGAGCTCTAAGAGGAAAAGGTGGAGCTTAAAGAGGAAGGGTGGGGATTAACCAGGAAGAGGTGTGCCCTTGACAGGAAGGGGTGCGTCAAATTTAAATTAGGGGGTGCACGAGTTTAGTCAGGCCTAGGGCAGCACAAAACCTAAATACACCACTGGTTAAACACCAAACACGTCACACCACACACCAAAATAAAGTACTCTGCCCCACACTGACCAATTGCTGGTTCATTATAGCTCTTGAATGCTTAGAGTGAAGTTCTGTTACCAGTTGCTCTGCAAAAACCTATTCCTTTTGTTTTCCTGGTTCCTGCATTTGTTTCCACCACGCTTCCCACCATCCTGCAGAATTCATCCGGTCAGTTTCCATATTTCATCCCCTTCCAAACCTTACCCGCCCAGACATCTGTTCAGGAAACTACATACTGGGTTCATATCCCCCACATCCCGGTGCCACCCCTGTACCTGGGCATGACCGAATGAACCAGCCAAAATTAAATGAACCCGCAGTCCTGCACTCCACCTTGCTATGCCTCCAGGAGATGCTGAGAAGCCTTGCTACTCTAGTGGGGAGCTTGCTGCACAATCTGCAGACAACCACACCCATGGAATGTGCACCTACGACCAGCAGACACAGAGGCCCCCTGTCTCCCGAGGAACGGACCGGGAGACAGACTGCCAACCTGTGCCTCTATTGTGGGGACCCCACCCATTGGCTCGTGGACTGCCCATTAAGACCCCTGAAATCTACTGTCTCTAAGCCTGCTACTACCTCCAAGCAAGCTCCAGTGCTTAGATCTCTGCAGCAACCCTGGACTCCCAGACCTACTGCTGTCTCCAAGCAAGTCCCTGTTGTGAAGCCGGCTTCAAAGAGACCTGCAGCACGGAAACCTCCTGTACCCAGACCCACTCCTAGGAGAGCTGTGCCCAAACCCGCGGCGTCGCCGAAGTCCAGCTCTGGAGAAGAGTCTGAAAGCCCAATGGATACGGAGGTCTCCATGCCCAGGGAACCCGAACCTGCCCATCCCATGGACTTTGAAACTGCGTCTGTGGAACCAGAACCGATGGACATTATGCTTACACAGGTTCCAGGTGTAACTACTCCCATCACTCACAGCCAGCAAGATCCAGCCATCTGTGAGTTTGAAGATGCTAGTTATGACCCTCTGTATGATGTTATTCCGTTTGGCTGTATACCCTCTGAGGAATCAGATCCAGAGGACACTACGGTCTCTAAAGGACCCCCAAGTCCACATGCGGGGTCTCTGGGTTCTGACACCCCTATGAAGGCATGGCGAGGCTTCTGTTCTTCATCCAGCGATGAATCTGTATCAGAAGGGAATTATGGCAAAGAGGATGAAGAATGTCATGTTTCACATGACTTGTGATATGCCTTTAAGAATTGCACATGTCTTATCTACCCCTGGGTTTCTCTCCTCCCTTCCTCATGGCGCAGGGATTTCCTGTTCAGATAGCTCCACCCTTGTTCCCTTCCCAGTAATCCTTTGCAAGCTTTATGGACTCAGATTCATTATGATTTTTTGACCTATCGGATGTATATTGTTGTGGATTTTCTACAGTTTTGGAATAAAACTTCAACAGATGTTCAAGGTGTCATCTGGATTGAGTCACTGTCTGTAATTCATCTAGACTGGGAATTATCGCCATCTCATCACAACAGTAAGTTAAGAGATCACATTCTCAGTGCTTTGGTGGAGAAACAGAACAGTCAAAAAATCATATATATATCAGTCAGAAGATCTTAGAAAGATCAGCCAAAAGATCAAGAAAGATCAGTTAGACATCCTCCATAGGATCCTTGCTAGCTCTGGATACACAGGGAGACGCTGTAGGGACAGTGGAAATAGCAGCTTCACACAGTGCAGCCATTACCACAAGCCTGTATGTGCCTGCAAGCAAGTCCCAGCATAGCATTCAACAAAGGATATTAGTGCTTTGAAAGTTCAATACATCTGTGCCTTACAAACAGTTTATCCAGTGCATCTGTACACTACAAACAGTTTATTTCTCTGTATGCATTGCATGTGATTTGACTGTGAAAAGAAAGTAAAAACAAATCTTTCTTCACCCAGTGCCTAGAAATACTAGCTGAGATGAGCAAAATTGATACATTTCTCTGCTGCTATAGAACTAGATCATTAACCCTCTCCTTGTCAGCAAAATGTTCCAACAAATCAACATGCAAACTGACACACTACCAGACTCAGAAATCCTTTCAGATCAGGAATTAAACCCTGAACCAAACAAAAGAGAAAAAATATTAACAAAACCAACCTGGAAAGTACAAGAAAATCTTGAAGCTCACGCAAAAGAGTTGGTGTCTCAAACGAATGATCTATGGTGTACTAATGTCACATGCATGTCAGCTCTCTCTCAACCATATCATGATGCATTACAATTAGAGAGCACTATTAAGCAATTAGATGTCGCTTATCAGAATTATCAAAGACTGTGTGTTAAATATATTCATCTCTTAAAGCGGTACAACACTGAAGTGTCACTGGAAGAACTAAAGAGATTCAATGGTCTCAATCTAGAAAGAGACAATTTAGTGCTGCAAACAAAGACAAAGGCAGAAGTAAGAATTGCACAGCTCCATGAATCCAGATCCCACTGCTCTGCATCCTCCAGACACTCCTCAAGGTCTTCCAAATCCCTACAATCAAGGTCTTCCACACTCAGTCAACAACTCATAAAGGCCCGTGCTGATGCTGAAGCTTCTAAAATTCAGGCAGCCTTCACCAAAAAGAAAGCAGAAATGGGAGCTGAAGCCGCACGCATGGAGGCTGGAGCCGCATGCCAGAAGGCAGAAATGGAAGCTGAAGCCGCACGCAAGGAAGCTGAAGCCACACGCCACAAAGTGGAAATGGAACTTTTGGAAAAACAATGTGAACATGCCACGGCCATGGCAAGATTAAAAGTTTTAGAACAGGCTGCTAGTGAAAGTGAAAGAGACAACAGTAGCAGCAGACACTCAGCTGTGTCTTATGCCTCAGATTCTTCACATTCCTCTCCAGAACATCAGCTCCCTGTCACAGCAACCAAAGCACTCAACCAAGGTCTCTTCTCCGCACCTACTGTACTCCAAGACAATTTGCCTTCATATCTTCCAGTACACCAGACTGCAGCATCTCACCAAGCAGTGGACAATAGCATGCACATAATAAACTATCCACCTTACCTTGACATCAGCCAAGTACCTACTAGCAAGCACACTGCTCCACAGCTACAAACCAACATGCCAATGAACTTTAAACCAGTTCCAGTGTTGAACGCCTCAGCACCAACATATGTTCCCAAGTCACCTGCAGTCATGCACCCAAAGTCTGAAAATACAGACATGTCGCAGTTTGCTAAATACATGCTTCGCAGAGAGCTCATAAAGACAGGCCTCACCAAGTTTGATGACAAGCTGAAAATTACAGAGGATGGAAATCCACCTTTAAAGCCACAATGAGTGACCTAGACATCACTGCTACAGAAGAATTAGATCTGCTCATCAGATGGCTAGGTCCCCAGTCTACTGAACGCATCAAGAGACTCAAATCGGTTCATATTGACAACCCTGCTGCAGGCCTTATGGCTGCTTGGGACAGACTTGAACGTACCTTTGGCAGTCCAGAAGCCATTGAAGATGCCTTATTCAAAAGATTGTACAGTTTCCCAAGGATTTCCGCTAGAGAGAATTTAAAGTTTCAAGAACTCAGCGATGTTTTATTGGAGCTTCAACTCGCTAAAGCTGACATCCGCTTACCTGGTCTCAGTTACCTTGACACCCCTCGTGGCATCAACCCTATTGTTCTCAAGCTACCGTATGGCCTTCAAGAATATTGGACAGCGCTTGGATCGAAATACAAGGAAAAACATCAAGTTGCCTTTCCTCCTTTTTCCTACTTCTGTGAGTTCATCAAACGTATTGCAGACACAAAGAAGACCCAAGTTTCTCCTATGGTGAAGGTAACCCTCTCAGTTCACCCCCTCCAAGACCTACAAACACACGTATGACACACAGAGACCATCGAGGACCAGTGTCCGTGAAAAGGACTACTGTTCTACCTGCACCTGCTACAGTTCTTGAAATGACTGAACAAAACAAGAACATCGAGAACCCAAATCGCCAATGTCCCATACATAACAAACCGCATCCACTTAAGAAATGTATTGGCTTCAGAAAGAAAACCCTTCAAGAACGTAAAGAACTTTTAAAGAAATTTGGGGTCTGCTACAAATGCTGCGCCTCCACAGAACACTTTGCAAAGGACTGTAAAGCTATTATTAAATGCATAGAGTGTGACAGTGATGACCATGTACAAGCTCTTCATCCATATCCGCACAACTTTACTAAGCCCACAAACAATCCTCCTGAGGCAAAGAAAGGCGGGGAGCGCACAGATCAAGCAGCACCTTCTACCTCAGTGTTCTCTTCATGTACGGAAGTCTGTGGAGAAGGACTCTGTGACAAATCCTGCGCAAAGATATGTTTGGTTCGTGTATACCCAAGAGGTCAACCTGAAAAGGCCATAAGACTGTATACCATTCTGGATGATCAGAGTAACAGATCTCTTGCAACAACACAATTGTTTGAACTTTTGAACATAAAAGAAAATGCTCTACCGTATACCCTAACTCCTTGCACCGGCACTACAGAAGTCTTAGGTAGGAGAGCCAGCGGTCTTGTGGTTGCTCCTCTGAACGACAATGTGGAAATACCTTTGCCCACTATCACTGAGTGCAACCAGATTCCAAGCAACAAAGAGGAGATCCCTACTCCGGAAGCTGCCTTGCACCATTCTCACTTGAAGGACATAGCCTACCAAATACCAGCCCTCGACGGAAGTGCTGAGATCCTACTGTTGCTCGACCGAGACATCTTAAGGGTGCACAAAGTTCGTCAACAAATCAACGGTCCACATGATGCTCCATATGCTCAGTGTCTGGATCTAGGCTGGGTCATCATAGGCAATGTTTGTCGAGACAAAGGCAGAAAACCTTACTCTGTGTCCTCCTTTAAAACACACGTCCTGCCAAATGGTCGGACTTCTTGTTCTGCACGACGACCACACCAATATCATGTGAAGGAAAGACTGCTTCATAAGAGCGCACAACGACACATCATACAGGACGAAGAGAAAGCTCTTAATTTCTGGGATGACAACATCGGCAACACAGTGTTTGAGGTAACATCTAAAGACAACGAGTTGGCAGCTACCATGGAAGACAAAGAATTCCTGAAAACCATGAGTAAAGAGTTCCACCAAGATGATTCCAACAGCTGGGTAGCACCTCTACCATTCCGTACTCCAAGAAAGAGACTACCAAACAACAGAGAGCATACAGAAGCACAGTTTACTTCTTTACAACGCAGTTTGAATCGGAAACCTGAGATGAAAAGACACTTTGTGGACTTTATGCAGAAAGTGCTTGAGAGAGATCATGCTGAGCCTGCACCTCCGCTTAAGGAAGGAGAAGAATGCTGGTATCTTCCATGCTTTGGTGTCTATCATCCTCGCAAGCCTGATCAGATTAGGGTGGTCTTCGACTCAAGTGCTTGACATGAAGGTGTCTCCCTCAATGACAGTCTTCTCACTGGGCCTAATCTGAACAACAACCTCATAGGAGTTTTACTTCGCTTCAGACAAGAACCAATTGCTATTATGGCTGACATTCAGAAAATGTTCCACTGTTTCATCGTCCGTGAAGACAACAGAAACTTCCTCAGGTTCCGATGGTATCGCAATAATGATGTCAATGATGAAGTCATAGACTACCGGATGAAGGTACATGTTTTCGGTAATAGTCCTCCCGCAGTAGCAATTTATGGACTGAGGAAAACGGCTCAAGAAGGAGAGAAAGAATTTGGGTTTGATGCATGACAGTTCGTCGAAAAGAACTTCTATGTAGACGACGGACTCAAATCTCTGCCTACAGAAGAAGAAGCTATTGACCTTCTCACTAGAACTCAGAACATGCTTGCCACTGCAAACCTCAGACTTCACAAAATCATTTCGAACAGCGACAAGGCCATGAGAGCCTTTCCCTCTGATGACTACGCTGTCAATGTGAAGAAATTCCAACTAGGAACGGACCTTTCCATTACCCAGCGCAGTCTTGGATTGCCTTGGAACGTTAAGCAAGACACGTTCACATTTCAAGCATCAACCTGTGATAAACCCTTCACAAAGCGAGGAGTTCTGTCTACAGTGAACAGTATTTATGATCCATTGGGTTTCATAGCACCTCTCACCATTCAGGGTAAAATACTGCTGAGACAGCTTGCTTCTGAAAGCTCAGACTGGGATACCCCCTTACTCAAGGAGAAACAACAAAGGTGGGAATCCTGGAAACAATCTCTACAAGCATTAGAACAAATCCAGATACCACGTGCTTACACCCCTGCATCTTCTAAAGAATGCCACCAGAAGAAAGATCCATGTCTTCTCCGATGCATCCAACGAAGCCATAGCTGCAGTGGCTTATCTTCGGGTCACAGATCCCAGCGGTGGAGCAAGTCTAGGATTTATCATGGGCAAGTCCAAGCTCACACCAAAACCTGCACATATGATTCCAAGGCTTGAACATTGCGCAGCTGTGTTAGGTGTGGAAATTGCTGAGTTTATAGAACTTGAAACAGACACTGAAATAGACTCCTTTGACTTTTACACAGATAGTAAAATAGTGCTAGGATACATACATAATCAGACAAGACAGTTCCACGTGTATGTAGGCAACAGAGTGGAACGTATAAGAAAGTTCTCTACACCTGAACAATGGCACTATGTGTCCACTAACTTCAACCCTGCTGATCGAGGTACGCGTGCAGTACCTGCTACTGCATTTCTGGACACATTATGGCTATCCCCACCAATACTCTTGAATGAAGACCTCATCTCAAATTCTACAAATTCTACATTTGAACTGGTTGAACCAGAATTGGATAAAGAAATTAGAGCTGTTACCATTACACTCAACACCTCTGTGAAAGAAAGGGTAAGGCTGAGTCCTCACCGTTTTGAACGCATTTTCCAAGTGGTCTTCTGTTGTACGAGCCATTGCACGTCTTATTCACATTGCTTATCAATTTACAAACAGCTCTGACACGAACAAACAATGTCACAAGCGGCACATCTGTAAAGACCCCCCCACAATTCAGGAGGCCTCTCGACCAGAAAAGATACTGAACTTCTTGAATGACAAGTGTAAATGGGAATTCAACCCATCTCACTCCTTTCACATGGGAGACTCTTGGGAACGCAAGATTGGAGTTGCAAGAAAATTCCTAGACTGGTACTGGACCAGAAAACTTTACAACTCATTCATGAAAGAAGATTCTCCACACTTCACTTCAGGTCTATAAAGGAACTTGTACGCCTTCTGCTCAAAGAGGAAGACAAGCCTCACAAGTCTTAAATTTGACTCAAAGGGAGGTAAGAAGAATTGGTGCATGTTGCTGCCTTCCCCTCTGAAGATGGACTCACTGACTGTACTTCTCACAGCCTGGACCATCAAGATCAAGATCTGCAAGAATTGTTAATGTTGCATTATTTTCTCTTGTTCTTCCCTTCCCTCTTGTTTTTCAGATGTTTCTGGAAAAGAATCTTCACTTATTTGTTTTGAACTTTAGTCAAAGTTATTTAATTCTAGAAATCATAGATTTCGATGGGGAGTGTCATGTTTCACATGACTTGTGATATGCCTTTAAGAATTGCACATGTCTTATCTACCCCTGGGTTTCTCTCCTCCCTTCCTCATGGCGCAGGGATTTCCTGTTCAGATAGCTCCACCCTTGTTCCCTTCCCAGCAATCCTTTGCAAGCCTTATGGACTCAGATTCATTATGATTTTTTAACCTATCGGATGTATATTGTTGTGGATTTTCTACAGTTTGGGAATAAAACTTCAACAGATGTTCAAGGTGTCATCTCGATTGAGTCACTGTCTGTAATTCATCTAGACTGGGAGTTATAGCCATCTCATCACAACAGTAAGTTAAGAGATCACATTCTCAGTGCTTTGGTGGAGAAACAGAACAAGGAAGAAGAATACAGTAGATCCCGTCTCAATCTCTTCTCCTCATGTAGCGATGAATGGGAACCTGGAGAAGAAGAGATGCCTATACTACAGCCAACCAGTTATATGGGCACCACTCTCATCACAGAGTCTTCTATTCCTGTAACCCCAAAGGGTGAGACCTGTAAAACCTCAAGATCTAAGGCCCAAAGACGGCAGAGAAAAAAGCACCGCCAAACCAGCATTACTGCTGAAGAGATCCAGGACGGTTTACAGACATCTGACCCGATGCCATCTGCCTATGTAAGCAATATGTTTTCAGGTAACGCTGCCTCATACCTGTGCCACTCTGTGTCCAAGAGTTTACGCAGTCATGGCATTCCTACAGGTCCAGAACCCCCACCTGAAGAACCAAGCTGTTACACTGTACAAGGAACTTTTGTTATACCTGTCCAGGACCCTGTATCCGGAGAATGGACACTGCAACCTGTCCACTGATGCCAGCTGCTGCCAATCTTTTATCGCACGGAGTGCGATCGTTAAGAGGGGGGTAGTGTCATGCCCCATGGCAGCAGCCATCCTGGAACCCCCCCCCCCGGTTGTGTACTTCATGTATTACTCCTCAGTAACCAGCATTGGTTCAGAAAGGAAACAGTTAAACACCAAACACGTCACACCACACACCAAAATAAAGTACTCTGCCCCACACTGACCAATTGCTGGTTCATTATAGCTCTTGAATGCTTAGAGTGAAGTTCTGTTACCAGTTGCTCTGCAAAAACCTATTCCTTTTGTTTTCCTGGTTCCTGCATTTGTTTCCACCGTGCTTCCCACCATCCTGCAGAATTCATCCAGTCAGTTTCCATATTTCATCCCCTTCCAAACCTTACCCACCCGGTCATCTGTGCAGGAAACTGCATACTGGGTTCATATTCCCCACATCCCGGTGCCACCCCGGTACCCGGGCATGACAAAAATTTTGTTCCTCGCGTTATATTCGAGTCTTGAGTATTCTCTCATTTCCATAACAAATCTCTATCCATTGCGTTATATTCGGGTCGCGCTATACTTGCGTATCTACGGTATCACACAATCGAGTAAGCGTAGAAAGGTCCAAGGAAAATAGAGTATCACACAATCGAGTAAACATGGCAAGGTCAAAGGAAAACAGAGAATCACACAATCGAGTAAGCATAGAAAGGTCAAAAGGAATACAGAGTATCACACTGTTAAATAATTAATTGAATCAAATCAGTATGGAGTAAACGTAGCCAAGGTCAAACACACAGTAAATCAATCAGAAGTATCTAGTCAAGGAGAACTACAATATAAGAGATACATGTAAACCTCCCCTGGCTGACTGGATAGAGAGGCTGGTTGGTGACAATGCTGGAGACCGGGGTTCAATTCCAGGACAGGTCCCTGCAAGGGTGTCTTTTTATGGCTGTCTGTAGGCCTTGGCATGAACCATCCATGACGCTTCTGATAGTGTGCATCAAAATGTGCATGTTTGGAATAACAAATGTGTGTCATCACTCTGAGAATGACGCGGTACGGGCATGGAAATAAATGAAGCAGCCTGCGAGCAGCCAGCACCAAAATCACTATTGGTTTGAGGTGAAATTATGTTTTTGCTTGAACTGCCTAAATTAGGGTCGTCGTCTGCTAAGTCCTGCACCCCAGTAGCTGTGATAGAAGCGTTTACACAGTTGAACTGTTTACCTGATTTATAGTTTATTGATTTTCTTCCCTTTACCTTTAACTGATCGGATAAGAGCTGAAAGCCACAGCAAACCGGTGAATTGCAAGTGACCGGTCGATCCCCATCGCCATCCCGCTCTGACACCACATACCACGCCTCCTGCAGTTTTAATGAGGAGGGAGAGGCTTGTCCCGTTAGGCTAATCCCCGGGGAAGTCTATGTCTGTCGTTCTTCACTGCATTTTTCATGATGAAACAATTTAAGTCTAAAGGCGGCCATAAAATCTTTGCTCCTCGAGACGTCATAAGTCACTTCAGTTTTTATAAACTTCGCTTTTAGTTTTAAAGCGTTTCGTGCATTATTCATGGCCAAGACATTTTCACCGTCACTTAACGCGCAGACACCTTTTAAATCATTAAATCCCGAGTCAGACTAGCGCGAGACGGCGCTTAGAGAAATGGATTGCTACGGCCGCAGTGTGGGCGAGATGGGCTTTCCCGAGCCCCCCCCATGCACTTATCTAAAGACTTTAATAAAAAGTGCGGCACTTTTATGCTGCAATCTGCAAAACTGAAAGGCGCCGTTACACTTGGATGCCCGCGTGTTTTAGCAGAGTTGTACTACGTGTTTTATTTTTACTGTAAGTATCAGAGCTAATACTCTGGCTTGAAAATGGAGGGGGGGGGCAGGAGAAAGTTCCTCCTGACCTCATCTGCAAATAAGTTTTCCAATTTATACTTTTTTATCAGCTAAAATAGTAAAACATTTTGTAAACATGTCAATACTTGGCAAATCTGTTTGCAGATTTAACCTCTTCAATCTGGACATTATGTGAGACACGTATTCATCTTTTCCTCCCTTGGTGCGGACGACGCGTCCCGCATATCGTCTGCCGTCCGCAACATTCACTCCGCAGTGAATCATTGGAATCTGAATAACCCTGTGAGAGAGGTGAAAGCCAGGAGAACTGGCAGGAGAATAGAACAATCTAAACCAAACAGCCGATTTGGAAAGTGAGATTAATGGGAGAATGTGTTAATATCTGTTGGATCCTTGAGTGGTCTTTTGTCAATCTGCCATGTCAGGCAACCACTGCCCCATTATCTGATGTTTTAGACTGTAATCCTTTAGGCTAGGGTCAGACGAAAGCATTTTTCCCCGCGAACGTGAAAAAGTGCGTCCGAACGCATTGACGTATTTTTTCACGGAATGCACAAAAACGGTCAGACGACGCGCATTTTCGGGCGTGATTTTGTACGGATCGTCAATAAAACACTTTTTGCGTCTGGACGTTATGTAGGCTGGACATTAGCAGTGTCTGACATCTCCTAATTACGCAAACACGCCGCTAGCGGACGCAACGCACTCAGTACGTCAGTACTAGCAGTTCAGCGTTCTCAGAAAAATGCGTTCAAATTCCACTTGCGTTGCACGGCCGGACTTTTGTGCGGCCGTACATCGTATATTGGCCGTCATTGCCCGTCATCTGCTGCTAGTGTGGCCATAATTATGTGCGCCAGAACGCACGTTAAAAGTACGCTGGTCTGACCCCAGCCTTAGACTGTGCAACAGCGGCCGAGCTGCGGACGTCTAGAAAGCCTCTCCGTCAAAGCACTAGGACGCGTGTTGATGGAGCTGCAAAGCGTGATGCTCCATAGGAGGATCGAGCCTTGCAGCGCTGAGGAGGTGGCCAGACGAGCGTCGAGTGGAAGGAACATCCACTCTCATGATCGTTCCTTCTGCTCTCCAATGACGCTCCTCTGACCCCAGCCGTAACTGTTCCGTCATAAATACTGTAATCCTTGTACCCGCCTTGGGTGTTATGTCTTAAGGAAAGTACGGTCCTCTTGGGTTTTCACAAACAAGTTCTTTACTGAATTGACTGCTGTTCAGCAGGCAGCAGTTTCAGCATTCAAAATAACACAAACACATCCCTATAACATAAACCCTAGCTCCTTTGAGCGCTGACTCCCTTAAAGATCCCTTGCTATCAGGGGCTTCTTTTTTAAACTAAACAAACATAGGTTTCACCAACCTTAGAACTGTTGTTTCTGCTTGGACCCAAAACACTCTGCTCCTCTCCACACAGGCACCTCCCTCAGAGTGAAAAGCAGGCAGTGATTTATTTTTACTGCTGCTAAATGACTTCCAGCTGACCAGTGTGTGGAGAGTAAAAGTGTAACGTTGGGGGCTTCCAGCCTTTCCGGTGTGCTTTATGGCAGCATGTCTGATGCTGCTCGCTCACCAACGCCCGGTTTAAATTGAAACAGGCAGGGAGGTGGCTGCATGAGGCGCGGCTTGAGAGGGGGGCGCGGTCTGGTGAAGGTCTTTTAAAAACCAACAGTTCCTTCTAAGCATTGCCAGATCGTGGTTATCCATACCTGAGCTCCTTGTACCTGAATTCTCTCGTGATTTAACCTGTTATTGACCTCTGCTTGTTTTCTGACTATTCTGCCTTCCGTTGCCCTAGACTATTTCCTTGTACTACGCTTCTGCACTGATATCGACCCGGCTATTCCATTTGACTATTCTATACTCTGTATTCCTGATTCTGGCTCGTCTGACTACCCCTGTGTTGCTGACCTGGCTTTGTATTACGACATTGTGTTTGATTAACTCCTTCTGTCTAGCTAGTGCATATTTACCTGGCCAATTTTTAAGGACCAGACAGTTAGGGATTCCTTTACGGCTACCCTGTTAGTAGTTTTTGGCTCTGTGGAGGGTTGGGCTTTAAGGACTGCATGGTGGGATCCGGGAACCGTGACAAAAAGAACCTCTTGGGCTTCCTTATTCACAAATGCTCCCCCTGGAGCTAAAAATCATATCTCTCCTTAAAATGATTAGAGGGAATATATACACCGTCACAGACCACACCGTGTACTTTATCACATATCCCTCCCCCCAGCTCAGACCCATCGGGGTAAGCGGCCTTGGACCATAAACAGTGAACACGGAAGAGGCCATCCGCATTACCCTGGGCAGTACCAGCCCTGTGGGCCGTAGTGAACTGGTAGGGCTGGAGACTCTGGAACCATCTAGTCACCCTGGCATTTTTTTCCTTGTTCTGCCTCATCCACATTAAGGGTGCGTGGTCAGTAACCAGTGTAAACCGCCGCCCTAGCAGAGAATACCTCAAGGATTCTAACGCCCATTTGCTTTTTTGTTACCGGACGTGGCCAACCAGAGATGGCTGCTACCTTGCTCTGTTATGGCTTAAGGAGCCCCCGTCCGATGGTGTACCCCAGATATTTAGCCTTTTCTAGGCCTAAAGAGCACTTAGCGGGGTTAGCTATCCAGTACTGTCTGAAGCTTCGACAGATGTATTTCGGTCCACAGGAGGGCTCCCTTCAAGTGGCGATAACAGTCTTTGCAAAACCTTGGCAAGGATAGCCCTGTCCTCTTGCTAGAGTGTCCCTTAGGTTTTCAACCTGGGCAGCCACTAGGTAAATTGTCTCCTGCTGTACGGCAGTCGCCTGCACCAAAGCTTTCATTAGGTCCTCCATCCTTATTCCAAAAGGCAAGTAATAGCAATGTATCCACAGAGCCAATAAAGGCAGCAGGTCACAGGAAAGAAAAAAAATCTTTCATATGCAGAATAGCAGGAGCTTCACATACCCACAGACCATTTATGTGCTTTCTGCCCGCATCCTCCACCATATTGTAATCCTTGTACCCGCCTTGGGTGTTATGTCCTTAGGAAAGCACGGTCCTCTTGGGTTTTCACAAACAAGTTCTTTATTGAATTGACTGCTGTTCAGCAGGCAGCAGTGTCAGCATTCAAAAATAAAACAAACACATCCCTAAAAAACAAACCCTAGCTCCTTTGAGCGCTGACTCACTTAAAGAACCCTTACTATCAGGGGATCCTTTTTTAAACTAAACAAACATAGGTTTCACCAACCTTAGAACTGTTCTTCTGCTTGGACCCAAAACACTCTGCTCCTCTCCACACAGGCACCTCCCTTAGAGTGAAAAGCAGGCAGTGATTTATTTTTACTGCTGCTAAATGACTTCCAGTTGACCAGTGTGTGGAGAGTAAAAGAACCTCTTGGGTTTCCTTATTCACAAATGCTCCCCCTGGAGCTAAAAATCATATCTCTCCCTAAAAAAGATTAGAGGGAATATATAGGCCGTCACAGACCACACCGTGTACTTTATCACAATACATTGACTTTAAAGACACTTGGTCCTTATGGGTTTAATGTCTCTATTCCTGAGGAGCCGCTCTATCAGCAGGTATCAGCTCCTAGAGTCTGTAGGAGCACAGCAAGTGTCTCTGTGAGCTCGTCTGAGGAGGGACGCGCAGGAGCCACAGAAGGACACTGGGAATTATTTGTTTCCAGTGTTGTGTTGCTCCCGTCGCGCTGCACACTACACCGCGGGATGAAAGGTGAGTATGGGATTTTTCATTCCCTTTAAGATTAACGTGTTAAGTCAAGGCTGTAGAACTCCAGCTCCCCCAGATGTTTCTGAACTACAGCTTCCATGACTCCCTGGCCATCTATTGCATTCAATTCAACTCTGGGAATTGTAGGCATCCACATCAGGGGGCCTGTGCGTCGGACAGCCCTGTGTTAAGTGATTTTACTTTTGACAAATCACTTGATACCAGCTTTCCAAAGTTGGTTTTCGTTTCTAAATATCGTCTTCAAACGAGAAGAACGGGTTATTTTGGAATAGCTCCATCTTCTCCTGCCAGACGCAAATTAATGGCTCCGGCTCAAAGTATAATTGCCATTAATTTGCAGTAACCTGACGAAACAACCGAGCTGCGAGCAGGGTAATAGTGTAAGGAGTTGTTACGCTCTCGGCTGGAGCCGATTTGTCTTTCAGCTCCAGTCGATAGCCCGCAGTCCCGGGTTGTGATGTGGCCCCTTGACTAATACAGTTACTACGGGGTTGCGTGCATACAGGTTTGTTGGATACAGGGCTGCCATGGGGGGGGGGGGCGGTGACAGCCCATGATATGTTCAGGGGCCCACTGGCTCCAGTCCTTGCAAAACCCATCAAGTGTTTCTCAGTGACCCAGATGTAAGGGCCCCTCCATGCCACCCAGAAAAACTGATCACAGGGATGCCGGGAAACATCCCGGTGGGACGTGGCATCTGGAGTCAATCAGAGCACTCTGATTCGTTACTATGGTCTTTACCAGGTAGAGGTGCAGAACAAATGCTATACCACCAGTCCACCATGGAATACCATTTGCCCCTTTTGTGGCCATCAAGGATTTACCCCACTGCCTGTATAATAAGGTAGCCAGAAGAAAAGGCAAAATGTATCATTTCATACGTTTGCTGAAATGGGTAGTTAAGGGAAGGGGGCCCCGAACCAGTTGCTTAGTAAGGGCCGTGGCCCCAAGATTTCTGATGGCAGACCTGGTTGGGTACTTCCCAAGCAACACATTCTATAAACGCATAATTACCCCCAAAAAAGCTGACTCACCCCAACAAACGCTGTGCAACTTTACAACCTCTGACGATTCCCCCCATACATACCAATCATCTGCCCATTAGACACTGTAATGCCAGGGCTTTATAATGCCAATGAATGCCAGGGCCCTGTAAAGCCAGTGTGTGTCAGGTGCCGTGACACAAGCTTAAGCTCTAGAACCAATTAATTAAAATCAGTGATATTCAGGTATGATGTGTCAGAGACTTGTTCCGATGCCAATAAACCGCACCTTCCAGGACAGCGTTGGGTGTTGTTCTGCACCACAAAAACATTACTAGGACATTTTCTGCAGTAATTATCATGGAGGAGCATTTGATTAGGACGCTCGTTATTCATTTCCACTAATTGACAGGTAGACGTTCAGAAAGGCCAGCAATGACAGTGACCACTTGGCGACATAAAGACAGGTTGACTTACAGCCAACACATACCGATTCCATACACACAATGCAACGCCAGCAATGCCATATCACATTGACAGAGTTAAATGACTGAAATAAAGTAAATTGTAATTTTTCATGTATTGGTTTATCTTTTACAGAAATAACACTGGGATGAAAGGTTCTAAACTCTAGATGGCGTCTCTTATTTGGCACAATGTCACACGAGGTCTGCATTATCAGCGTACAGGCAGAAATGGCTTTTGTGTCAGTAAATGTGCTGCAGACAGATATAATAAAATGGAGAGATCTCCTGCTTATGGGGATTTGTAGTGATCAGAATAAGATTATTAGCAATGCAATATCTGTATGCGCTGCAAAATGCCTGAGTATGGCAATTACAGCAACGCCTTGTATCTGTATGTGCTGTATAATGCCTGTGTATGGCAATTACAGCAACACCTTGTATCTGTATGTGCTGCATAATGCCTGTGTATGGCAATTACAGCAACACCTTGTATCTGTATGTGCTGCATAATGCCTGTGTATGGTGATTACAGCAACACCTTGTATCTGTATGTGCTGCATAATGCCTGTGTATGGCAATTACAGCAACACCTTGTATCTGTATGTGCTGCATAATGCCTGTGTATGGAAATTACAGCAACACCTTGTATCTGCATGTGCTGCATAATGCCTGTGTATGGCAATTACAGCAACACCTTGTATCTGTATGTGCTGCATAATGCCTGTGTATGGCAATTACAGCAACAACTTGCATTGGTACTGTACAGGGATTTACACTCATTATAACCCCCTGAATCTTATGCCTGTACAGCAGTGATTGACCCCACAGCTCTCCCTGTATTCTGCCAAATCCCTGGCTGCTGGAATGCTGCAGTAAGGTTTGTTGAGCTTTTTGTTACAATGAGGTTGAGGGCTGCTCTATGTAGTTCATCACAGTAATACAGGGTGACAGGAGTGAGATCTGAGTGAGAATTTGTTTCTCTGTAGGGGGCACACTAGCCTGCATTAAAATGGCATGAAAATATGGTTTTATGTGTTCATTTTTTGTTTTTCATTGCAAAGTGATGTACTGTATACATGATTTTGGTAATGGCAAGTGGAGCATACATACGCTGTGGCTGGTTTGCTCAGCGACCTCTTGCTCCAAAGTCCCGGTCTAGGGTTAGATTTAGCATTAGGGTTAGACACTGTATCACGTTTACAGGTCTATTCAGAGAAAGGTGAAACTCAGGAGAATGACTGGAGAAGTGAAAATTCTAGGTCAAAATAGCCAAACCAGAAAAAGTCTCCCATTTATCTCACTTTCCAAATCGGCTATTTGGTCTAGATTGTTCTCTTCTCCTGCCAGTTCTCCTGGTTTTCACTTTTCCTTGAACAGACCTGTTAGGTTTAGGATCAGGTGTGGGTTATAAATCAGAGATGCTGTGGATGATGGGATCTGAATCCGATTTATACACGTTTAGTTATGATTTGTAGTTTGATGTGTGCGGAGGAGGAATTCATTTCAAACTGACTGCTCGGTTTATTTTTAGTATATATAGAAAAAAATCACTAACACAGGAAGTTCGATTTCTTTTTGGCTGACTAGGCAGAATATTCCTTTGTTGCAACATATGACACGTCCACGAGGACATTGACAATACGGCAAATTAAAAGCAAGTTTGTGTTGGGGATAGAGTCAGTAAATGGCCACATTGTGATACTCAGGATACCCCATGGTAAATAACCAGCAAGCTATACATTCTATATTAGCCAGGCGTGATGGAGGTAAAAGGAATTTCGGGCCTGACGTGCTGCCCCAAACGAGACATGCAACCTTCAATACCCATCTAACATGCAAACGCTGACAGAGGACACACACAGAGACACATGCTGACATTAACAGGGACACACTGACAGACATACATAGAGACACTGAATGTGACACACACAAACAGAGGTACACAGAGACCTTGAAAAAGGGATCCAAACACTGACAGACACACAGAGACACTGACAGACACACAGAGACACTGACAGACACACAGAGACATTGAAAGGGACACAAACACTGACAGACACACAGAGACACTGACAGACACACAGAGACATTGAAAGGGACACAGAGACACTGACAGACACACAGAGACACTGACAGACACACAGAGACATTGAAAGGGACACAGAGACATTGAAAGGGACACAAACACTGACAGACACACAGAGACACTGACAGACACACAGAGACACTGAAAGGGACACAGAGACATTGAAAGGGACACAAACACTGACAGACACACATGGAGACACTCACAGACATACAGAGACATCGAAAAATCTTTTAAAAAAACAAAGATGTAGTCTGAAAAATACAAAAAGGTGTCCAAAAAAAGTTAAAAAGGTTTTTTTGCTGAAAATGAAAAGAATAAACGGTCTTTAAAAAATTTATTAAAAAAGATATTACGTTTTTACATTGAATCCTATGGGATTCGCCTGTTTAAACCTGTCGAACTGAATCACTGGAAATCAGGGCATTTCTCTGACATTTCGGTGCAGTCGGCGAATAGGTTAACCCTTACCTCTCTATGGGTCAATTTCGCTGCCAGCGAAGATCACCGAATTGTGGCGAACTGCACCGTATTTCACTGTCAATTCATCAGTATTTGGCGAATTGACAGTTTAGTGCATCAATGAACTTCACCGTTCCATGCAATTCGGTGGCAAGTTAGCTGCTTAGTGAATAACCCCCTTTTTATTTCTTTGTATCTGTTTTGTTCATAAGCTGCATATCTGGACACCTCCAGCTTGGAGTTAGCCTTCCCGGAAGAGCAGACTTTCACAAAGTCGTCAAGGAGCTGTCTCACCGATTACAAGTGGAAAGGGCTTAATGGATAATCTGTCCAGGAGGTGAACACGTGGGCCGAGCTGATCACAAGCTAATTCAGGGTCACGGGAGCTGCCATCAAAAAAAAACATGAGCTGAGGTCTGGATCACAGAGAACAGTGAAAGCGAGGTCTGGTGAAAGTCAAATGCAAACACACATTACAGAACACACACACAAGCAGGAAGTAACCACAAACAGGAAGAGGGCACTGGGCGGGGAGGAAGTTGCTACATATATTGTTTATATGCGAGACCGCAGGGCGTGCAGCCACACCGCTGCCATCGGACCCGCTATGTGCCGGGCTGCCACATTTTCTTCAAACCAAACCCGAACACTCTAGCACTGCCTGGAAAAAGATTTTTGCTGCTCGCTGTATATGCTCAGTCACAGACGCGCTTACACATATACATACCTTTCCCTTTCCCCCTTCACATCCAATTCAAGCCCCTTTTATCCCAAACAATAAAGGTGCCTCATTCACCCCCCCCAATCAGCTCTTCACCCCAATCGTCCTCACACTATAGATACTCACTGTACACATACAGAAGAGAAAGGAGGAGGGGTGAGAGAGAGAAGGGGGAGACAAAGGGGGAGAAGGCGCAGAGTTAAGAAAGGGGGGAGAAAGAAAGGAGGGGGAGATAGGAGGGGAGAGGGGGGAGAGACAGGAGAGGGAAGATAGAGAGAAAAGGAGGAGGAGAGGGAGAATGGAGGGGGGAAAGACAGTGAAGAGAGAGTGAAAAGTAGGGAAAGGGAGAGAGAGAGAAAGGTTTGGGGAGAAAGGAGGGGAGAAAGAGAAAGGAGGGGAGAGAGAGAGAGAAAGTGAAGTGGACTCAGGCTGGAAGCTGGCCGCCATTATAAGCCAGGCGGCCATCTTGTTCAGAATATTGGTTCACTTGAAAATAACTAGGTAGGTTTTAGCTGAAACTAGAATGAAGCATACGTAGAAATTTAGGAATTTGTTAGATTAGCAGAAAAGCAATTAAAACCTGAGAAAGATCGAGGCTGTTCCTGGCACGAAGGGATAGAATGAGAAGTGGATACATCAAGGTCACAGAGGCCCCAGCAAGACAAAGGGAAGCATAGAAGATAGACCAGGTGCTACCCGCAACAAATGAACACAGGCGTTAGGGAGGCAAGTATAGCCCGGATTGAAAGTAGTAACTAATCATGATCTGTCAAAACTAACATGAATTTTGCCAATTTACGGCCAATTTAATGGAATGTCTTTGTATTAGACTAAGGGAGGTATTAACCCACGTGGGGTGGGATAGTGTCACCGGGAGGTGGGCTAATTGGGATGTACCTAATTATGTATTCGGGGTATAAGACCCCTTGTCGGGGTGAACTCGGGGCTCAGTCTTTGCGATTCAATCCTGTGTGAGCATCTTTTGTTTCGTCACAATAAAGTTTGCCTTTCCTGAAGAGACTCGTGTCCAGACAATCCTTGCTCGTGTCCGGTCCGGCCTCGTCCAGAGTGAACCAAGTGGATTCCGGTAACAAAAGGAAAGGAGAGAAAGATAAAGGAGGGGAAAAAGGAGAGCGAAGAGAGAGTGAAAATAAGGGGGAAGGGAGAGAGAGAGAAAGGAGGGGGAGAAAGAGAAAGAAAGAGAGAAAGTAGGGGGAGAGAAAGAGAAAGGAGGGGGAGAGAAAGAGAAAGGAGGGGAGAGAGAGAAAGGAGGGGGAGAGAGAGAAAGGAGGGGGAGAGAGAGAAAGGAGGGGAGAGAAAGAGAAAGGAGGGGAGAGAAAGAAAGGATGGGAGAGAGGAATGAGGGGGAGAGAAAAGTAGGGAGAGAGAAAGGAGGGGAGAGAGAGAGTATAGTAGGGGGGGAGAGAGAAAAGTAGGGGTGGAGAGAGAAAGAGAGAGAGAAAGGTAGGGGTGGAGAGAGAGAGAGAGAAAGGAGGGGGAGAGAAATGAGGAGGAGAGAGAGAGAGAGAGAGAGAAAGGAGTGAGGAGAAAGGAGGGAGAGAGAGAGAGAAAGTAGGGGGAGAGAGGCCAGCATGCAGAAGAGACCAGACTCTGTAGCTGCAGTTTGTCCCATCGGTGCCCAGCCTGGTGAAAGGGTTCAAAACCCTTACAGTCTTGGTGAAAACCGTACGGGTGGCAACTCTACATATGTGTCTCTGGAATGGAGTGTGGCATAAGCCTACCCGGATCAGCTCGGTGCGGTGGTCTCCACAGAAGAGGAGACACGCGTCAGACAAGTTAGCCTGACACAACCGAACAGCAAAGGACATATCTTTTATTTTGTAGGGTTTTTATTGCAGGCAAAGTATACACATACAGTGGCAAGAAAAAGTATGTGAACCCTTTGGGATTACGTGGATTTTTGCATGAATTGGTCATAAAATGTGCTCTGATCTTCATCTAAGTCACAACAATTTGAAAAACACAGTCTGCTTAAAATAATACAACACAAACATTATATGTTTTCATGTGTTTATTGAACAGAACATGTAAACATTCACAGTGCAGGGTGGAAAAAGTATGTGAACCCCTAGCCTATTGACTTCTCCAAGAGCTAATTGGAGCCAGGAGTGAGCCAACCTTGAGTCCAATCAGTGTGATATTATTGGATGTGTTGCTGAAAGCTGTCCTGCCCTTTAAAAACACACAACAGTTTTGGGTTTACTGGTTTCAAGAAGCACTGCCTGACAGTGGTGTATTTAGGTTTTGTGCTGCCCTAGGCCTGACTAAACTCGTGCACCCCCTAATTTAAATTTGACGCACCCCTTCCTGTCAAGGGCACACCTCTCCCTGGTTAATCCCCACCCTTCCTCTTTAAGCTCCACCTTTTCCTCTTAGAGCTCCGCCTTTTCCTCTCTTTATATTAAAAGTGGATACCAAGTGCCTACTTGTATATTTTGTATACCATTTCAAATGTATCTATTGAGATGAATTTAAACATTTCATATTTTTCTTTAAGTATTTTTACAAAGAACAGCCACGCATGTCAGCGTATCACAGAGCTGCATAGCAATAAAACCCACAGAAATGGCACTGTGTATGAGCATATCAGAGCTGCAAAGCAAATAAAACCACAGAAATGTGCAGTGTGTATGAGCATATCACAGAACTGCACAGCAATAAAACTCACAGTAATGTGCAGTGTGTATGAGCGTATCCCAGAGCTCAGGGCAATAAAACTCACAGTAATATGCAGTGTGTATCACAGAATCCACAGCAATAAAACTCCAGCAATGCAATGTGCGGTGTGTATGAGTGCATCAGAATTCACAGCAATAAAACTCACAGCAATGCAATGTGTGGTGTGTGTCAGCGTATCAGAATCCACAGCAATAAAACTCCCAGCAATGCAATGTGTGGTGTGTGTCAGCGTATCAGAATCCACAGCAATAAAACTCCCAGCAATGCAATGTGCGGTGTGTATGAGTGCATCAGAATCCACTGCAATAAAACTCCCAGCAAACCGAGTGTATATGAGCACACAGCAATTATTTATTCTACATTTACCGGCCTCTGTCCGCGGTAGGGCTGTGTGCAGAGTCAGCAGGGACTGTGTACAGACTCAGCAGGAGGTCCCTCCAGGCCACGTTAGGATCACGGCTGTGCCTGTGCGTGGAGCCATCTTGTCAGCAGTGGGGTGCCACTGCCAGAGGGTGCACCGTGGCTTTGATTCCCTTCCCGGTGGGTGTTCAGTCCAGAATAGAGTGACAGTCCATGTTAACGAAAGGGCGGGCAGCTGCGTGCATGCGTGTCACGTGGTTCAGCCAGTCAGGTGGTACTGAGACTCAGTACCACCTGACTGGCCGGACCGAGTGTGACCTGCACGCAAGCAGCCTCACCAGGAGCCAGGCAGCTCAATGACAAATTTCTATCACTGCAGTGCTGGTTAAGGAAAGGTCCACTTTAAACAGCAGTAAGCAGACAGGGCTTCATATTCTGCTGAAACCCCCCCTTTACCTGCCGTTTACTGTCATCTTCTCTCTCTGGACACAAATCACATCCCCCTCCCCTCTCCTAGAGCTGCTGCGGGGCAGGGGAGGAGCTATGGAGGGAGGAGAGGGGGATTTTTATTCTATTCGATTTTATTCCGTATGCAAACGCCATGCTCCGCTGCTCGTTGTTTGAGAACACAGCTCAAAGCTGACACACAGTGACAGTGGCACCTCCTAGTACCCCCTAATGACACCCCAATAATCACTGGTACCTGGGGCGGCCCGCCCTCCGCCACTCCTCTAAGTACACCACTGCTCTGGTGATATGCTCACACAAAGTTTGGCGAACTGCCAGCAAGTACGGTGCTGTTTGAAGGCAGTGCAAATCCCCATAGAGAAGTAATGGTTAATCTATTCAGAGAACACCAAACAGCAGAGAAATGTCAGTGAAATGCCCTGATGTTCGGTGGTTTCAATCAGCAGGTTTATTCAGGCGAACCCCATAGGTTTCAATGTTAAAAATATTCCCGTTTTTATGCAATATCTAATAAACCATTTATTATTTTAATCTGCAGTAAAAAGTCTTTATTTATTTATTGATTTTTTTTGTACCTTTTTAGTGATTTTTCAGAATTTTTTGGGCTAAATTCCCCCCCTTTTTTTTTAATAGCGGTTCTCCTTTTTCTGTAACAGAACTTTTTATTATCAATCATAGGATCTTATATGTAAATTCCAGACATTTTCGTTCAGTAGTTCTTTTGAAAACAGCAGGCCATGGGTTTGCGGTGGCAGCATACAGCGGCCGACTCCATGCACTTTGGGGACCCTGCGGTGAATGGTGAATTCACTGCAGGGTTGGGAAATTTTATTCCCCGAAGTGCAGGGAACTACAGAACACCAAACTGTTGGCGTCATTTCGGTGCCCTGTGAGTAACCCAATTAGTGGTGAGGTTTTTTCTTGCCCCCTGGAAAGTGAAAGCCTAGGCCTTGCCTACCCAGGACATACTTGAAAATTAGTGACATCTCAATGTTTCCTTCCTGGTAAAATAGTTTGCAAAAGTAAAAAAAAAAAAAAAAAATTATAATTTTTTTTAATTTTTTTATTTTAGGGGTGGGGCCACCCAGCAGGCCGCCGCCCCCTGGAAAGTGCCGCCCTAGGCCTGGGCCTTGTTGGCCTAGGCCAAAATACACCAGTGCTGCCTGATGTGAACCATGCCTCGCAGAAAAGAGCTCTCAGAAGACCTACGATCAAGAATTGTTGACTTGCATGAAGCTGGAAAGGGTTACAAAAGTATCTCCAAAAGCCTTGATGTTCATGTGACCACGGTAAGACAGACTGTCTACAAATGGAGAAAGTTCAGCACTGTTGCTACTCTCCCTAGACGTGGTCGTCTTGTAAAGAGGACTGCAAGAGCACAGCGCAGAATGCTTAATGAGGTAAAGAAGAATCCTAGAGTGTCAGCTAAAGACTTACAGAAATCTCTGGCACATGCTAACATTTTTGTTGACACCTCTACAATAAGGAAAACATTAACCCTTTCGCTGCTGAGACATTTCACGCCTCTGTGCTGAGCTCATTTTTACCTGTTTCGCTCATCATGTTTAAACGCGTTTTGAAGGCTTATTTTAGTATATGACCCAGACATATTATATATCGTTCTTTCCGTCAGACTCGGCAGATTCATAATATGTCATTATTATATGTATACGTCATGTCCTGTCTGTATATTATCAAAAAAAAAAATGCAATAAAATATGAATTTTCAATAATTTACAACGTGTAAAGTGTGTATTTTTTTCACATTTTAAACATGCGAGCAATTTGCGGTTATATTTGTATGGGTGCGTCTTGGTTAAAAAAATTAAGATGAGGTCTCGTTACATTTTTTTTGGGGAAAATTACGCGATTTTTATACAAACGCACCGCATACAAAAATCTTACAAAAACTTTTTTTTTTTTTTTTTTATTATTTTTTAAAATATTTTTTTTTTTTTTAAGCTTTTTTCATAGTCAAGTTTGGTATTGTTGGAAACGGTCATGCTTTGGCCGATCCAACAATATCCAAACATTAACCCCTAACTGCCACATATCGGGGATAGGGGGCCAATGAACCCCCCCTATCTCCACCATTGGTGGCAGTTAGGGGTTAACTCCAGGACTGCGCGTCAATCGTGCTATGCACGATGACGCCAGTCCTCAGGGGGCATTCCCGGAAGCTTGGCCGACCATCCAAGATGTCGGCCAGGTCCGGGAAAGGATCATGAACCGGCGCTTTTTCGGCGCCGATTCGTGGATCCGGCCCCCATGGGGTTAATGCCAGGTACCATTTGGAAGGGCAGGCTGTGCCCTTCCAAACGGTGCCTGGGTTAACCCCCTGCATGCCGCCGATCGGGAGGGAGAGAGGTCCGAAGGACCTCCCCCCCCCTCCCTTTTCAGGCGCCTCCTCCCGCACATGCGGGGGGGGCGCCTGAATTAGGTGTCATCGCGCCCCCGCGATGACACCTAATTACTCCGGCGGGGTTCCCGGTGCTGGGCTGACATCGAGGATGTCAGCCCACACCGGGGGGGGCCAGCGATCGGCCGGAACCTGGCCGAACGCTGGCCCCAAAGTGAGGACGCGCTCAGCGCGTCCACCGCAAGGAACGTACCTGCGGGTGGACGCGCTGAGCGTGTCCTCCGCAGCGAAAGGGTTAAACAAGAATGGAGTACATGGGAGGACACCACAGAAGAAGCCATTGCTGTCCAAAAAGAATATTGCAGCATGTTTGAAGTTTGCAAAAGAGCACCTGGATGTTCCACAGCACTACTGGCAAAATATTCTGTGGACAGATGAAACCAAAATTGAGTTGTTTGGAAAAAACACACAACACTATGTGTAGAGAAAAAAAGGCACAGCAAACCAACATCAAAATCTCATCCCCACTGTAAAACATGGCGGAGGGAGCATCATGGTTTGGGGCTGCTTTTCTGCCTCAGGGCCTGGACAGATTGTTGTCATTGATGGAAAAATGAATTCCAGAGTTTATCAAGACATTTTGCAGGAAAACGCAAGACCATCTTGTCCGCAACTGAAGCTCCTCAGAGGATGAGTGATGCAACAGGACAATGACCCCAAAGCATACAAGTAATTTCAACAAAAAAAATGGCTTCAAACAAAACAAAATACGCCTTCTGGAGTGGCCCAGTCAGAGTCCTGACCTCAACCGATTGAAATGCTGTGGCATGACCTTAAGAGAGCGATTCACACCAGACATCCCAAGAATATTGCTACAACTGAAACAGTTTTGTGAAGAGGAGTGGTCCAAAATTACTCCAGATCGTTGTGCAGGTCTGATCTGCAACTACAGGAAATGTTTGGTTGAGGTTATTGCTGCCAAAGGAGGGTCAACCAGTTATTAAGTCCAAAGGTTCACATACTTTTTCACCCTGCACTGTTAATATTTACATGTTATGTTCAATAAACACATGAAAACATATAATGTTTGTGTTGTATTATTTTTAAGCAGACTGTGTTTTTCAAATTGTTGTGACTTAGATGAAGATCAGAGCACATTTTATGACCAATTCATGCAAAACTCCACGTAATCCCAAAAGGGTTCACATACTTTTTCTTGCCACTGTACAAGCGTTCTGAGCAGGTACTGTAACTTGCAGGGCTGCAATCAGACGTTATGGGGCTCCTTATTGAACCACTGGCTGGGGCCCCCGTCCCTCAGCTTCACCAATTAAAAATAAAACAATTTGGGGTCTATTCACAAATTGAACGGAATGTCAGTGCTTTGCAGTTTTGCCCATTTCAGAGATTCCACTTTGCCAAAAATACAGTGTATTCACTATTCACTCAAGAGCTCCCTATTAACATACCTCAATACGGAATGCACCTGTAAACATGTAACATAGTGACTATATACAGAATCCACCTGTAAACATGTAACATAGTGACTATATACAGAATGCACCTGTAAACATGTAACATAGTGACTATATACAGAATGCACCTGTAAACATGTAACATAGTGACTATATTACAGAATGCACCTGTAAACATGTAACACAGTGACTATATACAGAATGCACCTGTAAACATGTAACATAGTGACTATATACAGAATGCACCTGTAAACATGTAACATAGTGACTATATACAGAATGCACCTGTAAACATGTAACATAGTGACTATATACAGAATGCACCTGTAAACATGTAACATAGTGACTATATACAGAATGCACCTGTAAACATGTAACATAGTGACTATATACAGAATGCACCTGTAAACATGTAAACATAGTGACTAATATACAGAATGCACCTGTAAACATGTAACATAGTGACTAATACAGAATGCACCTGTAAACATGTAACATAGTGACTATATACAGAATGCACCTGTAAACATGTAACATAGTGACTATATACAGAATGCACCTGTAAACATGTAACATAGTGACTATATACAGAATGCACCTGTAAACATGTAACATAGTGACTATATACAGAATGCACCTGTAAACATGTAACATAGTGACTATATACAGAATGCACCTGTAAACATGTAACATAGTGACTATATACAGAATGCACCTGTAACATGTAACACAGTGACTATATACAGAATGCACCTGTAAACATGTAACATAGTGACTATATACAGAATGCACCTGTAAACATGTAACACAGTGACTATATACAGAATGCACCTGTAAACATGTAACATAGTGACTATATACAGAATGCTAACTCAGCTCCCCACTACCTGTCCTCACTAATCACCAAATACACCCCAGCCCGCTCCCTAAGGTCAAACAGTGACCTGCGCCTAGCTTCTCCCCGCATCACCTCTTCCCATGATAGACTGCAGGATTTCTCACGCGCAGCCCCTGTTTCATGTATAGAAATGAAGACACTGCAAGCTGCTTGTGTGAGGAATCATGTTGGATCATAGAACTGCCTCCAGGTCAGAGGTCAGAACAGGAAACAGGAAGTATAAGCATAATCAATACACAACATCTCCCTTTTTTAACATTCAATACAAACGTAGTAAACAATTAACCTAAAACAGATCCAGAACAGTCACAACATAGCATGCTGAGTGACTGGTAGGTACACTACAGATTGAGTCTATCTGGCGGTCTTGAAACTCGCCGCTACGCGGCACAGGGCCAAGAGATTTTGCCTGGGGAAGGTCATGCGGCTCCAGTAGGCATTGATACAGAGACTCCCTCCCTCCTGGCTGGGGTGTTCGGCACAGACAAACTTGATGGTACATGTGGCTGTTATTATGTCATTCTCAATGTATCCTTCTGAAAGGACAGCAGTATTCCTCCGCTTTGCGGATGCGGTCCAGGAGCATTGAGTACCTCGGGAGGAGCACGTGCAGGGGCACATAGGCTTGTATGGGGAGTCGCTCCGCTCTTCGCAAGGCCACTCGATTGCGGCTGTAGAGACTGCCGTCTACATCCACAAGATATGAGCGAGGGGCAACACACTGAACACAGGAATCCAGTCTCCAGCGACCAGTCCTGTCACCAGGAAGCGACTTCATACGGATTGGCTCGCCAGTGCTTAGTTCAGGTAAGTCCTTAGCAGACACATCATAAGACAGTTTGGCAATCTGTTTCCTCCTTCGCAGTTTCTCTAGGACACCTGTAACCACACAAGGTTCAAGTAATTTGTTGGCCACAGGCAATAAAGTTTTCAGTCTCCTTGACATTAAGCGTTGCGCAGGACTACTGTCCATGCCTTCGGATGGGGTGTTCCTCCAATGTAGAACGGCTTTCCACGGGTCAGTACCATCATACTTGGCCTTCTTACAAATATTCTTCACAATCTTGACAGCTGATTCCGCTTTGCCATTCGCTTGCGGGTGCCGAGGCGATGAGGTAACGTGCTCAAATCCCCAATCTGCAGAGAACCGTCTGAATTGCTCACATGCGAATTGAGGTCCTGTTGAACATTGCAAACTGTGTGTTGTGCAAAGTCGGGTGCACCTCCAGCTGCTGTAGCTCTGCTAAGAGTGTCACTAATATACATTTCCGGGCCAGGCTTGTAGACAACATTTAGGCAATAGTTTGTAGTGTGAGCAACATGCTCTGTAGGCGTTTCGGCGCACACAAAAGAGGTTTCTTGAAATAGAAATCAAGGCTTATGGTCAGTTTCCGCCGTGATCTCGTTGCGACCATAGAGGTAGTGGTGAAAGCGCTGGCAGGCAAACACTATACTCAGACATTCCTTTTCTATTTGAGCGTAGTTTTGTTCAGTAAGAGTCAGTGCTCTTGAAGCAAAAAGCGATAGGCTGGCCAGCTTGCAATAGGCAACACCCGAGTCCAGTTTTGCTTGCATCACTTTGAATAGTTTACAGGAGTAGTAACGTCATAGTACTTCAGGACAGGTGTATCTGTGACCAAACGTTTGATGTCCTGCACTGCATTATCATGCTTAGGAAGCCAATGCCAAACAGCATCCTTGTCCAGAAGCCTTCTCAATGGCTCGCAGACCTCTGAGAGGTGAGGTAGGAATTTTGCCAGGTAGGTAACAAACCCAATGAAGAGCTGCAGGGATTTCACATTTTTTGGCTGTGGCATATCCAGTATGGCTCTGAGTTTGTCTGGGTCAGCCTCCAAACCCTCCCAGGATAGGATGTGTCCATGGAAGCGGACCTCTTTGACCTTGAATTGCAGCTTTTTTATGCCAAGTCTTAATTTTACCTGCCTACAACGATCCATCAGTTCCAGCAGTTTGCCATCATGATCTTGCTCTGCTTCCTCATCTGTGTCCCCACAGCCAACCACAAGGATGTCATCAGCGATTGGTTCGACACCACTGAGTCCAGTCAATAGTTCATGTTGTTTACGTTGATACACCTCTGGTGCAACTGATACTCCAAAAGGCAATTTGAGCCATCTTTTCCTGCCCCAAGGAGTCCAGAAGGTTGTCATGTAACTACTTGCAGTATCCAGTTTACGCTGTAAAAATGCATCCCGGGCATCAACAAGCGTGAACAGACGTGCTTTAGGCAGCTTGTACAAAACATCCGAGCGTTGGCATGATGTAGTGAGATCGCCTCAGTGCCAGATTCAAGAATTTGGGATCTATGCATATTCTTAGCTTATCAGGCTTCTTTACAATAACCATGTTACTAATCCAGTCAGTTGGATCAGTCACTGGAGCCAGGTGTCCATCGGCCTCATATTGGTCAAGCTGCGCCTTGACTGCCTGTTTTAACGCCACTGGCACATTGCGTGGTGCACATTGGACTGGAGGGACACTCAAATCAAGGTCGAAATGAACTTCCCCTGGTACGGATTCTACTGGCCCAGTAAACACATCACTAAATTCTTGTAACAGCCGATGTTTTTGTCAAGGGCCCTTGGATTGATTGTCTATCACGTTGAGCTCTGCAGGGACGGAGAAATGTATCAGCCCTAGACGCTCACAGGTTGAGCCTGATAACAGTGGCTTTTGGCGGGCCTCCACAATTTCAAACTCTAGCTTGTGTCTCTGTCCACGTAAGACACATTCAGTCCTGAAGAGTCCTAGAGATTTCATAAGCTCACCAGAGTATAGCTTTAGTTTGGTGTCACTTGGCAGTAGATGTGCGTCTGGCGCTAACATCATTTTGCTTTTAAAACACATTACATCACACGTTGCTCCTGAATCGAGCTGACAGGATTGGGGTCTATTATTTAAACGTAAAGTGACGAACCATTTCTTTCCTCTGGATTGCACAGCGCCGATCACTTCACTGCTGTATAGAACTTCAGCGGAGACGGTCTCTTCCTCATATGCAGATGCGTTCTCCACGGTGTGTAATTTTCCAATCGATGGCTGTCGTCTACTTGACAAACATTAGCAAAATGGTTTGTTCTTCCACAAGACCTACAAGACTTCCCATAAACTGGACACCGCTCTTTAACTCTTTGATGCACAGTCCCACAGTATTTACATGCTGTAAGGTTGGCAGCGTTTGCGCTAATCAGGCGGCGTTGCTGCGGTTTGCTAATGTTATGACGCTGCATTGCAATGTTTATACTGTCAGTCCTCTGTCTGTCCTGTTCCATGACTTTCAGACGTCTGTCAGTGAGCTCTGCTGTACGGCACGTTTCAATGGCTATGTGTAGAGTTAAGTCATGTTCTCTAAGGAGGCGCCTGCGTGCGCTCTCACTAGCTATGCCCAAAACAATTTTGTCTCTTATTAATTCATCTTTGAGAGCTCCATATTCACAAGTTGCTGCCTTTTCTCTCAGGCGTGTAACAAAGTTATCAAAAGATTCCTCCCTCTTCTTGTTTGCAGCACCAAACGCATACCTTTCGTAAATGATGTTTTTAGCAGGTTTGAAATAAGCTTCCAGTGCTTGTAGAATTGCTGTAACATTTTCTTGCTGCTCTGCTGTGAGGTTCACATTGTGTTCATACACATGCCTGCATTCACTGCCCATCACTCTCCTCAGAGTTGCTGCCTGCATTCACTGCCCATCACTCTCCTCAGAGTTGCTGCCTGCATTCACTGCCCATCACTCTCCTCAGAGTTGCTGCCTGCATTCACTGCCCATCACTCTCCTCAGAGTTGCTGCCTGCATTCACTGCCCATCACTCTCCTCAGAGTTGCTGCCTGCACTGCTGCAGATTTCTCATTCAAGCCTGTAGCCAGGAAATAATCTTCAAATTCAGCTCTGAAAGATTCCCAGTTGCTGCTCCAATCTCCATTCATTCTCATCTCCTCTGGGGGAGGTATGCAATTCATTGCAGCCATATTGCCAGGAAGCCTCTGAGCTCTCAAATAGAAAAAAGAAGAAAAAAAAATCCACAAGGAACAGCCTTAGTCCACAGTTCACAAACCTGTGTAGTTTCCCAAAGCTGCTGTGCTCCAGACAAGAGGCTCAGTCCTGATTTTAGTTACTTCTGACACCATGTTTCATGTATAGAAATGAAGACACTGCAGCCCCCACTCTCTGGAACGCTCTCCCTCGTACTGTCAGACTTTCCCCTAACTTCTCTTCCTTCAAACGCTCCCTGAAAACATCCCTATTTAGGGAAGCCTACCACCCAACTCACTGACGCAACCATCAATCACTCTCACCTTACAGTCCTCTCCTCCTGTTTCCAACCCCAACCCTCCCAGATTGTGAGTTCCTACGGGAATAGGGCCCTCATCTCCTCCTGTACTGTTTGTCAAATGTTGTTCAATGTATTGTAACCCTGTCTATACTGTGCTTATTGTCAGGGCCGGCGTTGCCGCTAGGCGAGCTAGGCGGGCGCCTAGAGCGCAGTGCCCGCCTAGGGCGCAGCCGGCCCGACCACTGAAGCAGGAAATCATTCATTTGTGTGTCCCACTTCTTGGCCGCCGCAAGTTAGCTACTCCGCGTTGCTGCACGCCAGCCGTGAGCCGTAGTTTGCCTCTGTCGATGCCAGTGGCTGACGTAGACGACGTGCGCCGGCACGTGTTGATGCCGGCGGCAGCATGCGCCTCACGTCAGTCGCTGGCTTCCTGTGCTGTGGGGTCTCGCGTGAGGGAGACGGAGCAGCTGGATGACGAGGTGAGACTGAGACGAAGCTGCGCCTGCCGTGTGGTACGTATCATATCGCACTGTATCCAGATGATCAGTGCATGTATAAAACTCCCAAAACACCCAAACTCCCTGTCAGGACTGGAGGAGGTGAGCGCCAAGAAGCAAGGCCCCTCCGAACAGATCAGGACCCAGACCACCAGGGAGACATGCCTCCCTCACTCCCACTGGGCCACCATTGATTTGGCCCCCTCCCTGCACAAAAGGTAAGCAGGAGAGGGGGAAATAATTTATTATTTATTTTTAAGGAGAGGGGGTTGATTAAGAAGGAGGGGGTGATTAAGAAGGAGGGGATGAAAAGAAGGAGGGGGTGATTACGAAGGAGGGGATGAAAAGAAGGAGGGGGTGATTACGAAGGAGGGGATGAAAAGAAGGAGGGGGTGATTACGAAGGAGGGGATGAAAAGAAGGAGGGGGTGATTACGAAGGAGGGGATGAAAAGAAGGAGGGGGTGATTACGAAGGAGGGGGTGATTACGAAGGAGGGGATGAAAAGAAGGGGTGATTGAAAAGAATGGGAATGGAAAGAAGGATGGGGTGATTGAAAAGAAGGGGAATGGAAAGAAGGAGGGGGTGATGATGAAAAGGAGGGGGTGATTGAAAAGAAGGGGAATGGAAAGAAGGAGGGGGAATGGAAAGAAGGAGGGGAATGGAAAGAAGGAGGGGGAATGGAAAGAAGGAAGGGGAATGAAAAGAAGGGGTAATGAGAAGGGGGGAATGAAAAGAAGGAGGGGTGATTGAAAAGGTGGGGGGATGAAAATAAGGAGGGGGTGAATGAAAAGGAGGGGGAGTGCATGAAAAGAAGGGGAATGGAATGAAAAGAGTTGGGATGAAATCCATTGTAATGAGAAGAGGGTGTGAAATGAAAAGAGGGGTAGATGAAATGTAATGTACACTGCACATTGAGGGTGTTACAAAGCTCCACAGTAATGTGCATTGATTATGAGGGTGTTACAGAGCTCCACAGTAATGTGCGTTGTTTATGAGGGTGTTACAGAGCTCCACAGTAATGTGCAGTGTTTATGAGGGTGTTAGAGCTCCACAGTGATGTGCGTTTATTATGAGGGTGTTACAGAGCTCCACAGTAATGTGCGGTGTTTTTGTTAGGGGGGGGGGGCGCAAGTAGCTGGTCTTGCCTAGGGCGCAAAATAGTCTAGCACCGGCCCTGCTTATTGTACAGCGCTGCGGAATATGCTGGCGCTTTATAAATAAAGAATAATAATAATAATAATGCACCTGTAAACATGTAATATAGCTACTATATACAGAATGCACCTGTAAACATGTAACACAGTGACTATATACAGAATGCACCTGTAAACATGTAACATAGTGACTATATACAGAATGCACCTGTAAACATGTAACATAGTGACTATATACAGAATGTGGCTGTAAACATGTAACAGTGACTATATACAGAATGCACCTGTAAACATGTAACACAGTGACTATATACAGAATGCACCTGTAAACATGTAACACAGTGACTATATACAGAATGCGCCTGTAAACATGTAACATAGTGACTATATACAGAATGCACCTGTAAACATGTAACATAGTGACTATATACAGAATGCACCTGTAAACATGTAACATAGTGACTATATACAGAATGCACCTGTAAACATGTAACATAGTGACTATATACAGAATGCGCCTGTAAACATGTAACACAGTGACTATATACAGAATGCACCTGTAAACATGTAACACAGTGACTATATACAGAATGCACCTGTAAACATGTAACACAGTGACTATATACAGAATGCACCTGTAAACATGTAACACAGTGACTAAATACAGAATGCACCTCTAAACATGTAACACAGTGACTATATACAGAATGCACCTGTAAACATGTAACACAGTGACTATATACAGAATGCACCTGTAAACATGTAACATAGTGACTATATACAGAATGTGGCTGTAAACATGTAACAGTGACTATATACAGAATGCACCTGTAAACATGTAACACAGTGACTATATACAGAATGCACCTGTAAACATGTAACACAGTGACTATATACAGAATGCGCCTGTAAACATGTAACATAGTGACTATATACAGAATGCACCTGTAAACATGTAACATAGTGACTATATACAGAATGCACCTGTAAACATGTAACATAGTGACTATATACAGAATGCGCCTGTAAACATGTAACACAGTGACTATATACAGAATGCACCTGTAAACATGTAACACAGTGACTATATACAGAATGCACCTGTAAACATGTAACACAGTGACTATATACAGAATGCACCTATAAACATGTAACACAGTGACTATATACAGAATGCACCTGTAAACATGTAACGTAGTGACTATATACAGAATGCACCTGTAAACATGTAACATAGTGACTATATACAGAATGCACCTGTAAACATGTAACACAGTGACTATATACAGAATGCACCTGTAAACATGTAACATAGTGACTATATACAGAATGCGCCTGTAAACATGTAACATAAATTACTATTTCCTACATATTTATTTTCTGTTAATCTGTATATTTGTTAGGGATGCACTGAAATTTCGGCCACTGAAAATGGTGTTTTCGGTTTCGGCCGAAATGGAAATTCAGCCGAAAAAAACGGCCGAAAATTTCCATTTTCCGGTGGAGCCGGGGGCTCGCCTGAGTCTGGACGACGGCCGAGCAGCCTGCGACAGCCGTTGGACGGGTACCGCTGGAGCTCAGTGCCGAAGTAGGAGGATGTAGGGGAATATGTGTAGACACTATACTCACCTACATCCTCCTACTTCGGTCCTGCGCTCCAGCAGTGACAGTCTTCGGGCTGTCACAGGCTGCTTGGCCGTCCTCCAAACTCAGGCGAGCCCCCGGCTCGCTGGGCCTTGAAGACCCAGCCGAGCCTGGGGCTCGCCTGAGCCTGGAGGACAGCCGAGCAGCCTGCGACAGCCCAAAGACTGTTACCGCTGGAGCGCAGGACCGAAGTAGGAGGATGTAGGTGAGTATGGTGCAACCAATCAGCCATGCGAACCTGGGCCTGGAGGCCTGGCCGAGGAAGTTGCTCAGCCTGCCTCCAGGCTCAGGCGAGCCCCCGGGTTGGCTGGGCCTTCAAGGCCCAGCCGAGTTGGGGGCTCGCCTGAGCCTGGAGGCTGGCCGAGCAGCGTGCTCGGCTGGCCTTCGGGATCAGGCGAGTCCCCGGCCTCCAGGCCCAGATTCTCATGGCTGATTTTCGGTTTTCGGCCGAAACGATCCCGAATTTTCGGTTTCGGTATCTGCGGGAAATTGTTTCGGTGCATTCCTAATATTTGTGTTTTGTTTATAATATCTTGCATTTTATTACTTTGTATTTCTGTAACGACTGTAACATTTCAATGTTCTTGAACCCAGGACGTACTGAAAACCAGAGAAAATTCTATGTATCCTTCCTGCTAAAATACTTTATAAATAAATAAATGTACCATATTTTACCGAAACTGTAGCCGCTGTAGCAACTATCAGAGAAAACCACTGCATTGTGTCGAAATTCCCCAGACGAATTCCACCGAAGTAAAAAAGGAAATCGCCTATTGTCCTAACAAAAACGAAGAAAAAAATGAGGATAAATAAATAAAAAAAGGGGTCCTTTAAAAAAATATAAAAAGGTCTGTTAAAAAATAATAAAAAGTCTTTTAAAAAGATAATAAAACAATGTCTTTTTAAAACTAAAAAAAATATAGTTTTTAAAAAAATAAAAATTATAATTGATCGTAAAAACAAAAAATATTACTTTTATTACATTGAAACCTGTGGGATTCGCCTGTTTAACCCTTTCCCGTCACGTGACGTACCATTCTGTGGGTGGGCCTTGAACTGGTACGCCCTGCTGACTTCAATGGCCCGCCTCCGCCCCTCCCCACAGCCGGCACGCCCGCAGAGAGACGGCTTGAATTCAGGCCATCCCGCTGCAACCAATGACGTGCGTTGGCTACGGGGCGCCCACGGCGGCACCTGGCAATGAGACATACCAATATGCTTCGCTGGCGTTAACCCCCTCCCTGACAGGCGACACCTGCCTGTCGTTAAGGGGTTAATGCTTTCGAACTGAAACACAGAAAATCAGGGCATTTCTACAAAATTTTGGTGCAGTTCGGGTCTGTGATGAGCCGCACAACCCCTTATCATGGCGGCAGGGTGACAACACGGTCATCGCGCCCCTCTTATTTTCCTGGTTATGGGCTCTCCATTTAATAATATGATATCATTATTATTTAAATTTTTACTCCCCCCCTTCTTGTTTTGGTTTGTCCCGAAACCATATAAACATCCAAACGAGTGGAGGAGGGAGGAGACAGAAAGGGGCCAATCAGGTTGCAGAGTTACATACCAAGGCCTCAATGATCATGTGCTATGCGGGGGGAGGTAAACCTCTTCCACCCCTAGCTCCTGACTGAGGCTTAGGATGCCCCGCCCCTCTCTTAGGACCGCTATGCGCCGCTCTTGTCTGCCCTCCGGCTACGGGAACGTGCGAGCGGAGGGGGTGTGGCTCCGGCGCAGTCCGGCGCGCTCCCGGCGCCCTGGTCCGGGAGGCGCGCGCGCTGTGACAGGTGTCTGCCGGGAGGTCTCGGGGGAAGGTACGTGCTGAGGGGGAGGGGGGAAGCGACGGGCACCGTGACCGGATACCGCCTCCTCAGAGGGCACCGGCTGCCATGTCTGACACTGCAGAGCGTCTCACCGGGCAGTCCTAACATCTGCAGAGCATCTCCCCTCCTACCCCAAATACCTGCAGAGCATCTCCCCTCCTACCCCAAATACCTGCAGAGCATCTCCCCTCCTACCCCAAATACCTGCAGAGCATCTCCCCTCCTACCCCAAATACCTGCAGAGCATCTCCCCTCCTACCCCAAATACCTGCAGAGCATCTCACATCCTACCCCAAATACCTGCAGAGCATCTCCCCTCCTACCCCAAATACCTGCAGAGCATCTCCCCTCCTACCCCAAATACCTGCAGAGCATCTCCCCTCCTACCCCAAATACCTGCAGAGCATCTCCCCTCCTACCCCAAATACCTGCAGAGCATCTCCCCTCCTACCCCAAATACCTGCAGAGCATCTCACATCCTACCCCAAATACCTGCAGAGCATCTCCCCTCCTACCCCAAATACTGCAGAGCATCTCCCCTCCTACCCCAATACCTGCAGAGCATCTCCCCTCCTACCCCAAATACCTGCAGAGCATCTCCCCTCCTACCCCAAATACCTGCAGAGCATCTCCCCTCCTACCCCAAATACCTGCAGAGCATCTCCCCCTCTACCCCAAATACCTGCAGAGCATCTCCCCCTCTACCCCAAATACCTGCAGAGCATCTCCTCTCCTACCCCAAATACCTGCAGAGCATCTCACATCCTACCCCAAATACCTGCAGAGCATCTCCCCTCCTACCCCAAATACCTGCAGAGCATCTCCCCTCCTACCCCAAATACCTGCAGAGCATCTCCTACCCCAAATACCTGCAGAGCATCTCCCCCTCTACCCCAAATATCTGCAGAGCATCTCCCCTCCTACCCCAAATACCTGCAGAGCATCTCCCCTCCTACCCCAAATACCTGCAGAGCATCTCCCCCTCTACCCCAAATACCTGCAGAGCATCTCCCCTCCTACCCCAAATACCTGCAGAGCATCTCCCCTTCTACCCCAAATACCTGCAGAGCATCTCCCCCTCTACCCCAAATACCTGCAGAGCATCTCACATCCTACCCCAAATACCTGCAGAGCATCTCACATCCTACCCCAAATACCTGCAGAGCATCTCACATCCTACCCCAAATACCTGCAGAGCATCTCCCCTCCTACCCCAAATACCTGCAGAGCATCTCCCCTTCTACCCCTAATATCTGCAGGGCATCTCCCCTTCTACCCCTAATATCTGCAGGGCATCTCCCCTTCTACCCCTAATATCTGCAGGGCATCTCCCCTTCTACCCCTAATATCTGCAGGGCATCTCCCCTTCTACCCCTAATATCTGCAGGGCATCTCGCCGGGTATCCCCAATATCTGCAGAGCATCTCGCCGGGTATCCCCAATATCTTCGAGGCACTCTCTGAGACAGAGAAGGTAGGAAAGGAGGAGGAGTGGCCCTGTATGTGAAAAACAACATAAAAACGAACCAAATAAAAGTGAGCGAGGTGAACATAGAGTCAGTTTGGGTTACGCTAACATTTGGCAATCATACAGTAGCTCGTGTAGGTGTGATCTATAGACCCCCTGGACAAGTAGAAGAGCTAGATAATCTGCTGCTTGAGGAAATAGCCAAAATGGCAATGAAGGGGGAAGTTATTATCATGGGGGACTTTAATCTTCCTGATGTGAACTGGAAAACCAAAACAGCTGGGTGCACCAGGAGTACAAATATTCTAAACTCCCTACTGGGATTATCTCTAACACAAGTAGTTGAGGAGCCGACCCGTAAAGAGGCCATATTGGATTTAATACTCACAAATGGAGGTTTGGTATCGGACGTTGTTGTAGGTGAAAATTTGGGATCTAGTGATCACCAGTCAGTATGGTTTAATATAAGAACAGAGATGGAGCCGCACCACACAAAAACAAAAGTTTTAGACTTTAAAAAAACAGATTTTTCTAAAATGAGATTTTGTGTGAATGAGTCATTATCAGACTGGAGGAGTTTAAAGGGAATCCAGGAGAAATGGGATTATTTAAAAAGGAAGCATTATTGAAGGCCACAGGCAATTGCATTCGGCTTGTTAGCAAAAACAAAAAAGGGAAGAAACCACTGTGGTACTCTGCAGAAGTGGCCAAAATAGTGAAGAACAAGAAGATAGCATTCAATAATTATAAAACAACTCAGAGTGAAGAAGATAGTCAAACCTATAAGATTAGGCAGAAAGAGGCAAAGCAATTTATAAGAGCTTCCAAAGCACACGCAGAAGAGAAAATAGCTCAGTCAGTAAAAAAGGGGGACAAAACATTTTTTAGATACGTAAACGAGAAAAGAAAAGTAAAACAAGGATTAGTTAGATTAAAAACAAAGGAAGGAAGGTATGTAGAAGAGGATAAAAGTCTCGCTGACTGCCTCAATGAATATTTTTGTTCAGTCTTTGCAGAAGAAAAGGAAGGAAAGGGACCTCAGTTAGGAGGAAACACTAACGAGACAATTACATATCCGTTTACAGAGGAGGAGGTTCTACAGCAGCTGTCTAAAGTAAAGACAAATAAGTCAATGGGGCCTGATGGGATCCACCCTAAATTATTAAAAGAGCTCAGTGATGTAATAGCAAAACCGTTAACAGATTTATTTAACCAATCCTTGTTAACGGGAGTCGTCCCAGAAGACTGGAAATTAGCAAATGTTGTGCCCATTCACAAGAAGGGTAGTAGGGAGGAATCGGGGAACTATAGGCCAGTTAGTCTTACGTCAGTAGTGGGGAAATTAATGGAAACCATGTTAAAGGAAAGGATTGTTTACCATCTAAAAACACATAGATTACAGGATCAGAAACAACATGGGTTTACCTCAGGGAGATCATGCCAAACTAATCTTATTGATTTTTTTTTGATTGGGTAACAAAAATAATAGACACAGGTGGTGCAGTAGACATTGCTTATTTAGATTTCAGTAAGGCTTTTGATACTGTTCCGCATAGAAGGCTTATCAATAAATTGCAATCTTTGAACTTGGATTCCAATATTGTTGAATGGATTAGGCAGTGGCTGAGTGACAGGCAACAGAGGGTTGTGGTAAATGGAGTTTATTCGGCGCAAGGTCTTGTTACCAGTGGGGTACCTCAGGGGTCAGTACTTGGACCCATTCTATTTAATATTTTTATTAGTGATATTGCAGAAGGTATTAATGGAAAAGTATGTCTTTTTGCTGATGACACAAAGATTTGCAACAGGGTTGACGTTCCTGGAGGGATCAGCCAAATGACAAATGATTTAGGTAAACTAAAAAAATGGTCGGAGCTGTGGCAATTGAGTTTTAACGTGGATAAGTGCAAGATAATGCACCTGGGACGTAAAAACCCAAGGGCTGAATATAGAATATTTGATACAGTCCTAACCTCAACATCTGAGGAAAGGGATTTAGGGGTCAATATTTCAGAGGATCTAAGGGTAAGTAGTCAATGTAATAGAGCAGCAGGAAATGCTGGCAGAATGCTTGGAAATGCTGGCAGAATGCTTGGTTGTGTAGGGAGAGGTATTAGCAGTAGGAAAAGGGAAGTGCTCATGCCACTGTACAGAGCACTGGTGAGACCTCACTTGGAGTACTGTGTGCAGTACTGGAGACCGTATCTCCAGAAGGATATAGACATCTTAGAGAGAGTTCAGAGAAGGGCTACTAAAATGGCGTACGGCTTGAAGGAGAAAAGTTACCAGGAAAGGCTTAATGATCTTAACATGTACAGCTTGGAAAAAAGACGAGACAGAGGAGATATGATAGAAACATTTAAATACGTAAAGGGAATCCACAAGGTAGAGGAAGGGAGTATATTTAAAAGGAAACAAAGTAGCAAAACAAGAGGACATAGTCTTAGATTAGAGGGGCAAAGGTTTAAAAGTAACATCAGGAAGCATTATTTTACTGAGAGGGTGGTGGATACATGGAACAGTCTTCCAGTAGAAGTGGTAGAGGCCAAAACAGTAATTGAATTTAAGCAGGCATGGGATAGGCATAAGGCTATCCTAAACAAAAGATATATCCAGGTAAAGTATCCATGTAATTGGGCAGACTAGATGGGCCGAAAGGTTCTTATCTGCCGACATTTTTCTATGTTTCTATCTCCGGGCAGACTTTATATCTGCAGGGCATCTCCCCTTCTACCCCAAATATCTGCAGGGCATCTCCCCTTCTACCCCAAATATCTGCAGGGCATCTCGCCGGGTATCCCTAATATCTGCAGAGCATCTCGCCGTGTATCCCCAAAATCTGCAGAGCATCTCGCCGGGTATCCCCAATATCTGCAGAGCATCTCCCCTCCTACCCCAAATACCTGCAGAGCATCTCCCCTCCTACCCCAAATACCTGCAGAGCATCTCACATCCTACCCCAAATACCTGCAGAGCATCTCCCCTTCTACCCCAAATACCTGAAGAGCATCTCCCCTTCTACCCCAAATACCTGAAGAGCATCTCCCCTTCTACCCCAAATACCTGAAGAGCATCTCCCCTTCTACCCCAAATACCTGCAGAGCATCTCCCCTTCTACCCCAAATACCTGCAGAGCATCTCCCCTTCTACCCCAAATACCTGCAGAGCATCTCCCCTTCTACCCCAAATACCTGCAGAGCATCTCCCCTCCTACCCCAAATACCTGCAGAGCATCTCCCCTCCTACCCCAAATACCTGCAGAGCATCTCCCCTCCTACCCCAAATACCTGCAGAGCATCTCCCCTCCTACCCCAAATACCTGCAGGGCATCTCCCCTCCTACCCCAAATACCTGCAGGGCATCTCCCCTTCTACCCCAAATATCTGCAGGGCATCTCCCCTTCTACCCCAAATATCTGCAGGGCATCTCCCCTTCTACCCCAAATATCTGCAGGGCATCTCCCCTTCTACCCCAAATATCTGCAGGGCATCTCGCCGTGTATCCCTAATATCTGCAGGGCATCACGCCGTGTATCCCCAAAATCTGCAGAGCATCTCGCCGTGTATCCCCAAAATCTGCAGAGCATCTCGCCGTGTATCCCCCAAAATCTGCAGAGCATCTCGCCGTGTATCCCCCAAAATCTGCAGAGCATCTCGCCGTGTATCCCCCAAAATCTGCAGAGCATCTCGCCGTGTATCCCCAAAATCTGCAGAGCATCTCGCCGGGTATCCCCAATATCTGCAGAGCATCTCGCCGGGTATCCCCAATATCTTCGAGGCATCTCACAGGGCACTCTCTGATATCTCCGGCCAGCCTTTATATCTGCAGGGCATCTCACTGGGCAGCCCTAATACCAGCAGAGCGTCTCACTTTTTGAATGCCAAGCTTCGGTGCTGCGTTCTTTCAGTCACTGAATGTCAGAGCCGTTGTTTCCCTTTTTATTTTATTTTTTAGTGTAGCGTTGGTGTCGTTCTGTCATTGCTTTTGCGTTTACGACTCGACTGTATCATAAAAGACATACATTGCGTCCGTAACAACCGTACAAGTAGCGCGGTGTCTCTTTAAAAGGTTTAACTGATCTTTAAAGGAATACTCTAATAAAAAATTACCCCCCCCCCCCTCACTCCCTCCCCTATTTTTCTGTCCTTCAATTATTGGGTGGCTGGTGCTGACCGCATCTGACCAATATTATATATATATATATATATATATATATATATATGAGAAATTACCCTTTCCCCCCCCCCTGTGGCGCGTTGCTCATCCCTATCAGTGCAGGGCTTTTCTATGCATTTTGTAGATGCGCAAACTGAGTGCCGCTCGGAACTCGCGCACTTTACGTACACACCTTCCATAGTGCCTACGCAGAGCGACTGATCGGAGCTGCTCGTGGAGGACGGATCCGTCGGCGGCTTTTCTCAGAACGCTTGGTATTGCTGGTGTTCTGCGAGAGGATGATGTCAGCACGCAGAGCATGTTGACATCGCTGACCGGCAGGTGGGAAATTCAAAATCCCGGCTTACTTGCGATGCTTGTTTGGGTGGAGGAAACTCCTCTGCTTCATGTGGCGTTTGCTGCTGTATTTGGAAGAAGGGCATTCTACGCAGCTTGCCCTAAAAAGATAATGTGGTCTGGGGGTGTTGCGTGTCCCTTTTTTTTAAAACGATTTATATTCAACTGTGTCCTAAATAAATTCCATCTCTTACCAAACCTCCTCATGTTATTGTTTAACTTGGAGATGTCAAACTGCGGCCCCTGTTGGTGGACTACATCTCCCAGAATTCTTAGAATTCAGTCAGTGGCCATAGAACCGTTGGAGTTGTAGCTGGGGAAAATCTAGCGCAGGGGTCGGCATCCTTGGCCCCTCCCTCCAGGTGTTTTGCAACTACATTTCCCAGGAGGCTGAGCGTCATGGGAGATGTAGTTTCAAAACATCTGAAGGGCTGAGGCAGAATCCGAGATCTTCGCTTTAAATCTGTCGACGGCCTCGTTAAAGAAGGACCTTTTTTATTTCTGTTTTTGGTTTAATACTAGTGATGCACCAAAATTTAAAATTTCCGGCTGATACCGAAAAATTCAGGATCAGCTTGGCTGAAAATCAGTCATCCAAACCTGGGCCTGGAGGCTGGCCTCCGGGCTCAGGCAAGCCCCCTGCTCAGCTGGGCCTCCAGGCCCTGGTTCAGATGGCTGTCCCCCCCCCCCTCCCTTCAGCCGATCGCACAGTTTTCGACCGATAATTTCGGTGCATCCCTATATGAATACCCCGCGCTTCTCCTGCCACTCCCAACGCCGAACAAAGCAGCAGAAACCTCCAACCTGTGCCGTGAAAGGAAAGACTATCATCCCGGCTAGGATGATAGGATTACCTCCTATTTTTTTAGATAGAAAATAAGTTAAAAACAAAAACCTGGAAATTGCTAAAATGCTTATTTTACCAGCCTGCATCAATCGCTCTAAAAAGTCATGCTGATGCTCGGCACCCCCTGCTGTATCAGAGCTATGTGTCGCATGATGCTTAGCCACGCATAAGTCTGGCGGGGCATTTTGGGACATGTAGTTCGGGATCATCTGGGGTGCCATGATTCGCCATCACTGCTACAGGATGACCCTTTTGAAAAGCCTGTCCTGCACAGGCCTGGGGCCTCCGGTGGTCTAATGATGGCGTCCTTGGTGGTCGGTAATGATAGGGCTTTGCTCTGCACAGCGTGGGCTCCTTCCCAGCATGCTCTGCTGCACTACAAGGTTGTGATGGGAGGGCCGTGTAGAATTTAGGCCGGGGTCAGAGGAGCGTTTTGCAGAGCGGGAGGAACGTCTGGGAGAGTGGACTTCAGGCTGCGTTGGAAGGGCCCAATTCTAACGGAACCTCTGAATACCGGCCATTGCGACGGAGCGGCAGGGTCAGGAATTGGAGCAGGGACTTAAGGGGTTATTCAGTAATGGGGTGAAATTGCACCAAAGTTGTGATTTTTCGTACGGTGCAACTTCGTGGCAGTTCATCTATTCAAGAAGCCGGCAAAATACGATGACCGCCGAAGTGTCGGCGATACGCCCTGATTTTCGGTGATTCGACAGGTTTAAACAGAAGAATCCCATAGGATTCAATGTAAAAAAAAAATATCGTTTTTATTTAATTTTCTTTTTAATTAGTTTATTCTCATTTTCACCAAACCGTCTTTTTATTTTTTATTTTTTTTGGAACACCTTTTTTTTTTTTGTAAATATATTTTTATTCGGTAAAGAATGCAACGTACAGTAAAGCAGGCGCGTTTATTATGCGGGCGCGCAGACCCTGGCGTAGCCGTAAAACAGGTTTGGTATGTATAATTACGAAACTTGGTCAATACATATTTATAGAGTAATAAAAGAAAAAAAAAGAGAGACCTCAAAAATAAACGTAGGATCCTTTTTTGTATTTTCTTCTTATACACATATTTTTAATAAAAAAAATTTGACAATTTTTGTTTCCTTTTTTTTTTTTATTTCCATTTATTCTGTAGCAGACTTTTCTTTTACTATTATTTTTTTATAGGTCATTTTTATTATTATTTAGGCTAGGGTGAAACGAACGCATTATTCGCGGCGACTGTCGAAAAGTGCTTCCGAACGCATTGACGTATTTTTTTCACGGAATGCGCAAAAACGGTCAGACGATGCGCATTTTCGTGCGTGATTTTTTACGGATCATCAATAAAACACTTTTTGCCTCTGGACGTTATGTTGGCTGGATATGAGCAGCGTCTGACGTCTCCAAATCACGCACACAGACACGCCGCTATGCGGACGCAGCGCACTCTGTACGTCAGTACTAGCGGTTCTGCGTTCTCGAAAAAATGCGTTCGTTTGCCGCTTGCGTTGCGCGGCCGGACTTTCGTGCGGCCGTACTTCGTATATTGGCCGTCATTGCCCGTCATTTGCTGCTAGCGCGGCCGTGATTAAGTGCGCCTAAACGCACGTTAAAAATGCGTTAGTCTGACCCCAGCCTTATACCCATTTTATTGCATTTTTATCGGTCTAAACACCTATTGGGAGAATAGCAGAGGTCTTTTTTTTTTTTTTTGTTGTTTTCTGCGCGCTTTGGTGACCCTACGGCGAACCGTGAATTCACCGCAGGGTCGTCGAAATGGAATCACCGTAGCGCACCGATCTAGAAAGCGCTGAAATTTCGGTGCTTTCTGAATAACCCCTTAGGTTTTTCATTGGGAATAGCGGTTTTAAAGCAAAAACAAAAAAAAAAACGGGTGTAAATAATTATTGAAAAGGGCTGATTTTTAACTCTTAATAAACTTAGATTCCATCCAAAAACCAAAACAAATGCCCCTTTTTGATCAATTTGACTCTCCCCCGCCCCCATTGAATGGCGCCCGCGTGCCCTGCAGCGCTGTCCCTCACCTGCGGACTTCGGCCTCATTTTTCGTTTAGTTTAATGCTCCGGGTGACCGTTGCACAAATAACGCGTGATTAAACCCATCACTGAAAGCCTCGGCCTGTGGGATTGTCGGATTTTTGGCCGCTATCCACGTTTCTGTGGGGAATTTCTGGCAGCGCGCAGTTCAATGGCCACAGGTTCGTTTGGGTAGGTGGCACGAACACCGCGCCGTGCGGGGTTAATAATTAGGGGTTTGGGTGTGTTTTTTAGGAGGCGAAAAAAATAAATCCCTTTTTACTTGCTGATGGGTCACGGAGGGGTCCGTCATCCTATTGCTGAAACATTCAGGTTTATTCCCCCAAAAATTCTATTTATTTTTACATATAAATCAATTTATTTGGCCCTAAAACCTTTTTAAATTTTCCATCAGTCAGAGCGATATCACGGCGAGAAATTAAAAAAAAAATATGCATGTGTTATTTTTATTTTTTTTTATCACGTGGAATGCGCCAGCTGTGTTAATGAAGCTCCAACATGCTCTGTAGCGCAGTACAACGGATTTAAAGATACTCGCTGCAGCTGTTGCAAAACCCGTTTGGGGAACAAGAAGATCCTAGTCAAACAGGCTGATCGGCTGTTGGCAGCGGGTGGGGGGGGGGGGTGTAATTAATGTGCTCAGTGTACCCAGGTTGCTAGGCGTGCTGACGGTATGCATCATTCACGTTGATTGTCCTTCTGTACAGCGTCACATGGTACAAACACCGTTACTGCGCACCGGGACGCCAGAAGGAGAGGAGTGAATTGTGAGTTGTTCTACTTTTTTCACAAATTGTCGAGGTTTTATTTTTTTTTTAAATTGTTATTATTTTACGTAGGTATTTTATTATTATTTTATATTTATTTTGGAGGCATTTTTAGGAGACGGGGTGCTGTGTAGGGTGTTAGATAAAAAAAAACCAAATAGGTCTACAGGTGTGATTTTTGGAGCGTTTTGTTGAAAAAGAGATGCGTCTTCATTCGTGAGTGTGTTTGCGCTTCTATTATGTAAAAATATATATATATATTTTTTTAAGTTTATATACCTTTTCCACAAATTGTCAGTTTCTGTAAAAAAGAATAAAAAAAATAAAATCCAAAAACATTTTATGCAGGTTTAATATTATTACTACTAAATATCTTTTGTGGCGGATTTTCTAGGATATGAGATGGGGCGCTGTGTAGGCTGTCACATAGAAAATTATAGTCCTGAAGGTGAGATTTCGGAACATTTTCCTGGAAGGAGATGCTGCTTAATTTGTGGGGATATAAACTTTTTTCTTTTTTTTTTTTTTTTTTAAATTATATTTTTTTTATAAAGCTTATATACATTTTCCACAAATTGTCAGTATTATTTTCTGCAGGTGCACGTTAAGGGGATCTGTAGGACTGGAGATGGGGTGCTGTGTAGGGCGTTACATAAGGGTAGTCCTGCAGGTGAGATTTTAGAACGTATTGTAGGTAGGAGGTGAGTTTTAATCAGTGAAGAGATAATACATATATATATATTATGTATTATTAGTGGCAAGAAAAAGTATGTGAACCCTTTGGGATTACGTGGAGTTTTGCATGAATTGGTCATAAAATGTGCTCTGATCTTCATCTAAGTCACAACAATTTGAAAAACACAGTCTGCTTAAAATAATACAACACAAACATTATATGTTTTCATGTGTTTATTGAACAGAACATGTAAACATTCACAGTGCAGGGTGGAAAAAGTATGTGAACCCCTAGCCTAATGACTTCTCCAAGAGCTAATTGGAGCCAGGAGTGAGCCAACCTTGAGTCCAATCAGTGTGATATTATTGGATGTGTTGCTGAAAGCTGTCCTGCTCTTTAAAAACACAAACCAGTTTTGGGTTACTGGTTTCAAGAAGCACTGCCTGATGTGAACCATTCCTCGCAGAAAAGAGCTCTCAGAAGACCTACGATCAAGAATTGTTGACTTGCATGAAGCTGGAAAGGGTTACAAAAGTATCTCCAAAAACCTTGATGTTCATGTGTCCACGGTAAGACAGACTGTCTACAAATGGAGAAAGTTCAGCACTGTTGTTACTCTCCCTAGGTGTGGTCGTCCTGTAAAGATGACTGCAAGAGCACAGCGCAGAATGCTTAATGAGGTAAAGAAGAATCCTAGAGTGTCAGCTAAAGACTTACAGTAATCTCTGGCACATGCTAACATTTTTGTTGACACATATACAATAAGGAAAACATTAAACAAGAATGGAGTACATGGGAGGACACCACGGAGGAAGCCATTGCTGTCCAAAAAGAATATTGCAGCACGTTTGAAGTTTGCAAAAGAGCACCTGGATGTTCCACAGCACTAGTGGCAAAATATTCTGTGGACAGATGAAACCAAAATTGAGTTGTTTGGAAAAAACACACAACACTATGTGTGGAGAAAAAAAGGCACAGCACACCAACATCAAAACCTCATCTCCACTGTAAAACATGGCAGAGGGAGCATCATGGTTTGGGGCTGCTTTGCTGCCTCAGGGCCTGGACAGATTGTTGTCATTGATGGAAAAATGAATTCCAGAGTTTATCAAGACATTTTGCAGGAAAACGTAAGACCATCTGTCCGCCAACTGAAGCTCCGCAGAGGATGGGTGATGCAACAGGATAGTGACCCAAAGCATACAAGTAATTCAACAAAAGAATGGCTTCAACAAAACAAAATACGCCTTCTGGAGTGGCCCAGTCAGAGTCCTGACCTCAACCCGATTGAAATGCTGTGGCATGACCTTAAGAGAGCGATTCACACCAGACATCCCAAGAATATTGCTACACTGAAACAGTTTTGTGAAGAGGAGTGGTCCAAAATTACTCCAGATCGTTGTGCAGGTCTGATCTGCAACTACAGGAAACGTTTGGTTGAGGTTATTGCTGCCAAAGGAGGGTCAACCAGTTAAGTCCGAAGGTTCACATACTTTTTCCACCCTGCACTGTGAATGTTTACATGTTATGTTCAATAAACACATGAAAACATATAATGTTTGTGTTGTATTATTTTAAGCAGACTGTGTTTTTCATATTGTTGTGACTTAGATGAAGATCAGAGCACATTTTATGACCAATTCATGCAAAAACTCCACGTAATCCCAAAGGGTTCACATACTTTTTCTTGCCACTGTATGTGTGTGTGTGTATTAACAGACCCAGGAAGCATGAAAGTGAGATAGAGGTCATTTGCATATCCTACCCAGAATTCCTTGCTGCATATGGGGAATGTGGCACAGGAGTTCTGGGATGCAATTCATTGAATTGCTGTGATGTGCAAGTGGCTTCTGCAATAATAAACACACTTATTATAGTGTGGAGGCTTTTCATCTAACTTTTAGTCCTCCACTACAATCCTTGTAGATAATATAATTATACTTAATGCACTTTTTTCCATAAATTGTCAGGGGTTTTCCAATTTATTTTTTTTCTCTTTGAATATAGTTTTCTTTATATGCAGGTGGTTTAATATATATATACAGTATTTTCTGGTGTATAAGACTTCTTTTTATACTTAAAAACATCCCCCAAAAATTGGGGGTCGTCTTATACGTGAGATATACAATATGACGAGTATAGCCCAAAACCTATTTTTTAACTGGAAAATTAGGGAGTCGTCTTATACACCCGGTCGTTTTATACTCCAGAAAATACGGTATATAAATATATAAATTTGGGGGAGGGATTTCTTGAACTGGTGATGAGTTACGGGTCATTCCATGTCAAATCAACCAATGAAAAATAAATTTTGGAACTTGATGTCATGGATTTGGTTTGTTTTTGGTACCTTTTTGTACCTTAAAGTGAGATGTTTAAAAATAAACAAATAAAAAAAAAATCCATTTTTTTTTTCTTTTTGTCCAACCGTTTTCGACATATTGAACTTTCAAAATTGTCTAAAAAAAAAAAAGCCAAAATTCACTAGCCACCATAACTTCGAATTCCATTTACAAGATACCTGTGACCGCAGCAGACATGGAACATGTGTCCTTGTAAAGCTTATGAAGAGGGCTTTCATTTGATATAAAACGTGACACAATTGTAAAATCTCCAAGATCTTACAAAAAAATTCAACGCATTTTTTTTAAAAAAAATTCAAAAAATTCACACATAAAGGTACATGTCTTATAGTCGGTCAGTCAAAATTTCAAGCTGGTATCATACAAAAATTGTAAGTTTCTTTTTGGTATTTATAAAGAATTAAACTCCATCGAGTCCATTTTTCTACAATTTACATTGATAAAATGATGTGGAAAACTGAAACGAATCCAAAAAGATTATAACAGGGTTTTTAGAGAGGGTTTCACGTAAAAAGAGGATACTGGCCTTCAGGTGAGATTTTAGAACATTTTGCAGGGAGGCGATACGACTTAATTTGTGAGGAGATCGATCAATCTCCTCGCTGCAAAATGTTCTAAAATCTCGCCTGAAGGACTATCCTCCTTTTCTTATACACTGCACCCCATCTCCACACCTTGAAATCCCCATTAAGAAGAATAATACAAAATATATTCTATTATTACATATATAATTGTAAGAATTTATTATTTTTAAGAGATTTCTAGGACTGGAGAAGGGGTGCAGTGTAGGGGGTCACAGAAGAACATGATTGGAACAGTTTTCAGGGAGGTGATGAGGCTTAATTTTTGAGGATTTTATATACAGTGTGTGTGTGTGTATATTTTTTAAACTGACTTTAAAGGATACTGAACGCCAGATTAAGGGGTAGGAAGGCATTGGGATTTAAG